>JAIUCV010000067.1:1200000-2400000 GCA_026724425.1 Erythrophleum ivorense
GTGGACAGTCTCTCTGGTAGGACATGAATCTCACCCAAGAAGCCTTAAATGCCTCAGTTGGTCCTTGAGAAAATTGGGAAATATTATTTCTCAGCTCCTCGGACCTAGCATCATCATAGAAGTTGTTCAGAAATGCCTTCTTGGTGTCCTCCCAATTTGTCAAAGATCCTGGCTGCAACTGCTTCAACCAGTAAGCTGCATCCCCAGAAAGAGAGTAAGGGAACAACTTGCAGAAAAGGTAGTCACTAGTGACTCCATTGGCCTTGATGCTGTTGGCCAGATCTTCGAACCTCTCGATGTGATCCATGGGGTGTTCATGAGGAAGACCGTGAACACCCCACGGCAACGAAAGAGACGATTGGCAACGGCGCCAAAAACTTGATAGGTCTAAGTTTTCCCTATATATTCAACTGCAAGTGTACAGCAAATCAATGTAGCAAATAGGGTATCGAGTCCAAACGTCAAGTTGTTGCACAGTAAATTCTCAGATTCAAATATTGCTAAGACAAATAATGTGAATGTAATGCAAATTAAGTAACCAAAAAGCAGCAAGTGATTGTTTGATGAGATTAAATTCAAGAGAGACAAACGCTAGGCCTTGGGAATTTCTCTGTGCGAGCCGAAACTGCACTACGATACTTTTAGTGTTTTTAGGGAGAGCCGAGAATTTCGTAAGTAAACACAAGGATCGATCCAAATGATGGTTATTTGATTAGCTGTTATGCGAGCTACAATATGTGTGGCGTGTGCCTTTTTCTATGTGAAAAGTGATGCCTCAAATAATGACTATCGGTTCCTATTTATAAGAGAATAGGAACCGACTTTTACAACCGACTTTACACAAAAATGTAAACTTTCCTTTTCTGCTCGCGCCGACTCCGCAATAAATGTAAACTTTCCTTTGTGGCTCGCGCCGACTTCAGTTTAAGGAAAGTCTTTGATGGGCCTCGGCTCGAATCGCTCCGTCGGATGTTGGTTCGGCCCATCGAGAAGTTTCCGGCTGGCCTTCGGTTTGACGCCTGGTTCGGCTAGTGCGGTTCAGCTCGATCTTCCCCCATTTGCCCAATCCAAATGACGATGTCTCGGGGTGGAATCCGACCCCAACAGTTAGCCCCCAGCTCGTTAGTCTTAGGTGTAAGAGTGACGAGCTAAAAGTTGAAAGTGAGAAGGCATTGTCATTTGATTCTTCTATGGATGTGGCTCGCCAAATGTTGCTTCGCTCGATATTTGACGCGAGATATTTGGCTCGCTGTTTGCTTCTGATGAAACGGTGTCGAGTTGCTTTATCGGTATGTGGGCTTAGAATCCGAAACGTCTCCGGGCCCACTAATCTTCGATAGAAGCCCTAGAGATTAGGCGGGAATGCCGTTTCGTCTTCCCGAGCCAGCGCGTGGATTAGGTCGCGCCGTTTCATCTCCCCGAACCGACGCGCCCACGCGCCAAAACTTCTATAAATATGAGACCTTGGGGTTCGTTTTTCTAATTCTGCCTCTCTCTCCTCGACCGAGCAAAAGGTAGTTCTCTCTTTCTCTCCTCTCTTTTTTAAAAGTTCTTCGTGTTCTTCGTTTGCGCCACCGTGATAAGACATTTCTCCGGCACATCTTCAAACTTTCCGATCTATCTCCTTCCGAGCCGAATGTCTTCAGGCAGTCGTACCCCTTCCATTGGGTCAGATCACTCTGAGGATCGTTCATACAATTCCAACGATTCCGGGACTTCGGGTCGGCGTTGGTTTTCGGATACATCCGACGATTCTAGCGGCTCGCAATCAGAAGTCAAAAGTCAGTCGGTTCGGTCTACGGGGGACGCTGAGATCGATCGACTGGCGAGCGAGCCCCCGGTTGCTCAGCGTGATGGTTCTAACGAGGCACGCGAGCCAACTGACGTTGATGAAGGGGCTGTGGGAGAGCCAACTCTTCCTCGTACGGAAGCGGATCCTTCCCATGATCGATCGGGTCGCGCCATACTATCGCTAGATCCGATATACGATTGGGAGGCGATCAAAATCGAGCAGGCGTTTGATGACGGGGCGATCGGAGACATTCTCAGACCGTTTGCACCTCCTTTCGCTCAGGTATCGAGTCGGCCACAATTTGGAGCCGGTTCGTCACGGGGAGCAAGGAGGCGAGCCAAATCGACGCGAGCCCCGAGGGGGTCCTCGAAGAAGTCGGTTCGGAATCCTCCTGGAGCGACGCTTTGTACCAAGATGATATACCTCTATTTTGTACCCTTTTTATATGGTTTTACTATGCTTTTAATAAGGTTTTTAAAGGCTTTTCGCTCTAAAAAGGTAGTTTTTGTGGATTTATAGTACTAAGAGTCTAAGCAGGTCGAAAGATGCATTTTGGAGCAAAACCACAGGATTTGGACTTTATGCTGTTCCACGACACAGCATCAACTTTGAAAGAGCCCCAAAAACATCCTACTCCATGGATCTCACCAAAACCAGTTCGCCGCGATGCCTACATGAGTTAGCTTTCCAACGCAATTGGAATCATGCAATTTGGACGTGTAGAATGGAAGATATTATCATTTTAGTGAAGAGTGTCAAATCAGCCGGAAACCGGACGTCCACACCATCCGCTCGACCGAGCCGGTCGGACAGGGCCTCCAAGGCTCCCGTCCGACCCGACCAGCCTTAACTGCACATTGACGTCGCTCGACCGAGCCGGTCGGACAGGGCCTCCAAGGCCCCCGTCCGACCCGACCTTCCTCCACAATCCGGTCGACCGAGACGGTCGGACAGGGCCTCCAAGGCTCCCGTCCGACCCGACCTCTTTCCGCCATCCCGTGCGCACCCGACCGCATCCCGCACGACCGCTCGACCCCCAGCTCGACCCGAGCACCAGCCCGACCGACCGGTCGACCGCCCCGCTCGACCGCCGCCGTCCCGCTCGACCCGGCTTAGCCGACTAAGGCCCGTTTTGCACGTTTTCACGGTTTACTCGGCCCGTTTACCTAATCTCGACCCCTGGAAGACCTAGCACTATAAATACACCTTTTTAGCCTCTTTAGAGAGAGAGAGAACAATATAACCACATTGTATTTCAGTTTCATAGATCTACTTTTGTTCTAGAGATTTCAAGGAGAGGATCTCTCCTCCTTACTACAATTTGGAGAAGATTTCTGAACCTTTATCTATTATCATGCTTTCTTCATCTCTCTGTGTTGTTACTTTGATCATGTCTGAGTAATTCACTTGTTAGGTTGCTAGGGTTACTAATTCAATGAGTTGTTTGCTTGATCTATGATTTCGATGAACTGTTAGGGATATCATTAGAGTCTTTGTCTCGTTTTGCTCACTAATTAATGCTGATTGCTTTACCGCGCATCTAGCAATCTGATCCTAGGTTGATTTGAGCCACGGAAGTGCTGTATCATTCGCCGGACCTATTCTTTGACAAGCTAGGTTTCTTAGACTGCGGAAGTTGATTTACTAAGCCTAGTGAACTGTATCCGAACTTGATCGATTTAATGCTTGATTAACTATCTAAGGACATACCAAAAGTTTAGCGATTAGATAAGTTATCATAGGAGTCGGAGCCACGGAAGTGGAAAGACTTATTTTCGTGTTTTGTGTTCTAGACGGATCTATCATCCCATCATCCCTAAATTGATTCATATCTATCATCGAACTGATTTCTCTGCGAATTAGGCCCTAGAGACCTAACGCTTTTCCCTCATTGCTTTACAACCTCGATTTCTTAGCTTTAGCATTTAGTTATTAGACAACCAACCAATCATCCTTTATCTTATTCTAGCTTGATCCGAACTCCATAGATTTAAAGTGTATTCATTTTAGCCAGTCCTTGTGTTCGATAACCCGTACTTCTACGATCTGTGCACTTGCAGGATTTTTAAAAGTCGGTAAAACCTGACCACACATCAAGTTTTTGGCGCCGTTGCCGGGGACTGCAGCAGTACCTTTGAATCTCGATTAGGATCTAGTCTAGGATTTTATCGTTTTCTTGCATTTTCATTATTTTTGCTTTTGGTTTTTCTAGTTTATTTTACTTTTCATTTGTTTTCTTCTTTTGTTTTTCAGGTGCATGACTAGACAGTCTAATAGGGACAATCTAGTTGAACCAGTTGCTGAAATCGACAGACTTGAGAAGACACTTAGACGACAAAGAGCTCAAGAGATGGCCCAAACCGCTCATGATGCAGCAGTAGCTAGAGCTGTAGATGAAGGGAGAGATCCACCTCCACCTTTAGCACCACAACCTCCTGCTGGGGAAGTTGATGCACAACCTCAAGCTAACAATCCAACCATTGGAGACTATGACTCCGCTGATGCCTTCTTTACGGATAGAAATCCGATCCACCCACCTCCACCTCAGAGGAATGACTATGAGATCAAGCCTCAAATCATAGCATTGGTTAAGCAAAACCAGTTTCATGGCCTACCAGCTGAGCACCCGCTTGATCACATAGATAACTTTGAAGAGATTTGCAGCACTACCCGAGCCAATGGAGTCTCAGCCGACTACCTAAAGTGCAAACTTTTCTCATTTTCTCTTGGCGACAAAGCCCTTAGATGGTTAAAGTCTCTTCCTGCCCATTCGATCACCACTTAGGACGAATACAAGGCAGCATTCATCAACCATTTCTACACTAAGCAAAGATCGATTTCTGTTAGAAACAAGATCTCTGGATTTCGCCAAGGTGCAACCGAATCATTCTATGAGGCATTGGATCGATTCAAGGAATACATTAGGGACTGCCCTAACCACGGTTTCAAGGATGGGAACCTTTGGAACATCTTCTATCGTGGCATAGACCACAAGTATAAGCTATCCTTGGATACTGCAAGCAATGGAAATTTTATGACAAAGACTGTTGAGGAAGCAAAAGTCTTGATTGAGAACCTTGCAGCAAGTGATTGCAACAACTGCCCGGACTATGATAGATCACACCGCCCTACCAACGCACCCCCTGATGCTACTCAGATGGCTGAACTGAAGAATATGATGGCTCAAGTTCTAAAAGGACAGCAAAGACACATACATGCAATTGAGGGCATAAATGATGTCAATGATGATCCTACAAGGGAATGCATGGGAGATTTCTCCAATGATCAACTTGAGGAAGAAGTTAACTATGTTGGTAACTATGGAAACAGGGGATACAATCCCAACTACCGGTCCAACCCAAACCTTTCATACCGCAGCACCAATGTGGAGAACCCACAAGACCAAACCTATCCCTCAAGATTCCAGCAGCAGAAACCACCTTTCCAACCCTATGGAGATCGTTTCCAGCAGCAAGGGAACCAGTTTCAACCTAGGCCGAACTACGACCAAAGAGCACCTTACCCACCAAAGGAACCATATGGTTTACCCACCAGCCAACCTCCTTTAGCTCAGCCAAACAACAAATTCGAGGGAATGTTTCAACAGATCATGGAAGGTCAAAAGAGAAACAACAAGGAGATGAATGAGAAGATGGACACTTTGTTCAATGATCTCCATGCTAAATATGATGCCATTGCTGCACATGTCAAGAAATTGGAAGTGCAAGCCGCTCAAACCGCAGAAGCAGTTAAAAAACAGGAGATGGAGTCTAAGAAATCTTTTTGCAACTCCGTTGCAATAGAAAAGAAGTTTGAGGATTCTATCCCCAAATGGAAGCTCTCCCCACCTAAGTATGATTGTATGACCTGGCCTGAAGAAATCTACCCCGAGAAAGAATCTAACCGTGCAAGGAAAAGACGCCTTTTCCCCAAGATCATCCCAAAGGCGGATAACTCTGGAAAGTTTGTAGTTCCATGTTCTATTAATGAAGTTAATCTCACCGATTCTCTTTGTGACACAGGAGCTAATGTCAACATCATGTCAAAGAAGATTGCAGACGAGATAGGCCTTACCAACATCCAACCTTCATCCATCTCCATCAACTATGCCGATTCATTCTCGCAAACACCTTACGGTTTCATCCCGGACGTGATGGTACGACTCGGGAACTGTTCTATTCCTACCGATTTTCAAATAGTGGAAATGAGAGAAAGTAGCCATAGACCCCTCATCCTTGGCACCCCTTTTCTATCAACCGTTGGAGCCATTTTCGACTTTCCCAACCGGAGGATCTCATTCAACAAGGTGAATAAAGAGATGTTTTTCCCCATGTGTTTAACAAGGAACCCATCAGTTGATATGGTGCAAGAGAATAAGATTATCCCCAAGCCTCCAGAAGAAGAGAAAATCCTGTCCAGCTTGCCCAGCAAAGACCTTGCCTACCAGCCCAAGCAACTTGCCCCGATAGCAAGAAATAAGACTACGGCATCTTACCAGCCCAAGCAACTTGCCCCAACAGCAAGAAGTAAGACTACGGCATTACCTAAACACCCACCAAAAGGACCGATCAAGGATAAGACCGGGACAGAGACCATTAAGAAGGTTAAGCAAACTAAAGGATTTGCAAAAGTTAGGATTCTCCTCCAGGAAAAGCTAAATGATGAAACTTTGGAAGAATTCAAGGAAAAGTTTGCTAACACTATGAAACTTTTTCCTATGGCGGAAGTGCCCCGGGACAAGCATGGAAAGATTGTCTATCCCTCCGTGAATCACCCTCCCGATATAAATCCCAAGAAGAATGATCTTGATGGACAAAAAGCTCCATTGATCACTGCCCTCTCTTAAATCCTAAAGAGCATTACGGTCAAGCTAAAGACCTTAAACAAGCGCTGTATGGGAGGCAACCCATAAGGTAACACCTTTAAATTTCAGTTTTTAGTTTTAGTTTTACTTTGTTTTCTTTGTTTTTCTTTTAGCAGGATAGGATAGAATGGATATCACAATGGTGCAAGAGGAACATAGAAGTGGAGCCGCCAAGCCGTTTGGGTCGACCAAACACGTTCGGGCAGGGCCTCCAAGAGGTTCGGTCGACCGGTCGACCAAAACACCCCGGGTCGACCGAACCGTTCGACCCAAAATAAAAAAAAAAAAAAAAAAAAAAAAAAACAAGATAAGCTTCTCTTTCTCCTTCCCACTTAAATTGAACCGGTTTTAACCAAACCAAACCGATTTTTCTAAACCAAAATCGATTTTAAGAAGGATTTAAAGAGATTTTGAGATTGAAAACACCACTTTTCATTCTCTTCTCCAAAGAAAAGCTTTTTGAAAACCCTAGCCTCCATTGAAAGACCTTCATAAAAAAAAAAAAATTTCAAACTTTGGTATTTCTTCAATTGGATTTCGAATTTTAGCTCTCCCAATCCCCAATCTCTTTTTCCAACACAAGGTATGATCTCTAAAACCCAATTTCAATGATTCTACACAATCCACATATATGAGATAGTTTCTTGACTAAGCTTTTGTTTAGACTTGCAATTTTTGCTCCTAATAGACTTGTCTTAAGCTTATTTGTGTGAATTCAATGTGGTTTAGAGAATATAACATTCTAATTTCAATTCTTGAATAGTTTTTCACAAAACTTATTTTGGGTATTCAACACCTTTGATTCAAGGATGGGATTAGGGTATTCATTGCTTGAACACCTAGAATATCATTAGGATTTGTGATTTATAACTTTATTATAGCATGATTAGCTTATGAATTTCGAAATTTTAAGTAATATCATAGCATGAACAGTAAATCCGAAAATAGCTAGGATTTTGAACCTTGAAAGATGATTGTTCACTTGATTGATTTCATTAGGCTTGATTTGAGTTGATAATATACTTCTCCCATACTCTTTTCTTCCAACAAACTTTAAGAATACAACCTCATATCTCTTGGTGAGAATTTGTTTTTGTAGATACCATGGCAAGAACAAAGCTAACTGAGGCAATAAGGAAGAAGGATGTCGCTTTAGAGCCACCAAGGAAACAAATCAAGCTCAATGTCAATCCAAACCTCACTGAACGAGCAAGCACATCGAAATCAGCAATCAAAACCAACGAAAAAGGCAAGGAAATCGAGGAGCCTTCAAGTGATTCCGATAATCAACCCCTTGTCGAGTTTATCAACCATCCTATTCAAGGCAATGGAGAGTATGAAACAGCAATGGAAAGAGTCATCATCGAACCCTGTGTGACAATGGATAATCACACCCTTGATCTCCTAAACATCAAGAGCGATGTCATATGGTACCTAAAGAAGCTAGGAATGCGCAAGTTTTTCAAGATAGATTGCAAGGAGTACACTGAACTTACACGAGACTTCCTCTCCACCGTCACTCTAGCCTTCCCCAACAACAATGATGACCAGCCCGCCGGCAATGGGATACTTTTCTTTAAGATTGGCGATCAAAGTGGTCGGATATCCATCGCCACCATTTGCAAGCTTTTTGGTTTCAACAATGAGCCTTCCCATGACTTCAAGGAGAACCACCTCACTCGTGATGATGATTTCTCCAACTGGACCCACTTCGCTGATGAACCGTTCCTCGCTTCCCGATCGAAGGTTTCACGAATCTCTCATCCGGTAATCCGCTATGTACACCGCCTCATCACCACTACTCTACAGTGCAAACCGGAAACCAGCAAAGTCACAGCAGACGAGTTTTACATCCTGACAACGCCCTTCTTCCGCTACAAATACAATGCAAACCTTGGCCTTTTGTTTGCAAAAACACTTGTCAATGTAAAGCTTTTGGCACGGCACACCGACAACAAGAAGGTTGTTGTGCGTTTTGGGCGACTTATCACAGCAATTGTCAACCATTGCAAGATTGACATCTCACATTACCGGCCCAGTAACAACACCGCTCCTTTAGACCTCACAGCCCTTCAGCATATTCGTTTCCTCAATGGCTGGACCAAGAACCCAACCCAGTTTTGCTATGTATGCCCCATTGGAACGTCTGACACCGCACTTGTGCAACTGCCTTGTAGCGACCTCCCACTCCTCAGTTCCGGTGCTGTTACATTCTCACCACCATCAGAGAGGTACTTCATTGAAACCCCTGACTCACCGCGCTACCAGATCAACACCTACTATCTCAAGCAGAGAACCATAAGGGCAAGGCGCCCCGTTCGGAACATCAACATCATGACAGCCAGCCAGGCCGCCAACCAGGCTTTAGACCGCCTTGGCCATCTGGAGAGAACCGTCCAGTGCCAATCCCGCTTCATCTCGCGCCTCATCCGTGTTGTTCGCCACATCGCTCCCGATCGCCTTTTCCGCCCTTCCACATCAACCCATGAGCCAGACCTTGGAGAATTCTCACTCACCTCTGCACTTGACTCTGATGAAGAATCTACCGACGAGGAGGAGAGCGCGGCCAGCCCTTACGCCTCCACCTAGGCACCCACACTTCACTCGGTATCCGGTGCAATGGACACCTAACTCCATTTTCTATCCTTATCTTATTTTAATGAATTTCTTTTTATTTTTCTTTATTGAGTCTGTTTCCTCTCACCCTTAATTTGATTTGCTTTCACCGGGACGGTGCAAGTTAAGTCTGGGGGGAGTTTTATCCTTTACTAATGTATTCTTTTTCTTTTCTTATATTTTTTATGTTATTTTCTTATGTCTTCATGTTTTATTGAGTCAAAACTTTAGTTGGAAATTATGATTTATCTCTATGACTCTCCGGTGTTGTGCTAACAATCTATGACCCTAGAGCGGACATCAGTTGCAGACATAAGCCTAACAGAACCTCTAACGGTGGATCGACCTACTGACTTGGCAACATTTCTAAGGTACCCGGACAATCTAACGTTAACTCCACCCTAACCAATCTAGTTTTTCTTGTCAAGGGACTTGGCATACATATGAGTCGTTCCTCACTTGATCTCAAAAGGGTATGTCAAATACAAAGTGCAGTTCTCCTCTCTCTCAGAAAAATAAAAATCTAAAGCTTTTAAGCACAAGGAAAACGTGTAAGCAAGAGGAATGCATACGTCTGCACCTTCTTGTCTTATGGAGACCTACCAAAAACAAGGAAAAAAGCAAAAGCCTATCCTATGTTATTCCCTAAAAGAAAAAGAAAGGGAAGAAGGATCGATAGAAAAAATAAAATGATACCCTAGAAAAGTAGGGAAAGATCGATCCTTCAAAAGAAAAAGAGAGAGGAAAAGAACTCAAAAGCTTCAAAAAGGACTATCCCGGAGAGACTCAAGTGGGTAAGAACAAGTGCTTAATGATCGATATTCCCTTGATAAAGACCGCACGTTTTAAATTTATGCAAGGAGTTAACAATGGAAAGTCTGGAGTGCTGGATGAGACTAGTTGAGTTTGGTATGGTTCGCTAAGCTTGCCGAGCATTATGTGAAGCTAGTCTAACATTGGTTATGTTTTGAGTGGAATACAGGAGAGGAAGCCGCCACAGGTTTCTCAAAAGGATAAGGAGTTTCTACGTTTTCAAACCTCTTTCTCCGATTTGGATTCTATTTGCTTGAGGACAAGCAAAGATCTAAGTCTGGGGGAGTTGATATACCTCTATTTTGTACCCTTTTTATATGGTTTTACTATGCTTTTAATAAGGTTTTTAAAGGCTTTTCGCTCTAAAAAGGTAGTTTTTGTGGATTTATAGTACTAAGAGTCTAAGCAGGTCGAAAGATGCATTTTGGAGCAAAACCACAGGATTTGGACTTTATGCCGTTCCACGACACAGCATCAACTTTGAAAGAGCCCCAAAAACATCCTACTCCATGGATCTCACCAAAACCAGTTCGCCGCGATGCCTACATGAGTTAGCTTTCCAACGCAATTGGAATCATGCAATTTGGACGTGTAGAATGGAAGATATTATCATTTTAGTGAAGAGTGTCAAATCAGCCGGAAACCGGACGTCCACACCATCCGCTCGACCGAGCCGGTCGGACAGGGCCTCCAAGGCTCCCGTCCGACCCGACCAGCCTTAACTGCACATTGACGTCGCTCGACCGAGCCGGTCGGACAGGGCCTCCAAGGCCCCCGTCCGACCCGACCTTCCTCCACAATCCGGTCGACCGAGACGGTCGGACAGGGCCTCCAAGGCTCCCGTCCGACCCGACCTCTTTCCGCCATCCCGTGCGCACCCGACCGCATCCCGCACGACCGCTCGACCCCCAGCTCGACCCGAGCACCAGCCCGACCGACCGGTCGACCGCCCCGCTCGACCGCCGCCGTCCCGCTCGACCCGGCTTAGCCGACTAAGGCCCGTTTTGCACGTTTTCACGGTTTACTCGGCCCGTTTACCTAATCTCGACCCCTGGAAGACCTAGCACTATAAATACACCTTTTTAGCCTCTTTAGAGAGAGAGAGAACAATATAGCCACATTGTATTTCAGTTTCATAGATCTACTTTTGTTCTAGAGAATTCAAGGAGAGGATCTCTCCTCCTTACTACAATTTGGAGAAGATTTCTGAACCTTTATCTATTATCATGCTTTCTTCATCTCTCTGTGTTGTTACTTTGATCATGTCTGAGTAATTCACTTGTTAGGTTGCTAGGGTTACTAATTCAATGAGTTGTTTGCTTGATCTATGATTTCGATGAACTGTTAGGGATATCATTAGAGTCTTTGTCTCGTTTTGCTCACTAATTAATGCTGATTGCTTTACCGCGCATCTAGCAATCTGATCCTAGGTTGATTTGAGCCACGGAAGTGCTGTATCATTCGCCGGACCTATTCTTTGACAAGCTAGGTTTCTTAGACTGCGGAAGTTGATTTACTAAGCCTAGTGAACTGTATCCGAACTTGATCGATTTAATGCTTGATTAACTATCTAAGGACATACCAAAAGTTTAGCGATTAGATAAGTTATCATAGGAGTCGGAGCCACGGAAGTGGAAAGACTTATTTTCGTGTTTTGTGTTCTAGACGGATCTATCATCCCATCATCCCTAAATTGATTCATATCTATCATCGAACTGATCATTGCTTGCTTCTCTGCGAATTAGCCCCTAGAGACCTAACGCTTTTCCCTCATTGCTTTACAACCTCGATTTCTTAGCTTTAGCATTTAGTTATTAGACAACCAACCAATCATCCTTTATCTTATTCTAGCTTGATCCGAACTCCATAGATTTAAAGTGTATTCATTTTAGCCAGTCCTTGTGTTCGATAACCCGTACTTCTACGATCTGTGCACTTGCAGGATTTTTAAAAGTCGGTAAAACCTGACCACACATCACAAGATATCTTTGGAATCGCTCCGCCGTTACTTCAACATATCTGAAGAAGTTGAGTTTCTCTTACCAGCGAACCATCAGAGAGCCGATGATCCACCGCCCGGATGCTTGACGCTATATGAAAGCTAGTTTTACCAGACTTTTCTATGGTTTCCCGTCCCGAGCCTGATTTTTCATTTCCTAGGGAAATACGGGCTCGCACTCGGTCAACTTCTGCCACGAGGCATGCGGCATCTGGTTGGGTTGATCGTCCTGAGCTATGAGATTGGCATTCCGCTCGGGATCCATCACCTTCAGAATCTCTTGGAGTTTCGTCGTAGCGGGAAGTCGCTTCGCTATTACATCTCCAATAAGAAGAATCGGAACATCATCGACGGCTTCCCCAACAAAGATGATGGCTGGGAGAAATATTTTTTCTTCGTCCCAATAAATGGAGCTTCGGTTGGGAATACGCGGAGGAAGTTTATCAAGGACAATTGGCAGGAAATCGGTGCGAGCCGAAGAGAAATCACTATTTCAAATTCTCGCGAAGCGTCATCTAACGTTGCTCGGTCTTCTTGTTTTGCAGATCGACGATTGGTGCTTCGATTCCCGCCGGATCTCTCCGAATTCCTTGACCGTTCTTGCGAGCTGCAAGTTAATTGGGAACGAGACTTTACTCTCGAACGAGTGGAGAAGGCGCGCGAACAAGCCTACGATTCATTCGACTCCTCAGACAGTTCGGACGAGGAAGCTCTCGATTGGCCCGAGCCCTTGAATACAATGCCCCCAAAGTCTGCACGCGCGCTACTCAAAGAGCAACGACGAGCAAAAGAAGCTCGTCTCGAAGTTGATCCGGTGGCTCGTCGTGAAGCTGTATCCTCGAAAACTGAGGGTAAGAGGATAATGCAACCCTGCTCAGAGAAGAAAGGTCCTGGTAATAGGCCGCCTACGGAAGTAGGGAAGGCGGTCAAGCTGGCCCAGGAAGCTTTGGCGAAAAGCAAGGCTTCGAAGCAGAAAAATTCTCCTAGACCTCCTTCTCCGGCTCGCTCGAACGCATCGAGGCTTCGAAGCTGGCCCAGGAAGCTTTGGCGAACCGTCGGCAAGCGAGCCATCTGAGGTGATGAGCAAGAAGAGAGCCGCGGTTGAGGGGCTTAAGGAGAATGCGTCCAAGAAAGCCAAAGGGGACGCTCCTTCCGGTTCCTTAGTCGATCCCGCTCGGGTCCGCTCTCTTCAGAGGACCGAGGTGGCGAACTATCTCGTCAGGAGTACCCCCGGGTTCGCCTTCCTCCTCCCGATACGCTTTTGGAGAGGGAAGCGTATGAAGAGGCGGCTTCTCGTCTTCATTTGGTAAGTTCTCTTTTCGTTCGCTTATTTTGCGAGGAAGGTTTCCGTATATATACTCAATCGCTTTTCGTTTCTATTTTAGTTTTCGGAGTCTTTCAACAGGGTCGTCGAAGGCTATGAAACCAGGGCTCGCTCGGGTCAAGCCGCTCTCGAAGAGCTTCAAAAGCATACCAACAATCTGAAGAGATTGCATGAAGTCGAATCGAAGGCACGTGCCATAGAGACCAAACAAGCCGAGGAGAAGGTGGCTAAGCTCGAGGCTGAGTTGGCCAAGGAGCGGGCCGAATCAGTCAAGCACCGGGAGGCTGCAGCTAAGATGGCCGGCAAAAACGTTGATGATGCCATTAAAATGAAAGCTCTCCATGGTAAAATCTGCGAGCTCAACGAGAAAGTGCGAGCCATGGACGCCAACTATCTGGCCGAGGTTAGAAAAGTGAAATGCCGAGTGAACAGCCGGTACGCCAAGCTCCTCGAGTCGATCAAGTCTGGGTTGACGAGACTCCAGGAAATGCATGAACGAGCCGTGCGCATCGCTCAGGCCGAAGGCAACGTCGAACTGATCAATGACATGCGAGGCGATGATCCGCCGGATCTCGACATTGAGCTTGCTGATCTCCAGGCGCTTATTGATTCGGATCCTGGGGTCGCTGAAGAGGCTAGTGCCCTGTTAGCCAACGTAATCGGTCAGCTCGTTCCCTTTCCGGATCCCGTCGAGCCGCCCGAGGTACACCTTAGAGACGAAACTATTACTTCGCTTGACCGGCTTGGTCTCGGTATTGTCGATCAATGGGGTACTAATAGAGAGTCCCTTGTATTTCAGAGTGGAGTCGAACCGGTGGTGATTCCCGAGATAAGGCCGGTTGGTGCGACCCTGGAGTCGATGAGCCAAGTTCCAGTAAATCCTGCTCAAGCTAGCGGACTGCCTCCCCGAACCGAAGGTCTGGTTGAGAAAGCCCCATCTGATATCTCGGAGGCATCGAGCCGAGCTCTGGAGGCTCCTGAGAAAGCCGCAGCCGAAGTCCTGGGCGTTCCTGATAAAGTTGACGAGGCGGTTTCGAGGCCGGAGGATGTCGCCGGGAAATCCGTGCCCGACGTTCAAGAATCGTCGAACCAAACCCCCCACTAAACTCTCAAATAATTTGTTTCTGTATGCTGCCTTGATGGCTTTTATTTTGTTTTAGTACTTAGTGCCTGGATGGCTTTATCCACAGACTTTTTATGATACTTTTAATCGAACCGTTATCTGATCGAACGATTTAGCTTGATGAAATGCTTAATATATTGGGCTTGGTCAACTTACCCCCGTTTACCGCGAACCCTCGTTTTGCGAGCTGCGATTTGGAATAATGATGATAATAAATTAGACCAACGTTGCTACGGAGCGTTTATGTTGGGTTTTTGTCAACTTATTTCGGTTTTTGCCGCGGACAACTCAATCAGAAAGCCGCGGATCGAAATAGCGACGAATTAAATTAGACCAACATTGCTGCGAAGCGTTTATGTTGGGTTTCTGATCGATTTATTCCAGTTTTTGCCGTGTCCTCATCTATTAGTGATTAACGGGTCGGAATAAACGATGGTGATCATATTTGTATAGCGCGCGCGTGAGAGTGTAATAAGATGTTTGAGATGATCGAATGTTGCGGCCAACAACATTCGGCTCGGGACAGTTTATGAGTTTTTATCGAGATGTTAACAGCGAACTGTTTAAGAGAATTGAGGTGCGAATTTTATTCATCGTTGTGTTTAGCGGCGAGCCGCGTTACAGACGGAAAATTTACCGTTCGACTTATGTTAACGGCGAACCGTGTTACATCGATTTTGAGAGTGCGTTGACGGTAAACCGTGTTAGCGAAGATAAAATGCATTTAACGGCGAACCGTGTTGCATTTGAATGGGAGTGTATAACCACGTACCCCACTCCCCCCCCCCCTTTTTTTTGGGGGGGGGGGGGGGGGGCAACTGAATCTACTCGAAAGTGAACTGCCTACGTACCCCTCGCGGGGATCAAGTCACGCGTAGTTCTAGGTGATGGCGCCTCGCGCCTTATTAATAATATTTCTTGAGATGCATAACGTTCCATGGCTTTGGTATTGCTTCGCCAGCCATGTTTTCGAGCCGATAAGCTCCCGGGCGAACTGTTTCGGTGATCTTGTAGGGACCTTCCCAATTCGCACCCAGTTTTCCAGCGTTTCTCTCTGCGGTGTTTTGGAACACTTTTCTGAGAACTAGGTCTCCTGTTCTGAATCTCCTGGTTCGGACATTAGAGTTGTAGTACTTAGCCGCGGATTGCTGATAGTTCTGGATCCTGATAAGTGCTTGGTCGCGCCGTTCGTTGATCAAATCCAGCTCGTCCAGCATCATCATATGGTTGCAGTCTGCTTGTTCTGGTAACAACCATCGGCGTACTCCGGGAAAATGCACTTCGGGGGGAATGACACATTCCATTCCGTAGACAAGTGCGAATGGCGTTTCGCCGGTGGCTCGTCTCGGGGTTGTCCGATGAGACCAAAGGACTCCTTCTAGTTCGTCTGCCCAGCGGCCCTTTTTAGCGTCGAGCCGTTTTTTAAGCCCATCGAGAATCGTCTTGTTAGTCGCCTCGGCTTGACCATTCCCTTGCGGGTAGCGAGGCGTTGACTTGCTAAGGCGGATCTTCCATTTGTCGCAGAAGTTTTGAAATATAGCCGATATAAATTGCGAGCCATTGTCCGTGACAATTTCATAAGGGACACCGTGCCGACAGATAATGTTTTTCCAAATGAATTGTTCAACCTGGGCGTCTTTTATACTTGCGTAGGACTCAGCCTCGACCCATTTAGAAAAGTAGTCGGTTAAAACCAGCAAAAACCTTTTCTGCTTCGATTTATGCAGCGGCCCGACAATATCCATCGACCATCTCATGAATGGGTTTGGTGCGGAGATGGAAGACAACAGCTCGGCCGGCTGATGTATCGTTGGAGCATGAAGCTGGCATTTCTCGCATTTAAGCGAGTATTTTTCGCAGTCGCTGATCATAGTTGGCCAAAAATAGCCGTGTCGTTTGATTTTGATAGCCAAGGCTCGTCCTCCGGAATGATTTCCACATGATCCACTATGAACTTCTTTCAATATCTCTCTCGCCTTCTTTCCTTCTACGCACGCGAGCAGCGGTCCTGAAAACCTCCATCGGAATACAGCGTCGCGTATCAGAATGTATCGCGCTGCTTGAGCCTTCAGCTTGCGAGCCGCCCACTTATCTGCTGGTACTTCCCCATCGGCTATGTATACACGGATCGGAGCGAGCCACTCTTTGTCGCAACCGTATTCCGTATCTTCCTCGATTTCCATATCCGCGGGCTGATCTCCATCGAGTATACCGTTATCGTTCGGCTCGTCTGTGATGATGGTCATTAGAACTTCGGGCTCGTCGATGTCGATACTGGGATGTTCGATAAATTCTACGGGGATTATCCTTTTCAAGTCTGGATCGGAGGTCGAGGCTAGGGATGCCAAGGCGTCGGCCTGAGTATTGTCTCCACGCGGAATCTTCTCCAAGGCAAATTTTTCGAACTGTCCGGCTAGATTCTTGACTACTTCGAGGTAGGCTTCCATTCTTTTGTCTTTTGTAGCGTATTCTCCAGTGAATTGGCTCGCGACGAGCTGGGAATCACAATAAGCATGTATGTTTCGAACTCCAATTCCGAGCGCCAACTTTAATCCGGCTATTAATGCTTCGTACTCTGCCTCGTTGTTTGACGCGCCGAAATTGAGACGAAGAGACTGTTCCAATATTTCGCCCGTCGGGGAGGTGAGTCGAATTCCGACTCCGGCGCCTTGTTTTGACGACGAGCTGTCAACGTGAAGTAGCCAATCAGCGGGAAGATTTGGTTCCTCGCTGGCGGCGATTGGCAGCTCGATCAAGAAATCGGCCAAAACCTGCGATTTTGCGCTCGTTCGATTTCGATATTCGATATCGTATTCGCTCAGCTCGATTGCCCACTTGGCTAATCTTCCGGATTGGCTCGGGCTGTGCAGGATCGTTCTTAATGGTAGCGCCGTTAGAATTACGATCGTGTGAGACTGGAAATACGGGCGTAATTTGCGGGCCGCCACTACGACTGCTAGTGCCAGTTTCTCGGTCTGGGGGTACCTCGTCTCTGCGTCAGTCAAACTTTGGCTTAAATAGAAAACGGGTTTCTGGATTCCTCGGTCTTCGCGAACCAGGACCCCACTGACTGCTGTTACCGATACGGCGATGTACAGATATAATGGCTCTCCTTCTTCTGGTTTCGCCAGTATCGGTGGGTTCGCTAGGTACAACTTCAGCTCGCGGAAAGCCTCCTCACACTTCGCTGTCCACTCGAACTTCTTGTTTCCTCGCAAAGTGTCGTAGAAAGGGAGACACTTATCCGTGGATCGTGAAATGAAACGGTTGAGCGCGGCGACACGTCCGGTTAGTTGCTGTATTTCCTTCTTCGTCTCCGGCGACTTCATTCTGATTAGAGCCTGGATCTGCCTCGGATTAGCTTCGATGCCTCTGTAGGTAACCAGATATCCCAAGAATTCTCCGGATGTTACAGCGAACCGACACTTCGTTGGATTTAGCTTCATATCGTGTGAGTTCAGCTGCTCGAAGCAGTCGCGGAGATGTGCCACATGTTCTTCCTTTTTCAGAGATTTCACCAGCATATCGTCGATATAAACTTCCATCGTCTTCCCAAGCTGCGAGGCGAACATCTTGTTCACGAGCCGTTGGTATGTCGCTCCCGCATTCTTGAGTCCGAACGGCATGACTTTGTAACAATAGATGCCTCGCTCTGTTTGGAACGCCGTCTTTTCTCTGTCGTCGGGGTGCATCCGGATCTTATTATAACCTGAGAAGGCATCCATGAAGGTCAGCAGTTCGTTTCCCGCTGTCGCTTCTACGAGCCGGTCGATATGAGGGAGCGGGAAACTATCTTTTGGGCACGCCTTATTCAGATCCGTGAAATCTATGCAAACCCGCCATTTTCCGTTCTTCTTTTTGACCACTACTGGGTTAGCAAGCCACTCTGGGTATTTTGCCTCGGCGATCGAGCCCACTTTCAGGAGGCGTTCCACCTCGTCGTTTACTGCCTTAAACCGCTCATGCCCCAATCTTCTTCGCTTCTGTTTCACCGGTTTGAACGTCGGGTCGACATTCAGCTTGTGGCAGGCGATGTTGATATCTACCCCCGGCATATCCTCGGCTGTCCAAACGAAGGTGTTGACGTTTTCTTTCAAAAAGGAGATCAATTCCTCTCTTATTGTCTCGTTTAGGTTCGCTCCGATCTCCACACATCTTTCTGGGTTCTGCTCGTCTATGCAGACGGATATTACCGCTTCACAGCTTGGTTCTTCGATGACGGGATCCTCATTTTTGCCTGCTTTCTCTCCTGCTGCCTTGCTTTTGGCGGCTTTCTTTCTGGGCGGCTCGATCTCGCCGGTGATCTGTAATTGCTATAAGAGATTGGCTAAACCGTTCGCTGACTCTCGGTTCGTCTTAACCTTCTTTCGGTTCTCCTCTGGAGTTGGTTTGGGTAACGGGTTGCGGAGTTTGTGTTCCGTCATGAAACAGATTCTCGAATCTTTCTGCGAGCCGAGGATGGTCTTGACTCCTGTCGGAGTGGAAAACTTGAGACAAAGGTGGTAAGTAGATGGCACGGCTCGCATCGAATTTATCCAAGGAGTGCCCATGATGATATTGTAAATTGGAGGATTATCCGAGACGGAAAAGTTCACCATCTTTGTAATCCCTCCAGCTTCGATTGGGAGTATGATACTTCCCATGGACATTGTCGTCTCCCTCCCGAAATCGGTCAATGGCTTTGGCGTCGTCTTTACGTTGTTCGGATCGATTCCCATTTTTATCAACGTGCTCTTGTAGATTATATCGACTGTGCTTCCTGTATCGATCAGGACCCGAGCTATGTCGTAATTACCGACGGCAAGCATGATTACGAGCGGATCATCGTGCGGCCTATCGATCCCGATGACTTCATTTTCCGTGAAAGTGATCTCGACGTTTGGGATTTTGACTTCATTTTCGGTTCGCCGTTGAAAAGCTTTGATCGATGTCACCGTATCCTGACAGTATTGCGAGCCGCCCAATATGAGGTAGATTTTTTGTCGTGATCCCGATGGTTCGTCCGAATCATCGCATCTCCCGCGTTTCGGTCGATCCGCTGGTTGACCCGGTTGTCAATCTGATTGTTCCGGTCGTTCTCTTGGCTCGGGACGCTCCAGGTCTTCAAGCTTTAGATCGCCTTTCAATTCACCGCTAAGTAATTTTCTTGCGAGTTCCGCTCCGAGATGGCGGCATCTCTCCGTCGAATGGCCGTAGCATTGATGGAATTCGCAATAAACCTTCTCGTCTTGTGGCGCAGGATTGTGGTTCCTTGTCCAAACGTAGTTTTTCGATCCTCGCCCCCTTCCGGCGCCTGCTTGGCTCGTGCCGCCTGTCTGTTGGCTCGTTCCGATCTGGTAGTTATGCGATCCGGAGAAGTTCGGCCCTTCGTGATGGATGTAACTGTTCTTTCCGCGCCGATGGCTGAAGTGATTGGGATGCTGATTCAGCGGCTGATGAGCTATCGGCGGGTTAGGCGGTTGTTTGGTGGCTGCCTTCAATGTGGGATGCGAGGCGGCTAGAAACTTCATATCTTCCTCTTCTTCGATGAACACGACAGATCGGTGGATGGCATCGGCGATCGACTTGGGTTTGTTGTACGCGAGCTCCTTCTGAAACTCCGATTTGACGCCTAAACCCTTTTTCAGAGAATCTATGGCGATCTCGTCGTTGACCGCCCCGGCTTTTGACATGGTGGTTTTAAAGCGTTCCATGAAACTGCGAAGCGACTCACCTTCGCCTTGCAACATGTTCCATAGATTAATCACCGAGGCCGATTTCTCGATGAACATGGAATACTGCTTAAGAAAGAAAGCTGTCAACTGCTGGAAGTTTTCAATCGAATTTCGCTCGAGACTTAGGAACCAGTCCAGGGCCGGACCCTTCAGGTACTCAGCGAATAGGAGGCAGAAGCCGGCATCTTTCTCTTCTGCGTTTCGGAATTTGGCTCGACTCAAGGCGACTCGAAATGCGTTGATGTGATCTTTCGGGTTGGTCGAACCGTCGTATTTCTGAATGCTAAGTTTTCCGGGATCCATTATTCTGGCGTCCATCACTTTCGCCGAGAAAGGAGTGTGTTCGGCGTCTTCGCATATCTGAGCAATTTCCGGTGCCGAGCTGAGTGCCCTGTGGATCTGTGATCGAAGTAATTTGGCCTCGTTGTCGGATTTTTCAAGACGAGCTCGGATCTCGGCCAATTCGTCGCGACTCATGCTCTGACCCTTGCCTTTTCTTGCCGTACTCACGCCTCGGGGCGATTGCTTTTCGGTTCGTGTTTCCAACAGGAGACGTGATACTGCTTCGGCGAGCTCCGCAGGATCTAAGCTTGGTGAATCGCCGGTTTCCTGCCCCGTCGCCTTATCAGTTCCTTTGCTTTCCAACATTATCTGCCTCAGGGCTTTGGTCAGCGCTTCGGGAGTGATTTCGCTGGGGAGCGGATCTCCTAAGTCAATTCGTATTGGTTTGGTTGGCGGCGCGCTCTTGACTTTGTTCTGCTTCTTCTTCTTCTGAAGTGGCGGTGGCGAACCATCCGATTCGGATTCTGTTTCCTCTCGTTCCGGGGTTTCTTCCACGTCGTCCCCTTCTTCTCCATCTACTTCGTCAGCCCGGGAGTCGAAAGCCAGATTTTTTGGATGGGAATTTTTACGTCGCGCGACACCTCGTGCTTCTTTCTCTTTTAGTTGGGCTCGCAAGGTTGCGAGCTCTTGCGTCAACGAGCTGTTCAAAACCTCTTGCTCTTCGGTCTGCTTCTGAAGGGCAGCGATCTTTTCCGCTTCCGTCTGAACTGTTGTCTCGCTGTCCCCGTTCTGCAAACCGGTTGGTGTGGATCTGTTCAATTCTTCGTCGGTCATCTCCTCGAGCTCTTGTGTTTTCTAGTCTCAAATCTCCCCCTCCTTCTAGCGCCAAATTGTGCGAGCCGAAACTGCACTACGATACTTTTAGTGTTTTTAGGGAGAGCCGAGAATTTCGTAAGTAAACACAAGGATCGATCCAAATGATGGTTATTTAATTAGCTGTTATGCGAGCTATAATATGTGTGGCGTGTGCCTTTTTCTATGTGAAAAGTGATGCCTCAAATAATGACTATCGGTTCCTATTTATAAGAGAATAGGAACCGACTTTTACAACCGACTTTACACAAAAATGTAAACTTTCCTTTTCTGCTCGCGCCGACTCCGCAATAAATGTAAACTTTCCTTTGTGGCTCGCGCCGACTTCAGTTTAAGGAAAGTCTTTGATGGGCCTCGGCTCGAATCGCTCCGTCGGATGTTGGTTCGGCCCATCGAGAAGTTTCCGGCTGGCCTTCGGTTTGACGCCTGGTTCGGCTAGTGCGGTTCAGCTCGATCTTCCCCCATTTGCCCAATCCAAATGACGATGTCTCGGGGTGGAATCCGACCCCAACAAGGAGGTGTTTTTAGGCCTTGCTAAGACAAATAATGTGAATGTAATGTAACGGCGCCAAAAACTTGATAGGTCTAAGTTTTCCCTATATATTCAACTGCAAGTGTACAACAAATCAATGTAGCAAATAGGGTATCGAGTCCAAACGTCAAGTTGTTGCACAGTAAATTCTCAGATTCAAATATTGCTAAGACGAATAATGTGAATGTAATGCAAATTAAGTAACCAAAAAGCAGCAAGTGATTGTTTGATGAGATTAAATTCAAGAGAGACAAACGCTAGGCCTTGGGAATTTCTCAGGTTGAATCCGAAATTGTAGAGTAAAAACTATCAGGATATTATTTAAGCACCGTTCTCGAACATGAACACTAATATAAAATCAACCAGCTTTCGCTGCGGAAATTATCTATGTCTAAATCCTAGAATTTCAAATTTCTTTGCAAATTCAATAAACTACACAAGCATTAATTCCAGGTTCAATTGTTCACAAAATCCCTAAACCAAATTCCTTTGCAGATAGGTATTTTGCTCATCTAAGATATGTCGGGAAACTAATAATGCTTTCGCATCTATCAATTATCCTAAGTATGAATTCCAGGTGATCAATTCTAGAAATCAATGATTAAGCACAATCTAGATGAAGAACTATATGATTATCCTAACAGTATTCTAATTCTAACAATCCATCTTCAACCTTTGAAAAACCCAAAACCTAACTAGCAGATTACTCAGACATGGCTATTGAGAACAACATCATAAACTGAATAAATTGCATTAAAGAGATAAGTAGAAATAACAGGGGTTCAGATTCTTCTCTCAGACGAACAGAGTAGCAGAATAATCTCCCCAAAAGCTCTGGAACAAAATCTCTCTAGTCTCAATGAAAATAAGATACAAAAATAGAAAAAGCCTAAACAATGGCTTATAAACCTAGAAACACGACTTGGGCCTTCTTGTAAATAATGGAAACTTTTGGGCCAAAGTGCAATTCTCCAAATCTTCATAAAACTCGCGCAGCACTTTTGGCAGATATCCGTGTCGACCGACACCAGTATTGGTGTCGATCGACACCAACGTCTGGGATCGATAGTAACTTCAATGAATCAGCATAAGTCTCCAAAATGTATCCATAATGCTCCATTATCTCCAATTCAGTCCAAATGTGCCTAAGACCTGTAATTAGTAGAAAAGACTCCAAAAACACTAAAAAGACTCTATATACAAGACTTATATCATGGCAAAAACCCATAAAAACCATGATATATCAACTCCCCCAGACTTAGATCTTTGCATGTCCTCATGTAAATCGAATCTAAGACATTTGAGAAAGAGGTTTGAAAAGCGGAAACTCACTTAATCTTTAGGACTTGTACCAACCTTTGCACCTGCTCTCACTCAGAACATAACCAACATTAGACCAGTTTCACATAGTGGACACTAACTTGCAATTCAAACCAAACCCAACACTAAACCCTTTCAGAATACTCAAAACTCTAAAGCCAACTCCTTAAAATTTAAAAGCGTGAGTTCTCAACAAGGGGTACGACTGCCTGAAGACATTCGGCTCGGAAGGAGATAGATCGGAAAGTTTGAAGATGTGCCGGAGAAATGTCTTATCACGGTGGCGCAAACGAAGAACACGAAGAACTTTTAAAAAAGAGAGGAGAGAAAGAGAGAACTACCTTTTGCTCGGTCGAGGAGAGAGAGGCAGAATGAGAAAAACGAACCCCAAGGTCTCATATTTATAGAAGTTTTGGCGCGTGGGCGCGTCGGTTCGGGGAGATGAAACGGCGCGACCTAATCCACGCGCTGGCTCGGGAAGACGAAACGGCATTCCCGCCTAATCTCTAGGGCTTCTATCAAAGATTAGTGGGCCCGGAGACGTTTCGGATTCTAAGCCCACATACCGATAAAGCAACTCGACACCGTTTCATCAGAAGCAAACAGCGAGAGCCAAATATCTCGCGTCAAATATCGAGCGAAGCAACATTTGGCGAGCCACATCCATAGAAGAATCAAATGACAATGCCTTCTCACTTTCAACTTTTAGCTCGTCACTCTTACACCTAAGACTAACGAGCTGGGGGCTAACTGTTGGGGTCGGATTCCACCCCGAGACATCGTCATTTGGATTGGGCAAATGGGGGAAGATCGAGCTGAACCGCACTAGCCGAACCAGGCGTCAAACCGAAGGCCAGCCGGAAACTTCTCGATGGGCCGAACCAACATCCGACGGAGCGATTCGAGCCGAGGCCCATCAAAGACTTTCCTTAAACTGAAGTCGGCGCGAGCCACAAAGGAAAGTTTACATTTATTGCGGAGTCGGCGCGAGCAGAAAAGGAAAGTTTACATTTTTGTGTAAAGTCGGTTGTAAAAGTCGGTTCCTATTCTCTTATAAATAGGAACCGATAGTCATTATTTGAGGCATCACTTTTCACATAGAAAAAGGCACACGCCACACATATTGTAGCTCGCATAACAGCTAATCAAATAACCATCATTTGGATCGATCCTTGTGTTTACTTACGAAATTCTCGGCTCTCCCTAAAAACACTAAAAGTATCGTAGTGCAGTTTCGGCTCGCACAAGGATGCCGAAGCTTCTTGACAATCCTCCCTAACACCGCCACTTGAGTAGCGAGGAGTTGAATCTTTTCCTGAGTCCTCCTCGTCTCCTCGAAGTGCTTTTTGGTGAAGTCTTTAAAAAGCTCCTCAATCTTCGCTTCAAGACCTTTCCAGCCATCACCAGAGGCCTCCGTCCGAGCCCTTTTGGTACTTATCGCTTCAAAATCATCATCCTCATCAGAGAGACTCCTCTTGCCATGAGACTTCTCTGTCTTCAATGGCTTATGGGACTTCACCTTCTTAGCCACGAGTATCCCTTCTCTAACCCAGTCGGCTGGTTTCCAAGTCCATCCTCCACCCAATTCCCCAAGCAATGCCTTGATGATGTTGTCCACCTTCTCGTCATCTACATCCTTGTCCCAACGTGGGTACACGTCTGCCCTGTCCACCATTACCATGTGATTGAACAGCACCTGCAAAACAGTTATCAGATAAGTTAAGAGTTTTATTTGGATATGTTTAATATGCGGCGAGTACAAGGCAAATGGATTACCTGCTTCTTCATGGTTCCGATAACATATCACTTCCCTCTGATTCCATTGAATGCTATAATCGGTGGCTCAGGATTATTTGGCATCGGAGCACCGTTTTCTTCTCCGAATTTTGGCATAGCATGGTACGCCCACACTTGCAGGACTTCAGCAAAGCCTTCGAGGGCGAATGGCTTGGACACGTCTGCATCCTTTATAGACTGGATGAGGGTCTGGAAAGCTACTCGCCCCCAGGGATAGTTTTCAAACTTCTCCAAGTCCATAACTTGACTAGCCAGTTCTACTCGTGTATGAGTGGAACGGATGTGAGCATCAATGAAGCCAGCGTATACGGCCAAATAACCAAGCCTCAGCCTATCCTCTCTGCTCCAATCTCCAGCCCACTTGCATGCTGCTAAACATGAAGTCTAAACATGAAGTCTAGACATGAAGTCTAAACATGAAGTCTAAACATGAAGTCTAAACATGAAGTCTAAATTTGAGGTCTAAATATTAATTAAGTCTAAATTTGAGGTCTAAATATTAATTAAGTCTAAATTTGAAGTCTAAATTTGAAGTCTAAATATTAATGAAGTCTAAATATTAATGAAGTCTAAATATAAACACTAAAGATTAAGTCTAAATATGTAGTCTATCCAACCGCCGCCAAAGAGCTGCTAACTAAACCCTAACAATAGAAGTCTAAATTTGAAGTCTATATATAAAGTCTAAATATGACGTCTATCCAACCGCCGCCAAAGAGCCGCTAACTAAACCCTAACAATAGAAGTCTAAATTTGAAGTCTAAATATGACGTCTATCCAACCGCCGCCAAATAGCGGCTAACTAAACCTTAACAATGGACTTTTACCTTAATCTTAGCGGTTATGAGGGCCAGCAACGGCGGCGGATATTACCAAAAAGCGGCTAACTAAGACCTGCGACAGATCTACGGTGGCGGCAGAGGAGGAATGGGAAAAAGTCGACGGAGAATGGTGGAACTGTCTGTCTTCGACGGCGATGGTGGGCGGAGAACATGCAATCTATCCGACAAAGAGAGAGAACGGAACGGAACAGATTTGAGTTTGTGAAAGTGAAAGTGAAATGTGAAATGTGGAAGTGAAACCCTGATTTTGGTTTCCTCACTTACGATTATGGTCGGTTTAATTTAGTTAAACCCAATTAAGCGCAACATTTGAATTTCCACGACCGGTTCTGTTCAAATAACCGGACTTAAAGTACAAAGTCTAATCGGGACGTCTATAAATTGTAATTTTAATCGCCCAAAATATTTCGATTCCCGCCCTTCCCGCCCAAAATATTTCGTTTCCCGCCCGTATTTTAGAATAATAGACTTCACAGAAAAGTCTAACTATGAAGTCTATCTGTGAAGTCTAACTTGCCCTAAACCCTAAATCGAATTTTTGAGATCAAAGCTATAGAAAGCATCAATTATGTATATATAATCACAATTTACATTATAAACTATGAATTCATTAGCTTTAAATCGTTAAAGAAACCACAAACATTTTTTTATGTCAAAATTCTCTAAACCTAAACAATCACCCTCATAAACCCTATACATTGAACCTCAAACACTAAGATGATGATTGGTTTACTCATAAAACTTATAAATTGATTAATTTCCATGAAATTTTATTTTACATAGATAGGATTTGTCTTCATTTGGATTATTTATAATTTTTTGAAGCCTAAATATTTTTTATAGATTTTAAACTTTAAATTTAAGATTTTGTTATTTGGTAGACTTCACATTTAGACTTCAAATTTAGACTTCACATTTAGACTTCAAATAGGTCACAAACATAATTTCATAATTTCTCTTACTTGAGTTAAATGGATTCATTTTTATGCAATTTTATTTTTCTTGGATGCCAAATGTTCTAATCTTATCTATTTATAATTTTTTTAATCAACACAATTTCCTATAATTTCCTAAATTAAATTTAATTTGTGAATACGTATTAGACTTCATGATGAAGTCTAAAACGTCGTAAACTTCATAAATAGACTTTAAAAAGGGTAAAATAGAGATTGAGGCAACCGTTTTTTCTTTGTTCATAAGGACCTAGTTTGTAATTGTACATGCCCATAAAACTAGTTTTGCTCTAAACTCAATATAGGGTCTACTTTTGCATTTGAAATCAAATTGTGCACTAGTTTTGGCAATTCCCTCATTTTATAATTATCGGGTGCCTTCTACACTTCAAAATCGCTAAGTAAGTAGTATGCCCCTGGTTGCCAAAAAAAAAAGAGTAGATATGCCCCTGTAAAATTATATCTTTATATTGATGAATACATTTACTGTATACAGATACAACGATGGTTTCATTATGCATTTTAAAAAAAAAATAGATTAACAATAAATAATGACTGTATAAAATAAGTAAACTAAAAACTTTCTATACATTTTCATCTAGAAGAAGGCAATTACGACTTATAACTTCGAGACTTCTCTTCGGATTTTGTGCTTCCCATATGCGAAGAACTCTTCCCAGCACTCTTTGTTGGCATCGCTTCATTCGAATATCTTGAAATAAAATGTAAGTAGGTAAACTTTCAAGGTTCCTACTAATGGGTGTTAACAATCGCAACTGTTTGCTTGTCACTTTTACTTCTAAATAATTTTTTTAAAAAGTTGAAACTATGTAAAATTGTTACCTATGAAATGATCTCTTCCTTATGTTATTTGGATGCGATTATATAGCCTTCTATAAACAATAAGTTATTTTTGATGACGCATATTGGGCGATGTTTTGTAAAGTAATGAGGAAAGTTAGGTAACAAAAGATGAATTCATTTATGCATGTGCTTGAGAACTTCGCTAAATCTATATATAATATTAAGGTCTACTATAAATCTTTATTTATGTTTTTTATTAATGTTTGTGGAAACTAAAATGATAATGATCGAATACATGGAAGAAGCGACAAATGCGTAACTGTACCAAACCAAAAGATTTAATTAAAAGTACGTCTGTTGTTTTTTATATATAGGGCAAAAGTGATTATTAATGTATAATTTTCTCACTCGATTTAACTGTTGTGTCTAATAGTGTATATAATTTGTATACATAATGAAGGGAAAACATATCTTTGATAGCGTAATGAGGAAAGAACTTAGTTATTTGATTCTTATTTGTGAATTGTGATGTTATACAAGTTATGGTTAAGATAGATTTGGGGCTTTAGAACAAGAAAATTAGAGTTTACTTCGTGTAATATATGACGCCAAAGCTTATAACTCCAAAACTTGTTTTGGTTGAACCCTGATTTTTTTTTATGTTATGGAACAAACAATGAATACATATTTGCATGTGCATGAATAATAGAATACTTATATAAATATATAATATTATGGATTCCATTAAAAAATGTAACAGATTTAAAGTCCGAACTAAATTGAGAAACGGTGCAGCTCCTTTGAACGTGACCAACGATAACAGTAACACACTTTGAGAAACACATCATATATATATTAATATTTGTGAAATATATGGTATACTAAATGATCAATAGGCCGATCAATATATAAATAATTAAAACTATATCGGTGTATATTATAATATATCGGTGTATATTCTTTGGCAAAAAATATATCGGTGTATATTATAACTGAAAAGAGAAAATAATTCATCTACTATGGATTACCTAATACGATTACAATTTAATAAATATATGTATTTTTTTAACACAACTGAGTATGACAATAGGACAAGTATTACTTATGTTTAGCCACTTTACAATGCACTCTTTTCCAAATTTATGGCACTTTAAAATTATAATCTCACAACCCTTTAAGAAATACTTCAAGCATATATTACACATTCCTCTGGTATGATCAGTAAGTATTAGAACCATAACTTTTGTCAAGAATCTTTGCCTTATGAACTTCTTTAAGTCATTGGTCTTTTTTCCATGTAACAAGTTAGAAACCCATACTATTTGTCTACTTACTTCTCTGTTCCCACAGTGAATCTGGTTTCTTTTTGTTTCAGTCTGTCTTAAGACATATTTCAGCTCTTGGTCTTTTTTTACAGACCCATTGTCTTTGTCTAGAGACTTTCATAAGCAGTGAGTGGTAATAAAAGAATCTGTTTTCGTTTCAGCCTCTTCTCTTAAGACTCATTTCAGACAATTAGTCATTTTTTCCATCCAACAAAATGAGAACCAACTCAGAGTCTTTGTCTTTAGGCTTTCTTCAGACATTGGTCGTTCTAATATCCATCGAAACTCATAGTCTTTGTTTACTTTTAAGACTTGTATATATTGCAAAGACATAGTTCTTGGTTCATAGTCTTCTGTCTTAAGACTTTGTGAAGTCATTAGTTGTTTTTACCATTCCACAAGTCTAAACTGATCCTTTGTGTTTGTCTAGATTCTCTTTGTTTTAAGTTGTTGGTCGTTTTATTTTCCATCCAACAAGCCTTCTTCAAGACATTAGTCGTTTTCTTTTTTTCATCCAACAAGTCTTATTTAAGCCATTAATCATTTTCTCCTAAGCCCTTAGTTGTAAAACCAGAACACGTCTCTGTTTCAAGACTGATCTGAGACAATAGGCTATTTTTCCCAACAAGATGACCAAATCAACTCATAGTTTTTGTACTAAGGCTTTCTTCAGCCACTGGTCGTTATATCCATCCAGATAATAGTCTTTGTCTACTTTTAAGCCTTGTGTGTATCGCAAAGACATAGTTCTCAGCTCATAATCTTTTTCTGAAGCCTTGTGTTGGTCGTTTTTTCCTATCCATCCAACTTATAGTCTTTGTCTACTTTTAAGCCTTGTGTATATCGTTCTTTCATAATCTTAGTCTGAAGACTTCTTTCAGCCTAGTGTTGGTCATTTTTTTTCCATCCAACAAGTCTTACTTAAGCCATTAGTTGCTTTTTTTATTTACATCGTACAAGTCCAAAGACGTTTTCAAAGCAGCTGGTCACTTTATCCATCCAGCATGTACACATTCAACACATTGCCTCTGTCAAACGACATTTCCAAGCCGTGGGTAGTTTGTCCATCCAGCAAATCTAAAACTGGTCTATTGTCTTTGCCTGAAGACTTTTGTAAGCCGTGGGTAGCTAAAGTAAGGGACATGTTTTCAAATCTTTGTCTAGTTTTTCCTGAACCGTTTGTTGTTTTGAAAGAACCTGCTTCAGTCTCTTTTCTTAAGACTGATTGAGAAAATTGGTCCTTCTTTCCAACAAAACGAAAACCAACTTAAAGTCTTTGTCTTAAGACTTCTCTAAGCCGTGGGTTGTTATTTTTCTATCCATCAAGTCAGTAGAGACTTTTCATAAGCCGTGGGTGATAATGAAACCAGTTTCAGTATCTTGTCTTATGACTGATTTCAGAAAAAAAGGTCCTTCCTTCAAGTCTTTCTTTTTGAGTTTTTCAGCAGTTGGTCGTTATATCCATCCAACTCAAAGTCTTTGTGATTACCGGAACATAAATAGTTCTCAGTTCATACTTCACAGTCTTTGTGTTAAAGACTTCTTTAAAGCCGCTGGTCGTTTTAATATCCATCCAACTACTTTACTTTAAGCCAAATTCGAAAACCCGACTCATCATACTCTTTGTCAAGGACCTTTACAAAGCCGCTGACCATTCCATCATGTCTAAATTCGACACATTGTCTTTTGTCAAAAGACTTTTGTAAGCCGTGGGTAGATTTTTCCATCCAACAAGTCTAAAACCGAGCCACTGTCTTTTTGCATATAGACTTAGCCTTTTATACTTTGTTAAACCCTCGTTACATCCTCCATTCCATCCAAATAATCGAAAACAGATCCAAACTTTTTTCTTTTTAAGCCATATGTCATACTTTCCATCTTCCTGAGACATGCACTACCAACCATATATCATCGGGACAATGTTCCCAAAATTAGATTAGTGTCTGTCTCTATGATCTTTTTTGGGTTTCAAGGAAAATAAGTAAAGAATCTCTAACCTAAGAGAAGTGATCTCATGTGTTCCACGTTGTAAGGCAATAGCTCCAGCCTCTAGCAGCAATCACTCCTGCTGTAAGTGATCTGCGCACAAAAGATGATGGTTTCATTTTATCACAAAAATATCAGAGAATTGCTGCAACAAGAGTGAATACACACAAACATGGGGCTACAAGAAAACTTCTTCTACCTCTCGCAAATTAACTAAAACAGATCCAGTGCATCAGTGAAAGTCTCATCATCTTTCAAAATCGCCGACGAAATTGGAGACCCAAGCATAAATAGAGAACTAAGACTTTCAAAATCACCGACGAAATTCGCAATCCAAACATTAACAGAGAAGTTACCTCGACGGTGTGGAAAGAAGCTTCAAAACGGGAAAAAGAAGACCCTAACCAATGATCACTGCGAAAATCAAATCTTTGTACGATTAGAGAAATCGAAACCCTAACCTTTACGACGAGCGAGAAACCCAACCAATCAGATCAAATTTCAGGCGGAATCAAAACAAACAAACAAAAGTCTGATCAAGATCCCTACAGATACGAAAAAATTGAGCAAGTTTAAGACTTGGAAACCCTGAAACAAAATCGATCGAAAACTACAACAAGAAAATTAGCAATCCTCAAACGAATTCGCGATTTACAGATAACAAAGCACTTACTAATCTAAGACTGTAAATGGATTTTCCGGCTTCTGAAATCTCCCAAGAGTCGGATGAGAGAATCGAGTTTGAGGGAGAAATTTTGAAAATCGAGTTTGAGCAATTGCTGCAACGATAAAAAAAAGAAAAAGGAAGAGAGAAAATTTGGGAGAAAATAGAAACAAATTTTAGGGAGAAAAAGTTTTTATGTATCGTTGTGTTTGACGACGCCGTTTCTCAACGGTTGTATTTTCAAATTGAGGCCCCAATGGGGATGAGACTTTAAAAATTGATTTATAACTAGGCCACCGAACGATGTAATATTTAACCAATCAGACTTTAAAAATTAATTTGTCACTAGGCCACCCAACGAGGTACTGTATTGAATTTTACTTAGTTTTTTTTTTACAAGAAGACATTATTTTTACAAACAATAGTTGTGTAAACACAAATGATCCGTCTTCATCTTGCCCTTGCAAGCAAAAAATGTAGTCGGAAACACGTAATGCTTTTCATTATTTATGTGATCAACTGTTCTTACTCAAATAGTTAAACGAAGCAACTATTTGATTATCGAGCAGTCAGTGTGAAATAATTTGAATTTTAATATAAGTTATGTTTCTCATCCCATCTTTGATATTCTAAAGAATGGCTGACACACAAAAATCATGAACTAAGTTAACGTGAGTAATTTTTATTCTTTATGCAACAAAGAATTTCATGACAAGAAAGTTTGTAATAGAGAAAGATACATACATATTGAATTATTTGTACCCAGCCATATATTAGAGTTCGCCCTAATTTTAAACTCTCCCAGGCACACAAACCAAGACCGCCGTTTCCAGCAGCTCCGATATCAGGATGAAGCGTCTTCTCCGACGTTTCTTCTCCTCCTGAGATCGGAGCTCCGCCTCCTCTTTCCCGGGCTCCACTTGGCGTCTGATGGCTTTGTCACTTTTTCCGTCGGTGGCTCCACCGCTGACGAGATCTGCTCGAACTTGTTCGCTTCTCTGTCGCTCTGTTTCTTCGGTAGGCAATTCGATGGGATCTCCTGAGCTCTTGAGGTCGGAGCTCGTCTGTCTCCTCGTCATCCTACCGAGGCAGCCAGTCTGCGCGCTGAGATCCTCTCACCTCCGAGTGAGTCGCTTTACGGCTCTGCCGAATCCTCCACCGGAACCTCCGGATGTGTCTTTTCTACCGTCATGCCTTCGTCTTTTGGTGGGTCGACCACTGTTCTACTCTTGCTCCATCTCGTTCCCTCCACCTCCAGCCAGTCTGGTCAATTCTCAACCACCGGATTTCTTCCTCGCGTCTCTGGACGTGTATCTTCCAGCCACCTTGCCCTTCCTCCATCCTCACAGGACCACCATTTATCCATCCAAAGTCTCTCCGTTGAGTGTTAATTCTCCGGCCGATCTAGATCTATTCTCTGTTGAAGTCGATTTGCAGAAGCTCACTCTTCCCAATTCTTTAACCAGCGTCCTATCATCCTCCATCCTTCTAAGCTTTGGCCAATCGAAGCTTCACGTCCTGCTCCTCGCCGGTGAAAGGACATCGGGATCTTGGATTCCCGCTTTCGTCAATTTACCCATATTAGTCCGGCGTTGTAAAAGATTGGGCTTGACCCATGATGTGTGCATAGCGAGCTCTTTCTCAAAGCTGCCTCTACCATCTATGAAGCTCTGCTATTTGGTAACTATGTTCTCCCTTTGGGAGAGATTGTCTTCGCCTTCTTTCCGGAGAGGGCAGAAAATCATACCTTCAATTATCCTCTTTACTCGAGGTGAATTGTATTCGGTTTCAAAACCGATAATGTTCTCCTCCTTTGTGGAGCGAGTACTGTTAAGCTCTGTCTTAATGGCTTTAGCCTTGATGGCCTTAGCCTTGCAAGCATTTTATGACCATTTGATGGTCTTGGGTCTAGAGAAAGCTGATTCCAAGTCTACCTCCCTTCAAAGCTCGGCAATTCAAAGTCTATGGGTCTGGATTTTGATTGTTGTAGTCATGCGGTTTGGTGGTGTTTTGTTGTTAGTTTCAGGCAAGGAATTTAGATATTGGATGTTGTGTTCAGAAAATTCTGCCTCCCTTTCTATCTCAAAGGAAGAATCTATCCTATGTGGTAATTCTGAATTTATCATGTTGGTATCCTTGTTCTTCTTTAGCTTTGTTGTGCTTAATGTAATTCTAGATTCAGCTCTCTTTTGTTGGATCTCTTCCTCTTGTGTGAGGTGTAACCGAAACTAAGATTTATAAAATCAGTTGGTGCACAAAAAAAAGAGAAAGATACATCCGCAAAGCATTATTTTTACTACATAGTTTATGTAAACACAAACAACTCTTTTTAATTAGGAAGCAACATTTGTGTAATATTAATTTATTTTTATTTTGTCTGTTAACAACTTAGCATTTTGTGGAAGCTCTCTTGACCCAATGGTTTGGTCAAATGTTCATTAATATTTCTACACTAAATGATCTGTGGTTCGAATCTCAGAAAATGTAATTTATTGTTATTTATGCTCGTGACTGTTAGTTGTGGTATCTCAGAAGACGAAATTGTTCATTGCAGAATCTTCGTTAAAAAAAATTTAACATGTCAACATATCGTGGAGTGTTTTTATATGTTGGTGTGAAATATTTTTAGAGCATAAAAGTTCATTTGATAATGGATAGTTAGGTATTACCTTTTTTATTAGTTGGTCAATTTATTGACTAAATGGAATGCAATAATCATGGTGAGAAATGGGAGGAAAGAGTAATTATTATTTGATGACGAAACTAAAGCCTAAAAGTGTAAAATTAGGAATTTGTCTTTGGTCAGCTGCTTTCCGCTAAAACAAGAACGCTATTTTGTCTCATACGCGCCTCACCTCTAAATCCTGGTTTCCGAAAAATATCATCCCTTTCTTCCTCTCTCTCAGGCATTTTGTCAAACAGATGGTGCTCGCTCCGAAACAGTGAACGAACTAACTCGAGCACTCATTCGATTAGTTTGGTTTTCTCAGATAAGAAAGAGGAAAAATTGAAAACGAGGGCTTATCCGAGTGATGTGAGAGCGAGCGAGAGAGAGAGAGAGAGAGAGAGATGGAAGGAGTTGAGCTGGAACTAGAGAGAAGAAGCAAGTTCTTGAACAGCTTGATACAGAAGAAGAAAGCAAAAGAGCAGCAGGATCAGAAAGAAGAGTTCAATGTTCGAGTTAGGGCTTCGGATATGCCTCTTGCTCAGCAGAACAGGGCCTTCTCTTTGTCGCGTGAGCTCTTGAATGCCACGCCTGGGAAGGCCGACAACAAAAGACTCGCTCTTGCCCTAAAAAAGGTAGATCTTTTGGTCTCTCTTCTAATTTCTCTCTGTTTACTACTGTGGAGTGAGTTTTGGAAATTTGACACAGATACAAGTAGTGTGCTACTTTTGGGTCCTAGGGATACGTATCAAGTCGTATGCTTTCTGTAAAATGTGGTATAGATCTTGATTGAATTGAACATGTGTACGAATCTGGAATTTGGATTTTGACTTGGCGTACTTGCATTTTGTTGAACTTCTTCATAGATGGTCCCGTATTTGGTTTGGCTTTCATTTTGGTTCCATTTTTACTTTGTTCCATAGTTGTCTTTTCTATTTGTAGCTTATGTTAGTCTTCTTGACTTGGTAGTTTTTGTGAAGATTAACTTTAGTATGAGTCTCTTTGCGGTGATTCTTGAAACTGGATGCTCTTTGATGTTTATTGAGATGATTCTGGGGGAGATGACTTGACTTATGAGACCTAGCATGCACCATCTGCTATCTTGGATTTCTCTTTACCTGTCTTATGTTTGAGTCAGATGCTACCTGATGATAACTCAGGAAGCAGTTTTTGCTTTAGGACCTGAGCCGTGCCCAGATACAGATTTTTCTAAAGGACTGGGTTGTCTTCTGATATGCCGGTCTAGTGTGTTGATCAGGGTTTGATGATTAACACTTAAAAATCTGAGGATAATGTTCCTGTTCCTTATTAGAGGGCATTGATAATTAGATTTTTAATTGTATCTTATGGACAGAAATGGAGCACTTTTTGGTGCTTAGAATTTGTGATTCCCTCAATTCCCTCATATTCGACTAGGTAAAGGCATTTATTTCCACTCGCTGTCCCCTGTGGATGGAAGTTGCAAACTTTTAATGATCCATGTGGAAAATAATATAGTGTTCACTCACTCTTAGCAGATTGGCTTGATAATTGGCATGTGAGTCTGTTTCTGTTGTTTGACTTGTTTAATCTTCTTGTTCTGATAACTGATCTCTTAATCTCGAAGTAGACCTATATATGTTTCTTACCTCTTCGTTTTCTCCTAACTTTAGCTTCTATGTTGGCCACGTAAGTGAGTCTTACTGTCCCTTTATTAAACAACATGTTGCAGCTATTTATTCTTGCATCAGATGTACAAACTTTTACTTCCGCTCTTACTCATGAAACAGTTTTCCAATCTGTCTTTTACATTTCAGGACTTTGATTCTGCTTATGGCCCGGCATGGCATTGCATCGTTGGAACCAGTTTTGGTTCTTACGTCACTCATTCCATTGGAGGATTCATATACTTTCAGATCGACAAGGTCTATGTACTTCTCTTCAAGACTGCAGTGGAGCCTTTAGATCACCAATGAGAAAATTGATCCATTCCAAAAAAAAAGAGAGCACCTTATTAGTTCTTCGTTGCTATGTCCTCCTGTATTCACACTCTATGTAATTCTTCAGTTCTTGCAAGACAAAAACTTTGATGCAAATTGTGACTTTTTTTGTGTAATTACAAGTGAATTTCTGTATGTGAATGGTTAAGTTATCGTCTTCTTCTTCACTTTTCGGTACTCTCTGTTAATTTATGTTTACTTTTAACCATAAAGCAGAAGAGAAGAAGAAGCTTCTTTGTTGCTGTTAAAAAACTCTACTTTTCTCTCATCAAGTCGTAATCTTTAAACCCAAAACCTTCACTGTTGTTGGCAGAGGAAAGAAAATGGATCAATCGCAGCGCACAGTCGCTGCTGCTACGCCTTCGTCTTCTCGATCATACCAGTTCCACCCTGCGCGTGCCGCAATTATCGATCTTTTCAATCTCTACTTAGGAGTAAATCTCCTTCTCCATCTCCATCTCCATCTCCGTATCTTCTTCAATCATCTCCAATTCCGCTGCTGATTTTACCCTTTTTCTTTTACAGAGGGGAAACCGCCAAAAGCCCGATGAATCCGCCAGAGATCCTCCGTAAGCTTTTTTCCCTCCCCTCCAAGATCCTACCTTGCTTCAATTGCAATCGATTCGACAAAAAACCTATTGATTTTGTGGCAGGAACAAATCCCAGAAGCGTGTTCACGCTCCTAACAGAGACTTACCTCCGAGAAACGAGCAATTCATTTTGGATTTCGAGCAGCTTCAGAGCCAATTCGATGTAAAGCCTCCTGCTTTTTTTAAAAAAAACAAAATCCTCAATTTCTCTTGTGATTTTGCTCATTTCGAACTCTTTATCAGGATCCAGATCAACTGAGGACAATCACGGAGTCGGTTTTGATATCTATGGTCATGCAATGTAGCAATCATGCACCTCGTGCTGAGTTTCTTCTCTTTGCTCTTCGTACATTATGTAGAATAAGTTACATAAACTGGGATACGTTTTTACCATCCCTTCTCTCTTCGGTTTCTGCTGCTGAAGCGTCCATTAGCCAAGCTGCTCAAGCAGCAGCAGCAACGGCTGGTTCTTCTGCTACTTCTTCACAGTTACCTTCGAATGCTGTCCCTAGCTCGTCTAATTATCATTCCACCAATCAAACCTCATTGTTGCCTTCAGCTCATGGTATTGGTTCTCCAGCACCTTCAGGAAACGAACCAGGTTCTGTTACTACTTTGGTGAAATCTTCGGATATTGCAAGGGCAGGCCAAACTGTAAGAGACAATGCTATGAGAAACACTCAACGCGTGAGAGCTGCGGCGATAAACAGTCTGCGCCAGCTTAGTTGCAAGATTATCTTGATTGGCATTGAATCTAGTCTCAAACCTGTAACACATGCCGAGGTCTTCCAGTACATGATGAATTGGCTTCTGAATTGGGACAGGAAAGATCTTGGAACTGACGACTCTGTGGGGAAGTCGTGGGGATCTGAGAAGACTTTGGCTGAATGGTTAAGGAGTTGTTTGGATGTGATCTGGCTGTTGGTAGAAGAGGGTAAATCTCGGATTCCGTTTTATGAGTTGTTGCGCAGTGGTCTGCAGTTTATAGAGAACATACCTGATGATGAAGCCTTGTTCACTCTTATCATGGAGATACACCGGAGGCGAGATGAGATGGCTAAGCACATGCTCATGTTGGACCAACACCTTCACTGTCCAACGTTTGGTACTCATCGTATATCGTCTCAAACAACTGCTAATGTTTCAGTCGAAGCTGTGGCACACCTTCGCTATTCACCAATTACATATCCAAGTGTGCTTGGGGAACCATTGTATGGAGAGGTGATTCCATGAAATTATGAAAGATTTAGTTTCATAGCTTAGTTTCACTATTCGTGTTATTGCGTAATGCAAGGCAATTTGTGAATTTCAATCCATTTTTTCTTTTAACAATGGCAGGATCTGGCGATGTCTATTCCAAAAGGAAGCCTGGATTGGGAGAGAGCAGTGCGTTGCATTAGACATGCTATTCGCACTACACCGTCGCCGGACTGGTGGAAACGTGTTCTTGTTGTGGCCCCCAATTATAGACTTTCTGCACAAGCAGGGCCTATCCCTGGTGCCGTTTTCACTTCTGACATGATCTGTGAGGCAATCATTGACAGGATTGTTGAGCTTCTTAAGCTGACCAACTCAGGCAATGTTTGTCTTTCCCTATCTCTCATGTCTTTGATCTGAAAATGGTTGCCAAAAAGCAAGTGGTTCTGTAAAAAAAACGTATTTTTGTTACGTTATTCTGTTGAGTTTGAAAGTTCTATAATGGTTCATTCGTTAGGCTTAGATAATAAAAGGATAAAAGTGTGAAGAAGTTGAGATAGCACTATATTAGGACTGCTTTGATATTGATTTGGTATCTGTTGCTTTTCCCTCCTCTCTATGCAGATGCAAATTGCTGGCAAGACTGGCTTGTTTTCTCGGATATATTCTTCTTCTTAATCAAAAGTGGGTGTACTGATTTTGTTGATTTGATTGATAAGTTGGTGTTACGCCTTAATGGTGCTGATAACCATATTCTTCGAACGAATCATGTGACATGGTTGCTTGCGCAAATAATACGCGTGGAGCTTGTGATGACTGCTTTGAACTCTGATGCTAAAAAGGTCGTTGCTCAGTAACAATGATATGTTTGCAGCTGCAATTCAATTACTTGTAATTCCTTTTCCTCGAACTTGACATCACAACTTGGGCTCTCTTTGGTTTTTTTCTCTCAGGTGGAGACTACTAGGAAGATCTTATCATTTCACAGGGAAGATAGAAATTCTGATCCCAATAATCCTCAGAGTGTGTTGCTTGACTTCGTAAGCAGTTGTCAGAATCTACGGATTTGGTCACTAAGTGCAACAACTAGAGCATACCTAAACAATGAACAACTGCTGAAGGGAAAACAGATCGATGAATGGTGGAGAAGTAAAGGTACATAAGTATTCAATGGCAGGGTTTGGAGTAGGAAGCCGAGAGAATTCCCCGATTATGAAAACAGTCCTCTCATTCTGTTTCTTGTTTGGTGATTTCAGGAGAGCGCATGATGGATTATATGAATATGGATGATAGGTCGATTGGCATGTTTTGGGTTGTTTCCTACACCATGGCACAACCGGCATGTGAAACCGTTATAAATTGGTTATCTTCAGCTGGCGTGGCTGAGTTGCCTGGATTACCACCAAACGAGAGAGTAATGATAACTCAGGAAGTGACCCCACTACCGATGTCACTGTTATCTGGCTTTTCAATTAACTTGTGCTTGAAATTGGCCCTTCAAATGGAAGAAGCTTTGTTCGTTAGCCAGGTTTGTTTCCTTTGTCTTCTTTGAAATTTTCTTACTTAGTGGTCTGTTTTCTCCCCGGTCCAGTAGATTCATGTTGAGCCAAATAAATTTAATGTCGTAGTAAAACACCTGGGTGCAGGTTGTTCCTAGCATTGCAATGGTTGAGACATACACAAGATTGCTGCTCATTTCCCCTCACTCAATGTTCCGTTCGCATTTCAGTGTAAGCTCTTTGGTTCCTTCGTTTGCCTTGTGATTCTCATTATAGTACAATTTATCACTGTTGCCTATTGATCATAAGCGATTCATGAGATTGGCTAACTTTGTGTAGCAATTGGCCCAGAGAAATGCTTCTCTGCTAAGCAAGCCTGGGGTGACTTTGCTTGTTCTTGAGATTCTGAATTATCGTTTGCTTCCGCTGTACAGGTAAAATGAGCAAAAAGTTCTCAAGTTTGAGTATTCCCCATATTGTCTCTTTGGCCCGACTAAACTGATTTACTGTTCTTATTGATGCAACTTTTGCAGGTATCAAGGAAAGAGCAAAACTTTAATGTATGATGTTACTAAAATAATTTCTGCACTGAAAGGGAAACGTGGCGACCATCGTATCTTCAGACTAGCTGAAAATTTATGCATGAATCTCATTTTATCACTCAGAGACTTCTTTTCTGTGAAACGGGAGGGAAAAGTAAGTGATTTTTTTCGAATTGAAACTTTGTGCCAGGATGATTCAGGTGTAAATAATTGTTCTTATGTAATTCTCATCAGGGGCCAACTGAATTCACTGAAACATTAAACCGCATAACCATCATGACTCTTGCTATCACTATCAAAACACGGGGTATCGCAGACGCTGATCACCTCGTTTATCTGCAAACCATGCTGGAACAAATACTCGCGACGAGTCAGCATACGTGGTCAGAGAAGACGCTGCGCCATTTCCCGTCCCTTCTCCGTGAGACTTTGAAAGGACGGGTAGACAAGAGGAGCCTATCAATTCAGGCGTGGCAACAGACTGAAACAACTGTGTTAAACCAGTGCACTCAGCTTCTTTCGCCATCTGCTGAGCCCGCTTACGTAATGACATACCTCAGTCACAGTTTTCCTCAACACCGTCAGTATCTATGCGCTGGTGCTTGTCTGCTGATGCAAGGCCACCCTGATAAGATCAACAGCGCAAATCTGGTTTGTTTTGCTTAAGTCTCTTCAACATTTGCGAACAGATTGTTAACTGATAGTGGTATGACTTTTGTCCTCGAAACGATGATCAGGCACGGGTTCTGAGAGAAGTTTCTCCTGAAGAAGTCACTTCTAACATATACACATTGGTAGACGTTTTGCTTCACAACGTTCATGTAGACCTCCAGCAAGGACTCACTTTAAAGGTTCCTCTTCTGTTTCTGTCTGAAGAGACCGACCTCACTTTTTGTTGCTTGATCCATCTTCTTACATTGCATCCTAATATTTTTTTTTCAGGATGCTCTAAACAAGCACGGTGCAAATCTTGCATTCTTCTTCTGGACACACGAAATACTTCCTCTCGACATTTTTCTTCTGGCGCTCATTGACCGTGATGATGATCCGCACGCCTTGATAATTGCAGTATGTTCATGCTTTTACGTAAAATAAGCTTAAGATCTTATAAGATTTATGGATGCTGTTTTCAGTTTTATTTACAGATTAGCCTACTTGAAAGGCCAGACCTTATGCAGAGGATTAACGTGTACTGCACAAACCGTGGGCCTCCTGAACACTGGCTTTTCACGCATGTGTTCAAACGCAATGAACTCCAGAAGGCCCTTGGTAACCATCTTTCTTGGAAGGACAGGTAATGTGTCTATCCCATTTACCCTCAATATCAATTTCATGGCTCGCCTCCAACCATGAATGTGTGATGGAAACCTTCCATGATAACTTGGCAAATTGCGTGTGAACTGGAGTTCTGTTAAAATTTGGGAATGTTTTGATTGTGTTAAACCCAGGTACCCAACGTTCTTTGATGATATCGCGGCGCGTTTGCTTCCAGTTATCCCTCTAGTGGTGTACAGGCTCATCGAGAACAATGCGATGGAGGCAGCTGATAAAATTTTGTCATCATACTCAAATTTTCTGGCTTATCATCCTCTCAGATTCACGTTTGTTCGTGATATACTTGCCTATTTTTATGCGCATCTTCCTAGGAAGCTTGTTGTGCGGATTCTCAAAGTACTTGATCTCAGCAAGGTAATCTGTTGAATTCTCAAAGTTCTATGTTGTTTTCCTGTTTCTCACCATTTAATCTGTATACACCTTTGACCGTAACAACTCTTTTTGACATTTGCGCAGATTCCATTCTCTGAATCATTCCCACATCACATCAGCACTTCCAATCCCCCTACATGCCCACCTCTGGATTACTTCGCAGCTCTACTGCTTAATCTCGTAAACAACGTTATACCTCCACTTAGCAGCAGCAGCAACTGCAGCTCGAGGTCTGGCTCAGCGGCAGACATCTTAAACAGCTCAGCGAGACCTCCTCATGGAAAAGTTCCAGGACCAGCTCAGCCCGGACCACCAAACGCCTCTGAGGGACAGAAAGCATTCTATCAGATCCAGGACCCGGGAACTTACACTCAGTTGGTTCTTGATACGGCCGTGATCGAGATCCTCTCACTCCCCGTCTCCGCTTCTCAGATTGTCTCTTCGCTTGTCCAGATAATTGTCAACATACAATCCACCCTTATTCAATCTGGCAATGGCTTCCAGGGTGCTGCGAATGGGGTAGGGCAAGGGTCGGTACTGCCTACGTCTCCCTCAGGAGGGAGCACGGACTCCATGTGCGCAAGCCGGTCCACAGCGAGCTTTGTCTCTAGAAGCGGTTATACATGCCAGCAACTGTCGTGTCTGTTGATTCAAGCTTGCGGGCTTCTGCTGGCTCAGCTCCCTCCAGATTTTCACACGCAGCTTTACATGGAGACGTCACGTGTGACAAAGGAAACATGGTGGCTTACTGACGGGAAGAGATCGGAAGGTGAACTAGTCTCTGCTGTTGGATATGCTTTAATGGATCCTACATGGGCTGCTCAGGACAACACCTCGACAGCCATAGGTATGATCTATAGCTTCTTGAATCCATACGTGAATGTTTGTTTGTTTGTATGTATGCTGTTGTTACATGTGGTATCGTTGTGTCTTCTTCCAGGAAATATAGTCGCACTGCTTCATGCTTTCTTCAGCAATCTCCCACAAGAATGGCTTGATGGCACGCATGTCATCATCAAGAACCTAAGGCCTGTGACATCTGTTGCAATGCTCAGAGTCGCATTCCGTATTATGGGGCCACTGCTCCCGAGGCTTGCCAACACGCATACACTCTTTAACAAGGTACTCTTGCCATTCATGGTTTCATTTTACGGTTGCTCTAAGCATGTTAATACACAGTCTCTCATGTAAAACTATAATTGGAATGATCTTCCATTTCCAAATCTCGACTATCTGTTTCGTTCTTGTCTAATTTATGAATTTGGTGTTGTTTTTCTGTTTCTCAACAGACGCTAGCCCTTCTCTTGAGCACACTGGTCGATGTTTTCGGAAAGAACTCGCAGACAACGGTCCCTGTGGACGCATCCCAGATTACAGATCTTATCGATTTCATGTAAGCTTCTAAATTACCATAGCAGATCATTGACTCATTGTCTTTTTATCGAATAACAATCATATAACTCTCTTCTTGATCCCAAGTCGTCCAAAAGTTTCCCTGCAACATATTTTCATGGCATGGTTAATGGAAACCTTATGTTGTGTGGTCTTAAGAGGATTTGTTTGGATGAAAAAATGTCAATTTGTGAGACTCTGTTTCACATTAATGAGCTTGTCGATTTCAAATTGTTGCAGACACCATGTTGTTCACTACGAGGGACAAGGAGGAGCTGTCCAAACTAGCAGCAAGCCGAGACCAGACATCTTGGCGTTAATCGGAAGAGCAGCAGATTCTCTCAGACCAGATGTACAACACCTTCTCTCTCACCTCAAAACCGATCCCAATTCTTCCATATATGCAGCTGCTCATCAGAATACAGCAAAGACCAGTACCTCTTGAAACCAAAACACTCAGATAATGGAGGCAGAGTCGTAGAGCGATACAAACACAGAGGCAAAGTGTTACAACTAATTATGTTTGTTTTGTGTATATGTATAACATTTTGTTTCTCTGATTTTTGTAATATTAAATAGAAATCCATCTCAAACATTTGGAAATCACAAAAAAAACAATGCCTGAAAAATATTTCTAACAACCAAAGATTTAAAATATGCATATGCTAATGCATGTCATAATTCAAATGTGTTATGTATATTTTGACAACGTATAATTAAGAGAGAAACGAAGCTTATGTTTTTTATGGGTTATAGTTTTTCTGTAATATTAATGAACGGGACAATATACACAATAATTACAAAATATTATCTAGACATAGATACACGTGCAATAGTCGCATAAATTTTCATTTGTAGTGAAGAAAACAATGAATTGGGTTGTAGGATTTAACGTTGTTTTGCTTTCTTGTCACGAGATAATCTTTGTTTCTCCAATTGTCTGAAAAGGCTGCCATCGTAAGCACCCCTTGCTATCTCTTTCGTCACTAAACCGTTCTTGTCTTGGCATAACTCATGTAATAGTTTCCATTCTAGATATGATGAAATCCTGTGTATCATAATATTCCAAGTTTAATTAATAAGCATCGTACCTGCCATATGTATAATTTAACTGAAAACATATATGCAGAAGATTGTAAGTTATGTATAGTTGTTTGATACTTGTATAAAAAATCTTTCAAGAAATTTTTTAATTCTCTCAATAATTCTCGCTTTCAAGAACAAAAGCGTATTTTTAAAGCGTATATATATAGAAAAAGAAAAGAAAAAACGAACCATCCTCCGATATCCTTAGGCTCTCTATTAGTCTTAAGCAATTGTTGAATTTCCTTGTAAGTGAGAGCATTTTTATGTTTGTGAGCATGCTTCTTGAATATCTCCTCAAATTTTGATTCCACAAAGCTACAAAAGTTCAGAAGTCAATCATGGCTAGTAAAGTTGTTATTTGTAATCACGAAAACACACACACAAAGTTGTACGTAGCATATAGGTTTTAAGAAAAGATGTTTTAGGAAGAAAAATACTTTCCATCCTTGTCGTAGGCGTCGGTGTCGCTACCATGTATGCCAAAGCGACTATTCTTCACTTCTATTGGAAACAACGGCGAGAAACTCTTCCCCTATATCACTTTCACAATGGCTTCATATATAATGCAAGGATATATCCAAAAAAAGAATTAAATAAATTGATTGCATAGCCAGTCTGTTAGAACATCCCGCGTTAGAAGTAGAAATGAGATGTAAAACAGTATATCAAAGTTATGAATCAATTCACTTATTGCTAATCGTTCTGTTGATTTAGTGGAGCAAAGTAGTAATGTTGTATCTTATTTTTTAGCATATCACATAGCAAAACCAAAGAGTAAATAAAAGAAAGAGAAGTGGTACTAATTGGTACCGGACGAGTTTTCTGGCTAAGTCCCATGTTGATGAAGATAGCACTTATAGCTGACACGAAACGCCCTGCCCCGAGCGCTCTAAATCCTTTTTTGTACATTGAACAATCAAATTAATGAGTTTACAATATACATACATAGATTAAGCAACACATGGATCGATATCTCATTAGTTCATATTTATTTTACTTAACTAATTAATTGCTTATGTTACCTTGGTAGGTTTCCCAAGGATAAACGACGCCGTCTCCGTTCCTATCGAAGAAGGCCACATGTTTCTCCAGAGCAGTTTTTCCTTCCTCATCAGATTTTCCTCCTACGTAAACCCCGAACATATGTTTCAATAAAAATCCTTTACAACTTTTAAGTTTCCCGAGAAAAATAAATAAATAAACAGTACATTACCTTTAGCTTGCGAACGGCCAGAGAAAGCAGGCATTATTGATCCAAGAACACAAATTAACACAAGCTTTCTTGTTAGCTTCGGATCTCTTTGGAACTATATAAATGAAAAAAGAGGGGGAGAGAAGCTATTATTAGTTATATATATTTCTATAACAAAGGTTTGATAAGCATATGGTTAGTGTGTATTTTTGTATAAAGGTCTCTTCGACATGTATTGACATGCGTAGACGTGTTTTCGCTCATACAAGAGGATGACAAAGTGTGACGCTCTTTACATTTTTTTGCTTTCTTTCCTTTCGATTCACTATCAACCCTTTCTTCGGTTACACGGTATTATCTATTTCATTTCTCTTTGTTTTTAATTTTCTTTACATGGAATCATTAGAATTAATTTCTGTTTCCATCTGATTAATCCCGGGTTTTTGTTTGGTATGTCAACGTACTATTCATCAATCATCATCTGAATGTTTTTGCTACTAAAATATTGGCAGTAAAAATATTCTTTTTGGTGAGATGATGAAATATTTTGCAGATTGTTCAACTTAAACTTTTGAAAAATTCCTAAATCAATCTTCAACTACAGTAATCTTTTAGTTCTCTCGAATACATCAGTTGCTCATTAACGAAAGCAAAAGCTAAGTAACCACCATTTTTTCTAAACCAAAAGGCTCTTTTTATCACAAACAAAATGGCGCATCTAAATTAGGATAATGTGCAATTGCACCACTTGATGAACAACTTAGAACTCATCTACTAGCTAAGAAGAGAAAAAGTTTATTAGAATTTAGAAATTATCACCTGTTTTTGGTGGACATATATAATATATATAATCTCAAAACAACACTATAACATTAAGTTGTAGGCAATTTCAAAAGCTCCAAATGATGTTTATATATACACTGTCCCCTTCTATTAATACAAATTGCTGATTTCCCTCAACCTCTCCCTCTCTCTTCACATCACACAGCATTTAGCTGGTCCCTTTGGATCTGCTCTAGCTTCCTCTGTACCTGGAGAAACAAGACCTTTGATTAGAGTCTGATGGTCCCAAGACTTGTCAGAAGTAAAAAAAAAAAAACGCTTTGATTTCGATTGAACCAGGTACTATCCAAGTTTGTCTATCAAAAGGGTTCAAAACATAAAAACGATATCTGTAGAAATTACCTTCCGGTGGTTGAGCTAACTTCCGGTTATGCGAAGTCATCATTTCTTTTTTGAGCTTAACAAGTATGTCCTCCATTGTGTATTCTCGCCGCCAGTTAGTGAGCATAGGGAAGAGACTCGGTTCAACCTGATTGTATATACATTTCGATACAGCTTGTTAGAGTAGGCAAATATCCATAGCCACAATTTATAACAGTAAGAATGTCACAGGTCATTATGATTACCACTCCGGTGTCAGGGTTAACACAAGCCATGTTTATCCGGGTCTGGAACCTCACAGTTGGTGGACTTTCTGGGTAATCCTTGCCACAGAAGAGCTTCAGCTGGAAGATTTTCCCTTCGTATGCAGTCTGTGTCATTGATTCATTCATTTACCAAAGAAACATCAAAAGCAAAAAAGCAGAAACAACAAAAAAGGTTGCTTCTTTTATTGAGCACACTAATCAATCGCTGTCAAGAAAAAACGTAGCCTCAATCAAACCATTTGGAGTAAAAATGTCTCAGAAGACGCAGCTAAAAAGTTATGGATAATTCGAGTAAAAGCCACAGAGCTAAGTAGAAGAAGACTACTAAGCATCCACAAAAAGGATGGACATGTTTTGAACAAGAAAAGCCAATCTTGCAAATTCTCTCCCAAAAGTCTCAAAAAAATTTGTATGGAAACGCAGAGAAGGTAAACCAGGTGAGAGAGAGATGACATACATTATGAGGGCCGAGAATGGTGCCAGTCCAAGATTGCATATAGATATCATCAGCATCGTCCATTCCATAGCTCACGGTACCATCTCCGATACCTTTCTCACCTCTTTCAAGCTCTTCCAACAATCTAAAGTTCCTCGGAACTACACCAAATATCGTAACAGATTCATCAATTAGAAAAACTCGATCGTCTACTTTACGCCTAATCCGATCATTTCTAGATCAGAGCTACTTAATCGAGAGCATGGATCCGGTCACATTCCTGATTCGTAGCTCGGGGAAAAGAAGAGTGAAAATCGAATCAATACAAAAACCCTAGATCTCAAAATTCAATTGACGTGAGCGATGGTGAAATAGACAAAATCAAACGGACAGCGATCGGACTTACCGACGACCTTGGCTTCCTCCGAGCTCATCGCCGGATCGCAGACGAATTTCAGGTAGAATAATTAGGGTTAGGTGAGAGAAAAATTAGCAATAGCGAAGGAGAAATCAGAGAGAGAGAGAGAGAGAGAGAGTGTTGAGGTAGTGTTCACCAGAAGGGAAGGATGATGTGTCGTAGAGAAAAGATTGGAAGAAAATGGGATATGGAGAGTTTTTTGTTTATTGCTTTTTTCTTTTTCTTTTTTTCAGGATTAATAAACTAATAAAATGAAAGAAATATGTACATACATGTTATATGACCAGACGAATTGCCTCCTTCCAAAGTTCCAACTAGCACAAGGTTCAAGACAGAGGATAAAAGGGGAGGACGCAACTCAGAGGGGTACTAGTACTAGAGGAAGAGGGAAGAGGGAAAGGGAAAGGTCTGATGATAACAGAGAGGAGCAAGAGAAACTATGGAAGTGGTCTCTGAATGGGATAGCAGCAAAGGAAAAAGAGCAGCGAACGAATCAAAGCAAGAATCTTCCCTAGCATAAAAGGAAATGACAGAGTCAGCAAGAAGAACGCCGCCTACTCCACATGGGGCAGACTCCATCAGTGTTGGAAAAACTTGGAACACAGGAGGCTAGAAGAATTTCCAAGAGCCCGAAAGGATCTGCACATGCATACTGATCATTCTGCTACTATGGCAGCGCAAGTGTCAAGTCAACAGGGAAACAAAAGGATGATAGATGCTCATATCTAGTCATGAAAGCCAGAGGAGGACCCCCTAGCTTGGGAGAATAAAAGGAGGAGTAACTAGGAAGGAGGCAGACAGCAGTGAGTTTAGACAGATGCTAAAAGCTGGATAAACCAGGCGTGGATGGAGATGATGTTCCCTAATGGACAAGCTAGATATCTGCCTGTTTACATGGGAGGATGTTGGATACCGTCTCAAGGAGATGGAGACTCCCTTGAATGCTATATCGGGGTCTCAAAAGTCAAAACGATTCTCTATCTATTGGCTCCGGTGACATTAAGTGAGGTTAAAAGTGCTGTATTTGATATTAACCCTCACAAGTGTCCTGGGCCAGATGAAAACTGGCCAATGACAAAGACTGCAAATTAATCTTTGAATTATGTTTAAATGTGCAACAAACTAGCGATTCAAATAAAATTAGGGACTCTAAATCTCTAATCATGAATCAAAATATCCCCTTAAAGCCACGGAGTTTCTCTGCTTTTCTTCTCCTCCGGGATCAGACGATTTGCTGCAGCTCTTCATTGTCTTCAGCCTTAACCAACTCATGGCTCGTGATGGCGTTAACTTATCAAACCACGAGAGCTTCGATTTCGATTTCGATTTCCGGTTCGATCCTTCTTCTTCAGCTAAACCAATGGCGGTAAAACTCGAACCGAGTCTCCCGGAATCTCGTAAAACCTCAAGCTCTCGATCAAATCTCGACGAAACAGAACCGCTTCTCCCGGAAACTGAGAAATCATCTCCACTCCGATTACGTTTGATTCCCGGGAAAATCCGTGTATGGTCTTCGACAGATGAAACCAACGGACGACGAGATCTCACACTCGGATAGCGTTTTGTTACCCAGGAATTCGTTTTCTCATCACCGGAAAAAGCAGAGGCAGAAGAAGACGCCATGCTCTTGGAGTGAGAGAGAAGCTTCTTCGAGGAGGGAACCGGGTCGGGTCGAGAACCGGGGAGAGATTTGAGACGACGGAGATTAGTGGGGAGAACAGAGTCGGTGAAGCCACCACAGTTGATGGCGGCGACTTGCTCAAGAACGTGGAGATCCGTGGCTTGTGAAAGCAGATTCTCCACAGCTGCTTCGTCTTTAGCTGATAGAGATCTGAAACTCGCCATTATCGTCGGTTTTTTTGTTGGACTAAAGAAGAAAACGATGAAATATGGTTTGATGTTATCAGCCTTTTTATAGTCGATGTTCTCTGCCTCTCTCACCATGCATGTCCTTTCTTCCATTTTTGTGTGTGAATTGTTAAATATCCTTTTTTTTTTTTTTTGGCTAAAGAATTTTTTTTCTCCGCTTAAAATTTTTTGTTAAATGTCCATTTCCATAAGTTCTCTAATTGGATGCGCATATTAAAATCCGTAATTTACTAATTTACTGTAACTATATCTTACTATTTTACTTTTGTTTGCTATAGCCTAGGCTTGGGCATTCGGTTATTCGGATCGGGTTCGGGTCGGTTCCTTTCGGGTTTTGGGTTTTTCGGTTCTATAAATTTTAGAACCGTTTGGGTATTTTTTATTTTCGGGTCGGGTCCGGTTCGGTTCCGGATATCTAAACTTTAGTTACAAAAAATAAAATAAAAATAAAAATTGTTTAATTTAAATGAAATTTTGTTAAATTTTAGCAAAAAAAAATGAATATTAACAAATATAGATAATGATTTTTGGATTTATTGAATATTTTAGTTATTTTTATCTAAATATAACTATTATATTAGGTTTATAGTTGTCATTTTACATATTTTGATTATTTTAAATCTAAATATAACTAATATTTTTGGGTATATAATTATATTTTGAATCCATTCGGCTCTCGGTTCGGGTCCGGTTCTTTCGGGTATAGAAATTTAAAACCCATTCGGGTATTTGTGTCGGTTCCGATTCGGTTCGATTCCATCTATTTCAGGTCGGGTTTGGTATTTCGAGTCCGGGTAAAAATAGCCCTATAGAGAATGGTAAAATCGACAGGTCAAATAGCCTATCTTCAAACAAGTTTCCTTTTCTTTTGATAAAACAATACTCAAAAGGACAAAACTTAAATAAATAAAGAGAGAAAACTGACCGTATGATATTGCATTTACAAAATTCGCGTAAACGTACTCTTATTTTCTAAAATATCAGAAATAATATCTAATAGGTACAAAAAAAAGTATGTTTTCAAATCATGAAAATTCAAACTTATGCAATTGCCATGAGTCTTCTTTACTCAGAGACTGATGCAAAGCTTCACATGAGCTTGTAAGTTGTAAATTGGGACAAAATTACAAATCAAAGGATCAAGAATCTGGCTCTGTTGCAAGAACCGAGGAATTATATCTAAACGTTCCACTCTGTTTCACCTTCTCTAAAACATTTAACCGTTAATTACTTTTTTCAAAAGAATTAACCAAGTTTCAATAAATGATACATCAATTCTTTCTTTTCCAGTAACATTAGTTTCAAAAGACAAAATTGTGACTTTAAATAAATAGCTTAATTTTAAAGGCAACAACATATTATAGCTTTTACAATATCAGAAAGGGAAAAAACTACAAAACCAAAGGCCAAAACTTTCACTTTTCTTCTCAAAGTTTCAGGCGTTTCAGGCTCTGCCTCGTGTCTCCATCTTGCTCGACCTGAAAGACATACAAAATGTAAGTAAAATATCGAAACCACAGACAAAAAATGTATGCCCAACATCTTGTAAAATTGAAAAGCAAAGCTCTTGTGGAATCTCACCTCAACAACTACTCTTGATTTCTTCTTCGCTTTACCATTATCATCAGACTTCCTAAAAGCTCTTCCCTTTCTATGAATCACAACTTGCTGCTCCTCAGCATCATCGCTATCCTCATCTTCTGAGTCTGTAAAGAGTTCATGATTAAAATTAACTCAACGAACAAACGAAGCTATAAAAGTGGTTATCAGCAACTCAAATGCATTCAAACCATAATCAAAAGGGATGGAAAATTTTCTAAAATTCTTGACCTAAACTCAAGAACATGGATTTTTTACCATGGTCATCATTGTCAAGGTGAGACTCCTTAGATGGATAAGTTGAAAAGTCTTCCATATCCTCTTCTTCTTCATCTTCGTATTCGGCTACAACAAATTCAGTCTCTGCTTCCTGGGATTAAGTTTGACAAATACATATCAGTACAAAGAGGCTGCATCTCGGTTTGATGGACTACAAAAATCATGCCTTGACACAGAAAGAACGTACCTCCTCCTCTTCTTCTCCTTCTTCTTCTTCTTCTTCTTCAACATCTTCTTCAGCTTTTTTAAGAGCATTCATCCACATATTCTCATCCAAATTGTATATCTCCTCGGGGTAAATGCCTTTCTTCAAACGGTTTTTCAACTCCTCTTCAATCATCTGTAAAAGAAAAAAAAAGCACCACTATCATGAGAACCTAAGAACTAAAGTGAGGCAAAGTAAAATCAAAACCACATCCCAAAAAAAAGGTTGTGACCTTCTCCAACTCCGCAGCTTTTAGAGCCTTCTCCTCTCTTCTCGCCTCCCTCTTTATGTTCCTCCTAGGAACGGTCATCACAGTCTCCCTGTGATTCAATATCAAAAGCACCAAATAATCAATAATCATAAACAAGAAGAAACCAACCATCTCTGAATCAAACCACAAGAACATAAAACAGGAAGAGGACAAGACCTTGTTTTCAGTTTAAGTTTTCTCATACGAATTCGCATCTGAGTCATTTTGGTCAGTCTCTGCTTAACCTTGTGCTGCAACAACTTGGGCCAGTACAACTGCCACAATAAAGAAACGGAAAGTTTAAAACCCAAGATCTTAATACATCTCTCCCTAAGCTAAAAAGAGGGACGAGCTCAAATGCGAGGGTGAAATCTCAGCCCACCAAGTGTTTGTCAATGAGCTCAAGAGCTTTCTCATAGTTTCTAGGCAGCTTAATTCTCTCCCACAAGTTCTTTGGCATGTGAGCTCTTTCTATAGTCTTCATATACAAATAAAAGACTCCTGAAGTAACAACAAAACAGAGAATTCAACTGTAAGAGACCCCAAAACTACATTCATAAGAATCATTTTTTTTCCACAGAATCAGCTGAAAGTAGATTGTTGGTGCTACTTAGATTGAAAAACATACCATCGTGGTCACGGATGGTGGCGTATCGGCTGTTGGCAAGTGGGCAAGAGCTACGATTGCAGATACCGGTAACATTATAAGGGTTTCTGCAGAAGATTCCGGTTTCGATTCTACGAGTACACAACAAAGGAATCATCAACAAATGAGATTCCTCAAGTAAGAGCCAGACGGAAATCAAAAAGAGAGAAAAAGACATACTTTGCCATATAACTACAGTGCTTGTGCCTGATAACCTGCCATATAACCTCATCGTGCTGCATCTTCTAGATGAGGGTTTTGGGGTTTATGAGAGGAAGAGATATCGGCCGATCAGAAAAGAAACCTAAATCTGAGAAAATGGCGACGGCGTTGAAGAAGAACACGAACAAGAGAGAGTACCGACCGGAGGGTTTTCACTTTTCATAAATCTTAAATCATACAAAATGATTTATTTTTTGGGCTTTTCAATTGTGTGCGATTAATTGGGCCTTATGGTGTATTTAGCCCAATCCATGGACAACCAAAATCATTTTAAGTTACCCTTCAAAAATTTTGGTAACATGGAGGAGGACAAGTGCGGCTAAGACAATATATTAACAAAATTTAATATACATATAAAAATTTAGATTAGGGGCTGATTGGTTGCGGCTAAGATTTTTTTTTGTATATTGTGTCAATAAATATAGTATTAAATCAAAAAAAATAAGATATAAAAATAATAGATTAAATAAATAAAGTGAACAAAACAATAAGAAAAGAAAAGAGAAAAAATTTTGAGAGCACTAAATTTAGTGCTCTAGAAAAATTGTTTTACACAACCATAAAATTTCTATAAATAAAGAAAATTGTTGTATGTTTCAAAAATGGAAAGAGATGGAAGAAGAGCTTGATTGATAACTTTATATTGCTGTAGAGAGATATAGAGCTGTGGAGAGCAATCACAGCTCCTACCAATCACCCCCTAGATGTGACATAAACAAAATACGTATGTATATAACTATATGGTTCTGACTTGCTGGGTTATGAAGTCTTTGTTCTAGGTTTTGAGAGGGTGTCTCTTCATATGACTAGAGGAAGATGTTTCCGCTCAGTGGCCATGGGCGACAATTGGTTAATCTCGTTCCTATGTTCCTTTGAATTTTGATTTCTTGCATATTATGAACTAATGTTGGGGTTTCAGTTAAGATTGTTTTACTTTAGTTGTGGGTTTAGTTTCCAGGGAAATCATGTTTTCCTCTGGCTTTGTTTACATGGATAATACCATCTTCGGTTAGCTTTACTTTCCTCGTTTGGGCTTTGTTTCTCTCGTTTGGGCATATGTATAATTTTCGGTTTCAAATATAATAAAATTTTAAATGACAAAAAAAAATACATATGTATATAAAAGTTTGCTAATATTTTGTTAGGATGTGATTTTAGATTGGATGTGAAATAAACAAAAGTTTACCACAAAATATTAACAAAATTTGATAATCTAATTTGATACATATCAAAATTTAGATTCTATCAAAACACAATTTTCATTTAATACTTAAAAAAAAAAAAAAAAAGTTCTCATTCAATACAAGTAGAAGTAATGTGTGTGCTGCAGTATTTGAAGTATGTATCCCACACAGAAAAGTTTGCTTAAAACGATTGATTAGAGTGACCAAAACTCCGAAGATATCACACACAACACTAGTCACTTCAATTGAAATGTGAAACACAACACTTTAATTAGTAATAAAGGGGCTAAAGACTCATAAGGCCCAACCTATCGGACACATATTCAAAGCCCAAAAATAAAACCATAACCACACTCTCGTCCGCTTTATAAAACCCTTTCTCTGCTTCTCTGAAAACCCTAGCCGCTCGGTCCCCTATATAAAAACCTAATTTCAAGCTCCTCAGAAAAAAAAAACCTAGATCTGAGGAAATGGCGACGCGGGAGAAGAAGAACAGGAAGAAGAGAGGTCACGTCAGCGCCGGTCATGGTCGTGTCGGAAAGCATCGCAAGCATCCCGGAGGTCGTGGTAACGCCGGAGGTATGCATCACCACCGTATCCTCTTCGACAAGTACCATCCAGGTTACTTCGGAAAGGTTGGAATGAGGTACTTCCACAAGCTCCGCAACAAGTTCTACTGCCCAATCGTCAACCTCGACAGGCTCTGGTCGCTCGTCCCTGAGGATGTGAAGGCGAAATCCACCAAGGACAATGTGCCGATGATCGATGTGACGCAGCACGGTTTCTTCAAGGTGCTGGGGAAAGGCCATTTGCCTGAAGGAAAGCCGTTCGTTGTGAAGGCGAAGCTCATTTCGAAGACTGCCGAGAAGAAGATCAAGGAGGCCGGTGGCGCCGTCGTGCTCACTGCCTAGGTTAGGTCGATCGAATTATCGGTTTTTTGCTTTAATTATTCCCCGTTTTGAAATCGTTGGTGAACTCTGTTTGTTTTGGATTTTTGGAATGAGAGATCTTATTTCTGGATTTTATATTTTTGCTATTTTGAGGTTATTTCTGGTATCGATATTGGTGTTTTTGCGAATGCTGCGATAGATTCTTCACTGGTTTCGTTAAGTTGATGATGCGATTCATATTTACATTTACCATTGTGATACGTATTTAGGGATCATTCCATTGTTAAATTTCGAATACTCTTCTTTAATAACCATTGACAACCGAACTAATCCCAAGTTCGATTATGTGAGTTGGCTAGATATATATACAAATACAACGATGTGGAATCATATGTAATATTATTGATTTTTTTCCCCATCGAATTATATGGTTTTATTATGATGTCAAGAAAAACCTGTTATGTGTTTAAAATGGACAAAATAAAATAAAATCGATCATGATGTTTAAAACTATAAGGAATTAGTTGTTGGCGTCGCCGGTGAAGAATGAACTCCGGCGCTTAGGTTTGGGAGCTGGCGGACACACTAGCAGCGGTGGAATCCTGAATTGCTCTGCTTTAGGCGTCGTGCACTCTTCCTCCTCATTCTCCGGCTTCTCACTCGTCGTCGTCGTTGAACACACCACCGGACACTTAACCGGCGGCAGAAGAAGCTGCTCTCCGTTACCAACTGTGTTCTTCTCCAACTCTGTTTCCACCCTGTTTTCTTCTACACTCTTCTTGTTACTTGTCTCACACACCAAAGACTGCAATCCTTTATCCAGAACATCCATGGCTTGAGCAGAGTATAAAAAATAGACAAGTAACAAAAAAATTATTAGGAATAAACAGACAAGTAGAAAGAGTTTTGGACTTTGACTTTGATCTTATAAAGGTTTTCTTTCATGTTTGGAATTATCACGTTATTTAATTTAACTAAATACAATCTAGCTATTAAGTTGGATTACTATCCACATTATAAAAAAAAAAAAAAACAAACTAAAACATTGGTGAATCTTTGAATCGCAAAGTATTCCATATTTTTTTCTTTTATTTAACAGCATAATTGCAAATTATACCTCACCACCAAAAAAGCTATCGCCTAACTTCATTCCATTGAGATAAAGATCTTAATTTCTTATATCAGTTTCAAATTGAGAATAGAAGTAGAGACAAGAGAGAGAGTTTAGATAATAAGACAAAGAGAAAAGAGTACTACAGAGATTTAGCTTTTACGAGATGTAGCAGAACACAATAGTTTGTTCAGAAAAGAAGAAGTAATCACATTCTTGAATAACCAAAGTTACTCTCGTACTGAGTCATGAACTCATCATTGAACTTCTTGAAACTATCCATGATCTCTGGCATCTCTTCTTCCGCAGGCAATATCGTTGTCCTCAAATGGAACACACTGTCAAAATCCGCAAAAGGAAGAATGAGTTAGTCAATAAGAAGAGATCCAAAGAACAAGAACGAAACCGGTTAAGTTCGTTTACCCTTCTTTCTGTCCAAATCCAGAGCCAGGGACTGTGGAGATTCCTGTAGCTTCTAAGAGCTTGAGACAGTAGAAAACGTCTGGCACTTTTCCGGCTTGTTTTGCAGCTTGGATCGCTCCCGGTGGTAATTGTATTTGAGGAAACGAATACATTGCACCTAAAAGATTCAAACAAGAATCAGCAACAACAACAAATTTATCAAAACTTCTACTCTGGGATGATTTGTATGGCTTTGTTTTCTGTTTTTACCTTCTGTGAAATTGCAGACGACGTTTTTGCAGCTGTTGAATCCATCAGTCATGATTCTTGCTCTTCTTCTCAAAGATTCAAGAATCCCCTTGCTAAAGAAACATGCAAAAGCTGTGAATTAATGTTTCAATCACTGGATGATGATCACGAGTATGTTAAGCTTAACGAGCATAATACCTTTCGCGGGCGAACTGGTCATATGATATGTCTCCCGGCTTTGGAGGATTAACCATCAAACCCATCTGCACAAATTCAATTTTCAGAACATAACCCATGATTTCTACAAAAGAAGATGCACAATAAATACAGACTTAGACTCTTTTACTTACAAAGATCTGCGCAGAGACATTGGGGCTGAGAGCAATTGATGCAACCTTGTATATCTCCTCAACAGACTGCAAAATCAAGAAATCATAGTATGATCATGTAATGCGTTTGCACATAACAAAAGTAACTAAACAAAGGTTTAAAAAGAGAGTTAAGACAAACCCTGGGAGGGATGTTGGTCATCTCAAAGTATCCACCTCTCTGTCCACATTCTCCCCAATATCCTTTAGAGACTGTGTGGAAAGATACAAGCTGGACTTCCTTGCTTAACGGCGAACCCATATCCATCAAAACCTTTTGTTTTTTTCAAGAATGTTGTTTATGTTAGGAGAATGATCACAAATCAAGTGCAAGTTTCAGAAACATGAAAGCAAAGATTGAAGCTGACCTTCCTGGCGCTGATAAAAGGACGCTCGTCCTGGTATATGTTCTGCTGATAAACCTCATCTCCCAGAAGAACCAATTTCTCTTTATGACAGAACCCCAATATCTCTCTCAAGTTAGCTTCGCTTAGACATTGACCAGTTGGGTTCCCGGGGTTAATGATCACCATTGCCCTTACCTGTTATACCCAATTCAAGAGAATTTGTAACTGGAGAAAGAAAAAAAGACATATATGCTTGTACTCTAACTGCATCAAGAATTGCAAAGAGAAAAAGAGTGCTCACTGATATCCCTTGAGAACGAGCCTGAGCAACGGATTGTTGAAGGTTGTTAACATCAAGTCCCCAGTTTTCAGACTCATCAAGATAGTAAGGAACAAGAGAACCACCCAACAGTGATATGGTAGCTGAGTAGAGTGGATACTGAGGAACCGGAACAAGAATCTGCCAAACAGGAAAAAAACAAAAAAAAAACTTATAAATGAAATGTCAAAGAGTTTAAAATCATAGCAGATGCTAAGACCGGTTGAGACAGAGCATTACCCCATCTCTCTCACCGCGTATAACACAATTCAAGATTTGCATCACACCTTTGCTAGCTCCATCAGTGAGAAATATGAGTTCCGGGTCACTGTGAACATGAAGAATGAGAAACAAAAAAGAGGCCTGAGCTGGCTTTGCTTTTACAATAACTCATCACAGGAAAGCCGAAAGTGAAAGCAATCACCTTGGATACCCATCACGCCGTTCAATGAACTCAGCGACCTCTTTCCTAACTCCCGGAAGACCTCTTGAGTCACTGTAAGCACCTGATGAAACATAAAAAAAGGGTCACACTAATCTATTAGTCATAGATAAGCCGCTGATGAATGAGTTTGCTTAGCATGAGATATACCTAATCCGCCTGAAGTGAAGGAAAGATAATGCTTAGCTCTTGCAATAGCATCAGCTGGGAATAGCATTCCAACATTTGGGTCATCAAGTAGAAACGGAGCTTGACAAAGTGCAACCACCTGCCATTTTGTTTAATCTTGAAACTATTTAGGCTCAAAACTAAGATTGAATGAGAATTGTATATAATATACATACCTGACGAGGGAATGTCAACGGCTTCTGTCCTAAAGCATGAGGGTTCCCAACGTTTGTGAAAATGATCTGTTATGCAATATTCATCCCAATCAGAACAAACAAACAAGGAAAACAACTTGTAGAATGTAGATTAGATCACACTTGCAAATGCATATCAAGTCCAAAACCAACAAAGAAGCACACACAGGTCTATCTAAAAGCTGATAACACCATTTTAGATTGAATCTAAGATTTAAAGACACAAAAAAGTGTATACCTTTTTGCCTTCTTTCTGAAGCTCAGAAGCTCGGAGATAGAGTTCACCTCTCACGGCATACTGACACTTCTTCACGTTTTCATTCAGAGACTCGTACTCCATTTTTATCTTCACACTATATTATAACCAGTCGCTGGCTCACTTCAATCTTATTAACACCGTCACGTCTACAATTCAAGACAAATAAAGACTTGTGTGAGAGAGAATCCATGAAGTCAAATCAGCAAATTCGAACCAGAAAGCCAGATTGGATCAAATGAATCGATAGCAAAACCTAATTGAGCTAAGAAAAACCCCTAATTTATGGGTTTCTCAATACCCAAACACACAAAACTTTCAACCTCAAGAGTGGTACAGAGAGAAAAAGGAGACGCCTTTTCAAACCTCAATCGAAAGAAGAAGAAATTGATCACAGGGGTTTCCAATGATCGATCCAAAAAGAGTAACGAACCAAATTAATCACTACACACCTACCTTCAAGCTCAATGTTGTGACCCTCTCTCTCGAGCTATTGTATTAAACTCTTTAAGAGTGTGTGACTTTTAAAAAACAAAAACAAAACTTTAAAATATTTGTGTTAGCAGATTACAATTGTGTGTCTGACGTGAATTTGGATCAGTCGCCAATCCAATTATGTGGCATTATAAGGAAGGAAGCAGCAGAGCCACTGAAAAATCGACGAAGAAGATTTACCAGACAAAAGTCAATTTGACGATATCCACTTCCTTTTCCGTGTCTCGTTTTTATGCGACGACGACGATCCTTCTCATAAAAGAAAAAAGAAACAGATAAATTGGAAGAGAATAAAATGTGGTGGAAATTCCAGTTGGAAAGATTGTAGAATTTTTTTTTTGTCATGTATAGGCTTGTTCTACAGAGAAAATTATTACATTTAGGTGACCACCAATGGGGTTGACCCACCTGTTCGATACCGCATTTGTTTCATCATGGTTTTGTTTTCCACTTTTTCGACTCCTCAATACTCTCAAAAGCTTAGGTTATGCTTCAATTTCGAGAATTATTTGTTTTACATGACAAGTGCGAGATATTGAATTATTGATGAAGAAATATTTAGTACTAAATGTTGTATAAATTTTCTCAACTTAATACCCAAGAGGCAAAAGGCAAGAGGCAGTGTTATTAACATTTCTACAGCCATCTACTGCATCAAAACAGTGGTGCTGTAAAAAAATTACGGTGGTGTTGTCAAAAAAATACAATGAAGGAAAATATTTTTTAAGTGCAATCTCATCTCCTCTAACCATAGAGATCAAACTCCACTCTATTTTGTTTGTGGAATTTTCCAATCGTATCACTAGCGTTTATGTCTTTTGAATTTACTTCTTGTCTCTTGTAAGTTTCTGTGTAATATTCTCATTAATACAGCCATGTTAGTTTAATAGGAGAGGCATATTCTCATTTTCTTATAGAATATACACTATATAGCATTTTAGTCTAAATTTTTTTAACATACTAACGCATAAGCAAACCATCATTCACATCACATAATCAAACTATTTTTTGTTTTATAATTTATTACTAGGACCGGCATTATAAATTTATTATAAGATCAATTAAGAAGATTGAAATGTATTAAAGAACTATTAAAAAAAACATCACTTAGTATTATAAAGTTTAACATGTGTATAATGTCTAAACGAAACAAAAGAAAAATGCCATTGCTAATATATAAAAAAAAACTAAGGCTCGATGCATTTGAGATCCCTGATGGTGGCGAGTCTATGGAGAAAGACGTCAAAGTCATCGTCAAGGCTAAGCATGCTCACGCGCACATACTTCTTGTCACAGCCACATCGGTCCCCTCCTCTCGTCAAAACCTTATTCTCCTTCAAGAGGCTTCCAAGATCTCTCTCTTCTTTACACCCTAACCATGCAAACGCTGCAAAAAAAAAAAAAAAAAACCATTTCGAAATCTCAACTGTTAATTAACGACCCGACCGTTACAAGTTCAGCACAAAAATGAGTTGTGGTTTTTGTACCTGGAGAATTGGATATGGTTTTGCCAAAAAATTTGCAAAAAGCTTGAGGGTAATTAGGTAGAGTGAATGTGTCACCGGAGTCAACGACCTCTCGTAGCCTCTCCCACCGTGACCTCATCTTTTCGTAACCATACTTGAAGAAGCTCTCCGATTTGTTCCGACAGGTTTTGGTGATTTCATTGAGAATCGTGGTGGCTCGAGTCTGTGACTCCTTAGATACACCAATGGAGTTGATAGTTAGGTACTGCACCATCTTCTTAGCCACCTCTATGTCCTTCACTAACGCCCACCTTCACACCAATAATTAAACAGTTGTCGTAAATTATACGTATAAGGACAAAAACGCATCGTTTCAGTGATTATATGAAGAACCAAAGCATGGTTTAAGAGGTTAGTTTCTAGGCATGTCCATTTTAAGTATATGATATGATTATAGTTAACTTATAGCGGATATTGGTTAGGTATATGGACTTAAACAAAGAGAGGAAAAATGGCGGCATTTAAAGTGATAAGTTTGACTCACCCGATGCGAGACCCAGCATGGCCAGTGATCTTGGAGAAGGTGAAGAGCATAAGGTCGTGGTCTTGACGGCGAGTGATGGGAGTGTAGTGTGGCCAGTAATACGCGAAGTCGTGTATCACTTTCCCACCCTCCGTACGGTTCACCACCGGCTCTCTGATGGTGCCATCAGGGTTGTTCGGAGACGTCACCATCTCGATGTACGGTCCGTTTTTGTCGAACGTCCTTGCGTCCCCTTCCCATTTGTACAGCTTCGATTGAAGATACGATGCCTCCTCCACGTATGTCTGTAACAAAAAAATATTGAATGTATTTGTGCATCATGTTTTTGGTAGCACTAATTAAAAAAATACGCCAGCATTAGATTAAAGGTCTTCTTTAAGATGTTTCATGTGTTGTGCTCAAGACACATGTCTTCTCCAATCCCAAAAGTCATAAATGTATACATGAAATCCTTTTTCAGGCCATTAAAACATCCTATGGAGGTAGGAAAGTTCGGGTTTTAATTTGTGATCTACTAGGTATAACTGTATAAGTAAGAAGTGATGATGCAATCATTGTCTTGACATCTAAAAAGTTAGTATTATTTATTATTATCTCTACAAATGTCGTTTTAAGAGTGTGTTTTTTTTTATGTTAAAAAGAATGTGGTTTTAAAGTTTCAATATTATCATCAAAAACATTAAGGGAGTGTTATTCAATTATGTATTTAAAATCAATTCTATAGGTTTTATAATCTTTCAGATTTAAAGTTTTGATTTTATTTTAAAGAATTCATATGAGTTGATTCTAAAGTCTCTGCAATATAGGTTGGATTCTGTTTTAAATAATTTACTCATAAAACTCCATGACTCAATAAACAAAGATTTTAAAGGTCATTTACCTTTTGAATAACACTGGATTTTAAAACAAGATTTTAAATCTTGATTGAATAACACTAGATTTGAAAATCTATTAATGATGAATTACAAATAAGATATCCAATGACATTGGATTTAAAAACATAATTTAGAATCATTAATTGAATAACACTAGATTGTCATTATATTTCAGTTCATTTCAAATATCATAAATTCTTTCCTTATCATAATTTATAAAAAAACATGAAAAAACTAAATTTTTTTTTTTTGTAAGAAGGTTATCTTTAAAAAAAGAAAAAAAAAGAAAAAAATCCGCGGAATTTTTTTAAAACAACACTTATTTTTTAACGAAAATGAGATATCATTCATATGAAAAAAAAGCGGTTAGGCCATCAATAATAATACATTTTACGACGAATAAACCTTTGAAGTGTTTCTAAAGATGAGAGGAAAAATCATTGACTAGACTCTTAATCGAGTCATGCCATTTAGAGTTTTAGTAAATTGAATATGTAAACCACCCGAAAGAAAAGAAAGCAATGATAAAATTATGAGAAGGGAGATACGAGTGAGGCTGCGAGGGGCTTACGGAGTAATAAGGAACGGCCGCGACGATGCTAACAGGTTTGACCTCAGAGAGCGACGAAAGTGCAAACAAAGCGGCCTGACAAAGCTGCGATGAGCCAGTCCCCACCACGATGTAGCGTTCCTCAGTCGCTGCGTTACCGATCGCACCATGCAACGCCTTGATCGCCTTCCCAAGCTCTGGCTCTAGGAACCAACACACGTTTGTCGTGTCGCTGAAGTAACTCATCAGATCCCATCCTGGTATCACCACCGTACACCTGTCCTTCATCTTCATCCAATACTCTTGGAACGCCGTCGGATCTCCTCTGCAAACAAATTAACATGCATTGCTTTTCAAATTTATAAAATCAAAATTTACTTGTCGATCATAAAAGTGTCAAAAAAAAAAAAAATGAATTATAAAGCAAAAACCATGTATATTTGTTGTTACAACGAACTTAACCAAGTTTACGTATTTAATTTGATGATCGTGCAGTAAAGATGAGTTATTGGTAAAATGAACACATACTGATCTAGATTGATGACTGCAGCTGATAAGCGGTTGTTCTTGTTCGAGTCACTGTCGGATTTCTTCGAGTTTTCAAACCTAGCCATCTTCAACCCGTGTCCTTGTTTGCTCTGATGCTGCTAATGTGACAATATGTGTGAGAATGTTAATGATTACAAAAATCGTACGGAGTCTACGGTCCTATAATACTAATTTATAAGGAAATGAAGAATGATTTTCTTTGATTTTTCTTGGTCTTATAACTACAAAAATAACAAGCTAAAACGCAAAAGGTAAAAGAGATTTGTATCATATGATCTGTCAGCTTACAGAAAAAGATTCTCCAACTTTTTGGTCAATATTTGCTTATTCAACACTTTAGGGTCAATATGTGTCTCACAATTATGTTAATTTCTTTTAATTATGCCAAATTGCATGGAGATTCTATAATACCTGTGTACAAAACCAATTTAGGTAGGGGGGAAATGTGGTCAAGATTAGATTATTATCTAAATACTTGCTTTTATTAAATTACTATAGAAGGTCATTTATAATTTAAACCAATCAATACATGTCACATAAGAGTACCAATCAATACATGTCACATAAGAGATAAGACCACAGGTTTTACTCCAGCTTTATGATCCCACGTGTTGTGTTATCTTTCTACTTGCAATCTTGCATACCCTTTTACTGTATTTGTTCACAATATTGGAATAATTACTTTTGAGATCACCTGATCAAGAAACGAATTGTAAACGATATGAATGTGAGTGTCAAAAAAAAAACAAAAACAAAAACAAAATCTTAAGCCCATTTGTTGGCCCAGCTTCATTTAGGTTTTTAGATGTTACAAACAAAACACAGCTTTAATACACATTTCTTGATCACATTTTTAGCCTCTCTACTCTTTCTTGGTCTCTCTTCTTCAGTAATGTTGAACTTCGTTCGGCAATGTCTGAGGACTCTTCCTGAAGACATGTTTCCTGCACCGCTCAAAGATACTGTCGTATATCAAATCAAACTCCACACCTGCTCGCTCTCTGTTCACAACAAACAGAATATGATCCGCCTCCACAATCTTGTAATACCTAATCATACATTCAAGAAAACTCGGTAAGACTCACTTGAGTCTTCAAGAAACTATCATCATCCAATCAAAATGTAGCAAGAACAAGACTAACCATATCCCCGGTTGGAGCGGTAGACAATCCGAGTCGCTACGAACAATGAGATTAGGATGTTCAACAGGAATCCGTGGATGAGTCATGGATATAGTGTTGAGTGCTCCATCATTGTCCTGCCAATCTTCATCTCTGCAAAGATTTGTATACCGTTAGAGTGTTTAGCTTTTAAGTGGTTATACAAAGTCCAAAATATATATATATATATCATTTACCTGTAACCCTTATAAGGCAGAGGAATGTTGCGAGGAAACCGCCACTGACTCATCTGTAACACGCGGATGAAGAGCAGAGGATGGATCCCCATCACACCTGAAGGAACAGTCATCATGTCAAGAGGTTTTCTTGTACGCTTAGTCGCGTAGCTGAAGTAGAACGTGTTAGGGAAAGTCTGGAGACAAGCGTTGAGCTGCATTGACTCCTGGATCGAGAGGTCAGGCAAGATCCAATCCGCAGAGGATGCAAAAGGTCCTGCGTTTCCAAGAAGACAATCTACAAGCCCTCGTAGACCTGTCTTCTTCCTCGACATGTTGAAATGATCGAACCCGAAGTTGTAATAGGATTTGAGCCAGGGGATGTCGAGCCAGTCGTACATTATGACTCCAAGTTTGCAAATCTGAAGTAGAGATATAGGTTTCAGGGACCTCCCGTCCTCTGGCCTGACAGTAAACATTATGCATTTTTGGATTATGATTCGTAGCTTAAGAGGTCACAAGAAGGAAGAGAGACTCACTGTATTCCATCGAGATAAGCTCTGGTGGTTCCGTTTAATGCTCCTGACAATGATGTTAAACTCAACACCCAGTTCTCATTTGTGTTCTCATAGCCCTTGAACATCTGAAAAGCAAACAAGTTCAAAACCAAAATCCAAATCCATGCTTTGATTTTGGTGTTTTGAAGGCAATTTTACCTTGTCAGCGAGCATTTGCTGCAACACACGAACAACTTGAGCACCAGCAGAGTGGCCAACAAAGTGAATAGGATGATCTTCATCCCATTCTTGATACTCACCTAGAAGTAAATGAAATATTTTTATCAGCACAATAGCTTAGTGTGAATCTTAAGGGCTACTCAAAAATTCAAACGAAGAGAACAGATAAAAGAGACTAAACCTTTTTCATAGAAACGACCAAATTGAGAATGCCCACAAGCTTTGCTGTGTTCTTCACCATAATCAACTCGTCCACCTTTCAGGTAATAAAACAATTCTCTAGCCCTAAAAAAGTTAACATCTTTCATCAGTAATTCACACTGAGAATAGATATCATAACAAAAAAAGATTGAAACTTTATCTTCTCACCTATCGTGTACACTAGTCAAAGATCCCAAATCAGGCACTAACACTCTCTCATCCTTCTTCTCTGCTCCAGCAAAGTATGATAAACCACCTAATCTCTGCAATGGCTAATCCAATTAATGAAAAGAAATAAAAAAACACATTTTCAGTGTGTATAAGAGAAAAGAAATGTTGTACTTACTCCTTTGCCAAATCCGAAAATCCCATGGACTAGAACAATGGGAGGCAAATCACTGACTGCTGTTGTATTTGCTTGGTCAATTTGTTTGACTTCAATGGTGGTTTTGGGCTTGAAGATGGATTCACTCAAAGTCTGAGTGAGATCTCCGGCGACGGCGGAGCTGAATATGTAAAGCCCGTATATGATATGAACAACGGAGCTCACTGATAGCTCAGCTAATTGAAGAGCTGATATAATCAACAATGGAATCATCCCTCAACAAAAATTACCAAAAAAAAAAAACTCGATCTTTCGTCCCAGAAGGAAACAAAACGGAAAACGCAGGCTTTTTGAAAACCCAGTAATCAAAATTTGTTCTTTTGCTAAAATCAGAGACAACGAAGAAGGAATATTCCAGATTCTGATTCTTTGGATACCCAGAAAATTTCTTCTCTTTTTTCAAGTAATACTGTGAAAGAACAAACTAAGAAACGAGTCAACAGAGAACGTTCGGTGGTGACATTGAATCAAGATGACGATTGACGCGTTGTTTGCTTCTGTGTGTGAAAAAAATGGGTTTTTTTTTCCTCACCACACAACTTCCTCGTTCGTTTTTTTTTTTTTTCTCACGCATGAACGAGCTCTGCGTTTTATTTTTCTCTGCCTAACACTTCATTCACTTCTCTGTTTTTTTGGTTTAGGAATCAAATTATTTTCCTCTCTGTCGAAACTCGAAAGACGCGTCTGAGGGAAAAGAAAACTCCAAAGAAGACAGTGTTTCGTTATTGATGCCTTCTTCTGTGTGGACGCCACGTGTATATTTCTGGAAGAAATTAAGTGGGTCCCACTGAGATATGGTTCAGCAATCTGAACAATACTGGTATTCTGGATAAAAAAACATTTTTAATATTAAATAAAGTAACGTTTGGTTGGTATAAGTTTCCAGACAATGCTGCATGAATCGTGAAATCTGGCATACGATTTTAGTGGACCACATTGAATTGTTATCAGTTATCACGTCGTTTCTACACACGTCGAAGTTTGTATTTTTGTTGGGAAAAATGAATTATTTTGCAATGTTTGAACGGTGTGTATACACACACTCAAAAACTTTTCTTGTGATATCTCTTTTGTCAAACTACAAATAAAGATACGTGAGTAAATAGAAAAGATAAAGACAAATAAGCCTAAGTAATAGAAACTAATAGGTCTCGGACTTCGGATTTCGGTTCGGATCAGTTTTTTGAGTTTAGAGATATAAAAGTCGTTCAAATTTTTTAAAGTTTCGGTTCAGATTTTTTCGGGTTCGTTTCGGACTTTTTCGGATTTTTTCCATGTTTTTTGGAATTTTCAAGTTTTTTAAGTTTTTTAATTTTTGGTTTGGATTTTTCGGATCATGTTCGAAAACTGGTGATTTTATTCTTCCCAAACTGGTGATGTTATTCTTCAAAAACTTATAAAATAGTTTCCCCCACAATAATCTGCAAAATTCTTCAAATTTAGTAATTTTACCTTTAAATTGTCACATATTGTTAAAATTTCCTTAAGTGACCGAATAAAATCATTTGTTTTTTCTAATCTGTTTATATCCCAACAACAATGTTGTCTAAAGCATACAATGACAAATATATATCAAATCTCGAATGGTAATTAGATTCTAGTGAACTAAAATTGCACATTGACTAAATTTGCGTAGAATAACTAACATTAACTATAAACATTTCTTCAGCAAAGAACAACAATGTCTAACGAACAAGTTGTTAATTAACTTAACCATGAAAAAGAAAATTGTGCGAGCCGAAACTGCACTACGATACTTTTAGTGTTTTTAGGGAGAGCCGAGAATTTCGTAAGTAAACACAAGGATCGATCCAAATGATGGTTATTTGATTAGCTGTTGTGCGAGCTACAATATGTGTGGCGTGTGCCTTTTTCTATGTGTAAAGCCATGCCTCAAATAATGACTATCGGTTCTATTTATAAGAGAATAGAAACCGACTTTTACAACTGACTTTATCCAAAAATGTAAACTTTCCTTTTTGGCTCGCGCCGACTTCAGAATAAACGTAAACTTTCCTTTTTGGCTCGCGCCGACTTCAGTTTAAGGAAAGTCTTTGATGGGCCTCGGCTCGAATCGCTTAGTCGGATGTTGGTTCGGCCCATCGAGAAGTTTCCGGCTGGCCTTCGGGTTGACGCCCGGTTTGGCCCGGTTCGGTCGTGTTTGGTGCGGTTCGGCTCGGTTTTCCTCCATTTGCCCAATCCAAATGACGATGTCTCGGGGTGGAATCCGACCCCAACAGTTAGCCCCCAGCTCGTTAGTCTTAGGGGTAAGAGTGACGAGCTAAAAGTTGAAAGTCAGAAGGCATTGTCATTTGATTCTTCTATGGAGGTGGCTCGCCAAATGTTGCTTCGCTCGATATTTGACGCGAGATATTTGGCTCGCTGAGAGTCGCCTCGCTGTTTGCTTCTGATAAAACGATGTCGAGTTGCTTTACCGATATATGGGCTTAGAATCTGAAACGTCTCCGGGCCCACTAATCTTCGATGGAAGCCCTAAAGTTTAGGCGGGAATTAGGTCATGCCGTTTCGTCTTCCCGAGCCAGCGCGTGGATTAGGTCGCGCCGTTTCATCTCCCCGAACCGACGCGCCCACGCGCCAAAACTTCTATAAATACGAGGCCCGGGGCTCATTTTCTCCATTTCGCTTCTCTCTCCAAAAACTGCCCAAGGTAGATCTCTCTCCCTTCTCTATACTTTTCTCCTTTGTTTTTTGATTTTGCTCGTGTTTTCTGCCCTATCCGTCGCATCTTCACGCATTCCGGCCGATATTCGAACATTCCGATTCATCTTCTTCCGAGCCGATATGTCTGATAATAGCCGTACTCCTTCTGTCGGAGCGAACCACTCAGAGGACCGCTCCTACAACTCAAATGATTCCGACGGGTCGGTACGTCGTTCGTCTTCAACTTCTGAATCGTCCGACTCGGCGGGTTCGCATAGTTCTCATACTTCACATGGTGGGAGGACGGTGAGTTCGCCTCGATCCGAAGGCGGAGATCGGTTGGACCGAGTTGACGAGATGGCTGAAGTTAATCCGTTGACGAGCGAGCCGCAGATTTCTTTTCGCGACGGTTCGAATGAGGCTTCCGAGCCGAACGTTGACGAGGAACAGGATGTAAATGAGTGGGCTCTCGTCTGTGTTGAATCTGGGTTTGCTAGGGATCAATCGGTTCGCCCCGGGATGGGACTTGATCCGACGTTCTGCCCCGAAGAGGTCAAGCTCGAAGAGATGATACTTGAGGGGGCCGTTGGCGATGTTCTCGGGCCGTATGGACCCAGTTCCTCTCAAGTGCCGAGGCGATCATTATTGAGTGATGCGTCGCTTGATTGTATTCTTTCTGGGGCCTTCCCAGCCAGCTCGCCTCGTAGAAGAAAAAGAGGTCCGACGAAAAGGCGCGGTCCGAGAAAGACTTCGGGCGGGCGAGCTCCTAAAAGGGCGGTTCCAGTTCCACCTGGGTCGACCCTTTGTACTGCGGATTCTCTCGAGGAGCTCCGGACCTGCTTCCGCATTTCTGAGGAGGTCGAACTCGTTCTTCCTGCGAGCCATCAGCGAGCCGACAATCCTCCTGAAGGATGCCTTACGCTATACGAGAGTTTCTTCTATGGAACCTATTTGTGGTTTCCAATCCCGAGCCTGATTCTTCACTTCTTGGGCAAGTATGGGCTCTCCATAGGTCAGATTTTGCCGCGAGGCATGCGGCATCCAGTCGGGTTAATCGTCTTGAGTTTCGAGGTCGGTGTTCAGCTCGGAGTCCATCATCTTCAAAACCTGTTGGAGATTCGTCCTAGCGGGAAGGATACGCTTCGCTATTACATCTCGAACAAGAAGAACAAGAAGATCTTCGACGATTTTCCCAATAAAGATGAGGGTTGGAACAACCATTTCTTCTTTGTCCCGATCAGCGGCGCTTCCGTCGGGGACGTGCCAAGGAAATTCGTAAAGCAAGAGTGGCGATCCATTGGTAGCCACGATGAAGTGATTTCTTCGACTTTCCTCATCATCATTGTCATCTGACGGATATTTTTGTTTTGCAGATCGTAGGCTCGTACTTCACTGTCCGTCAGATATTAACATCGTCGTTGAAAGCTTCTGAGGAGAACGAACCGAGTGGATAAGGCATTTCAACCTCCAACGAGTTGAGAGTGCGCGAGCTCAAGCCTATAGTTCTTTTGGTGATTCAGACAGTTCGGACGAAGAGTACCCAGAAATCCCCGAACCCTCAACCAAGATGCAGATAAAGAGCGTTCGCCAGAGACTGGAAGAGCAAAGGAAACAAAAGGCTCGCCCGAGGACTGAAGAACCAGATCAGTCAAAGCCCCCAAGGACGACTGGTCAGTCGAAGACCGAAGGGAAAAAGGTTCAAGAGTCTGCGGATGTTGGCCGGGCCGTGGAGCTCGCCAAAGAAGCCATGAAGAAGAAGAACGTTCCCGCTTCTTCGGATCGCTCGAATGCTTCCGGGGATTCTGGGACACTCGCTCTTACTCGAAAGAATAAGAAGGGCGTTCCAACTCCTACTGCCGCGCCGTCTGCGATCATGCTGTCCGAAGCGGATAAGAAAAAGAGGTCGGCGCCGAGCGAGTTTGCCCGAGCTGACCTCAAAAAGGCTAAGATGACCGTTGGCTCGGGCGCTATTGCGGATCCTGACCAGGCTCGGGCCAAACGGAGGGCCGAGGCAGCTAGCCGTCTTGCCGATTTCTCTTCTTCGGTTCGTCTTCCTCCCCCTGACACGCTTCGGGAAAGTGTGGCTTTCGGAGAGGCGGCTCTGAAGCTCCTTTCGGTAAGGTCCTCTTCCCAGAAGTCGTCGTTTGCCGTTTAGTTTTTCCTCCTTAACTCGCGTTTGTTTGTTTCAGTTCGCCGAGTCTTTTAGTGATCTTGTCGTCAATTACGAGGATAGGGCTCGTTCAGATGAGTCGGCTCTCAACGACCTTCAGAAGGCTCTGGATACAATGAGGAAGTCGCACGCCGTCGCGACGAAAGGGCACCAGGACGAACTGAAGCGAGCCAAGGACGAAGCTGCCAAGAACAAGGACGAGGCTGACGCGCACCGAGCGAATGCCGTTAGGATGGCCGATTGTAATATTAAGATCGCAGCGAAGTGTGAGTCGCTTGAGTCGGAGAACAAATTTTTGAAAGAACAAGTTCGAGCCAAAGACGCTCTCCTTGCCGACAAGGTTAAAAGGGCGAAGGCTGACCTGACCGGGAGGTATCGTTTGCTTTTTGACAATGTCAAATTCGACTTGGAGAGTCTCAGGGGGGTTCAGGAGCGCGCCGCTCTTCTCGCTCAGGCCGAAGGAAATGTCGAACTGATCAAGGACTTCAAAAGCGGAAAACCGATGGATCTCGACACTGAGCTTGCCGACCTCGAGAATCACATCGCTTCTGATAGCGAGGCCGGGAAGGAGGCCGAGTCGTTGCTTGAGAAGGTGATTGAGCAGCTGGTCGTTCTCCCAGTCTCACCCGAGCCCGCTGAGGTACTTTTTAAAGACGAAAGGGTTACAGTTTTCGAACGAGCCTGGCTCGGCATCCATTCGCAGCGTGGTACTAATTTTGGTTCCTTTATCTTTCAGTCCGATGTCAATGAGAAGGCCATTATTGACGTCCCGGAGGCGTCGAGCCAAATTCAGAACGTTCCTGCAGCGACTGGCGCACCGGAGCCTACGGATGTCAAGGAGGCTGCTGTTGAAGATTTAGGACCGAGCCAACTTGCCGTTTGAGCTCTTTTCTTCTTTTTTTTTTTTTCTTTGAATGATGCCTGGATGGCTTTATCTGTTTTCGTACTTTAGTGCCTGGATGGCTTTATCCAATGGTGTTGTTATTAATTGAATCGAGATAAATATTTAATGATCATTCGATCGGGTTTTGTGTACTTCGGGCTTTGACAAGAATCGTCTCGAATCGTGCTGAGTTTATGTTTAGGCATTATACCGATGTTGCTGCGGAGCGTTTTTGGGGATCGGGTTTTAAGTCGACTAATTCCAATTTTTACCGCGAACCTATTAATTAGTAAGCCGCGGGTCGGAGTAGTGACGGATTGCATCAAGTATTGAACCAATGTTGCTGTGAAGCGTTATACGTATTGGGTTTTGGTTGCCTTGCTCCAGTTTTTGCCGTTTCCTTATCTATTAGTAAGTAGCGGGTCGGAGCAATGACAAGTGATCACATTTATATAGCGCGCTTATGAGATAGTGTTTGGATAATCGTTAAAATCGAATGTCGTGGCCAACGACATTCGGCTCGGAATGGTTTTGTGAACGTCTGTCGAGCTATGGAAATTGAACTGAAAGTGGCAGATTGTGCCTTCAAGTTGATGTAATTAAATCCGGAAATTTCATTCATCGTTGCGTTTAGCGGCGAGCCGCGTTACAAAGTAAATGAAAATGTGTTAACGGCGAACCGTGTTACATGGAAGTGGTGTGTTTTAGCGGCGAACCGCGTTGCACGATCATAATGCGTTTAACGGCCTCGCTATCAGAACCGTGAACTCAAATGAAAAAGTGATAGGGGGTGAAAGTGTACACGTACCCCACCCCCCCCCCTTTTTTTTGGTGGGGGGCAACTGAATCCACCAAAAGGTGAACTGTCTACGTACCCCTTGCGGGGATCAAGTCACGCGTAGTTCTAAGTGATGGCGCTTCGCGCCTTATTGATAGTACTTCTTGAGATGCATAACGTTCCATGGCTTCGGTATTGCTTCGCCCGCCATGTTTTCGAGCCGATAAGCTCCCGGGCGAACTATTTCGGTGATCTTGTAAGGACACTTTTCTGAGAACTAGGTCTCATGTTCTGAATCTCCTGGTTCGGACATTAGAGTTGTAGTACTTAGCCGCAGATTGCTGATAGTTTTGGATCCTGATAAGTGCTTGGTCGCGCCGTTCATTGATCAAATCCAGCTCGTCCAGCATCATCATATGGTTGCAGTCTGCTTGTTCTGGTAACAACCATCGGCGTACTCCGGGAAAATGCACTTCGGGGGGAATAACACATTCCATTCCGTAGACAAGTGCGAATGGCGTTTCGCCGGTGGCTCGTCTCGGGGTTGTCCGGTGAGACCAAAGGACTCCTTCTAGTTCGTCTGCCCAGCGGCCCTTTTTAGCGTCGAGCCGTTTTTTAAGCCCATCGAGAATCGTCTTGTTAGTTGCCTCGGCTTGACCATTCCCTTGTGGGTAGCGAGGCGTTGACTTGCTAAGGCGGATCTTCCATTTGTCGCAGAAGTTCTGAAATCGAGCCGATATAAATTGCGAGCCATTGTCCGTGACGATTTCATAAGGAACACCGTGCCGACAGATGATGTTTTTCCAAATGAATTGTTCAACCTGCGCGTCTTTTATACTTGCGTAGGATTCAGCCTCGACCCATTTAGAAAAGTAGTCGGTTAAAACCAACAGAAACCTTTTCTGCTTTGATTTATATAGTGGCCTGATAATATCCATCGACCATCTCATGAATGGGTATGGTGCGGAGATGGAAGACAACAGCTCGGCCGGCTGATGTATCGTTGGAGCATGACGCTGGCATTTCTCGCATTTCCGCGAGTATTTTTCGCAGTCACTGATCATAGTTGGCCAAAAATAGCCGTGCCGTTTGATTTTGATAGCCAAGGCTCGTCCTCCGGAATGATTTCCACATGATCCACTATGAACTTCTTTCATTATCTCTCTCGCCTTCTTTCCTTCTACGCACGCGAGCAGCGGTCCTGAAAACCTCCATCGGAATACAGCGTCGCGTATCAGAATGTATCGCGCTGCTTGAGCCTTCAGCTTGCGAGCCGCCCACTTATCTGCTGGTACTTCTCCATCGGCTATATACACACGGATCGGGGCGAGCCCCTCTTTGTCGCAACCGTATTCCGTATCTTCCTCGATTTCCATATCCGCGGGCTGATCTCCATCAAGTATACCGTTATCGTTCGGCTCGTCTGTGATGATGGTCATTAGAACTTCGGGCTCGTCAATGTCGATACTGGGATGTTCGATAAATTCTACGGGGATTATCCTTTTCAAGTCTGGATCGGAGGTCGAGGCTAAGGATGCCAAGGCGTCGGCCTGAGTATTGTCTCCACGCGGAATCTTCTCCAAGGCAAATTTTTCGAACTGTCCGGCTAGATTCTTGACTACTTCAAGGTAGGCTTCCATTCTTTTGTCTTTTGTAGCGTATTCTCCAGTGAATTGGCTCGCGACGAGCTGGGAATCACCGTAAGCATGTATGTTTCGAACTCTAATTCCGAGCGCCAACTTTAATCCAGCTATTAATGCTTCGTACTCTGCCTCGTTGTTTGACGCGCCGAAATTGAGACGAAGAGACTGTTCCAAGATTTCGCCCGTCGGGGAGGTGAGTCGAATTCCGACTCCGGCGCCTTGTTTTGACGACGAGCCGTCAACGTGAAGTAGCCAATCAGCGGAGAGGTTTGGTTCCTCGCTGGCGGCGATTGGCAGCTCGATCAAGAAATCAGCCAAAACCTGTGATTTTGCGCTCGTTCGATTTCGGTATTCGATATCGTATTCGCTCAGCTCGATTGCCCACTTGGCTAAGCTTCCGGATTGGCTCGGGCTGTGCAGGATCGTTCTTAATGGTAGCGCCGTTAGAACTACGATCGTGTGAGACTGGAAATACGGGCGTAGTTTGCGGGCCGCCACTACGACTGCTAGTGCCAGTTTCTCGGTCTGGGGGTACCTTGTCTCTGCGTCAGTTAAACTTTGGCTTACATAGAAAATGGGTTTCTGGATTCCTCGGTCTTCGCGAACCAGGACCCCACTGACTGCTGTTACTGACACGGCGATGTACAGATATAATGGCTCTCCTTCTTCTGGTTTCGTCAGTATTGGTGGGTTCTCTAGGTACAACTTCAGCTCGCAGAAAGCCTCCTCACACTCCGCTGTCCACTCGAACTTCTTGTTTCCTCGCAAAGTGTCGTAGAAAGGGAGACACTTATCCGTGGATCGTGAAATGAATCGGTTGAGCGCGGCGACACGTCCGGTTAGTTGTTGTATTTCCTTCTTCGTCTCCGGCGACCTCATTCTGATTAGAGCCTGGATCTGCTTCGGGTTAGCTTCGATGCCTCTGTGGGTAACCAGATATCCCAAGAATTCTCCGGAAGTTACAGCGAACCGACACTTCGTTGGATTTAGCTTCATATCGTGTGAGTTTAGCTGCTCGAAGCAGTCACGGAGATGCGCCACATGTTCTTCCTTTTTCAGAGATTTCACCAACATATCGTCGATATAAACTTCCATCGTCTTCCCAAGCTGCGAGGCGAACATCTTGTTTACGAGCAGTTGGTATGTTGCTCCCGCATTCTTGAGTCCGAACGGCATGACCTTGTAGCAATAGATGCCTCGCTCTGTTTGGAACGCCGTCTTTTCTCTGTCGTCGGGGTGCATCCGGATCTGATTATAGCCTGAGAAGGCATCCATGAAAGTCAGCAGTTCGTTTCCCGCCGTCGCTTCCACGAGCCGGTCGATATGAGGGAGCGGGAAACTATCCTTTGGGCATGCCTTATTCAGATCCGTGAAATCTATGCAGACCCGCCATTTTCCGTTCTTCTTTTTGACCACTACTGGGTTAGCGAGCCACTCTGGGTATTTTGCCTCGGCGATCGAGCCCACTTTCAGGAGGCGTTCCACCTCGTCGTTTACTGCCTTTAACCGCTCATGCCCCAATCTTCTTCGCTTCTGTTTCACCGGTCTGAACGTTGGGTCGACATTCAGCTCGTGGCAGGCGATGTTGATATCTATCCCCGGCATATCTTCGGCTGTCCAAGCGAATGCGTTGACATTTTCTTTCAAAAAGGAGATCAATTCCTCTCTTATTGTCTCGTTTAGGTTCGCTCCGATCTCCACACATCTTTCTGGGTTCTGCTCGTCTATGCAGACGGATATTACCGCTTCACAGCTTGGTTCTTCGATGACGGGATCCTCATTTTTGCCTGTTTTCTTTCTAGGCGGCTCGATCTCGCCGGCGATCTGTAATTGCTATAAGAGATTGGCTAAACCGTTCGCTGACTCTCGGTTCGTTTTTACCTTCTTTCGGTTCTCCTCTGGAGTTGGTTTGGGTAACGGGTTGCGGAGTTTATGTTCTGTCATGAAACAGATTCTCGAATCTTTCTGCGAGCCGAGGATGGTCTTGACTCCTGTCGGAGTGGGAAACTTGAGACAAAGGTGGTAAGTAGATGGCACGGCTCGCATCGAATTTATCCAAGGAGTGCCCATGATGATATTGTAGATTGGAGGATTATCCGAGACGGAAAAGTTCACCATCTTAGTAATCCCTCCAGCTTCGACTGGGAGTATGATACTTCCCATGGACATCGTCGTCTCGCCCCCGAACCCGGTCAATGGTTTTGGCGTCGTCTTTACGTCGTTCGGATCGATTCCCATTTTTATCAACGTGCTCTTGTAGATTATATCGACTATGCTTCCTGTATCGATCAGGACCCGAGCTATGTCGTAATTACCGACGGCAAGCATGATTACGAGCGGATCATCATGCGGTCTGTCGATCCCGATGACTTCATTTTCCGTGAAAGTGATTTCGACGTTTGGGATTTTGGGTGGTCCATACCAGTTAGCCGCTGCGTCAGTTCGCCGTTGAAAAGCTTTGATCGACGTCACCGTATCCTGACAGTATTGCGAGCCACCCAAAATGAGGTAGATTTTTTGTCGCGATCCCGATGGTTCGTCCGAATCATCGCGTCTCCCGCGTTTCGGTCGATCCGCTGGTTGGCTCGGTTGTCGATCTGATTGTTCCGGTCGTTCTCTTGGCTCGGGACGTTCCAGATCTTCCAGCTTTAGATCGCCTTTCAATTCACCGCTAAGTAGTTTTCTTGCGAGTTCTGCTCCGAGGTGACGGCACCTCTCTGTCGAATGACCGTAGCATTGATGGAATTCGCAATAAACCTTCTCGTCTTGTGGTGCGGGATTTTGGTTCCTTGTCCAAACGTAGTTTTTCGATCCTCGTCCCCTTCCGGCGCCTGCTTGGCTCGCGCCGCCTGTCTGTTGGCTCGTTCCGATCTGGTAGTTATGCGACCCGGAGAAGTTCGGCCCTTCGTGATGGATGTAACTGTTCTTTCCGCGCCGATGGTTGAAGTGATTGGGATGCTGATTCGACGGTTGATGAGCTATCGGCGGGTTAGGCGGTTGTTTGGTGGCTGCCTTCAATGTGGGATGCGAGGCGGCTAGCAACTTCATATCTTCCTCTTCCTCGATGAACACGACAGATCGGTGGATGGCATCGGCGATCGACTTAGGTTTGTTGTACGCGAGCTCCTTCCGAAATTCCGATTTGACGCCTAAGCCCTTTTTCAGAGAATCTATGGCGATCTCGTCGTTGACCGCCCCGGCTTTCGACATGGTGGTTTTAAAGCGATCCATGAAACTGCGAAGCGACTCGCCTTCGCCTTGCAACATGTTCCACAGATTAATCACCGAGGCAGATTTCTCGATGAACATGGAGTACTGCTTAAGAAAGGAAGCTGTCAACTGCTGGAAGTTTTCAATCGAATTTCGCTCGAGCCGGACCCTTCAGGTATTTAGCGAATAGGAGGCAGAAGCCGGCATCTTTCTCTTCCGTGTTTCGGAATTTGGCTCGACTTAAGGCGACCCGAAATGCGTTGATGTGATCTTTCGGGTTCGTCGAACCGTTGTACTTCTGGAAGCTTAGTTTCCCGGGATCCATTATTCTGGCGCCCATCACTTTCGCCGAGAAAGGAGTGTGTTCGGCGTCTTCGCATATCTGAGCAATTTCCGGTGCCGAGCTGAGTGCCTTGTGGATCTGTGATCGAAGTAATTTGGCCTCGTTGTCGGATTTTTCAAGACGAGCTCGGATCTCGGCTAATTCGTCGCGACTCATGTTCTGACCCTTGCCTTTTCTTGCCGTATTCACGCCTCGGGGCGATCGCTTTTCGGTTCGTGTTTCCAGCAAGAGACGCGATACTGCTTCGGCAAGCTCCGCAGGATCTAAGCTTGGTGAATCACCGGTTTCCTGCCCCGTCGCCTTATCAGTTCCTTTGCTTTCCAACATTATCTGCGTCAGGGCTTTGGTTAGCGCCTCGGGAGTGATTTCGCTGGGGAGCGGATCTTCTAAGTCAATTCGTATTGGTTTGGTGGGCGGCGCGCTCTTGACTTTATTTTGCTTCTTCTTTTGAAGTGGCGGTGGCGAACCATCTGATTCGGATTCTGTTTCCTCTCGTTCCGGGGTTTCTTCTACGTCGTCCCCTTCTTCTCCATCTACTTCGTCAGCCCGGGAGTCGAAAACCAGATTTTTTGGATGGGAATTTTTACGTCGCGCAACACCTCGTGCTTCTTTCTCTTTTAGTTGGGCTCGTAAGGTTGCGAGCTCTTGTGTCAACGAGCTGTTCAAAACCTCTTGTTCTTCGGTCTGCTTCTGAAGGGCAGCGATCTTTTCTGCTTCCGTCTGAACTATTGTCTCGTTATCCCCGTTCTGCAAACCGGTTGGTGTGGATCTGTTCAACTCTTCGTTGGTCATCTTGTCGAGCCCTTGTGTTTTCTAGTCTCGATTCCCCCTCCTTCTAGCGCCAAATTGTGCGAGCCGAAACTGCACTACGATACTTTTAGTGTTTTTAGGGAGAGCCGAGAATTTCGTAAGTAAACACAAGGATCGATCCAAATGATGGTTATTTGATTAGCTGTTGTGCGAGCTACAATATGTGTGGCGTGTGCCTTTTTCTATGTGTAAAGCCATGCCTCAAATAATGACTATCGGTTCCTATTTATAAGAGAATAGGAACCGACTTTTACAACTGACTTTATCCAAAAATGTAAACTTTCCTTTCTGGCTCGCGCCGACTTCAGAATAAATGTAAACTTTCCTTTTTGGCTCGCGCCGACTTCAGTTTAAGGAAAGTCTTTGATGGGCCTCGGCTCGAATCGCTTAGTCGGATGTTGGTTCGGCCCATCGAGAAGTTTCCGGCTGGCCTTCGGGTTGACGCCCGGTTTGGCCCGGTTCGGTCGTGTTTGGTGCGGTTCGGCTCGGTTTTCCTCCATTTGCCCAATCCAAATGACGATGTCTCGGGGTGGAATCCGACCCCAACAAAAATGCATAACACTAAAAATATGTTGATGTGAAAAATTAATAGTATTAAAAATTTAACTGAGAAAAAAGAGACAAAACATAGTTTATAAGTTGTAAAGCATAGCTTACATAAATTTGATATTTTTTAATAAAAAATTGGTCGGATGGTCGAATCGGGATTAGCAACGACCCATCATTTATCAAAACCCAAGACAGCATATTTCATCAAAGCTTCTCAATTCCAGACCTATCAAACTTAACCAGCCTGCATAATCTTTTTCTCTAGCTATCATTTGAACCACAAACCATCATATCCTTCTCAATACATCAAACAACAGTTTACATCACTTGTTCTGTCTCAGACTGAAAGAACAAAGACATTACCGTGGAGAAAACAGCTTTTCAATCTCTGCAGCTTCCATCCAGGAGCTTGATTCACAGCAAACCGGATCCATCCCGCAAACTGCAGCCCGGTAACCTAAGCCAAATGAAAAGAGAATCAACATAAGTTTTTAATTTGAATGTAAACCAAAGTGAAAGTCGCACTAATAACAAATATGACAACGTAGCAAAAGCCTTGTGTCTAAGTTTCTGTCCCAAACGAAATGCATACTCTGCATTCACAATGATTCTGCTTCAAGCTTTGAGATTTGATCTCGTAACTTAGCTGCCAAACCATAATCCCCACCATCAATAGCATTTTGGAGCCCTCCTCCTGTTTTCATTAGGCCATGTGAAAGAGTAGCAAAATGTTTCCAAAAGCACCAAATTTTCTATTGGTTTTGAGAGTTTTACTCAAACGAAAAATAGAAGAGATCGATGGATAATAAAGTGATGAAGAAACAAAGCAGCAGCAACACACACGTTAAATCTGTATCAGAAACAAAGCAGCAGCAACATACAACCTTATTATCTCTGTCTTGTTCCCTAACCTAGCGTAGAGCGTAATGAGATGATTGTAACCTTCACCATCTTCTTCTTTTTTGTTTCTTTTTCATCTTTATTCTTCCTCGTCTTCATTCATCTTCAGTTCTTTAACCTTACAATTTCTTATTCGGTCATCTTCTTCATCTTTGTTATTTTTTTGTTTATCTTTTGTCTCATTCTTTGATAGCATTGTCTTCGCTTTTTTAATGTTTCTTCTTTTTTTGTTCTCGTCGTTCTTATTCTTCCGTTTTTTCTATGATTAGGTCATGCGGTCGAAGTTGTTAGGAGTTTGCTATATTTCTTTTGTTTATCTTCTTCTCTTTATTTTTCTTGATTATTCTCCAGGATTTGATCACTTTTATAAATGGTTTTATTGTAATTCTCTTTAATTTAATCTTATGTAGAGTAAAAATTTAATTATCTGATATACCCAACCAAACTTAAAAATGAAATTAAAAGATTCATGGAAACAAAATTAAGTTAGAGATGGTACAATTACATATTCACACATGTAATAAGCAATGTGTAATAATAATATAAACAATTTAATTTATGCGATCATAGAAATATAGTTACGCATAGTTTTCAATTTCTTATTTTCCGGTTTCATCTTTTTATTTGGTTTTCTTCTTTAGCCTTATCTTTTTGGTTTCTTCTATGACTTTGTTCTTTGCTATCTTCGTCCTCCCTTTTCTTCATTTACTTCTTTTTATTTTTGTTCTTCTTGGTTCTTATTATTCTGTTTCTTCTACGATTAATTATTTCCATCGAAAATGCTAATGTTTTGCTAGAGTTTGTTTTCTTCTTCTTTGTATTGCTTATTCTCCCTTCTAATTTTTTTCTCATTCTATGGCTTTTATACATATTTTAGCATTAGTCTCTTTAATCCTATGTAAAACATAATTTCATTAACTGATACACCAAACCAAACTTAAAAAGAAAAATGTACTTATAAACAAATTTAAGCTAGAAGGTAAGCTAATATTTTGGTAGGTTTTCTAGGGTTATAAAACCTAAACGAAGAGAAGCTAATCGACATATATCATTGTTTTTCATTTTCTTCTTCGTTCTTGTTTTTATGTTTTTTAATTTTCTTTGATTCATTTTTATTCAGTCTCTTCTGTTTTGATTCTTCTTTGTCTTTTATCTAATATGGTTTCTTATTCATTTTCACTCATCTTTGCATTTACTTTTCTTCGTCTTCGCGCTTCCTTTTTTATTCTTTTTTGTTTGTTTGTTTGGTTTCGTCTCCTTCGTTCTTATTCGCTTTCTTCTTTAGATTAGTCTTTGCAAGTTTTTTGTTTTTGTTTGGTTTCTTCTCCTTCGTTCTTATTCGATTTCCTCTTCAAATTTTTCTTCGCAAGTTTTTTATCTGGTTTTTTCTTATTCATCTTTGTCTTCTTTGGTTTCTATTTTGTCTTCACAATTCAATATATTCGTTTTCGCTCTTCTTCGGTTTTATCTTCTTACTCTTCTTCTTTGCGTCTTTTTTTTCTTCAACTTTTTTTCTTTCTTATTTGTCTAGGTTATTCTCCACTATTAAAATTCTACATGGCCCAATTCCTCTTGTAAAATATTAATTTTATGTTAAAATTTGTAAACTAATTTTAACATAAGTTTTTTTAATTTGATATCGATCTATAAGTTATTTAGAGTGTCCACGTATAATATATATATATATATATATATATATATGCTTTATAAATTTTTTCTTTCTTATTTGTTAAAAAATTTCAGTGATTTTTTATATAAAGTAGAAACTCTATAAATTAATACTCGATAAATTAATAAAATATTCCGGTCCCGAGTTGGGCCGGTGTAAAATATGAGACAATTCGATAAGATAATAAGATAATAATGTTTTAAAAACTCCTATGTAAAATATGGTCCTAATAATATTATAAATTAATAATTATCATATAAAAACTTATAAATATATATATAACTTTTTTTTTTTGTGCACAATAAATATATATATAACCAAAATATGAATTTAATGTTATTTGCTTTTTCTTAAAGTTGAAATCTTAGAAGCTCATCTCTAATTTTTCATGTTGAAAGAAATTTGGAGAATGATTTTGATGAAAATGAAAGCAATGATTTTGCATGTAACATCCGTAAACCAAAGAAGTGTGATTTTCGCCTGGTGTCGAGCGGCAGCAAGGCTGGTGTCGGTCGACACCGGTCCGATTGGCGAATTCCCGGTTCTTTTCATCTCTGGGGAGATTTTTGGAGGTTTTGGTTGATCTGGTGGCTGATTCTTGTTGTTCATCTCTTGTTCTCTCTTCTCAATCCAAAATCAAGGTGAGTGCGTGACTGTGGGTCCGTGGTTTATAGATCTAGGTTGTTAGACTGATGAGTTGATGATTTTATGTTGTTTTTCGTGTGTTTGAAGTGATAATTGTGGTGTTTGATCATGTCTTGAGTGATAATTGTGATGATTCTGTGTTTATTGTGTTGTTTCATCGCGTTCGGTTTCACCCAGAGAATCGGGGGTCGAGCGACACCAAAGTTGTTAGTGTCGAACGACACCAAGCCGGTGTTGGTTGACACCGATGACTGGTTCGGGTTGGTTAACCGGTTCAAATTGGTTTAATTGGAATTAATGGTTTAATCCGGTTTAATGGATTTAATTGATTTAAGTAGTTAATTGGTTTGGTTTAATTGATTATTTTCAGATTAATAATTAATTAAGATTATTATTTAATTATGAAAATTATTTAACAATTATTTGGAAATGTTTAAAATATGGAGAAAAATATTTAATAATTGTGGAAATTATTTGAAAGACTTAATTTGTCTAGAAATTGCGTAAATGGCTTGTGGGCAGAGTGATCGTCTCACTAAGTATTTATGATAATACTTACGCATCTCTATTTCATGTGATGTATGTAATAGAAATGTCTAAGCGCAGAATCATGGCCGAAGAAGAAGATGATAGGATTTATGTGTTATTTAAGTTGCTAGATTTGTTTAAGATTTGAGTTCATTTGATTATTGGCTTTTATGTTGAACTGATGTTTATTATTTATTGATTTAATTATTTTAAGACTTCCGCTGAGTATTGATTTAATTATTATATAAAAAAAAAACTTGGTTGTTTCATTGCATATCAACGACCGCGTAATAAGTGAAAAGTTGTGAGTTTCATAAATCTCACACACCAAAATACAATATAGAAACTAAAAGAAAAAAAAAACTTCAAACAATATGACAAGTACGAAAAAATGTAAACAATAAAGTAAATACAGAAATATCGAAGAAAAAAATTGATAAAATATTTGTTTTCTTTATTTTTTTGTTAAAGAAAAAAGTTTGGAAAATATACTTATAAAGGAAAACTTCTTATTTAATGTAAATAAAGTTTTAGAAGATTATCATAATTACAACAAAAAAATCATCAAAGTGGATTAATTAATAACTCTTAAATTAAGAAATTTCTTAAATGAAGAAATTTTTCCTAATATAAATCTATGTAGATTTTTGGTGTTACTAAAAACTTATACATGTTTTTCTCATATCTATCGATATTCCAAATCTAAAGTTTGAAAAATTTTCTTAATCTTGGATGATGATATAGAAAAATATTATTGGTTATTTAAAATTTGGAAAATTTCTTAATCCTGATTTTGCATAATTTAATTGGTTTAAAAAAAATAAAAGCTGATGTGATACTTTTAGAGGCATTTAGCCTCAACTTTGCATTTTTGATTTAATTAAACCATGTATATACTAAGGGGGGCTTATTGTATCAATGATTTGGAGTTATTTGGATAAATCTAAATCTATGAAGTTTTAAGAGGATTTGGAAAATCTCACCTCATAAGGTGGTATTTGGATTCTTTTGTTTTTAACTAGAAAATCTCTCACAAATCCCTCAAAACAGTTTTTATTAGTGAAATCCTAATTTTCCAATAAGAGGAGATTTTAAGGAATTTGTACAAATGATTAGTTCAATAACCTTGGATTGTTAGTGATTTTTATAAATACTAGATCCAATAAGAGGTGATTTGGAAAAAAAAAACAAATCCTCTTAAATCATCAATCCAATAACCCCCACTAAGAAAAGGTACTAAGAAACCCGTTAATGATGGTCTTAGGTTACATAATTCTGTTGGGCTTGACGCTTTAGAGCCCACGTCTTGAGTCTCAAGATTTATTAATTGGGTTTGACCCGATTCTTCGGTTGAATCACTCGGTTCGTGTGAGATTACACGTACACCTTCTTCCATACAGAACAAAAGACGTGAATCTATATAAACCACACGTCCATGTAACTTCACATTCGTCATTTACATATTTGGTAACATTAATCAATCGGTACATTTCTTTTTTTTAACAAAATAATCTCCGGATTTTTTCTCCTAATTCTTGAGCCATCGACCCCAAAAAATCACATCTACGTATGCTCAAAAAACACTAATGAACTTTTTTTCTTTATGGACAATTCGAGTTTTTACCCGGTCCTCCGTAGTAAAAATAGTTACCCCAAACCCGGTTTACTCCTCCTCTTATGTCATAACAATTCGGATGATCCGCAAGAACTCTAAGGTTAGATATCGGAACAAGAGTATTATCCCAATCAACCATCTGAAGATTCCTAAAGTAAGACGCTTTTCCAAAACCTTCACCGGCAAAATGGCCACTGCCCATTTGGGTCGAAGTATGTGAACCACCAGGTCGTGTGTTCACGATCTCGCCACCGAACTGGACCATGTTCCCATGCTCCCTCAGGTGTGTGAACAAAGACACAGGCCAATACCCCACTAGTGTACCCGACCCGAATTGGAGCCACCAGTGTCCGTGCTTTGGGTCCTGCGCAAGGATTTTTTTCACAAAGTTGGGTTATTAGAATAAATTTAAATTATCAAAGATGAATTCATATATACGCATGTAAGAGTTTAGTGAGCTGAGTAGACCATGCAAAGCACTTGATGGATATACCATCATGTGCATGGTTTTAATCAAGAATAGTAGTGTAATTTAAGGGAGACATGCAGTATAATAATTAATGCCAAAATCAATACAGGTTTTTTAAATTGTTAGGAGACCTTTCAATTGAATTAGTATGACGTGCAATAATTAGTAGGTTGACAACTTAAGTGCTTAAAAGTTAAAACTCAAATTACATTCCTTTATGCCCCACCAAATGGGTTTAGAATCTAGATAAAGGAGTAAAATAAAATATAGTATTAGTGTAAACTGTAAAGTATAAACTTAATCAAGTGCTTAATTATAAAAGTGAGAAAAAAATCTCAATTTTACTAACGTATAGAATGACGTTAAGACAGTATAGATATACTGATGAAGATAATTTACCTTCCAAATCAGTAAGCTTATATCGAATTGTCCGCCTTTATACGAAGAAACGGGAGAAATCGCAGCTCCAATTGCAATTCGATTGTTTGTTTGAACAAAACCAGAACATAATAGATTATAGCATCCTGTTGCCTGGTACGCATCCGACTGCAAAAAAACATAGAGATAAACGTAACAGTTTAATAAATTGTAGAAAGATAAATAATTTTTGAAAAAAAAACAAGTTTTGAACTTGGATGAAAGTAGATACCGTCCAATAGGTGAAGAATCTTGGGTTAGTGTCTCCGTACAGCTCCGGGCTAACCTGTCCGTCAGAATCAATTTCTTAAAAAAATATTAGTGCATTTGTTTAAGTAAATGAAAGATAAAGAAAATCTAAAAATATACTAATCAAATAGTTTATAGAAAAATAAAAATAAATACAAAAGGGGGTGATGGATCGCACGTGCCTGCCAACCAGCTTCGATGGTATTAAGATCGTCGGCGAAAGAACCGGCGATGACCCAAATCTGAGATAAACTGAACTCGTATTGGCTACTGACACGTGGTGTCCACACGTTTATGCTTGCTTTTGCTCCATAATATTGACTTCCCGATACGTATCCCACCGCATGCTACATTTTGTTTTTTTTCGTATATGCTAAAAGATTATAATTTGTAAATCGAGAAAAAGGATAAAGAAAGATAAAAAAACTAGAGTATAATCTTTTTTCTTTTTCGATTCGAGCAAAGAATAATAATCTCTGACAAGTAAATTCTGTTTATGAAATTGCAAATATTTGCGAGAAAGGTAGTTTTTGACTTTTTCATATTATTGTCTATCTATCGCTTTATGTATTTATTTTAAATTAGAATTAAGAAAACTAGAAAAGTATTATAACCTCTGACTTTTTTATTACACTAATCTAATGAATGATACGTACCTCGTGGCCGTTACTGCTCGAATCCCTTCTCACTCGCCTGATTTTCCGACCAAATCTACGGACAGAACTGGCTCTCAACATGTCCTGCTCCGTTGTTCTTCTGATCGGAATCGTACCTTCTGGACAAGACTCACCAGATAAGCTCCAAAGCTGAAAATCTTCATGCGATTCATTTTCTTGGTCATACCCTTTGGGCATCTCCGGTGGATCCTAAAATTTTTATTCAGCAAATTTCAAGACTGAAAATTATGATAACTAAGAATAAGGAACTTGTGTGTACCATTGGTCTTTGTCCATGTAACGAGGGATGATCAAAAGCAGGCTGGTGATGAGATGGAACACAATCTATCGTATCTCCATCTGAGCTCTGAAATCATCAAAATAACATTAATTTAGTCAGGACCATACCTATGGGGTAGATTTAGAAACATTTTGCCCAAGGCAATTTTTTGAAAAACATAAAATAAATAAATGCCTCTTTTCACACAAAAATGGAGCTTCGTTTGTAGTAGTATTGTTTAAAAGTTGTACAAAAAAATTGAAGTATAATTTTTTTTTTATATAAATTCCATTAATTAGAAACAAAACAAAGAATAAAATAAAATGTTGGAAAAAATTATGGGAAGATATGAAAATAAATATGTCAAGCTTAATTTGTTTAGAGCCTCAATAAACGTGATAGAGAAGAAAGAAACAAGAGTTTGGGTTTGCCTGAATGGTCTTCACTGCGGGTTTGTTGATCATCTGGAGCTGTTTTCTGATGAGTTTCAGCTTCTGAATCTCTTTTTGAGGCCGGAGAGTCTCACTTTCGTCTGTGGAATTTAGTGGAGAAGCCGAGGAAGAGAAGGAAGACGAGAGGAGGCAGAGAAAGAGGATAACGAAACTGAGTTTGAAGCAAGAAGACATCGTAATGGCTGAGGAATCTCCTCTTTTTCACGGTATTGACTTTTTCTGAAGAGTATGAAAAACACTTTTTGTGTGTGTGTTGATGTGTGATGAAGATGAAGGCAAAACATTTATTGCAAGCTTATTGTTGTTGTTCGTCTTCTTCATGGCACTGACACATCATCCAACAAACCCATTAAAGACATAATGACTTCTCTAAGGAAAACCCAGAGCCCCCTAAATCCGAGACATTAATGAATCAACTTACTCGTCAAAGATAAATGCATTAGAGTAATAGGAAGCGTAAATTAACAGTTGGCTAAAGTTTTGGGGCATGTGGGTTTACACATAAGGTGGTATAAATACTGGGACGTGATGAAATCATGGAATGATGTTTATTTATTCAGGTTTTGGGACGAAATTTATTTTTATTAAAAGGATTAAATTTTTTTTAAAAAAAAAGGGAGAGAAGATTTTGATGCAGCTTTATCGTTATGTGGAAGCGGTAGTAAAATGAAGGCGAAGAAAAGTTAGTAAACTTGGATTTGGTTTGAAATATTAAAACTAAAACTAGTGTCTGACCCGCACAGTAGTGCAGTGCGGGATTATGTTTTTGTTTTTTGTTTTGTTTCTTCTTTTTATAATATGTTTTAATTTTAGTATTAGTTTAAGAGTTGTATATTTTTTTATGTTGTATGTTCTTTTCTGTTAAAATTGTCAAGTATATTGTTAATTTGAATCTGAATTTTTGTATTAAGTGATTCAAATTTTGCAGTATTGACTATTAATTGTATTGTCTTTATTTATTAATAATTAAAAAAAATATACAATAACCAAACACATGTCCAAACAATAAAAATATTACATCATGATTATGTTATAACTGTTATCCCTAATATACTAAAAGAGAAGCATTTTAAAAAATTAACATTTCTCTCATGTGGTATTAAAAACTTTGTCATGCTGAGGTGTCATCACCAGGTTCATTTTCAAGACAAATCTAAAAAAATAATAACAATTTAAATGTAGTCATTTGATTTGTTATTTTATTATACTATAGTCATTTGATTTTTATGTTTTTCACTCAATTTTATCATATGTAATTTAGGACTATGATTAATGTTTTATTTTGTTTTTTACCTTTTTAAAAAATTATTTAAAATGTTTAATTTCCACACTATAAAACGAAGATAAGAACCAAACCATCAAATTAATATGTCGCATAAGATTTCGAGTTATTTAAATAGACATCTTTAAGTTAAAAAACATTAGAGTAAAATATCACCCGTGCCGGACGCGTGTCCAACCCTAATACCAACTTAATCCAGAATCTGAATAGCTCCAAACTTTTATATACTCTTGAATAAAATATGTTTGTGATTCCAGTTTAATAAAAAATAAAAAAAATACATTTATGGATATACTTCAAAATCATGTAATGACATTATGTAAAACCCGAACCCAAGAAGTGTGATGTGTTGTCGACAGATCATATTTGCAATATTTGTAATATTTACAATTTGGTTTTTGAAATTGTTTCTATATCATCATCTAAGATTAAATTTTTTTTCTAAATTTTAGATTTGGAATATCGATAGATATAAGAAAAACATGTATAAATTTTTAGTAACACCAAAAATCTACTTAAAATTTATATTAGAAAAATTTCTTAATTTAAGATAATGGTTTAAATTATATAAATTATAAATAATTATCTTTTATTGAACCGCGAAATTAAAAGAATCAATTGTTGGTTTAAGTGAACCAAATGTTGGTTTGATTTAAGTGATATTTTAGATTACTAAATTAACCCTCACTATACTTGTTTCCAAACAGATTTTATTCATAAAGAAAGATGATTTTTTTGTCCAAAAAAAGAGATGTACTTCTCAATTAATAATAAAGAGATTTATAGAATTGAAAACTTCAAATCTTGATTTTCTCAAAGATCTTTGCTTTCTTCTGTTATTCACATAATCTTCCTAGATACCTCTTTTCCACATCTTTGAATACTCAGCTAATTTTCACATTATTTATTACACTTCTTATTCCATCGTGTCCAACAAAACTAAGTTTTCTTTGATCTCTCCATTTCGTCACATTAATTTTGTACGTATGTGTTGTTCGACTTCCCTTGAAACTTGAATATACCAAAGGGTACATTGTCCTTTGTCCCAATTATTTAACTAATTAGAAGAATATATAGTTTTGTTAATTAAAATTTAAAACATTTAGGCCAAATGATGCCAAAAAAAAAATATATATATATATTTAGGCCAATGTTATACTTCAATAACAAAATATAGACAGATAAGTTTGGTTAGTATAGTAATTGAGATCCACAACTAGATATATCTTAGATATTTTGGGTCCAAATCATCCTCTATGGAAGTTGGTCGTCCGTTTGATATTGCCATTAATTAGCACAACTAACCAAAATCATTGGTTTGATTATAGTATTGGTCAAAACTGTGGACCAATTTTTACCAAGTTCGTATTTAGGGGGGGTTATTGGGAGATGAATTTCAAAGAATTTTTAAAATTTTAAGAATCCGTTGTTATTGGTTTATGAATTCTGATAATCTTACTAAAATCTATTGTTATTGGTTTGATGATTTTTAAATTCCATACAGAATCCATTGTTATTCAAAAAGTTTGTGTTTTAATGATTTCATGAATCCATTAAAATCCTTGTTATTGGGAGATGGATTTTAAACAAATTAACTCATGAAACAAAACTTTCAAAATACTATCAATAACCCTTAGATTTTCAAAATCTCTTAGAATAAAATATTTTGATTGATTTCCTAAATTTACATACTCTTTTCAAATCTAACAAAAACTCTTTATAAATTTAACAATTCTCTTGACTTTCAAAATCTTTCAAATCCACACAAATTCTACTTCCAATAACCCCCCCCTTAGTTACCTTAAAATTATAGAATTCAAGTCTTAAATCATTTGTTTTAATCAGAAGAATCGTTTATTATAAAGCAAGTACAAAGTGTGGAATGGAACTCGAGAGTGTATTTGTTAGAATGATATTGTCCAGTCTTTAAAATCGAGGGAATGATTGAGAGAGCCAAAAGCATGCAAACATGTAATGTTGCCTTTGGGTTGCTACTTGCTATTAAATATTTATTTTCATTATTTAGAACAATATGATCGATTGCGTTAAATGTGAAATTTATGCAACACCTCAGTAATCTCACACTAATATACACATCAACAACAACTCCAAAACTGCTTCATATATTCCCATATTGAAAATAATTCAGATGACAACAGTTTTAACTGGAATATAAGGCATGATCATTATTATAAAAATTGTCAAATTAATATGAAGTGCGTGTCTGTAATAACTTTGAAAAACATGTGAATTAAGTGGGTGCACGAAGACTACTTTTAGATTCTTGTAAAACTTTTCCTTTCTTATATGGTTTGTTTTAGCCAAACAATTAAAAAGAAGATTACAAAATGGCCTTCACTTATAATCAGAACTTGAATTAGAAATCACAAATAGTTAGCAAAATGTATATAGGATGAAAATTTATCATTTCATTCTCAAACTAAAAAGATCAATTCATTGTTATTTAGGGTAACATTTTTATAATTGATAGGGAGAGAAAAGGTGAAAAAAGGGCGAAGAGAATTAAAGATGAATGTTAAAGCTAACAAAAGGAGAATAGGAACAGTTTGATGTAAGAGCAATGATAGTGTCACTAAAGCAGCCTCGAGCTCAGCTTTTTCCAATTTTATCTCGACCCATACCAGTTACTAGTATTAGTTAATCAATTGAGATCACTAATTAAGGACTATTATGTATAACTATTTTGAAACAAAGTACGATTCGGCGTTGGGGTTATTAACTTTGATATGATGAGTCATTATTTACAAAGCGGCGTGAAAGGATAGACGTTAATGTTTGGGCCATGCATAAACTTTCCTAAGGGTACATCATCATGGATTCTCATTGTGAGTTGTCCATTGTTGTAACCATGAAAATATTAGTATATGCTGCACAGATTCACATAACGCGTACTAATTAAAGGAAAGAAAAAAGTACTAAGATGACACAATGGTCAATCGATATCAAGATTACATTTTAAAGGCTGCATTGTCTTGGTTTAATTTAGACACACTTTGCTGATTTCTACTAATCGGATTGTCTTCCTTTTCTCATGGGAGAATTAGACCTTGTGAGTATCTACCACGACAAATTAACCACAATCAGATGATATGGTATTGTTAATAGTCTTTACCCTTTCTTTTGGAGTCCCACTCGGATCTATATATGAGAAATGGTGCATTTAACTCATAAATAGTTTGACAATACGTAAAAAAGTTTATATCATATACTACTTAGTATTTGACTCATCTCCGCATTCAGCATGAGATATTGCAACACCCTAATAAAAGAGAGAAAAGAGAAGTAGATCATCATCAGTATCTAACTATGTAATAACATTACGGATAAGAAACATTTAAAGACTGAAAATAGAAGTTGACATGTTTGAATTAGAACCCGGTCTCCAGACATTTTCCATTCAACATACACACACAATAAATTAACCCATTAAAATCAGATAATTATATCTTGTTCCACGGAATCCATAAATCTCTCTCCTTAATAAAATCATTGTTTAACGAGGGTAGAGAGTGCCAAACAATTATCAGCCATTTGATACAAAACACCGGCGGATTTAAAAACGACGTTATGAGTCTCCCGAGCTTCCTTCATGGCGTCCTTGCAAGTATCGTAGTCCGTTAACGCAGCGCTAAGGTTAATGTTGAGGCCAAAACTATCATTATCCTTAATGTTTGAAAGGGCTGTGTCCAAATTGTCAAAGGCGCTATTGAAGTTGGACATACAAGTCGAGACTCCTCCGTAAGGTTTCAGCTCTTTCTTGGCGATAGCTTTGGCATACCTCGTCCGCTTCATCAGCTCTCTTATGGCCACACCCGTGGCCGCGTACACATTCCTTTGACCCTTTATGGTTACTCTGCACAATGCCGGAAACTGCGCCACGTTGCAGGGATCAGCGAGAGAAAGCCCAAACGTGGCCGCCGCGCTTTGGATTGAGGCTGCGACAAGGAGGAAGATCGTCGCAAGGACGGTCATATGGGGAGCGATCGACATCGTGGTGTGTATGATGATATACACGGAAACGTATATATATTGTGTATATACTCGTTCTTGTGTTGAAGATTGAAACACCAGATGGTGGATTAGGTTTGATGAAGAGGAAGGAGGTGAGTTTTATGCAAAAAAAAACAATCGGATATATTTAGCAAGTTTTTGGAGAAATGGTTCGACACCGGTGAATTAGACCGGAACATATCTATTTTGGTATATGTTTGTTAGTTGGGTATGATAATGGTTATTGTTTTGTTGTTCTATTTTGGGGGAAATCAAGATTTTTTTCCCTGTGAAATTGAGTTGAGTTTCAGTTACATTGTACAGTAGTTTATCAATAATATAACTAACGAATTTTAAAGAATGATCAAGTTTGAACAAGTGGTAATTGATAAGATAAGATCAGGTGGAAACTTTCTGGATCAAACGACTAACAAAGAATGAACAAATGATAAGAGGAGATTAGTGTTAATTGGTTGAGTGACATTTTGTGGTGGTGGTTTTTATATTAGAACGTAATCTAGAATAGCATAATACGTTATATAACATAACTCGGCTTGGTTCGGTTTGATGTACCGGAAGCAAAATCTCAGATTACAGACGGTTTGATCACAGAAGTAAAAAATGATGCAATAACATTTAACAATCCCTGGATTTAAAATGGTCACCAGATTTCACTTTCTATCCTAATTTGCAATCTTTTGGATAATTGTAGTGGTATGACATGACACAACAAACAAAGAGTGACACAGATAACCATTCCTCTACATTTATAGATCAATTCATCATCCTAAACCAAGAGAGAGATAGTGAATCCAAGTGGTACCATAAAATGGTATTCGTTTTACCTCACAGCGACCAAATTCCCCATGAGACCACCACTTATCTCATAATGGCGAGCACTTGAGAAGCCAGCTTCTAGAGCAAGACTCTCCAGCTCTTCTCCTGCCAAAAAAAAAAAAGGGACAATTATCAGCTTTGGTATAAGAATCTGATGGGAATTAACAATACGTGAAGTGTCAGCAAAATCTAATGAAAAAGGCAAATATGCAATCGATGGAGAAGGAACCTGTAAGGTAGGCATTGATTGAATACTTTAGGTACTCAAACTCCTTTGCAAGACCATAACCAGTAGCCACAGGGACAACTACATTGTCAATCATCCAATCCTTTCCAAAAAACAAACCCACAAACCAAATTAGTTTCCTCAAAGAAAGTCTCATCTCGCAGTCAAAGTCAAAGAAGAAGCACCTGCATAAACGTAGTAACTGCTTGGTTGCTCTTATTGAAATCAAGTATAGATACTCTTGAACCTGTAAACCAACATGGAGACAACTAAATATATACCAAAAAAACATCAACAAGGACATGCTATATAAGTAAAAGCATACCTGGTTTAAGAACCCGATACATCTCCCTCATGACTCTATCTCTATCAACAACGTTTCTAAGACCATAACCCATCGTAATAGCATCGAATTCACAGTCACGAAACGGCAAATCCACAGCATCACCTTCAATCCACCTTTAAAAAGACAAAGTGAGCCTTTTTTTCACAAGATGACAACAACAAAGCATGATAAGTTTACCAAGTTGCTCACTCTATACACTTGTAACAAGACCTCCCTCGAAGATTCTGTCTAGATGATGCAACAGCTAGTTGTTCATACGAGAAATCCAGACCCATCACCTATACATATAGTAACAAGTTATATCAAAAGTGATTTATAATTAGCAGCCACATTTGAAGAACACAAACCTTGCCTGTTGAACCAACTTTCTCGGATAAGAGAAAGGCTACATCACCACTTCCACAACACAAATCAAGCACGGTATCCCCTGTTTTCGCTCTAATTTCAAAATCAAACGAACCGAGAGAGAAAGATCAAACACGGCAAGAGAATTGAATTTGTTTGTGGATAGCCCTCACTCACGACTCACCCGCTCCAGGAAACAGCCATGTTCTTCCAAATTCGATGCTGGCCTAAGCTGAAGAGATCATTCAACTACAAAACCACAAACGAAAGCTAAAGGATTCGAGAACAGAAAAGACATTGCGAGAGAAAAAAAGGATTTTAATTCAAACATTATCGTAAACGGGAGCAATGCGGTTGAAGAGAATCTGTCGTTCGTTCGAGTTCCAGCATTTAGCAACCATTCTCCGTCTTGATCGGAAACCCACCGGGAGTTGGCCGGTGAAGGCCACCGGGAAAACGACACCGCTAAGTAGAGCCGCCATTTTTCGGCCGTGAATTACCTAACGATCATGTTGTTTTTGTTCCGATTACTCTCGGTTTGGGTAAAGTCTGATTTCATTTTACTATTGGGCCAGTTTCGGCCCAACAAGATTAGTTTGAGACCCACCACAAAAGTCAACGTCTTTTTGGATCATGCTTACTTACCAATTTCTGTACTTGTACAAGGGAAAGGTGAAAATTCTGAAACTTTAGATTAGGGGTGGGCACGGAGCGGATATCTGGAAAATATCTGTGATCCGTGATCCGCTCCGGCTCATCCGGATATTTGATTCTGTGAACCGCTCCGATCCGAAAGTTTTCGGATATCCGGAAATCCGGATATCCGTAAAAAAATTTAATATCCGCGGATATCCGATCCGATCCGTAAATTTTTTTTTTTAAAAACTAAAAACATATATTAATTATAAATAATTGAAAAGTACATAGATACATCCCTATATATATTATTGTTTCATAAATTATAATATGTATTTTAAAATAAGTTCTAAAAATGTAAATTAATCGATCACAACGGTACCACGAAACACATCATCATTAACATTAAAACATAATGCAAAAATAATTTTAAAATTTTAAACATATTATTTGTTAATTTTTTTTATTTAGTAACAATATTTCTAATTTTAAAGTAATTAAATAAGCTACTGCTATGTTATTAAACTTTTTTACTGTATAAATAAATGAGTGGATTATAATTGTGAAGACAATATTTTTGTTGTTTTGTATGTTTCGAAAGACAAAAATAACAAATTTCTTACTATAATATGTATCTATATCTATATACGTAATTATTATAATATACGGATCGGATCGGATATTCGGTTTAAAAAAAATAATATTTGCTATTTGCTCCGTTTTTGACGGATATTGAATTTTAGTATTTGCTTTACTTTATATCGTTACAGTTATCCGGATTTTTCGGATCGAATCGAAGCGGATAACGAATCGAAGCGGATATAGCGGATAATTTGCCCAGGCCTACTTTAGATCACGAGAAGTCAAAACATTAGAAGACAAGAGAGCAGAGTAATTTATTATAAACATAATTTTTATTATTAACTGATATCATTATACTAGTTACAAAGCATTTGACTTTTCGACGAGTGAGTAAATAATAATTCATGTGTCCAAGCTTCTTCACTCTTTTTTTTTCCATTTTTTTGTTCTTCTTTTGTGGGTTTATACGAATGCAACATGTCAATAAATACCCCCAATCCTTTTTTTTCAGCAACGTGTTAAATAAATACCATAATTCATCATTCCTCTGTAAAGAATGAACCACTAGAATCGTCCATCATCGCGAAAGGCATGTTCTCTGAGGGCTTCCAATGGCGTTTTCTTTGGTTTATAAACCAATTGTTGATCTGTTTCTGGTCTAACCCCGTTGCATCAGCTAAAGCTATCTTATCACCCTCCTGTAATAAACATATTCACCCATGTAAAATACTTGAAACTGTAATGGTAAGGTCGATTACATGAGCATATAATAATTAAATGTATGGCTTACAGTAGGGTAAGGCCATTTATAATGAGTATTCCACCAATCGAGAAGAGCTTGTCTTGCTTCTCTTGGTAGCTTTCCTTTCTTCTTCTTCTTTGAAAACTCCAGCTTCAGTGAACTTATACGGCTTCCGAACTTGCGTAGAAGCCTGTCCTTGAGATCACGGTCCTCCTCGCATCTTTGCTTCCCATCCTCTGCTACCTCACCACCTCCACTAAGTTCCTCGTCAGATGAAATCGCACCATCCTCTGTACATAAGATGGCAAAACAAAAATCTAACAAATCAGTAACTTTTAGGCCTAAACTTATATCAAATCACATCACATCACATCACATGCACGTAGAGAACTGCTAAGAGAATGGGTTAGCAAGTAACTAGACAACACAAAAACAGTAAATTACTTGTGTAACTCCATAAAAAGTTAAAATAGTCTTTCTCGGCTTAAACGGCTAAGTGGCTAAACAAGAGGGAGGGCAAAAATGGAAGGAAAGGAAGAAAGATGAGGGGAGAGAATATGGAGGAGGCACACGATTGTTGAGTGCAGCAGTCAAAAAAACCGCCGCAGTGAATAGTTACATCCATTGTCATGTGTCAGTAGAGAGAGAGGACTAATAGTCTTGTCTTCATGAGGAGACATCCCCCTTTGGCCTACCTTCATCATCCAATGGGAATACGACACGTGTTCATACCTCAATACAGGTTGTGTGAACCCCCGGAAATAACGCTTCACCTCACATTTATGTTCTCCACAACACCCCAAAACCCAAAATCTCCTTTTCACTCCCTCTCTCTCTCTCTCTCTCTTCATAAATCCACATTTATATATGCCCCAACGACTATAGTGACCCACTAAACCAGCTTTCCTGACATCAAAGATGTTCAAGAACATTTCCTGATTTTACAATAGTTTTTACTGTGCGGCAGAAGATAGAGTCGGAGCAAGCAACCGTTGTTACTCCGAACTAGAAGGTCAAACAAAAGTCAGTCATACAAAAAATAAATGGACTAACGTACACACATTGTTTTAGAGAAAGTATTATGTTAAAGATATAAATTTAAAATACTTAAGTCCACAGATCTTTCCCAAAGAAGGCAAGGAAAGACAATGAGGTATGCCACATCAAACAACTACTAGTTTCAATTCAACAAATTATAGTAATTATTTTGTACCAAACGCTACAAGTCAATAGAGCCAAATACAAAGTAAGAAACATCTTAAAACACATAGAACATGAGCTGATGGCGATCATGTGAGAGAGACCATTGAAAGAAAACCCTACAGATTCATATTGTATACACGTATACATATAAGTAGTCAGTACGATATATGGCAAAGAAACAAAATAGTTGGTTTGAGTTTGAAATATATTAATACCAATTTAAGCTATGCATTGACTGGTTGGATAAAATTGTGTTGACCCAAGAAGGAAACATGCAAATAAGTAGACACGTGCATAGCGTGCCGCAGAGAGACATAATACGACCCACCAAGGGAACAACGCAACCAAAATAAAATGACAACCATTATATGCAAAAGAGTTGAGAAAGATGGAGAAGCATAGTCACGGTCATTATAGATGATTTTTATTTGATTGTAATGTAGAGAACCCTATGTCTCCTTTTTTCTTTCTTTCTACTTTACTTTCTTCACCAAATCAAAAACAAAATCTTAAGAGAAAAAAAGGTTTGTGGGGTCAATGGTGGGAGATCACTAGCGGAATCCACGGGAGTCCATGTGACTCTCAACCTCTACTTTAACAAAACCTCTATCATTTAAAGCTTATCGTGCATTATTCTAGTCTTCTAGATCGAATATGCAAACATCTATGAGTTTGCATGCAGCAGTACTTATGATAGTAATCTAGGAATATTGGTTCAGGCAGAAGAGAGATACCGACCCGGAAAAGGTCAACAAGAAACCATCCTCTCTCATTAGCCAAATAAAGAAATAGAAAATCTATATGATCAAAGAATATTGGTTGTATATATTACTAGAGCAAATTAACATGAAAGAAACCAAAGCATGCGACTGATCTGAGAAATAATATATTCCCATGTGAATCTAACTTCACAGTGCAAGCTTTTTTTTTTTTTAATGTTAGTTTATGATTCCTTCAGGTCAAGAAAACTTGGTTCTCCAAGCATAAAGAAAAAAGATAGTTAAAGCTCATAACCAATATTAAAAAAAAAATAGACAGATGAGATCATCAGAAAGGCAAGTTGTACTTTGAACAATTTTTAAAACAATTAATCATAAACATTCGCCCATCATTGAAAACCTGGAGTGCGACCTATTTTTCAACCTTTTTCAGTTGATTCTCTACGCAAACTATCTGATTAACTAATAAAAATACGTTGATATGTCAAATTATCAGCAGCTTTTGTTTCCACACTAAACAATATTATCAAAGTACAAGTGAAAGTTGCATTTGAGATCTACCGCTACGAAGGAAACCCTGCAAAGCTGAAAAGTCCACTGTTTTATGGAGTTCGTCTCTTTACAGCTAGAGCTCTTTTAGATGGAGGCTACCAACTAATTTATGTCTAAATTTTCTAAGGCAATATCTGTATTTTTACTAAAGGCGATCAGTTTACTTGTTATGCCCACAATTGTTTTTTTCTGGACTATATTTAGCAAACACACAAAGAGATGAACTATAAGCATTTCATTCGTATATAAACATAAACCTAAACCCATAGAACTGAGCTACTCTAGTTTATTACTCACATGTAAGGTCCAACAAGACGCCAAAAGCTTTAACCCACGACATGCAGATGAGATCAGACACTTGGCAATGATACAACTTTCGATGATCAACAAAAAATCTCCATGGGTTTGTTCTCAGACCCCATTGGAACTTGAACTGGACCAGAGTTAAGTTTCTCGAGAGTTAATTATTAAGTCCTCCAATGTATTCATATTGTAAAATGTTTTTCTTTCTGACGACAATACTTTGGATTGGATGTGCTGAAAATTTACTTCTATCCAATCCAAAGTATTTTGAACAAACCTAAAAGAGTGTTTTTATTGTTGCTAATAACTTTTGGCTTATTGGTTACCTATCATAATCATCTAGAGTCTTAAGAGATGGTGATCCAAAAAAAAAAAAAAAAGCTCAGTTTAAGCTCATGAAATAAATAAAAAAATCAACAGAAACTTATTGGTAAAAGGTTATGACTAGGTTTTTCTGTCGATGGGGTTTCACTGGAAAGAAAGCAACAAGTTGAAGGAAAAATATAAATCAGTACGCAACAAGACTCTGAAACGTCAAAATCAGAATCTATTACCACAAAAGTTTATTGCTTTCTAAGATCATTTTCTTTCTGACAGGGAAAGACGATAACAAAATAAATAAAATAAAAAAGTATAAAGTTAAAAATGTATGCTTTCCAATTTTCCACAGAGATCAACAAGAAAGAAAAATATAACTAAAAGAGTATCCATGGCTAAACATTAAATTAAGAATAAAATAATGGCAGAAAACTATTCCAAGGTAAAACAGACCTTAAAGCACGACGACCTATGAAGCATTTCAACACACAACTAAACCCACGAAGGAAAGTGGCTATGGAGATGAAAGATCTTAGTCACTCAAACATCTCCACCAAACCTAGGGTTTATCTTATTTTTTCTATTTTGTTTTCTCATTGAAAACCTAGGGTTACTTAAATTCATTAAACTCCCACTAATTTTTTCATAAACTGGTCATATGAATCAAACCTAAAGCTTAAACGAATTTTATATACTTCCTTGTTAGTGTGGTAAATAAGTTTACCGAGCATAACAGAGACACACAGATCGAGGAAAATATATACATAAAGCTATAAATCACACAGAGATCAGAAACATAAGATAAACACCAAATTGAACTTAGTGAAGGAGAGAAGGAGTATCTTAAACTCACCCGAAAGGCTCCTAGCAGAGGCTGCACCAGTGCATAGGTTCCGAAGCTGCATCTCGATTTTGTTCAAGAAGGTCGTTGCTTCATCAAACGGCCTTGCAAGATCCGATTTGTATTTCACCAATATATCGCAGTAGGTTTCCTGAAATCTCACCACATAAAAAGACTTATTCAAGTAAAAAAAAAAAATCAAGAAAAAAACTGAAAATCAAGAAAGAGAAAAAAGAGACCATGAATTCATCAAGCTCAGGATCAACTCCGAAGCAAGACGACGGAACAACGTCTCTCTTATACACATCGCTCTCCCTTTGAATCTCCTCCAGTAAGCACGCTATCTCCGGCGGCGCTCCGACCTGTAAATGATGAAACTATGTACAAGATGATCAAAGTTCTTGAAATAAATGATGAAACTATGTACAAGTGAATACGTGAAGTATAAGCTATAGGAACAGCATAAAAATCAACCTCAAACAAAAAATAAAGAACGCAAATCGCATGAATAGTGAACCATTTTCTTGATAAATCACCTTCTGGCAATCGATGTAAGCTTGGAGTAATCGGGGATACGAAGGATGACAAGCGATTTTCGACTTGATGACACTTATCGACACGTTATCATCGTTTCTTCTTCGGATCTCCGGAGCGATCGACGCCGCCTCCGACGACAAAGCGGAGGCGGCTGCTGAGAGCAACTCGTCGGATCCGAAAACATCGGATACGCGGTTATCACCGGCGGAGGAGCACAGCAAGGCCTGGTAATCGGAAGGAAACAACAGATTATCCGGCGACATCATCAGCACCGCCTTGTCTGAGTAATCACCGGCCGAATGGAAACCGTACATTCCATCCATTAGAAAGATCGCCGGTGACGACCACTCTCCGTTTATCTCAATTGTCTCTTCTGTGAAAAAGCACGAATCGTTGATGAAAGAATAAATATGAGAACCGCCTTGCTTAACAAAGCTTTTCAGCTGTAGAATGAAAATATTTGTATGGTTAGTGTTTTGTGTAAGGAGAGAGAGAGAGAGAGAAGCTCAAGGAGTGGAGGCAGGGATCATATTTTCTTTTGGCAAAAACAAAATGAAATGTTAAATTTAATGGAAATAAAGTGTAATTACGAAAAGGGACATAAGCTATGCGGCTCATTCTCTCCAGCTTCAGGCTTTTATAATCTGAGATCTGTTATGGGTAAATGGGTAATAGATGCTCTTCTTACCAATTTCTCAAATCCTATGTTATATTTCTATATAGGATTTATCACTTATTGAATAAAACAACTTTATTTTTGTTTTTCACAACACTTTATTAGCATAAAACTCTACCTCTTAACTTTTCATTTTTCTAAGATCGAATACACATAATTTCAATGGATAGTTTATATTACTTTGTTGATTTATGTTTATCATCTCAATCCATACTTATCAATATTTAATTATATATTACTTATTGTTAATATTTTGGATTTAACAAGCCATATATTTCATATATATATATATATATATATATATATATATATATTAACATCACAAAATAGATAATTTCTTAGAAGGAATAATATTTTTTTTTATTATATTATTTTTATATTTCAGAAAGATTTATATTTTATTTATCCTGAATGATTTATTTTTTTTTTGTTTATCCCAAAAGAATTTATAATTTATTTATCCCAGATGAATTTTATATTATTTAATATTTCATATATAAGGAATAATATTTCCAAATCATATCCCAGAAGAATTTATCCCAAAAAGATTAATATGACAAAAAGGTTTATATCTCAGAATAGTTTATATATCTCATTTATATATCCCATAATGATTTCTATTTTATTTATCTCAGAATGATTTATATATTTTATTTATTTGCATATATATATATATATATATATTATTCTTATTAATCATTTGTTGTTTAATTACATTAAATATGACAAATTAATATAATAATATTGCTATTGTCATGTGATTATTTGATTTTTCATATTTGTTAATTTGATTCATGGTTCATAATATATTAATTTGAAATCTAAATTGAATATTGCTTATATATGATTTTAATTGATTTTAGTTTTGAATTCTGTAAATAATAATTTGATGAGTTAAATGTCATTCTTAATTTTATTTGACTGAATTAATCTTTTGGATCTTTGACTTTGACTCAGAATAAATTGTCATATAATTAATCTTGTTGATTCTTAATTTATTCTCCTTTTATGTTAAATCAAATTGCACCAATATGAGAAATATGTGCTTTATCTTTTTATTCAATCCGTTTGTTTGATTCGCTCATGGTTAATTGTTTGGTTTAAATACCATTGTTTTGAGTTGGTTTAGAAAATTGTTGAATTTAATTTTTTATTGTTCCGTAACTGAATCACGTTTAATTCACTGTTTTAGGTAGACTTAAATAATGGATTAAATTTGTTTTGTCCTTGAGTCTATTTGTCGATGATGAACTCTTGTATTTTGCTTATCTAATGTTTTATTATTTGGTTTGGTTTCAATTGGTTTAGATCATTGGTAATTTGAGTTTCAAATCATGATTTTTATAATTGAAATCTGAAAATAATAAATTCTGTTTTTAGAAACGGAAACCATGACTAAATAGGTCTATATTTTTTTTATTGAGATATATACTAAGTTATCTGTTATGTTTAATATTTGATCTTTTTAAGAATATAATTTAATAGTTTGGTATATTTTCATGATTATTATTTTGTTTACTATATATGTATATGTGATTTCAAGAAATCCATAATTTTTTAAAAGAAATTTAAAGAAAATGCATAATCACCAGAATATGATATGATCTAAGTTATAAATGATAACATGTAAAGACCACATGACTTGAAGGAGATGATACCAGTAATATAAAGATGTTAGAATATATCACGAAAATATTATTGTCTTGGAGACACAATAATTTTAATATATTTGAGAAGTATTTTTTTGTTGTTGTCTTCAAGACACAAAAATATTATAATATTTAAGAAATAAATTTAAATATTATTGTCTTGTAGACAAAATATAAAAAATTCAAATTGTCACATGAAGAGATAATAAAAACGTAATTGTTATTAATATTAATTATTTTAGTTATGCTTTTTTATACATATATGTAGTTTGATAATATTTATTTATTTATATTTTTTTCCATCATCAATTTGAATATCTTATATTGTGAAAATTATTTAAGTGTTTGAAAATTATTATTTAATTGTGTAAATTATTTAATAATTAAAAATAATTATTTTAATAATTGTGGTAATTATTATAAACATCTAAATGTGTAGGCGGGGTGATTGTCTCACTAAGTATTTCTTAAATACTTATGCATCTCTTTTTTCCTAATGTGATGCTGGTAAAAATAAAGTATCATCGCGGAATCCGGCCAAAGAGAGGATGATAGGAATTGTTTTAGTGCTTTGAGTTGTTTGTTTTGCAAACTTGGTGTTTAGGTTGCTAGTGTTTTTAATATCATAGAGTTGAATATTGTTGAACTGATTTATTTATTTATTTACTGGTTAAAGACTTCCGCATTGTTTTGGTATTGGTGATAGCTGTTGAGAGTTAATATTTATAGGAATATTAATTTGGGTTATTTTTTTTTTTAAAAAAAAACTTAGTTGTTTCAATAGGGATCACTGGAAAATAAACTTGATTATGAATGGTGGTTCAACTTACTTCCAAACAACACAACTAGCCGGCGCAACACAAATAGTTATACTTATACCATCTTTTCTTTTATGTTTTATAATGTGAATTTTATAAATCTTGTTAACGATTCACAGTACTACACCTGTTAGGAGATTAAACATAATAATAATAATTTAGTACTTATAATTGTAAATTCGTTGCTAGACACAGGACAGGACAATAATTATTTACAGCTACTTACAAAATGGTAATCAGCACATGGTAAGTTAATGTCGTTACACAATAAGGATGAGTGTGGTTGGTTGAACCATATGTGAAGAACATATATGGAAATGGTTACTGATGCTTGAGTTGAGCTAGAGAAACTTAAAAGTACTATATCGATCGTAAAGTTTGGATAGAGATAAATGGAGATTGCACCACCTCCGAGGTTGGACATTTCGATTGTACGGAACAAAGCGGGTTTCGAGGAGCGAAGGTCCGTTCCTAGATTAGACCCTACGCAAAAAAAGTTATTCTTTTGTTGTAATTAACGACTAAATTAGTATCTCTACTAGTAGTATTTGCTTTAGAATAGTTAATTTCTGTGTAAAGCAAGTTTGTGGATAAAACCAAGGATAAAATAAGAGACGAGGGTCTAGGCGTAGGCGCTGCAAAATAAATGTCTAGGCAGATTTAAGTGATATTCTGATATATCACTGGATTCATTTACTGGATTCCTTGTATTTTTCTTGGTATATAATATGGTTATATACTGAATGTGGTTAATGATATATGCCCAAAACTGATGATAATGATATACATGCATGATGGCTTATATATGGTCGTAATTTTCGAAAAGTGGTCGTAATTTTGAAGGGATAGATAGTATCAAGAAAAAAAAAAAGAGCACTTTAACAAAAAGAGAAGAAAAAAACGAGGAGCATCTCAAAATATATCGAATGGAATCATTCTTTTAGTTTTGTCGACAGCTTTTTAAGTCTATCTTATAATTTTTAATAGGAAAGGTGGCATCCTCTATCAATTATCATACTACTTTTGATATAAACTTTGTTTCTGTTACTAAAATTCTCTTTTAAAAGACAAGAGAAAGTCATTTTCATTTAAAGGTAATTATGAAACTACTGGTTCCTTTTAAATTTTTAATCACCAAACTTATATCATAAATCTTTATCAAAATAAAAACTTATATCATAAATAACTTAATTAAGCAGACTCGTTATTCTTTTTTTATAAAAATTAGTATGGTAAAAAAAAAAAAAATGTTTCATTCTAAATCTTTTAACTTTTTTTTTTAACTAAATGTAAAATTAATTTCAATCCAATAAACTATAATTGTGACATTCGTTTTTGAAATTTTAGGTAAGCTATTACAGCCGAAATCAAATATCTAGTGATTAACGAGACTATAATCAGGTTTGGAGGCTTCCCTCATGTCTGTTATTCACTAATGGTAGATAACGTGTTTGGCACCTTTTTTGTCAATGATTTGTGCCAAATATGGAGAAGGAGTAGAGGGATCTCAATGCCAACGTCGGTTTCTTTTTCGCCAAATTGAAGAGTGTGCACAACTAAATGAAACACATATCACACAAGAAAGATCCATGTGGCTTTTTGATTAATCCGTTAACAACTTGATGACATCTTCCCACTGTTTTATATAATTGGAGGCCAGTAAGTTCTTGGTGAGCTTCGCCCAAACCTCCTTTATAAAACTGCAGCCAAAGAACATATGATTCCATGTTTCAAATTGGTCTTGACAAACTACCCAAACAGTTTGTGCTCCTATGTTCCATTGTGATATATGATTTCTTGTCGCTAGTTGATTGCGTGTTGCGAGCGAAGCGATGGAAGAGTTTTGGGGTGTGGTGTGGCCGTGTGGGAGAGCCATATATCCTTATACCACTGCATTGTAGGCTGTGTTTCTCGAGTTAAGATCCATATATGTTTTTGTGCTAAACTTCGGCTTATAGGTGTCTTCTCTTTATTTCCAAAAAACATAGAAAACACATTATAGATGATAAATCTGTGAAAAACTGAAAATATTAAAACAAATTAATCATATTGGTACAAACAATATAAACATGATAAAACGTGCCGTTTTGATTAGCGTAATGGAAACACATTAAACATGTTTGGCAAATTAAAACTACTAGGGATCGTACCCCCGCGCTTGCGCGGGGCCTTTATGTTTATTTGAATTATGTTCCGTGTATTTTTTTTCCAGCCGCTAAATGTGTTTTCTAATGGACCTTTGAAAGTAATGATATAGGCCCATTTGGTGTCAAAAAGTGATGACTCGACCGGAACATCCATCGATTTTAGAAAAATAAACCCAGATAAAATAAGTTCAGAATTCGCAAGAAATTTTTCCTCCGGCTTACAAAATTTCGTTATTGCTCCTATACAATACGACCATCTTTTTAGTCTTCAGTGGTTCCAGAACCTTTCGGGGCCCCCATAACCTGCAATAGGTGATTGCAAGAGTTTATTAGTATCCAAATTCCTGTTTTGAGTGAATTTATATATTTTTAGTTGAGTTTTCATTCGGTGTCTCCTTGTGGGGAATTTCTGGTTTCAGTCAACTACTTGCCAAAAATCCCTTGGTAAGTCCTATCTCATGTACAATTGTGAGATCTACTTTTTGGTTGTTTGGTCTTGTTTGTGAGGGGCAGAAACATTCTCCAATTACTCTGTTGATAGTAAGGGAGTATAATATTTAATTTTGTGAGGTACCTGGTTATGCGTTATTGTATTCCCCTCCTTTTGTTTATAGGCCTCTCATAGTTTCTTACATCCCCGGAATAAGAGTAGCTATATATTTTCAATTTCATCAGTATCCCCGGAAAAGGTATTTGAGTTTATTTTGCTCGTTTTTGGTTCGGGGAAGGAAAGGTATAGAATTCGATGAACACTATTCTTTAGACAAATGCATTTGGGTGTGTAGTTATTATTGTTCGTGTCAGTATGGTTTTCATGTTTCAGTTTCTTGACTAAGTGATGAGGTAGTAATGATGGCAACACCGATGAACGTATTCTCTAACAAATGGTCCTCACAACTGGTATGTACATAGACGTACTTACAAATTATATATGAGTCTGGATTACGGCTTATGCTCTTATATAGTATTTATATATTTATGCTCTGTTTCTTACTGTATATAAATCTAATGTGCAAGTATATATAGGTTTACCAAATCTGACAACAAATCTGAGAAGAGAAGATCTGTAGGAGAAGATCTCATTTTTTCGTTATTTATAAGACATATCTATGCCCTGTTTTTCAGTTTCTGTTAGGGGAAGGCGGGTTTAAGCGCCATTAAATAATTTGTGCGAAACTAAATGCAGAAGAAGCCGTCTTTATTCCCGCAAAATGGAAACTGAAATTGAAGTACAGGTCTGATGTAGCTCATGCTGAGTGGAATGAAACGTGAATGAAAGATGAAAAAAAAGTGCCATTAACCTATATTATGAAAAACTAAAAGAAAAGCGCATTGGGAAGACGGCTGTGGAACTGTTTGTGATACTACTCACGGCAACGTTTGTGGGAGGACGCATCTGCCGTTGTGCCAGAGGTTGATGGCTTGTCCTTCACGGCAGGCTCCGTTATCCACAATTTGCTCGCTGCTGGTGAGTCCGGTGGAGGTGGGTTCCCGTCGTTGTTGATTTCACCCTGTGGCCAATTTGGGGAAGTCAAATGCTTGCATTCGGTTACTCAAATTAATAAACTAAATACCTCTTGTTCATCAGCCTGACTGGGGATTGCCGTCATTTTCGACACGGTGAAAGTGCGGTGGTTGGGTGTGAAGTTGAAGGGTGTGACTTTAACCTGGAAAAGGAATTGCTTCCCACTGAGGGCCTTCAAACATTCTGGTAGGTCAGTACCATCACCTCCGTGACCCTACATTCAATTTCGAAACTCTCAGATATGGTGTTGTTCATATTGGCTAGCAGATGTATGCGTGAAAAGCATGGGGCCAGGTGGTAGGTAATACCTCGAGTGTCAGAGAGGATGCAGGCTTGGATGTCAGTTTTGTCATCGCCGAGTCGACCACCACAAATGTGGCCCCATGAGCACCATCATGTACAGCAAGCTCAACCCTATACCTGTTAAGCCGGACAGTTAGTTGTGGTCGGACTCTGAATTCATTGTATGGTGGAAGCGAGTTGGTATACTAAAGTACCTGAGTATGCCGGTGACGTTACGGCCTACACACTTGTTGCACCGCTGTGAATTGCCGAATGTGTCCAGCTTTCTGCTGCAGCCAGCGCAAGAGACATAGCTCCAGCCGTTCCTTTGGAGGACCCCAACAGTCGATGCTTTGATGAGGAAATCAGCTTCTTGTGTCTGTGATCAGTATATGTTCATAACGTCAGAGGGAGAAGATAAATGTGGTGTTGTGTAAAGTACACCTGCAACTCTTAAAACTTACCGTTTCACTGGTCTGTGATATGTAGCGGTACAGTTCGTTGATGGTTAGTGTTTTTTTTCTTTTGAATTCCCTCAGCGGTGTCTGCCCGAGCAAATGGAGTTGCTGTTTCAATGTTGCAGCTGTAAGAAGGAAAGAGAGCGGTAGATAGTGTAAGGTAGTATCCGTTGGGGAAATGTAATAGATATGTGGGTTTTCAATATCAATGTTTGCATAGTGCGAGTTGTTTGTTTCTTAGCGACTGATCTACCTCACCTTGTCATGAAATCCTTTATAGCGTCAATGTTGGTGTCAAAAAAGAACCGCGTTGCAGCCGTGGAGTTGAGGTAAAGATTTCCTGAAATTTAAGAGAATGACATATATGAGTATCGCACGCAGGTGGTGTCTAGAGAGATGCATAACTGTCTTGTAAAATTGGAAGCGGCACTATATACGCTTTTAGTCAGACCGAGAGATCATTTTCAAGTGAGGTTATAACCTAATAATACGACTTTGAACATTTCAGGCTTAATTCAGGCTTAGCAATTTAAATCGAACGATTATAGGTCGGTGTAGAGTAAAAGCAAATGTTTTTTTCCCTTATTTTCCTGGAGGAGGAGGAGACCAACGGAGAGTAAATCTTACCCCCAAAGAGCTTTGGGTTGGCAGTTGTGACCAGCATGACAGAATCCTTTGTGTTTCCTGAGGCAAGATGCCCCCGGAATGTGGCTGCTGCGTCATTCCAAAGTGAGGGGTTGACGGTGACAGAGCTGTGGGTAAGGGAAGACAGATATGAGCCAGGGAGTTTGATGAAGCGGTGTGGAAGGGGAAAAACAGAATTTCGAACTTACGAATCCATTAGAAAGCGGAGCACCAGCCTTTGTGTGGATGTGGGATCCATTAAGTTGGAGCCTTGGACATAGCGGATTTGGCCTACCACATCTGCGAATGTGTAAGAAGGGAGAGTTTAGTAGTTAGAATTGTGTGGGAGTAGGGGAGTAATATCCTGAGTTGGCAAAAAGGAGTGTTTACCTGGTAGTTCGAGGTTAGTGTTTGCTAACGCTTGGAGGTGGTCGAGCTTTCGGAGCATGAATTTATCGGGTGCAATGGTCGTAGCGACGTTATCAATTCTGACAATGTTTGTGGCAGGGAGGAAACGAATGACAAACGGGTGGTCTGTGATTTTGTAGAGCTTCGAGCAGCGAGCAATTTCGAACTCGGTGAGGTGGAATATGACACCTTCCTGTAACAGGGGACGGTAATCGTTGGCCCGGTTTGATGGGATGAATCCATGGATGACCGAATTCTGCGTGGGAATAAAATTTGATTTTTAGTGTTTAGGTAGAGCATAAGCAAAGGAAGGACGGAGACGTTTGAATAAGTGAAGGAAGAGTTACGAAAACAGTCGGAGGGGCTATCAGACATTGACGGTAAAGAGAAAGGCGTTGCAGTAATAGTACCTTCTCATCGAGTAGGAGGAGGACGATCCCCAAGAATTCACCATCTTTTTTTACATTCTTAGCATCCCAGAAACGCAAGAGACGGCCGACAACCTGTTGGGAGGAGCGACCAAGGTTAAGTGAGTCGAAGGTTACGTAGTGGACGGCGGATGGGATTGCGACGACGTCGATTGCAGACATGTTTTCGCAGGGAAGGAAGAGAGTGGTGTTTGTAAGCTGATGTTGTTGGAGATGATATGTGGTGGTGTGGTGTGGAGGGCATTATTTGTAGACGGAATGAGAGAAAGGGGAACGTTGTTGGGGAGACGTTTCGGATTTGGGGAATTGAAGATGTGTTTAAATGGTGTAATTAGTGGAAGAGAGTGGGATATGGTAGGGAGAGTTGAGGTTAGGAAACAGAGCTTGGCTGCTGTAATGGGAAAGTGGAATCGACGGTGGCTGGCGGTGGGGAAATGTTAGGGGAGCGTTGAAGGGAAGAGTGTTTGGGCCGTTGATTAGGCATGATCTGCAAGTGGGCTGTGAAATTAAGGAAGTGGGCTAAAAATTGTATACATGGACAACAAATTCGCAGGAAGTGGGCTGTAAAATATAGAATATGGCATAATTTGTATTAGTATGGTCCAAACAGTAAGAGTCAATGAAGAAGTTAATTGGAAATTGGTAGATTCGTTGTAGAGTAAATGAAAAGGAGGTGGGGGCCACTAAGGGGGGATGTTGCTTACGTGGACAGCCTAGATGGAAAGAGCACTCTCTTATTATATATAAGATTGTGGCTCATGTCACAATTGTTCTCATTCTTCAATCATTATTTTTATCGATAATATTTTATATGCTAACGTATTTACTATAAATCAAGTAAAGTTTAGGATTATAACACGAAAACAAATGTACTCAAATAAATGACATACTTTTTATGGTCTTCACTGATCTTATAGATTCACAAAAAGAATGACTTCCAATAAAATGCATGATTTGTAAAATATAGGCAGATTGGTTGAAAATGTGAGAGGTGAAAATATAACAAAATAAAATAAAAGTATGAGATGTTCTTTCTTTGGGGTCTTCGATGCGAAACGCCACTTGGATGCTACATGTTGAGTATTGAGCGCTCAAAACTACATGCAATGTTTTCTTAGATTGCTTATGATTGGCTGTTCGCGTAGCTAGGCTTCTTATATTAACTTTCCAGTTTCCATCCACATACATAGGCTTTGTGATTTAATAGATTCTTTTCATTTTTTCTGTACCTATATATATATATATATATATCTCCCTGCCTATCCATATATAATTGCAATAATTTATCACTAAATAATGCAATGCACATAAATTCGTATAGCTGTATATTATAAAACTCGTGTGTGCCCACCTATAGATGCAGCTAAATTGGTGAACTTATATTTCGGTTTGTGGTCTAAAATAGGCTTAAAATCACTTTGAGAGATAATAATATATATGATAATTGATAATGATCTTATACATATGTTATGACAAAATTACTCATTCCATAATAACTAAAAATTACTAATATAATCCAAAATATATTTATATATATCACATCATCACCTTTTATTTAATTTATCAACAAATTTTTGTCATCGCACCTACTTACTCAAAAAAATAAGCCATTGAGGAAAATTAGTCAACAGTCAGCTAATTCATTGTCTTACCAAAACAGTTCAGTATTACTTTTTTCTTCTATGAAGTATATTTAGAACAACAACTTAGGCAGTATCAAATAATGTTGTAGCCGAAACAATAAGTTCTTACTAGTTTTGTTTTAAATATTACAGCTAAGCGCATCAATAGCTTTAAGTTTTGAATATTTAAAATTTTAAATACACATCAACAAATTTGACCAGATTTAACGACTTTAATGTTTCTAAATATTGTTTCAGTAATGTAAATCATCAATGAAAAAATAGATAACATTGTAGTCCTCGATCATCCTTTATATTTTATAAAATGTGTTTTTTTTTTCGTGTTAAATGGTCTTTTCGTTGATGGACAGGTTGATTGACACATCCATTTTCGGGCCAGGTTTGTTCGAAAACTATCTGACACAATATGCTACGGTTTTTGTATGAATCCATGTAAAAAACAAACACAGCCTTGGTCCCTCCATCCCACTCCCTTAGATCCCGACCGTTGATCCTCACCAAGTTTTAGATTATTAGTTTATATCCATACAATTGAACCACTTGTAGTTGATTTAATTTATATGGTCCTGATATAGCAATGGTGCTTATGATCATGACTGATTCTGAAATTTATCAGCTATTGTAACATTTACGGATTTGGAAACTAAATGATCCATACATACATATTTTTGTTCAGTAGTTTGGATCGACTAGATGATCTATACATATTAACCACTTAAAATTTTGGAGCCAAGACATATGTTTCATCTCGCTGTCGGCCCGAGGCTTATTCAAGTGTTTTATATCAAATAACGGGGTGATTCAGATTAAGCATGTGAGTATTTTAAGCTGTTATTATAGGAATTTGTATCTTGATGTGGTTCCGGTTTTTTAGAATTAGTACTACTGGTACGGATGACATACTATGCATATATTGTGAGCAAATATTAATATGTAAACGTTAGTGGTTTTTCTTACTACTAATGATGAAATATGAATGCTCGATGCATGATTAAAATATTCTAGATATCTTGGTTTTGGAATATAATGCAGAACAAATCATTGATATTATTCGAGCAACATATGTAAGATAAATGATTGATATGATTCCAGCAAATAGGTGTATATGCTCAGTCATAGCTAGTAAGAATCTTATGAAACCTTATGAAACTTTGTTGGTACAGTTGGGGGAATCAATGGTTATGAAGTAAATAATAATTTTTATCCTATAGAGATATTTTCGGTTTATTTAAAAGAAATCTCGATTACAACTTGAACATGATTGAGCATGACAGACTAATAATTGATCATTTATGTAAGAAAGAAAAACAAAAGATTTCCACAGCATTAAATGTGAACATACCTGCATGCTAGTATTATAGGAAGGGGACAAACTAACCCAGAATAAATATATTTGTGGACTACGATAAACCCAAAACTTCTGAAAGTTAGTACCTAATATTTCGATCTTTGTTCCTAATCAAGACTAATATATGCACCATCACCTCTTGATGGACGTGAGCCAAATTTTTGTTTTCTATAAAAAAACCCAGTCCAAATGCAGTACGTAGACAGAGAGTGGCAAACAATTTTGTATACATTTTACACACTGGTTTATTAGTTGAGAAGTCTCACTCTTTGAAATTTCAAGTTTGATGTAAATTGTTTTCAATAATCATTCGAGATCCGGTCTAAATCTTGACCATATAAACAAATGAAAATACAAAAGGAAATCTTCTTTTTCATACAAAAGAAAAAAAGAAAGCTTAAAATGTAACAAACAAACAAATGCATAAAGGTGCTTTTAATTATATTTTAGAAAAATGCATCAGTAGCACTGTTATGTCCACTGCGGTCGGAGAATATATGCGTATCATATATTTTAGTCAGAATTGGCTTCAACTTTACTATGTAAGTTCTTAATCACTATTGCTCTAACAAACGAGGGGTTTCTTATTTTCTATATTAAAAAAAAAAACTATCTTCAGATGAAATGCGCACGTGCGTATTGGGGCATATGAATTAGGAACAGAAAGAAGAGAAACATCATATGATGCAGCAAAGTGTTAATTGGTTGTTGAGTTAATATTCTCTTTTGTTGGAAGTGGTCCTTAGTTTTTGTGTCTGTGGTCCATCAAATGATATACAAAGTTTGTCTTTAATTTTGTATCCTAATCTTAAAAATGTCCCCAAAGTTAACTAATTAAGGTTTTGATCCACTAGAAACGAGAAAGTTGTCTCTGAATCATTCCTTCACGCTACTTCTTTGCTTGTGGTCCTTCAAACACACGTTCTTTTTAAGAGAACGACCCAATGGTAGTTGTTGTGGGCCTGACCCAGTTTATAGCTTCGACTTGGTGATTCACTGTTGGTACATGCATTTCTTTTCTCCTTCAAATAACTGAAATACACAAAAAAATATAACAAAATAATTGAGCCTACAAGAAAATATACGAATTTTAGTAGTCTTTGATTAAGAAAAAACAAACATTTCTGTTTACCAATTTTTTTTTTTGATTATATAAGTTTGGTAACGATTTTGTGAGAGGAAATGAACACAAGTATGTTTAAGATAGCAATAATCTTTTTTTTTTGGTATGTTCAAATAAATCAGCTGTTTTCTATATTTTATAATTTCAAACATTTTATTTTATTTTATTATGGACCTCATCAGTCATTTATCCACTTCACTTCTGATCATTAATCATTCTGGTAATCTTCTGCTAAAAAAAAAACAAAAAAAAACATTACAGTGCTGATTTGTTCCAAAAGAATCCACATTAAGCATGGTTTGTGTCTACTTTGTGAGATACTTAATTAGTAAAAGAAACACAAAACCAATCCCTAACATTCAAGTTTCCCCTAAGATTCTCTTCTCCTCTTACTTAAAATATAACCCATTTTGGCGATTACAAAACTGCAAGAAAAGAAAACTTTTAAGCAATCAAATATATACATGAACGAAAGAATGAAATCATTACTGTATTTGGAGACTGGAGGAAAGGTAACACATAACATGAAAAAATATACACCAACAAGTCTTTAACAAAAGCATTAAAACATAACACACAAACAAAATCAAGAACATAGTGAGTGTGAGAGAGAAAAGGTAACGAAAAAGGACCATACCATCCACATGTATCCTTCTCTCATTCTAAACCTTTCCACCCATTCCTCCGATTGTCTCTCAAACTCAGTGGCATCTTGGGGCAGCGTTGGACAATAAATTCTCTCAGGTTTGGAAGAAGATCCTTAGGATTCGAGCAGATCATCTTTAACTCGTTCATACCACTTACTTTAAGGTGATCCATCTTCTCAAACGGTGTAGCAACCTCTTGATGCAAAGTTCTCTTTATTTCATTCACTTCACTTGCCTTAAGATGTTTCAACCTCCTAAACGGTGCAACGATATGTGGATACTCATTGTGAATACTCCTCTCTTTCTCTCCATTTATTATCTCTTCTATGCTTGATGACTCCTCCACAACTAGATACATGAGGTGTTGTGAAAATAGCAGCCATGTCAAATCCCTTGGACCTTCCAGATTTCTTATACGAACACCGTATAGTTTCTTGAATCCCCGAGGACTTGCACATGGAGATATTCCATCGCTTTCTGTATTTTTCCAGTCTATCTTTATCTCAGAGACTTTGCAATTCATAATTGAGAGTCTTTCAAGACCACTCAGAGCTACCGTGTTTAAAGTCACAACCACTGCTGACATATTTCGGAGACATAAAGACTGTATAATACTCGACAGTCGGACAATTCCTTGTATACTTTCCAAAATCACAGCATCTTCAAAAGTTGCTGTTAAAATCTTCAAGTGCTCCAAGAGTTGTAGCTCGTTCATCAACACATCATCAACACAAGCCCCGGAGTTAAAGAGTTTCAACACTTGAAGGTTTGGGAAACTTGTTGTTATCCCAACAATGCTTTGGAGTTTTAGAGTAAAATTCAGATTCAAGTTGATGAGTCTCCTCAACTTCTTCACACCAACCGGTAATGATCTTATCCCTGTGTGTGACAAGTTGAGGTATTGCAAGGAGCCTAAGTTAGAAATTTCTTCCGGCAATCCGATAAGACCTTCGTTGTTCGAAAGATTCAAGACCACAAGCGCCGGCATAAACCTAAAGAATTCACCTGAAATATCCACCAAATTATTCTTCTGGAGTAATAAGGTTGAAAGCTTGGGACACAAGAAACTGCAAGATAACTCTGAAATCTCATTGCTCATTAGAGAAATCCTTTCGACGACCCTCAAATGGATGTTCTCGGGTATCTCGTGTAACCAAACTCCCGATTTCACACAAAGTATTGCCTCATCATGTCCTAAGTTAGTCGCTACCCAAAGAGCCATCTCGCGTACCACATCATGCATTCTCACTTTCGTTTTGTCTTCACATTGCATCAATAGATGCATACGAACTAACAACTCAATAATTTCATACCCTTTCTTTGCATCTCCATCTTCTATAAACCCTTGGCATATCCAATATTCTATCAACTCATTCGTCTCTATTTCGTAATCTTGAGGAAACAAAGAACAAAATAGGAAGCATGATTTGACATTCCCATCCTCTAAATTATCATAACTGACCTTCAAAAGACGAAGAATTCTTTCTTCCGGACGTGCAAACAACTCATGGCCAGACAAAGGGAGAGCATGGATAGCTAGATTCCAGTCTCGAGCATTCATTTTACGATTCATAGATTGGCCAATGACTTTGAGTGCAAGTGGCAAGCCGTAACATAAAACAGAAACTCTTCTTGCAAGCGCCATATCCGGATGGAACCTTATTGTGAGTGCATCAAGCTGTTTTTGAAACAGTTCCCAAGATTCATCTGTTGACAGACGAACAACTTCCATCACAGCATCAGCCTCCATGTCTTTGCAAACTTTCTTGTAACGAGTGGTGAAAACTATTTTGGATCCATTTTGTTGAGTTACAGGTGGAACTCCTACCTTGTTCAGATCTACTTTGCTCCATAAATCATCCAACAACAGCACAAATTTCTTCCCGCTTAGGATTTTGTGTATCTCGTCAGCTCTCTCCTCTTCTGTTTCTTGTCCCCATTTCTTGTCAAGATTCAGTCTTCTTAAGATCTGATCTTGAATGCCTTTGTACTGAAAATCTTTAGAGACCAAGATCCACAGCACAACATCAAACTTATCCGACACTTCAAGAAACTTATTGTTAATATGAGCTAATAGGGTGGTTTTGCCTATTCCGCCAATGCCATGAAGACCCAAAGTTCTTGGTCCATCTTCCATGAGGCTGTTCCATGCCTTTTTGACCTTTCTATCCATACCAACAGTTGTTTGGATATGCTTCTTCTCAACCTTACTTGCATGAATTTTCTCCGCCACCACTTCAGAAACTCCATTAGATATAAGTCTTTCAACTTTCTTCAACTTCTTTGATATCTTTCTACCATATCCAAGAAGACCAAATCTTTTAGTTTGAGTTGATCTAGCCTCAAGAAGATCGTTGACTTGAGCTAACCATGCTTGGACTTTAGAAAGCCGTTGCAAACCTTCATCTTCTTCTGTGACAACTCTTCTTAGCACATCCTCTCGTTTCTCTTTGAGTTCTTTCAAAGCTCTCTCTAGTGCCTCGAGTTTTGTCTCATCCTTGTGCATGTCATTTCCATCACAGAATTTTTGTAGTGATGCATAATTTCCCATTTTGCTCTCAAAATTTACGAAAACAGCTCAAGTTTTTGCAAGGATGATGCAGGAAACAAGATGAGAAAAGAGACTAAATGGGAAAAGATAACGAGGAACACATGTTACCAAAATGCGTCGCAAGTTCGTGCCTTGTACACTTGATTAGACAACAAAAAAAAAAAAAGGAAGTCAACCTGCAAATTTCTTTTAGTTTATTGAAAGTGGCACCTTCCAGGAAAGTCATATTTTAATTTTTGTTTGAATGTCACTGCATCTGACATCAATAATTGATAAACTTTAATTAAGCATCAGTTATTTTTATTTTTATTGATCAAACAGCTACATCAGAAAATATATTTATCAACTTCAACATTCAGAACATAAAACTGTGTATAAATAAAGCTGTATAAAGTTAGAAACTATTAAAAAAGAAGACCAAGACACCACCTCTTTTTGAAAGCATTGTTGTTCAAGTATGATTTGCTTGACTATTAAAAATAAAAGTGGCACAAAGATTTTAAAATCCAAGCTACAGGCCTAGACGCAATTTATAGAGATTACAGAAAATTATATGAAATGAAAGTTTAATAAGCATTTCACTCAAATTCCACAAGAAAAACAAAAAATCGACAAGTTTGATGGAATTCACTAAAACGGAAAGCAAGGAGTGTTATCATTTTTCTTGCGTTAATCACAGAAAATTCATTACAAAAAAATAAATAAACAGAGACTCATTTAGAGGTTCCATGCGTTAGTGTGAGATTTGGTGTTATAGTAGGAGATGAACATAAAATGAAACACTATAACACCAAAATTGGTGTTATGGTTGGAGTTGCTTTAACAAGAAAATAAAATCAAAAGAGAAGGAAGCAACTTGGTAGTTACTGTACAGAAAATGCACTTGCAATTCTGACTATCAATCGCTTCACAACTCTCATGGAAGATTAGATTGTGCCAATTGGCAATCACAACTACGGTTTATGCAATGTTTTATATTGATTCAACAATGTAACCGGGGAAGGTAAGAGTGAATATTGATTCAAATGGAAAATTTCATTAGTGACGAGAATGAATAAGAATTTGTGTCTAACAATGCAGATTAAGGGGATGGCCGAGTTTGTGAGTTCTCCACGTGGGGTTCCTTACAGGTTCTCTTACAAAGTCGTTGTAGTTGGTGAACCTGGAGTAGGGAAGACTACTTTCCTTGAGAGGTTTCGGCAAAGAAAAGTCAGGGTCGATAGTAAGTATCGGGTCATTTGATATTGAATATAAAAAATTTAATATCCATACTGATTTTACATTCTTGTGTTTTGCAAGCACTACCAACATATATCCAATTGATTTTATCACAAACAGAGGAAAGATTACCTTTGATTGCTGGGATTCCGATAGATTCATGTAAGTTTTTTTCCCTATTTTGTATAGTATTTTCTTGTGTTTTGAATATGGTGTGGTTTATATGTGTTTTCTTCTAATTTCATGTAACAGGCACGGTGGCCAGTGTGCTATCATCATGTTTAGCATTCTATCGAAGCCTTCATGTAGGAAAATCTTCTATTGGTGTCGCCGATTACGCGAAGCCTGTGGAGAAGAAATTCCTATCGTGTTTTGCTGCACCAAAATGGATGCTGATCAGGGCATCTTCCGACCCGAAGCTTGTTACAATTTCGTGAGAATGAGGCCCGACCTTAACCTTGTGAAGGTATCCTCTCTCGCAAACCAAAATGTCGAAGACGTATTCACATTGCTTGGAATAAAACTGACGCATGACCAGGACCTTACGATTGACCCAGCAAGTTACCAACTTACTGGACCGGAGGCTGAGAGATTTCCAGATGATTACACAAGTTTGCCATCTCTTTAGATTACAAATTCAGTTGCTTTTTGACTATTAAATTATATTTACTGTGTATGGATGAGCTATCATCTCTCTCATTTCCCTCATTAAGCCCATCACAAATATCCCAACTTAATCTCATCTATCCCTCTCTCTCCCTTCTAAATTACCACAATAATCTGATGAGCTATAATCCAAGGCTGCAACAACTACAAAATCCAGGTCTGTTCAGTTGCTGTAAAAGTTGGAATTCGTTTTTTCTCCTGAATAAATCAGAGAATTATGCACATTGGGTATTTAACAATGCTTTATAGGCCGAGTAATACTCTGCATTAGCAAATAACGTAATGAAGGTGTTGAATCGAAGCGAACAGTAAGTAGATTAGAAGAGTGTCAGAATTGAAAAGCTCCAAATGGATCTCCACCGATAGTAAAACTAGGTATAACTAGTATAACTGATGGATATAGTATAACTAGGAAAACTAGGTATAACCTGTATTATTGGATATAACTAATATTTCCGAGAAATGATGTTTCACTAGCAAAACTGGGTATAACTAAGTATAACTAAAACATCTGGTATTACTACAAAATGAAATTGCATTTTTAAAATTCAAACGTTGTATTTTATATCACAGTTTATGGGTCATTTATGAGTTATATTTGGCAATCAATTGCAGTGATTTATTAGAAGTGGTTTAACCCAAAATCGTCAAACTTGGTACAACTGGTATTACTAAGTAATGTAAAAATGTATTACTGTGTAAAACTAGTAATACTGATTGAGTTTTTGCATTGTTTTGGCAGGATACTATGGGCAAACACGTGAACATACATTTCAAATACAAAAGTATCATGTACAGTTTATTGGTGAAGACTTCAATGGAGGAGATAACACTATCGATAGTAGAAGCTATGATATGCAAGAAGTTTGAGTTAGATGAAAAAATGGTTGAATTCAAATTCAGTTACATTCCACTGCTGGTGGGATGCGAAGAATATCTTACTATTGCTGATGATGACGATCTTGTTGTTTATCTAAACACAATTGATAACAACGGCTGTAGATGTATTTTGCATGTAGAGGTCACGACTTCCTCAAAACCGCCCAACGCACAGTTTTCTAGAGCAGAGAAGGAAAGTCCTTTTGGTGTGAACTATGAAGAGAATAGAGAACATGATGATGGAAATGGAGCTAATGCCCTGGCTCTATACGTAGGCAACAGAGAAGCAGAACAAGAAGAGGAGGCATAACAACAAGAAGAGGCGATGGAAGAGGATGATGATACATGCGAAGGTAACGGTATGGATAGGTCGTATAGGCATGATGATGAATATGTTGTGCCACATCGTAGGATCTAGTCAGTATACTGAGCCATGGGAAGACGGTTTGGGTGTCACTTTACTTCAAGAGTTTCTAAATAAGAAGGCAGTGCAGAGATTGGTGGATATAACTGCTTTTGAAAATTCTTTTGGTTTTGTGTTAGTGAAATCTGATAAGGATTGGTATGTGGTAAAATGTCGACATAAAAGCTGTGACTGGAAATTACGAGCTGCAAAGCTGAGAAATACACCATATTCATTCTCGATCAAAACACACAACAAGATGCATACATGCTCACGGGCTAGTTAGGGTACAAGCAAGAAGAGAAAAGGCACACCAGAATTAGTTCCAGCTATGTTGCATGAAGATTATCAAGGACTAATGGAGACGCCAACTCCTAAAACTATCCAGAATCTTGTTCAGACCAAATTTGGTGTGAAGATATCGTATTCTACCGCGTTGAGAGGGAAAAATCTCCATATTTATGATTTGCGTGGTAACCCAGAAGACAGCTACAAGATTTTATATTGTTATTTGCACATGCTAGAGAAGGTAAACTCATGTACAAGAACAAGTGTGAAATTGAATGGAGCGGGACAATTCTTGTACCTATTCATCGCTTTGGGAGCTGCCATTGAAGGGTTCCAATGTATGAGGAAAGTTATAGCTGTGGATGCAACGCATCTGAAGAACGGGTATCGTGGTGTGCTAGTCTTTGCGTCAGCTCAGGATCCTAATCGTCATAATTATCCGCTTGCGTTTGGCGTACTTGATAGTGAGAACAACGATAGTTGGAGCTAGTTTTTGGAGATGCTGAAAACCGTTATTGTAACATCCGTGAACCAGAAAGTTGTTTTGGAAGTGGTATCGGACGACATTAGAGGTTCGGGAGTAGATTACATATGCTCTTTGAGGTGTGAATCAAGGATTGGCTGTGCATGTTCTTGTTTGATTGTTGTGCAGTCGGTCTAAGGTTCGAACATCGCGAAAAAAATGTGTAAAAAGCTCTTGAATGACTAGTGTCGATCGACACCTAAGGGAAGTGTCAATCGACACCGGTTTGAGAAATCAATTCCGGTTTAAGTCGATTGCGCGTTTGATTTGTGGTTTGAGTTGGTATGGTCGATGGGTGTCGACCGACACCAAGGAAGGGTGTCGATCGACACCGGTTATTGTGAAATCGACCGGTTTGATTTAAGTTGTCGGTTTAGTCCGGTTAAGGGAAGGAAACCCTAAAAACGAGTTTAAAGGGGTGCAGCCGTCTGTTTTTGACACAATTTTCGAGGCTGGAGTTTCCAGAGAGAAAAGAGGCGATTTTTGGGAGAAGTCGAAAACACTGTTCATCGGTTACTGTTCATCGGTTACTGTTCATCGCCGGAGTTACTGTTCATCACGCACTGTTCATCGCCGGAGTTACTGTTCATCGCGCACTGTTCATCGTTTTTTCCTCTTTTCCCTTTGTTCAGTCGGTTGTCGAGGTGAGTGCATGACCGTAGGCTCGCAAATAGTGGAAATTGTGAAAGTGAATTGTTGATTTGATGAGTTTATGTGTTGTTTGTGGTGGTTTATGTGTTATTAGTGCATTTGATCGATTGGATTGTGACAATTTCGTGTTTTGGGTGTTTTTGTGTTAGAAATCGAGTTGGGCGTCGATCTCCAGGATCGGTGTCGATCGACACCGAGCCGGTGTCGCTCGACACCAATCGGGCCGGGTGTCGAGCGACACAAGCTGTGTCGATCGACACTGGTCCGGTTAAATCCGGTTTTCTGCCGAATTAATTAAATTGAATTAATTAATGGTTTAATCTGGTTTAATCGGTTTAATTGGAATTAAGTGGTTTAATTCTGAAATTAATTAATTAGTGGTTAATTAATTAATTAAATTAGTTTATAATAATTGTGGAAATTATTTTATGTGTTGAAAATTATTATAATAATTGTGGAAATTATTTAATAATTGTGGAAATCATTTTAAGGGTTAAGAATTGTTATTTAATTGAGGAAAATTGTATAAGAATTAAAAGAAGTGAATTTAATAATTTTGGTAATTATTAATATTATTTAAAAGTGTTTTAAATTGCGTAATTGGCCTGTAGGCGGGGTGATTGCCTCACTAAGTATTTATGAAATACTTATGCATCTCTTTTTCCCTAATGTGATGCAGGTAAAAGAAAGTGTGATCGCGGAATCGGGCCAGAGAGAGGATGATAGGATTTTGTTGTTTACCGTTTTTGGTTTATGTTGTTATTTGCAAACCTGGTGTTTAGGTTGCTAGGTTATTTTATGGTATTTTGGAATTGAATATGATTGTTTGAATTATTAATTTTATGGAGTTTATTTTATTGAGAATTTCCGCACTTAATAAAAAAAAAAAAAAGCTTGGTTGTTTCAGTTATACCGGACTCTTCCGAATTGGTATTTATGAGTGACAGAAATGCGAGTCTCATCACCGCGGTAGCTACTGTGTATCCAAGCGCTCATCATGGGTATTGTATAAGGCATTTGTCCCAAAATGTGAAGGATCATGCCTTTAATGTCAACAAAGACGTTGTCGCATGGAAGTTCATGGAGTTGAGTAGGCATTACACGGTGCCTGAGTTCGAAAATACTTATATTGAATTTCACGCGAGATATCCTTTGGCGGCAAAGTATCTAGAAGAGACCCATAGAAATGTGAAAGAGACTTGGACAATTTTTTATTTTACAGGAGAAAGATACAACATAGATACAAGCAACTGTGTGGAGTCTTTAAACAATACTTTTAGGACCGCAAGGAAATACTCCTTAATACCCATCCTTGATACGATTATTGCAAAAAAATTTGAATGGTTTAATGAGCATAGAAAGGAGGCCACTGCTGGTTCGGCTGAACATAAGTTGGTACCTTTGGTGGAAACCTTTATGCACAAAACATGGAAGGAAACTGAAAAATTACATGTGACGGAGTTACACAGTTTCGAGCATCTATATGACGTCGTAGACAAACAACCCGACGGCACCATTGCTGACAATAGTAAGCATTTTACGGTGGACTTAATCAGGAAATGATGCAGTTGCAGGGTGTTTGATGTTGAAAAGTATCCTTGTGTCCACGCATTAGCCGCTTTCATGGAATTCAACTCCAGTAATGTATATAGTTCTCGATATCCTATGCAATTACATGAAGTGGTGTCGAGGTACTATTGGAAGGAGGTGTGGCTATTGGCGTATTGGAGAACGATTTTTTTCGTGCCTGATGAGTCCGAATGGAATGTCCCAGATGACATCAAAGCAAAGAAGATCATTCCGTTGCAACTCTTCCCAAAAAGGGAAGAAAGAAATCAAAAATATTTTTTGGTCCTGGAGAACGACGTTCTCCATACAAGGACGCAAAATAAAAGGCGGCCAAGACAAGTATGCATGTGGTCGGTGTTTGAGGAACTTTCTCAACCAAATACTGTTTGAATTTGTGTTTCATGTGTCTCTTGTTCAAATTGTAAAACTATGTAAAACTGTTTATTTTCCTTTATTTTCATTCCTGTAAAAGTATGTATAACTGGTTTTCTTTGTGTAAAACTGCTCATTTCTATATCGGCTTTGTAATATTAGGTAATACTAGTATAACTACATATTACTTAAAATAAAAATAATAATTTTAAATTTGTTTAGTTTTTCAGAGTTTAACCAAATATTGGTAAAGAAACGAGTTAATGCTTATACACTCCTCAAAAAAATGTATCAATTTACCTAATAGTTGATTAGAAAGATACCACACAATATCAACCATAGACTTTTAAGTTACTTTGCTAAAAATAACCAAATTCATATGATAGATTTGCAAAAATCAAGTTTTGCAACATCTTAATGGATAAAATACTCAAAATCATATATTAATCATCGAAAGTCAATGGTAAAACTACAAAAAATATGTTTAAGATTAGGTAATACTAATTAAACTCATAAACAACCAAAGTATAATTATTTGCAAGTTTGGTACAACTAGTATCTTGGTATAACGATGTGCATTTGTTTAAGGAAAGACGGCGCGAAGACGCTCGTTTTTCATGTGTGGTTCCTCAATATTTTTTAAAATAAAAACTTTAATCTACTTTAAATTAAAATATATCCCATTTTTTTAAATTCTTCTTTTTCTTTCTTTCTTTCTCTCACTCATCTTCCTCGAGAGATTCGCTCCGCTCCATCTTCCAAAACCCTAGATGTAAAAACCCGATTCTTCCTCCCCGCTCCTGTCTCGACTTCAAGGTAATTCCAAAACCCTATATCTAAATTCGTGTCTAGTACGATCTAGTACTTTAGGATGATGAGATTAAAAGTTTTGCTGTATAGAGAGAGATGGCATGGAGAAATTTAGACAAATCGCACCCAGATTACTACTCCATGAAGGAATCCATGAAGGAGGAGGCCTGGAAAACTCTCGTCGCAGATGGTGAATACGGCGTTCCGCAGAGATGTCCATGTGGGGAACGAATCTTCCATGAGATTTCGCAAATAGAAGGAGACGTGGGGAACATATACTTTACCTGCGAGAAGTATAAGGCGAGTTCTCATTCTCAACTCTCAATCTCATTTGTGTAATTAAAATCTCTACATAAATTATTCAATCTATCTTCATGTGCAGAATGATGGTTTCACTGGCGCATTCCTTGGTTTTATGCTGCCGACGAAGAATTTGCAAGGTTAAGGAAGGAGGTGGATGACCAGGCTAAGCAACTTCGTAACATGTCAAGTCTTGAATTTCAAGTGAAGCAAATGAGGGATGAGCTAAAAAACCAGCGTGGAAAGATGGCAAAGCTGAAGGAGACCGTGTCAGAACTTGTGAAAACTTTCTTCAAGCTCTGAGTGGTGAGCTTAATGCTCTGTAACTTAATTTAACAATATCCTATTTTTGTGTTTTGTTTTGTAGTTGTAGTAGAACAATATCCTATTTCTTAATGTGTTTCGCTTAACATTATCATATTCGTGTGTTTGGTTTCTTTTTTGTGATAAGACTTAGTTTTCCCTAGTTTTACCAGTAGTACAAAGTGAAAATAACTTAGTTTTCCCTAGTTTTACCAATAGTACAAAATGAAAACGAATTTAGTTTTCCATAGCTTTACTAGTAGTACAAAATGAAAACAAAATTAGTTTTCCCTAATTGTACTAGTAGTACAAAATGAAAACAAACTTAGTTTTCCCTAGTTTTATCAGTAGTACAAAAAAAAAAATTGTTTTATTTAGTTTACCAGTAGTACTAAATCGAAACAACATAGTTTTATTTAGTTTTACCAATAGTACTAAATCGAAACAACATAGTTTTGCTTAGTTTTACCAGTAGTACTAAATCGAAACAACATTGTTTTACTTAGTTGAACCAGTAGTACTAAATCAAAACAACATAGTTTTCCCTACTTTTTCGAAGTTTCTTCCCTCAGCCTTGTAGACATCCTTGTTGGCTCCTCTACCTTCTGCTTCTTAGCCTGAGCAGCCTCCTTCAGCCTCTTGTTAGTTTCATCTCTCTACTGTTGTTCAGGTGTCCTCTTCATTTATTTCATCTTAGTACGCTTAAACCTTGGTTTAGAGTCAGGAATAGCGTCTTTTGATGCTTATTCCACGGTCTCCTACAAATAAATACAAATATTTGTTAAGGCCCGAAAATATGATTTTCTCATCTTCTAATGTAAGCTAGTTTACCTTTTCTTTCACGGATTCTTCCTCTATTTGAACACTCTCACCACCTTTTCCTCATTCTTTCGACACATTACCTTCAACATTGGTGTCTAAACCCTATAATCCAAGAAATTGCAAATATTACAAATATTAAGTAAGAAATTGCAAATCGAATAAATTACTATTACCTCTTCGGTAACAGTGGGCTCGCGTTCTTTCTCTCTATTATCACCTTCATTTTCAACAGTGATGCCATCACCTTCCTTTACACCATTCATGCCATCACCTTCTGTTTCCTTTGATCCCTACAATCCAGTTTTACTCAGTTTCACCAAGTGTTACTTTTTCATTCTAGAATATAAGAAAAATTGTTTGTTACTTGTGCTTGCTCATTCTCCTCATACGTCCTCATATAAGTTGCTTGCTCATTCACATAAGCTTCCAACGGGGCGATCCTTTGCTCAAACCGATGAACAACCACATCAACCTTGTTCTCTATTCTCGTCATACGCTCCTCCATCTCTTTCTTCATGCTTTGAACGAGATCTACCAATGCTGAATAGGGCGTGTTCACGTTCATCGGTGGCAACTTCCGGGTTCGCCGCATTCTGAGGTGGATCGGCTAATCTGGCCACATCTTCGTCGAACATATCCTTCAAAAATGTGACATTCCCTTCTCGAGCTAGCTTCATCCAACTCTCGGCAACAACACGATGCTTATCAACATCGTCCTCCTTTTCCATAATTCTTAGCAGAAGACGCTTCTTACTGGCGTCTCCAGTTAGGAAAGTGTCAATGTCCTGTAAACACACAAAACACAAACAAGGAGTAAATATTTAAAACTCAAATATTGGGAGTCATTCATAGGCTCATATGCAAAAGTATAATTGACTTTAGTTGTACCAAGTTCTGCACTAATTCTCTCGAAAGGAATTCCTTTCATGTCACTTCTTTTGAACTTTGAACTGCACATCTTAGGACAATCCTCGTGTGCGCCACGATAAGGTTCTCGGAATGTTGCAGCTAATTGTGGAATTACCTCGAAAGCTAAGAGCTACACACGAAACATAAGAGTTATAAGGAGGTTCATTTATAAAAAGTATTGAAAATAAGGAATACATCCAATCCAAATAAATATATATTACCTCGAGAGGTAAAACGAAACCTGGAATCGGCCATGGTTGATTCTGCTTTTCACTCTCTGGGACAACCCCCTTAAAATGACTCATTGTGTTGAAGATCCCTTCTAACATGTAATCGTAAGAGAATCTACCCCAAGGAACAAAAATTCAAATAACTCACGGCTCTTAGTAGCAGTGGGTCCAGGGAAGGAGACTTTGCTCCGGTCTTCGTATGCGCTTTCATAACGCTAGCTAAAAAGTACAAGATCAGCATCCTCAACCTGTCATCAGAATTCGAAGGAGGGTCCATCTGACCTATCTCCTCTATCATGGGTTTCAGGTCTTGATATCTTATTGTTGATCCCGCAGTAAAATACTTATGCACGAATGACATTGCCCTAGATTTCTTATCATAACCGAGTGGATAGTTATGACAGTATAATCTCGATATCAAGGTGTGTTCCCTTAAACCATAACGGATGGGCACGCCGTTTACAACGAACCAAACTTCTTTTCTCTTTTCAGTACATGCGGTTCGAAGAAGGAGCAGCCACATACCCTGAAGCTTGTGGTTTTTGTCCCTTGGCATGTGGAAGATGTGTTTGAACTGCGGGTGAGTCTCAAACCACATCTTCTCTCTATAGGTAAGGGGAGGCATTAGTGTATCAAAAGTCTCGAACATGTCGTGCAAATAACACTGCGTCGATAGCTTCATTTTCTTATTGTACTCCGTCGGCGGAAAATACATCTGCAAATGTTTCATTGGTTCCACCTCCTCCTCCTTCTCACCTGAGTCCTGCGAAACACATGTAGTTGTACCAAGTATTACCAAGTTATACTTTCTTGTATCATATAGTTTTACTACTAGTATTACGATTCAATGAACAACAAGCACAAATACATCACAAAACTAATAATCTCAAATTATTACACAAAACCTTCTTCCTAATATCACGAAAGAAAAACTATTAGTTGCATCAAATAATTTCCAAACATTCTTCCTAACAAAACACAATCAATTGTACCTAGTTTTAGCAAGTTATACTTTCTAATTTACATGTAGTTATTCTAAGTTGTCCCGCTATTACAAATCAAATCAATGCTCCATCAACAAACACGAAATCTCAAAACTGTAAACCCTAAATCAGTAAGAGTGCTCGGATGCTTACGCTTGAATGAAAATAGGGCGGGAGTCACTTATGGTTCGGCCGCCGTCAGAAGTCTCTTCTCCTGAGCCGCTCCCAACTTCAGTCAACCCCAGATCTCCGGCCGCTTTTTCTAGTTCCAAATCGACACTTTTATTCCCTTCCATCCGAAATTATGAGCCGAAATTATCCGAAATTGACATTTCTTCGACAATAAATTGTATATGAACGACCGAAGAACACGAAGAAGAAGAATTCAAGAGAGGAGAGTCAACGAAAAAAAGAGACAAAGAGGAAAGATCCGATGTGAAATAGGAGAAAAAATCGCGATTTTTTTTTTTTTTTTAATTTTAGCGGTTTCAATTTTAGATTGTATCCGGGTTAGATCCAAAATAGTTGGTTGGGTCGGGTTTTATCCAGGTATAACTTGTAATTTTTTCAATTGAGTTAGGACAACCAAGTAATTAACTTACTTTCGAATTAAAATTAAATAAAATAAAAACAATTTTATGTGAGAGAAAAATGAAATTACAAATAGAGATTGAAGGATATAGGAGGTTGGCAGTCTATGGATTTGTTTTGTGAAATACTGAGTATCGGAGAAAATGATTAGTACGGCTTTCTTATTTTTTTGATTTTACGATTACAAATGCATTTGACTCTATAGACTCAATCTTGTTATCACAATAGGACAAGTGTCTCTATATATAAATATTTTTCTATATAAATCTTGGAGGGTATAGCCATCCACTTGAAATTAAAATCATTTAAACGAAGATACCAATATAAGACTTAACATATACCAAGCGATATATTATCTATCCATTGAAATCAGCAGCAATAATTGCAAGTTGCAACCCAATAAACATTAACGATCGAGGCCCATATCCATACTTATTATGGATCTCTAGGAAACGGAAGAGTTGGGCACGACTATGGTTTGAGGAACATTGGTGATTTGAACAGAGAGAAGATGAAGACGATCTCAAGAGAAGAGAGTGAGCAGAGAGAATCAGAAGTTTGCTTTTTCGAAAAAAGAGTGAATTTTGCTTATTTTCTTCGTCTTCGGAGCTGAAATCGACTCATCTTGTTTCTTCTGAGAAAGAGTAAGAGACGAGGCCAGAGATATGGATTGGGACAACGTAGCTGCTGAGAGAAGTTGAATGGTCGACACCTCCTCGTTCGTTCGGCGAGTTCTTCTCTAGATTCGCATTCCCTCGCTCTTTCTCTAAATGGAAGAGCCGTCTCAAATGCAATCTCTACTAGTATTACTCTCTCTCTCTCTCTCGATTATTGTCTGCATCTCTCTTCAATTTTCGGTTTTTGAGTTTTGATTTTGATCTGATGTTCTTTATTACTTGTTTAACTATGTTGCAGCTGTAGGACGAATTACTTCATCCATTCCTGGTGGTTTTTCATTCTAGATAAGTGAAAAGGCTCTCTGCTTTTTATTTTATTTTTATTTTTTTAACTTAGTTAAATCATATTTGGCCCTTGTGGTTCTTCCTAATTCGCTCTTTCTCTCTTTCTATATATACAGCTCAGATGGTCCTGTACAAAGATGTAAACAAGGTTGTCCCTGTCCCGACAGTTGTTGCTGTAAGATTATTGTTTAAATCTCTATATATCAACGGTTACCTTTATGTCAGTCACTGTCACTGATAATATATTGTCTAAACATTGTATATATATGCAGATTGAATCACCCTTTCCGCCTTCTGATAAGATAGCAATCACATCGATTCAGAGAGCAGCGGAGGAAATCATTCCGATGAAGCAGATGAAAATGGACTGGGTTCCTTACATTCCGTTTGGAAAAAGGTACACCATGCACGTGCATATATATATACGAGAGATGTCACCGCAGTTGCTAATTACTTTTCCTTGCAGAGAAAGACAAGTTGATAGGGTCAAGTTTCAGATCTTTATCCTGGCCTGTACGCAGAGGAGGTAAGAAACATTGTGTAATTGTTTGAATCTAGCAGCTTTCTGGTGTTGTCAACTTAGCTTTGTACATTATTATCTGCACATCTGCTCTCAGACATCTCAAGGAAGAGCGTGCTAGGAACTTCGAATATTGTCTTCCTTGTGAGTTTTATTTCTTCTACTACTACCAATATATACTTATATATGTGTATGTGGTAACGCAACCACAAAATCTGATATCGTCCTTCTTTTTTTTTCTTTCTTGGTTTGCAGATTTCTGTGACCCATTTAAGGAAGATAAAATTGAACAAAGTAGTGAGGTCCAACTATTGTTCCCATCTGAACCGCCTGTAAGTTTTCTTGCATGCAATGGATATGTTGGAAGAAGGCTGGTCTTTTGGGTATAGATTCTTCATGATCAAGTTTTAATTTTACTGTTTTGTGCAGGTTGTATGTGAATTTGACTGGAAGTTTGACAGAATTGAGGAATTTGTTGATAACCTGATTGAAGGAGAAGAATTATGTGCGGAACAAAAGGATGAGTTCAAAGTAAGTGTTTCAGCTGTGACACAGTTTGTCCTTGATGAGAAGGCTTGTAACACAAGTATCTTATTTTGTTTTTGTTTTTCTGTTGTCAGGATTTTGTGAAAGAGCAGGTTCGAGCAGCAAAGAAAGCCAGGAAAGAGGTAAAAATTGTAATTCTAACTGAGATAAATGCATTTTGGCATTCAATGAAACTGTTTGCTTAATTAAGAGATTAAGTAGGGTGTTAATTCTCTCGCAGGCAATAGCTGCTAGAATGAAAGTAATAGAAGAAATGAGCGAAGATGATAGGCAAGCCTTTCAAAGCATCAAGATCTACAAATTCTACCCTCAGCCTCCACCAGAAATCTCACGAGTCCAAAAGGTAAAGTAGAAACGTCAAATCATATACATAAGAAGATATTAAAGGCTTTTTCTGTTTTGTTTGCAAAGGGTCTGAATATGCATGTGAATCATCTTTGTATGCAGGCTCCGATCGTTAACCGATACTACGGGGATGCTCATCAAGTCTTTTGATATCTAACCTGACAAACCGACCCATCCTTCATGTGCACATGGACATAGGGACTTTGAAGCCGATGATCATGCACCATAGAATAGGTTAATAGAGTCTTGTTCAAGGCTACAAAGTACAAACTCTATGATTTTTGTCAAATATACTTACTAAATTAATCCTACCTTTTCTTATTCATGCACCTCTCAAGTTCTAAGCTTCTTGCTCTGGTACTCTGCTCTATATGGGAAGACCTAAGACTAGCTAGGGGAATGAAGAAGCTGATGCGTCTTAACATATTCGAAGAAATCAATCTTCTGAACAAGCAGATCGAATCTCAGAAATCGGATTCGTATTTTGCAAAACTTTATAGAGAAGAAAATAAAAAATGAGATTACAGATTAATAGATCATGGCATGTATATAACAACAAATGTTTGTGTATCTCATGTAAGCAAACGTCTAAATTCTAGAAACTCCCAAAAAAATATCCGAAGATGTTTTACAGCTACGTTGATCCTTCTAGAAAATGTATGTAGTAGTAAATAGTAACATGCGTACTTTCTGAAAACTTATTTTAAAGTTCATAGTGGATCATTTTTTACATGTTTTCTTTAAACCAAGGGTGACTAGTAGATATAGTCAGAATTTCATTAGAAAAATATACAAAAAGGTTTGGCTCTATGCATGTGCTGGATGTACATTTGCATTGTCTATGTCCAATTCGGTTTTAGGTTGTAAGAAAATGTCCAATTTTTTTTTTCTTTTAGGTTTTCTTACAAAAAAAAAACTTTTTAGTTTTTCTTATCTAACATTGGACCGGACGATGAAATAGTAAAAAAAAAATTAATAAAAAGGGAGTGGCCAATTGGAAATAGACAATTGGCCAGCCAATCCACCAAAGTAGCGAGATGAGTCGGAGATGAGCCGGAGGACAGGATTCTAGAGTCTTTTTTGAAAGGGAATTGCTGCTTATATTTTGGGACTGAAGAAATATGACTTATGAGTAATGAGTATAGAAAAAACAACAATTGTCTTAACTTGATCTTTAATTAGTTGACTTTACGTAGAATCTATAAGAACGCATCATTATATTTTATACTATACTATGATAATATAATCCAATAAGCATTCAATTTATTTTATTTTGGACTCACTTTCTCTCTTTTTCACCGTCAAAAACAGTTAGGGGAAAATTGCTATACATAGACATGAAGTAGAGAGACTAATTAAGACTTTCTCCCCATTTATTATGGATCAGTTCCAAATAGGAACCTTGAGCAGCTTCTATGCACGGGAGCTTCTAGGTGGACCGGAGGGGTTCACTATTGATATACTCCGCATTTGCATGCATTTAGCATATTGATTCACTCATGTTTGTGTATAATCGAGTCTCATTTCATTGCACTTAGTGTGGATTTTATCCACTTAGGAGCATTTAGTTCTTAGGAAAGCATTTTGCATATCCATTGCATTTGGAGTATGTTTCGCAGGTTAAAGGAGCCTTAAGAAGCTCAGACGAATGGACGTGGTGACCGGAGACAGATGGGGAGCAGATCGGAGCTCAGGTGCTTTCAAGGAGAGGAGCAGAAACAGAGGACTTGGGCAGCAGAAACAGAGGATTTGAGGAGCCAGACCAAGACCCGAAGGACAAGAAAGTCAAGGCATGCGGCGTTGACCAAGGGACCCCTCTCCCACTTACTATATAAACTCTTAAGACCTAGTTTTAGGCAGCTTATCTTATGTTATCTTTAATCTGATCATTGTGAACCGACTTCTCTCTCTTCTAGAACAAAAACATCTTTGTTTCAAGAAGATCTTTGTTGAATCTTTTAAGTTTAAGAAGTAATTAAGTTTTTAATCTTGTTTCAGCTTGATTGAATCCTTTTTCCTCTTCTTTGCTTACGGTTTTGGCATGAATAGTGAGTAGTCTTCCTTGAGGTTTCAAGGGTGAGTTAGGGAAAGGTTTAGCTTTTGTTCTTGTGGTTTTTCTCCCTTTACGCTCGCTCAGTTCGTTTTCTACACTAGGGGTCTCAATACCTTAGCTCTTATCCGATCAATAAGAGTTAAGCATATAGACCTTCCTCACCCATAAGGTGCTCGGGAAAATGTCTAAGAGAATTAGTGTAGAGAGAAACGTTCCCAACCCAAGGCATTGGTTGCTTGGGGTGTTTCTCATGCGATAAAAGGCTAGGACTTGATAAAGCTTGCCTTAAGTACCACCAGCGGAAGTTGGCTTTTGGGGCTTATCTCAGTAAAGCGACTCGACCACGGAAGTGGCGAGTTTACCATCAGCCTTGCATAAATCGTTAACTTTGCTTGCTCTGGGACAAATCCCTTGAACAGAAGCGACCTTGACCGAGGATACTCACCCAAGGCGCCTCCTTTTATCATATTAATCTTCAAAGTCTGCATTCTTACACTTCCGTTTAGCTCTACAATCATCAAAGTTATTTTCTTTACTCTCTCTATACATTAAAATCCCGATTTCACTTGAAGCTTAGCTTCTCTTTGCATTCCTTTTGTTCAATCTTCCAATTGGTTCGATATCTCAAGTGCTACAACGGTCGATTTAGTGGGCTTGAGTAGTTGACTAACCGTCGAAATTAAAAGCCTGTTATCAACTATGCCTAGCCTAGCTTAGTCCACCATCTAAGAAAGTTAATGTTCACTCTCTACGTTTAACCAGACAAACCGATTTGGTTTAAGCGGTTGGGGTTAAACCGGCTAGCCATGAAACGGTAGGCTTGATCCTTTTCGAGCCTACCAAGTTTTTTTTCCCACCATTAGTGTTCGTGCTCATGCATGTGTGCCTTAATATTCTTGTTTGAGAGGATACATACAAGGTAAGTGTATATAGATAGAGCCTACCAAGTTTTTTTTTCCACCGGTTCGTGCTCATGCATGTGTGCCTTAATATTCTTGTTCTGGTGTTGGTTAATTTGTGTTTGTTTATGCAAATTTAAGGAGTTAATGATCATCGAAATTGATTATATTAATTGGTGTTTCTTTCCTCCCTTTGTTTCATGAATGTGATGGTTGTCATATACTATACCAGAATGAAAAAAAAAAAAAAAAAATCCTTAGTTATTTTATTTTTTTTGAAAGACAAAAATCCTTTAGTTCTTTCCCAGTAGTTTTCCTCAATAATTTCTAAAGGTTAATTGATAGTGTACCTGAGAGAAAATTATATAAATTAAGAATAAAGTTGATATATTAGGTGTTGAACTACAGTAGCTCAGATTCTCTTTGTCAATGCTGGGGATTTTTCAACTAAATCATATATATTGATCCATTAATTGGATAACCATATATAAGGAATTTATGTATTAATGTTTAAGTAATGTTAATCCCCCACTTTAGGAAACAATTTAAAACAAAAAAAAAAGAGTTGCAAGAAACGAAAAATGGGAAGCAAGTAACCAAAGTAAAGTGCCAATGCCAAGGGGTTATTATAATTTTCGTTTTGGTGCATTTTAACTCATCTGTTACGTATTTTTTTCTCTACCTTAACTGTTGTTCTAAGATTTCCTCCAACTAATCACTAATTGCGTCTAATTAAATCTCGTTTTTTTTCTTTTTCTAATCACACGTATGTGTGTGTAAATATGGTAATACCTTCAAGTGTACACGTCATTCTTCGTAAGAGCGTAGTGAACAACAACTCTTCAACAGTTCACCTAACAAAAAAGAATCTCTAAAGTCAATTTGCTTCCCTCATCCATTTTACACCTCTAGCTTCTTTGGGTTATTATCCACGTAACCACTTCAAACTATTAAATACTACATTACATTACACAGTTTATAAATCCATTATTACAACAGTATATTACAACAGTATATTACAACAGTATATTACATTAGCTAAAAACGAAATATTCTTGGAACTTTGAATTTAACGGAAATGATTAAATTCGAGACACTACAGAGAAACTCAAATTATCGCTAAACGCACTTTTCAAATCGCTAAAACTCACGTTTGAGCACGCAACTATAACTCTCTCTCCCGCGTCACTTCTATTCCACGTGGCGTCTGCGTTACGCAGCGTCCTCCATTTGCAGAGCTTCCCTTCTTCTATCTCCGCCGCCACAATTTCTCCGGTCTCCGCCGTATTATGGACATAAACCATATCTCCCACGGCGTTCAACGCTATCGACGTTAGCGGCCAATCAGAATCAACTCCTCTGAGTTTATCAAAACACGCCTTAGGCATGGATCCAATCGATTCGAATTTCAAATTCATCGGCGATTCGCTGGATACTATTTCCCACAGTTCGATTCCCGTCGGATTATAATATTTCCCGGTGATCCCAGCCATGATTAGACGGTTACCGGCGGATCCGATCACGCGCGAGTACAATTTACACTCGCCGTATTCGTCTACGGGAGAGAGATCGAGGAGTTCCGTCCACGACCTAGTTTCTGGATCGAAACTACAAGCCATGCCTGATCTCTTCTCCGTCACGTACATCTTTTCCGAACTCGCCGCGACGGAGAGCCACGTGGAGGACGCAGAGTTCCAGAGGAAATCCGGCATAGATTCACATCTCTCCCACACGCCGCCGCCAATTTCGATGTCCAGAAACTCGACGGCGAGTTTATCGTCCTCGAATACGCACACGCCGCCGGCTACGATCAGGCTCTTTCCGACGACGGCGACGATTGGATCGATTCTCCACACTCTCGGTGGTACCACGTGTCGCCAATTCAGATGAAATGCGTCGACTGAGAAGGAGAATTTTGTCGGCGATAGCGCGTAGAGCAACGTGGAGTGGGAGGATCGAGCAGCGGCCACGTGTTCGACGGGAGATGCGGTTATGAGCTCGATCCACTTATCGGACTTCGGATCGTAAGCCATCGCCTTCGCCGCCATGCCGCACGGCGGGAGTCTCCTCTGCCGGTAGACGAATAACCACGGCATGGTTTTAAGGCGGCGGAGGGAGAAGAAAACGGCGCGGTTCCATGATTTGGACACGTGGCAGGCGGAGTCGAGGTCGAGTAGCGGCAATTTGGAGAGGATCGATGCGAGTATGTCTCCGTCAATGGAACTTTCTTCTCCTCCAAAACCTCCATTGTTGTTCTTATTCTCCATCATAGTTTTGGATAATGCAGGAGCGATAGGACGGAAAGTCTTTATATAGAGAGAGACTACATATTTCCACGAGAGAGTCGATTTAATTTAATTTTGGTTTGTATAATGTCTTATAATATAATATATAATATAGTATTTATTTGGCTTCAACTGGTCAAATAAATATCCACAGCCCCAAACGAAACAGTTGGAATTGAGAAAAGCATGTCAATAAATGGCGAAGAAGTGAAAACAAAACACAAAGGATGTGATTATCTAAAGTGAAGTGATAGTAAAATTTACAATTTAAGATCATATCTTAGTAAAAAGTTAATTGATAATGATTGCAGTGACAAAATGAAGTGATTCGAGATTAGGTTTAAACTCCAAATTCTAACACCCGAGGGACTAGACGTGCTTAACTCAAAATGCATATTTACTCCAATACTATTTGAGTTAATATGCATATTTGACCAATTCAAATGTCATCATCTGATCCAAATGGGTTATCTAGGAGGTTTAGATTATCTATATACCAATGCAAATCATAAATGCAGATTTGACCCACGTATAGCTACTTAGTATATAAGATACCTTATCTATGGAATGTTTAGATTTGTGTACCGTATGTATCTTATACTAAACTCCACTGGATTGGTTGGAATTATCGAGCAGGACAATGACTTTATGTCCATTATGTTCATGCTCGGAAGTAATTCCAAATCATATAATCTGCCATATTGAAAAACAGTTGTTGGGGTCGGATTCCACCCCGAGATCGTCATTTGGATTGGACAAATGGAGGAAGACCGAGTTAGACCGCACCAGCCGAACCGCACCAAACCAGTCCGAGCCGGGTGTCAAACCAAAGGCCAGCTGGAGACTCCTTAATGGGCCGAACCAACATCCGACGAAGCGATTCGAGCCGAGGCCCATCAAAGACTTTCCTTGAACTGAAATCGGCGCGAGCCATAAAGGAAAGTTTACATTTTTGCGGAGTCGGCGCGAGCAGAAAAGGAAAGTTTACATTTTCGCGTAAAGTCGGTTGTAAAAGTCGGTTCCTATTCTCTTATAAATAGGAACCGATAGTCATTATCTAGGGAGGACTTTTTCACACACATAAAAGGCACAGGCCACATATATTATAGCTCGCTCAACAGCTAAATAAAATAACCATCATTTGGATCGACTCTTGCGTTTATTTACGAAATCCTCGGCTCTCCCTAAAAACATTAAGAATACCGTAGTGCAGTTTTGGCTCGCACAATTTGGCGCTAGAAGGAGGGCGATTTGAGACTAGAAAACACAAGAGCTCGACGAAATGACCGACGAAGAATTGAACAGATCCACACCAACCGGTTTGCAGAACGGGGACAGCGAAACAACAGTTCAGACGGAAGCGGAAAAGATCGCTGCCCTACAGAAGCAGACCGAAGAGCAAGAGATTTTGAACAGCTCGTTGACGCAAGAGCTCGCAACCTTGAGAGCCCAACTAAAAGAGAAAGAAGCACGGGGTGTCGCGCGACGTAAAAATTCCCATCCAAAGAATCTGGCTTTCGACTCCCGGGCTGATGAAGTGGACGGAGAAGAAGGGGACGACGTGGAAGAAACCCCGGAACGAGAGGAAATAGAATCCGAGTCAGATGGTTCGCCACCGCCACTTCAGAAGAAGCAAAATAAAGTCAAGAGCGCGCCGCCGACCAAACCGATAAGAATGAACTTAGGAGATCCGCTCCCCAGCGAAATCACTCCCGAGGCATTGACCAAAGCCCTGAAACAGATAATGTTGGAAAGCAAAGGAGCTAATAGGGCGATGGGACAGGAAACCGGCGATTCGCCAAGCTTAGATTCTGCGGAGCTCGCCGAAGCAGTGTCGCGCCTCTTGTTGGAAACGCGAACCGAAAAGCAACCGTCCCGAGGCGTGAATACGGCAAGAAAAGACAAGGGTCAGAGCATGAGTCGCGACGAATTGGCCGAGATCCGAGCCCGTCTTGAAAAATCCGACAACGAGGCCAAATTACTTCGATCACAAATCCACAGGGCACTCAGCTCAGCACCGGAAATCGCTCAGATATGCGAAGACGCCGAACACACTCCCTTCTCGGCGAAAGTGATGGGCGCCAGAATAGTGGATCCCGGAAAACTTAGCATTCAGAAATATGACGGTTCGACCAATCCGAAAGATCACATCAATGCGTTTCGGGTCGCCTTGAGTCGAGCCAAATTCCGAAACGCAGAAGAGAAAGACGCCGGCTTCTGCCTCCTATTCGCCGAATACCTGAAGGGTCCGGCTCTGGACTGGTTCCTAAGTCTCGAGCGAAACTCAATAGAAAACTTCCAACAGTTGACGGCTTCCTTTCTTAAGCAGTATTCCATGTTCATCGAGAAATCGGCCTCGGTGATTAATCTATGGAACATGTTGCAAGGTGAAGGCGAATCGCTTCGCAGTTTCATGGACCGCTTTAAAACCACCATGTCGAAAGCCGGAGCGGTCAACGATGAGATCGCCATAGATTCTCTGAAAAAAGGTTTAAGCGTCAAATCCGAGTTTCGGAAGGAGCTCGCGTACAACAAACCCAAATCGATCGCCGACGCCATCCACCGATCTGTCGTGTTCATTGAAGAAGAGGAAGATATGAAGTTGCTAGCGGCCTCGCATTCCACGTTGAAGGCAGCCACCAAACAACCGCCAAACCTGCCGATAACGCACCAGCCGCCGAACCAGCACCCCAATCACCTCAACCACCGGCGCGGAAAAAACAGCTACATCCATCACGAAGGACCAAATTTCGCCGGATCGCACAACTACCAGATCGGAACGAACCAACAGACGAGCGGCGCGAACCAAGCAGGCGCCGGAAGGGGGCGAGGAGCGAAAAATTATGTTTGGACAAGGAACCAAAATTCCGCGCCACAGGACGAGAAGGTGTATTGCGAGTTCCATCAATGCTATGGCCACTCGACAGAGAGATGCCGCCATCTCGGAGCAGAACTCGCAAGAAAATTACTTAACGGTGAATTGAAAGGCGATCTGAAGCTTGAGGACCTAGAACGTCCCGAGCCAAGAGAACGACCGGAACAATCAGATCGACAACCGGGTCAACCAGCGGATCGACCAAAACGTGGGAGACGCGATGATTCAGACGAACCATCAGGGTCACGACAAAAAATCTACCTCATATTGGGCGGCTCGCAATACTGTCAGGATACGGTGACATCGATCAAAGCTTTTCAACGCCGAACCGACGCGGCGGTTAACTGGTACGGACCACCCAAAATCCCAAACGTCGAGGTCACTTTCACGGAAAATGAAGTCATCGGGATCGATAGGCCGCACGATGATCCGCTCGTAATCACGCTAGCCGTCGGTAATTACGACATAGCTCGGGTCCTGATCGATACGGGTAGCACAGTCGATATAATCTACAAGAGCACGTTGATAAAAATGGGAATCGATCCGAATGACATAAAAACGACGCCAAAGCCACTGACCGGGTTCGGGGGCGAAACGACGATGTCTATGGGAAATATCATACTCCCAGTCGAAGCGGGAGGGATTACAAAGATGGTGAATTTTTCCGTCTCGGATAATCCTCCGATCTACAATATCATCATGGGCACCCCTTGGATAAATTCGATGCGAGCCGTGCCATCCACTTATCACCTTTGTCTCAAGTTCCCCACTCCGACGGGAATCAAGACCATCCTCGGCTCGCAGAAAGATTCGAGAATCTGTTTTATGACGGAACACAAACTCCGTAACCCGTTACCCAAACCAACTCCAGAAGAAAACCGAAAAAAGGTTAAGACGAACCGAGAGTCAGTGAACGGTCTGGCCAATCTCTTATAGCAATTACAGATCACCGACGAGATCGAGCCGCCCAGGAAGAAAACTGGCAAAAACGAGGATCCCGTCATCAAAGAACCAAGCTGCGAAGCGGTAATATCCGTCTGCATAGACGAGCAGAATCCTGAAAGATGTGTGGAGATCGGAGCAAACCTAAACGAGACAATAAGAGAAGAATTGATCTCCTTCTTGAAAGAAAACGTCAACACCTTCGCTTGGACAGCCGAGGACATGCCGGGGGTAGATATCAACATCGCCTGCCACGAGCTGAATGTCGACCCGACATTCAAACCAGTAAAACAGAAGCGAAGAAGATTGGGGCACGAGCGGTTAAAGGCAGTAAACGACGAGGTGGAACGCCTGTTGAAAGTGGGCTCGATCGCCGAGGCAAAATATCCGGAATGGCTCGCCAACCCAGTAGTGGTCAAAAAGAAGAACGGAAAATGGCGGGTTTGCATAGATTTCACGGATCTGAACAAGGCGTGCCCAAAAGACAGTTTCCCGCTCCCTCATATCGACCGGCTCGTAGAAGCAACAGCGGGAAATGAACTGCTGACCTTCATGGATGCCTTCTCAGGTTATAATCAGATCCGGATGCATCCCGACGACAGAGAAAAGACGGCGTTCCAAACAGAGCGAGGCATCTATTGCTACAAAGTCATGCCGTTCGGACTCAAAAACGCAGGAGCGACATACCAACGGCTCGTAAATAAGATGTTTGCCTCGCAGCTAGGGAAGACGATGGAAGTTTATATCGACGATATGCTAGTGAAATCTCTGAAAAAGGAAGAACATGTGGCACATCTCCGCGACTGCTTCGAGCAGCTGAACTCACACGATATGAAGCTAAATCCAACGAAGTGCCGGTTCGCTGTAACATCCGGAGAATTCTTGGGATATCTGGTTACCTACAGAGGCATCGAAGCTAACCCGAAGCAAATCCAGGCTTTAATCAAAATGAGGTCGCCAGAGACAAAGAAGGAAATACAACAATTAACCGGACGTGTCGCTGCGCTCAACCGATTCATTTCACGATCCACGGATAAGTGTCTCCCTTTCTACGACACTTTGCGAGGAAACAAGAAGTTCGAATGGACAGCGAAGTGTGAAGAGGCTTTCCGCGAACTGAAGTCATACCTAGCAAACCCACCGATACTGGCGAAACCAGAAGAAGGAGAGCCATTATACCTGTATATCGCCGTATCAGTAACAGCAGTCAGTGGGGTCCTGGTTCGCGAAGACCGAGGAATCCAGAAACCCATTTTCTATGTAAGCCAAAGTTTGACTGACGCAGAGACGAGGTATCCCCAAACCGAAAAATTGGCACTGGCAGTCGTAGTTGCGGCCCGCAAACTACGCCCGTATTTCCAGTCTCACACGATCGTAGTTCTAACGGCGCTACCGTTAAGAACGATCCTGCACAGTCCGAGTCAATCCGGAAGATTAGCCAAGTGGGCAATCGAGCTGAGCGAATACGATATTGAATATCGAAATCGAACGAGCGCAAAATCACAGGTTCTGGCTGATTTCTTGATCGAGCTGCCAATCGCCGCCAGCGAGGAACCGAACCTTTCCGCTGATTGGCTTCTCCACGTTGACGGCTCGTCATCGAAACAAGGCGCCGGAGTCGGAATTCGACTCACCTCTCCGACAGGCGAAATCTTGGAACAATCTCTTCGCCTCAATTTCGGCGCGTCAAACAACGAGGCAGAATACGAAGCATTAATAGCTGGATTAAAGTTGGCGCTCGGAATTGGAGTTCGAAATATACATGCCTATTGCGACTCCCAGCTCGTCGCGAGCCAATTCACTGGAGAATACGCTACGAAAGACAAAAGAATGGAAGCCTACCTTGAAGTAGTCAAGAATCTAGCCGGACAGTTCGAAAAATTTGCCTTGGAGAAGATTCCGCGTGGAGACAACACCCAGGCCGACGCCTTGGCGTCCCTAGCCTCAACCTCCGATCCAGACTTGAAAAGGATAATTCCCGTAGAATTTATCGAACATCCCAGTATCGATATCGACGAACCCGAAGTTCTGATGACTATCGTCACAAACGAGCCGAACGATAACGATATACTTGACGGAGATCAGCCCGCGGATATGGAAATCGAGGAAGATACGGAATATGGTTGCGACAAAGAGTGGCTCAATCCGATCCGTGTATACATAGCCGATGGAGAGGTACCAGCAGATAAGTGGGCGGCTCGCAAGCTGAAAGCTCAAGCAGCACGATACGTCCTGATACGCGATGCTGTATTCCGATGGAGGTTCTCAGGACCGCTGCTCGCATGCGTAGAAGGGAAGAAAGCAAGAGAGATAATGAAGGAAGTTCACAGTGGATCATGCGGAAATCATTCTGGAGGACGAGCCCTGGCTATCAAAATAAAACGGCACGGCTACTTTTGGCCAACCATGATCAGCGACTGCGAAAAATACTCGCGGAAATGCGAGAAATGCCAGCGTCACGCTCCAACAATACATCAGCCGGCCGAGCTGCTGTCTTCCATCTCCGCACCATACCCATTCATGAGATGGTCGATGGATATTGTCGGGCCACTGCATAAATCGAAGCAGAAAAGGTTTTTGCTGGTTCTAACCGACTACTTTTCCAAATGGGTCGAGGCCGAATCCTATGCAAGTATAAAAGACGCCCAAGTTGAACAGTTCGTTTGGAAAAACATCGTTTGTCGGCACGGTGTCCCTTATGAAATCGTCACGGACAATGGCTCGCAATTCATATCGGCTCGATTTCAAAACTTCTGCGACAAATGGAAGATCCGCCTTAGCAAGTCAACGCCTCGCTACCCGCAAGGGAATGGTCAAGCCGAGGCGACTAACAAGACGATTCTCGACGGGCTCAAAAAACGGCTCGATGCCAAAAAGGGCCGCTGGGCAGAAGAGCTAGAAGGAGTCCTTTGGTCTCACCGGACAACCCCGAGGCGAGCCACCGGCGAAACGCCATTCGCACTCGTCTACGGGATGGAATGTGTCATTCCCCCCGAAGTGCATTTTCCCGGCGTACGACGATGGTTGTTACCAGAACAAGCAGACTGCAACCATATGATGATGCTGGACGAGCTGGATTTGATCAACGAACGGCGCGACCAAGCACTTATCAGGATCCAGAACTATCAGCAATCCGTGGCTAAGTACTACAACTCCAATGTCCGAGCCAGGAGATTCAGAGCAGGAGACCTAGTTCTCAGAAAAGTGTTCCAAAACACCGCAGAGAGAAACGCCGGAAAGCTGGGTGCGAACTGGGAAGGTCCTTACAAAATCACCGAAACAGTTCGCCCGGGAGCTTATCGGCTCGAAAACATGGCTGGCGAACCAATACCAAAGCCATGGAACGTTATGCATCTCAAAAAATATTACCAATAAGGCGCGAGGCACCATCACCTAGAACTACGCGTGACTTGATCCCCGCAAGGGGTACGTAGGCAGTTCGCTTTCGAGTGGATTCAGTTGCCCCTCCCAAAAAAAAAGGGGGGGGGAGTGGGGTACGTGGCTATACACTCCCATTCAAATGCAACACGGTTCGCCGTCAAAAGCATTTTATCGTCGCTAACACGGTTTACCGTTAACGCACTCTCAAAATCGATGTAACCCGATTTGCCGTTAACATAAGGCGAACGGTGAATTTTCCGTCTGTAACACGGCTCGCCGTTAAACACAACGATGAATAAAATTCGAACATCAGTTCTCTTAAACAGTTCGTTATTAACATCTCGATGAAAACTCATAAACTGCCACGAGCCGAATGTTGTTGGCCGCAACATTCGATCATCTCCAATCTCTTATTACAACTCTCACGCGCGCGCTATATAAATATGATCATCATCGTTTATTCCGATCCGTTAATCACTAATAGATGAGGACACGGAAAAAACTGGAATAAATCGATCAGAAACCCAACATAAACGCTTCGCAGCAAAGTTGGTCTAACTTAATTCGTCGCTATTTCGACCCGCGGCTTTCTAATCGAGTTGTCCGCGGCAAAAACCGAAAAAAGCTGACAAAAACCCAACATAAATGCCCCGTGGCAACGTTGGTCTAAATCGTTATCATCATTATATTGAACACCTCACGAAAAAACGTTGATACAATATCAAAACGCCTCGCAGCTATGTTTGTTTCGACTGGCAAACATTTCATCAAGCCAAACCATTCGATCAGAAGACGGTTCGATTAAATATAAAAGGTCTGTGGATAAAGCCATCCAGGCATCAAGTACAAAAATAAAATAAAAAGCCATCGAGGCAACATACAAAAATAAACAACAGTTTAAATAGGGGCTCGGTTCGACGATTCCTGAACATCGGGCACGGATTTCTCGGCAATATCCTCCGGCTTCGAACCCACCTCATCAACTTTGCCAGGAACGCCCAGGACTTCGGCCACGTCCTTCTCAGAAGCCTCCAAAGCTCAATTCGATGCCTCCGGGATATCGGATGAAGCCTTCTCAACCAGACCCTCGGTTCCGGGAGGCGGTCCGCTAGCTTGAGCAGGATTTATTGGGACTTGGCTCATCAATTCCGAGCTCGCACCAGCTGGCCTCGCCTCGGGAATCATCACCGGTTCAACTCCACTCTGAAATATAAGGGATTCCCTATTAGTACCCCATTGATCGACAATACCGAGACCAAGACGGTCTAACCGAGTAATAGTGTCGTCCCTAAGGTGTACCTCGGGCGGTTCGACGGGATCCGGAAAGGGAACGAGCTGACCGATTACACTGTCTAGCAGGGCACTAGCCTCTTCGGCGATCCCGGGATCCGAATCAATAAGCGCCTGAAGATCAGTAAGCTCAATATCAAGGTCCGGTGGATCGTCGCCTCGCATGTCGTTGATCAGTTCAACGTTGCCTTCTGCCTGAGCGATGCGCACGGCTCGTTCATGCATTCCATGAAGTCTCGTCAACCCAGACTTGATCGATTCGAGAAGTTTGGCGTACCGACCGTTTATTCGGCACTTCACTTTTCTAACCTCGACCAGGAAGTTGGCATCCATGGCTCGCACTTTCTCATTAAGCTCGCAGATTTTACCATGGAGAGCTTTCATTTTGATGGCATCATCAACGTTTTTGCCGGCCATCTTGGCTGCAGCCTCCCGGTGCTTGGCCGATTCCTCCCGCTCCCTGGCCAATTCAGCCTCGAGCTTAGCCGCTTTCTCCTCGGCTTGTTTAGCTACTATGGCATGCGCCTTCGCTTCGACGTCATGCAATCTCTTCAGATTATCGGCATGCTTTTGAAGCTCTTCGAGAGCGGCCTGACTCGAGCGAGCCCTGGTCTCATAACCTTCGACGACCCTGTTGAAAGCCTCCGAAAACTGAACAAAAACGAAAAGCAATTGAGTATATATACGGAAACCTTCTTCGAAAGATAAGCGAACGGAAAAAGAACTTACCAAATGAAGACGAGAAGCCGCCTCTTCATACGCTTCCTTCTCCAAAAGCATGTCTGGGGGAGGAAGGCGAACCCCAGGAGTACTCCTGGCGAGAAAATTCGCCGCCTCGGTCTTCTGAAGAGAGCGGACCAGAGTGGGATCGACAGAGGAACCCGAAGGAGCGTCCCCTTTGGCTTTCTTGGGCGCGTTCTCCTTAAGCCCTTCGATCGCAGCTCTCTTCTTGCCCGTCGCCCCAAATGGCTCGCTCGCCAACGGCTCGCCGGTAGGGTTGGAAGCCTTTCGCCCCCGGTTAAGGACTAAGGCATCCGGATCCCTCGATGTGTTCGAACGAGCCGGGGAAGGAGGTCTGGGAGAATTTCTCCGCTTCGAAGCCTTGCTCTTCGCCAAAGCTTCCTGGGCTAATTTGACCGCCTTCCCAACTTCCGTAGGCGGCCTATTACCTGGGTCTTTCTTCTCTGGATTGGGTTGTACTACCCTCTTACCCTCGCTCTTCGAGGATACAGCCTCACGGCGAGCCACCGGATCAACTTCAAGACGAGCTTCCTTCGCTCGTCGTTGCTCTTTGAGTAACGCGCGTGCGGACTTTGGGGGCATTGTATTCGAGGGCTTGGGCCAGTTGGGAACTTCCTCGTCCGAACTATCTGAAGAATCGAATGAGTCGTAGGCTTGTTCGCGCGCCCTCTCCACTCGCTCCAGAGTAAAGTCTCGTTCCCAATTAACTTTCAGCTCGCAGGAACGGGTAAGGAATTCGGAAAGATCTGGCGGGAATCGAAGCGCCAACCGTCGATCTGTAAAACAAGAAGACCAAGCAATATTAGATAACGGCTCGCGAGAATTCAAAATACTGATTTTTCTTCGGCTCGCACCGATTTCCTGCCAATTGTTCCTGATGAACTTCCTCCGCGTACTCCCAACCGAAGCTCCACTTATTGGAACGAAGAAGAAATATTTCTCCCAGCCATCATCCTTGTTGGGGAAGCCATCGATGATCTTCCGATTCTTCTTGTTGGAGATGTAATAGCGAAGCGACTTCCCGCTACGACGAAACTCCAAGAGGTTCTGAAGGTGATGGATCCCGAGCGGAATGCCAAGCTCATAGCTCAAGACGATCAACCCAACCAGATGCCGCATGCCTCGCGGCAGAAGTTGACCAAGTGCGAGCCCGTATTTCCCTAAGAAATGAAGAATCAGGCTCGGGATGGGAAACCACAGGAAAGTCTGGTAGAAGTAGCTTTCATATAACGTCAAGCATCCAGGCGGCGGATCATCGGCTCTCTGATGGCTCGCTGGAAGGAGAAGCTCAACTTCTTCAGATATGTTGAAGCAACGGCGAAGCGATTCCAAGGATGTCTCGGTACAAAGTGTTGCACCAGGAGGGTTCCGGATTGACTTTTTCGAAGAACCCCTCGGGGCTCGCGTCGATTTGGTTCGCCTCTTTGCTCCCTGGGACGAACCGGCTCCAAATTGTGGCCGACTCGATGCTTGAGCAAAAGGAGGTACGAATGGTATGAGAATGTCGCCGATCGCCCCATCATCAAACGCTCGCTCAATTTTGATCGCCTCCGCATCATATATCGGATCCAGCGAAAATGGAACGCGACCCGATTGATCATGGGAAAGCCAACGCTCTCCCATAGCCCCTTCATCTACATCAGTTGGCTCGCGTGCCTCGTTAGAACCATCACGCTGGGCAACCAGAGGCTCAGTCATCAGTCGGTCGATCTCAGCATCCCCCGTGGACCGAACCGACTGATTTCTGACTTTCGATTGCGAGCCGCCTGAATCATCGGATGAATCTGAAAACCAACGTCGACCCGAAGTCCCCGAATCGTTGGAATTATACGAGTGATCCTCAGAGTGATCTAGCCCAATGGAAGGAGTACGACTGCCTGAAGACATTCGGCTCGGAAGAAGATAGATCGGAAAGTTTGAAGATGCACCGGAGATGTGTTTTATCACGGTGGCGCGACCGAAGAACACGAAGAACACGAAGAACTTTCAAAAAAAGAGAGAGAGAAAGAGAGAGCTACCTTTTACTCGGTCGAGGAGAGAGAGGCAGAATGAGAAAAATGAGCCCCGAGCTTCTTATTTATAGAAATTTTGGCGCGTGGGCGCGTCGGTTCGGGAAGATGAAACGGCGCGACCTAATCCACGCGCTGGCTCGGGAAGGCGAAACGGCATGACCTAATTCCCGCCTAAACTTTAGGGCTTCCATTAAAGGTTAGTGGGCCCGGAGACGTTTCAGATCCTAAGTTCACATACCGATAAAGCAGTTCGACATCGTTTCATCAGAAGCAATTAGCGAGCCAAACATTTTGCGAGCGAAGCAACATTTGGCGAGCCGTATCCACGGAAGAATCAAATGACAATGTCTTCTCACTTTCAAACTTTAGCTCATCACTCTTACATCGAAGACTAACGAGCTGGGGGCAAACTGTTGGGGTCGGATTCCACCCCGAGATCGTCATTTGGATTGGACAAATGGAGGAAGACCGAGTTAGACCGCACCAGCCGAACCGCACCAAACCAGTCCGAGCCGGGTGTCAAACCAAAGGCCAGCTGGAGACTCCTTAATGGGCCGAACCAACATCCGACGAAGCGATTCGAGCCGAGGCCCATCAAAGACTTTCCTTGAACTGAAATCGGCGCGAGCCATAAAGGAAAGTTTACATTTTTGCGGAGTCGGCGCGAGCAGAAAAGGAAAGTTTACATTTTCGCGTAAAGTCGGTTGTAAAAGTCGGTTCATATTCTCTTATAAATAGGAACCGATAGTCATTATCTAGGGAGGACTTTTTCACACACATAAAAGGCACAGGCCACATATATTATAGCTCGCTCAACAGCTAAATAAAATAACCATCATTTGGATCGACTCTTGCGTTTATTTACGAAATCCTCGGCTCTCCCTAAAAACATTAAGAATACCGTAGTGCAGTTTTGGCTCGCACAACAGTTATGATTTTTATTGTTGTATGTAATGTAATGTAAAGCAGCACCTACTACTATATTGTTCCTATACTCCCCTCATCTTCTCATTCACGTCCGAAGAAACTAATAAACTATAACCTGAATAATGTTTGACTGGACCATTTGTGACTACTATCCCCCAAGAACCATATCCCGATCGTTTTCTTCTCTCACTGCTTATATTTGTGGTTCCAAATATTTTATCTAAAAAATCATATTCCACCACAAATATTTTATCAAGAACATTGAGCATAAATCATCTGCAAAAAGAAAAAGATTAGTAAAAGAGGTTTAACTAGATCAACTATTCATAACCTACATGATGAAGCTTTGACGAGAACATGTATAGAGACAAATATCCACAGAGACAAATCAAATGTTCTTGTGTGTTCACACATTAATGAAGTCTCATCAATACTTTGAATCTTATACGCGACGATAATTTCAACATAAAGACCACTAATGTGTGAACACACAAAGAACATTTAATTTGTCTCTGTAGATATTTGCCTCTACTTATGTTACCGTCAAAGTAGCAGAGACCAGATTCTTGTCGATGACTAGGCAAAGATGATGATCTAGTCGATTCCTTTTAAGGGTATGTGTTAACATAACGAGGAAATCTACAAGCACTTCTTTTCGACACTTGGGTTTGTTTAGTATGTTTAATTAATACATACATATACACAAAACAAGATAAAGTTAAACAGTAACAATTTGGCTCTATTTTAGTCTCTCTCCCTTAGTTTCCTAACTATCATGTCAACGGGTAAAGATCCCACAGGACCCACCGGTTCTAGCGACTCATCATCGGAACTCTCGTCATCAAAGTCATCTTCTATGTCACTATACTCTTCGGACCGGTCTTCGTCTTCGTCCTCCACGTAATCCTCTGCACCATCATTACCCGGCAAGACTAAGGCTGTGTACGTGTGTTCTGCTGCCTGTGAAGTGCCTTGGAACTCTTCCACCTTCTCCAACAGATCGTCTGGACTGAGGTCAAGCTCTTCCAGAATTACAGCCTTGGATGATTCCAAGGCTCGTTTCCATAGCGAGATCATCTTGGAGCTTGAGATCACCGTATTTGGATCAGACACCGTTTGTTCTATACTGGTTTTGTCTGAAAAGAAAAGAACAGATAAAAGCAATGTTTTGGTATTAGCTTTGGATAGTTAGGATCATTTGTTGTTTACTGAAAAACTCAAGAGTTAATAATACCCGAGAGATCAAGCTCTTCTGCTACGTTGGTCTCAGAAACGATTGGAGTTAAAGGATTGTCCAGAAACCGCGACTTCCAATCTCGTCCTCTCCACATGAGTATTTGCTCATCGTCAAAAGACAGAAGCACGCAAGGAACTAACTCCTGCGAAAAGATAAGAAACGAAGAGAAGGCTCTTCAGATACATAGAGAAATGTTGGATGATGAAAACCTGATAAAACTGAATATGAAACAAAAAGATATCAATGGAGATCAAGTATAAGAGGAACTTTTGTCTTCCTGACAAGCAACATTCAACATTTGAGATTGGCCGAAAGTGACTGCAATGAAGATGCAAAAGAAAAGAAAAACCTGAAGGATTAATAGACCTTAAGCTTAGCGCCTATTTTCTTGTAATCACTTGGTTCAAGTCCTGTGCAGTCGACTTTCACCAAGGGACTCAGTTCCAAGGCATCCTTAACATCTTTAACCAGAGACACGTACACTCCATTTTTAGCTGCATTGCAAAAACCGAGACAACGATAGTAAATATTTAGTCTCACCTCTTCTTTCAAGCTATGTGAATGCCAAAAGTAACAAAACAGGAACAAAGTACAAGTATCGCATAAACGATAAGATACACACTTACACAACTTGCAAATGGGCCTAAGAGACTTGCCCTTCACCCTAAACTCATGAGCTTCCTCTATGGTCAATCCTTGAGGAACTTCTTGAATGAGCTTCGGATAAACAGGAGCTGCTGGTTTCCACAGCATCACCGGGTACTGCGGACGTGTGCGGTAGTTGTAATTTCTACCCCTGAATAGGTATATAACACCTCCGACTCTGTGAATGATCTCTCCTCCTGTCTTCTCCTAGATAAGAGTAAAAGACAAAGAGAACGGATACTTTAAAACCTAGAAGAGTAAACATACAAAGATGGCATCTTTTGTTACTCTCTCAAGTTACAACCCAGATTTTTCTACACATTCTGATATCTCAAGTTCGATATGTCCTACATAGATTCGACTAAAATTACTAATCAAGAAAAAAACATTGATCAAAGTCTAAGCAAATACCTCAAGAACACGACAGACGTTATCCATATCCACAGTTGGAACTCCTTTGCAACGAACCTTGCAAACGCGCCGTCTCTTCCAATGCGAATGTATCAGTTCCAACATGTTATGCGTAAATCCATCTCTCCCTGTAAACACACACACAATCTCCAATGTGAGTGAAACTGGAATCAAAAAGCTCCTGACTGAAAAAATGTGAGCACACTCACCTAAATTAACCTGGCGATTATCATGCATATGCGGCTTTATCAGCATCCCCTTCTCCCATTTCTTCAATGGCTCTCCGAGTATCTCGTCTCTCGTCATCGACTCCTTCGGATACCTCCCGAAAGGGAACGGCCCAGGCATTTCCACATACTTTACCACAGATTTTCCAGCCGGCGGTGGATTGAAGGAATCGAACAACGGAATCTTCTTCTTCGATTTCTTCAACGGCGCTTTCCCCGTCCACGGCCGCGGCATCGTCGGCGGCGCGAACGGCATAAACGCCGGTTCTCGGATTCCCACCGGTTTAACCTTCGGCGTCTCGGAGTAGCTGAACTGGAACTCGAATGGCGCCCCGGGAAGCTGGTAAGAGACGCCGGAATCTCCGATAACGATGGTTCGATCGCCATCCGACGAGATTACTCCTTCTTTCACCGGCTTGTAGTATCTGGTCTGGCGATGCGGAAGCTTCAGCGCTGGATTTGATTGCGGTTTCGGCTGTTGCGACTCAGTGTCATTGCTAGTTCTCGGATTACGATTTCTACGGGACGGTGCGTACTTGGGAATCGGTATCGGCGGAGCTGGCCGGAAATTCCCCGCCGATGAATCCGCCTTTGGAGGCGTCGAAGGTAGAGAAGAGAAGAGATTAATATCTGGTAGTGAACCTACAATCGCCATTGATAATGATTTGAATGTTTTTAGTTTACACAAGGAAGGAGGATAAATCCATTTTCATAGTTTGAAGATATTTCTCTCTTCAACGACACCGTTTTAATCATTACGGGCTTCACATTTCTATTTGGGCCTAAGGCCCATTAACTTAAGATTAGTCCAAGTCCAAAATCTGGGAACACCCTAATTTCCCTGGTATAAAAGCCATCGCTAAACTCTCTGCGTCTCTCTCCGAGCAAAATCAGAGAGAAAATGCAGATCTTCGTGAAAACCCTAACGGGGAAGACGATAACCCTAGAGGTTGAATCATCCGACACGATCGACAATGTGAAGGTCAAGATCCAGGACAAGGAAGGGATCCCACCGGACCAGCAGCGTCTGATCTTCGCCGGGAAGCAATTGGAAGACGGGAGGACTCTGGCCGATTACAACATCCAGAAGGAGTCGACACTTCATTTGGTTCTCCGTCTGAGAGGAGGAGCGAAGAAGAGGAAGAAGAAGACGTACACGAAGCCGAAGAAGATCAAGCACAAGCACAAGAAAGTGAAGCTCGCGGTGTTGCAGTTTTACAAGGTCGATGGAACCGGAAAGGTTCAGAGGCTGAGGAAAGAGTGTCCTTCGGTTAGCTGTGGACCGGGAACGTTCATGGCGAGTCATTTCGATAGGCATTACTGTGGGAAATGTGGAACCACTTATGTCTTTAAGAAGCCTGATGAAGAGTGATTATTAGGTTGTGCTTTTTTTATTTATTTTGACTCATTTCGGATTATTACTATCGTTTTATTTTTGTTTTTGGAATGTTGGATTTGTGGTATTGAGGTTTAATTTTTAATCAATAGTTGCATTGAGTCATAATCTTATCTCCAAGAAGAATTATCTGTGCGGTTTCTGATATATGATTAGAGTTGCAGTTTATTGGAAAATTGTTTTTTTGTTCATCATGGTTAGACTGATCTGGAATTAGTGACTTGTAGCTGTAGAATTAGGATATTGAGCTGAATCAATGTGTACTTGACAATCTTGTTTAGCGAAATGGATAGGTTTTGTTGTTCAAAAAAGAAAATATTATACGTAAATGTTTTATTTCGATTTTTGAGAACTTGTTTGCTAATATGGGCCATAGATTTTCTGTTCTTCGTGTTTATGTGGTAGATCCTGTGTTGTCTTGGCACGTCGAGTCTCAAATTTTAAGCGTCTTTTTAACAGTGATTAAAATCCATCAATTTTGGTTGAAAGATTTTCGATTTTCGATTTTCTTATTGTGTTAAATAAAAGTTTCATCTTTTACCTTTTCTTGCATTTGATAAAAAAAGAATTTTTGTACAGGAGAATTTAAACGAGCGACAACAATTTTGAACTATGAAAATCTTAGCCTCATCTGAAACGACTTCTCACGCTCTCAGTAGGCCTGTTTACAGGGACTATTGAGTAAAGAAGTGTAGAATAATAGTTAATGAAAACAGATCAAGATTTGTTGGCTTTTGCTGTTTAAGTTGATTAAAATTTTGGCAATGAAAATGGATTGAAACTTTGTTCAGTCCGGTTTTGACCGTTTGAGTGGGTCATATGCTCGTAGCATGGGATTCTGTCCACAAAACTATACAAATGTGTAGGAAAATTGAGTAAATATTATGTAAAGTCTTTTTCTCGTGGTAGAACACAACATATGAGATGAGAGTAAGCGAGAAAGAGAGAGCAATAAAGAGAGGGACAGTGGAAATAACATGAGCTGAGAGAGAGAGAGAGAGAGAGAGTGAAAGAGCACTGAAACTTGAAGAGAAATTGAGAGGGAGAGGAAGACTTTGGGGAAAATGGTCAAGAAACAGTTAGCAATTGTGAGGGGGAAGAAGGACAAAATCCTAAGATTCCGAGTTACTAAAAGTGATGAGTCTCCTAGAAACACCCGCACTAGTCTCAACTCACTGCACTTTCACTCTCAGCCTAAACTCCAAAGACTGTTGAGTTTGTGAGAAACTCAATAAATCCCATTTAAAGAGACAACTACACATGAGACAAAGAGGCATTTCTTTCTCAACTTCACTTGTTTTTTTCTTTCTAACTTGCAAACCAAACCACACATTACCACATCATTTATTACCCATCTCTCTTTGATCTACTGTCTATCTGCTCTCGTGCAACGTGGCTTTCCCTTTTTACATGTTCATTATTGTAAGATTTTAACACTTCTCTTTGCCATTGATTATAAATTTTCCTTTTGATATTCCATTGTTCAACCTAGTTTAATCTTACAATAACTCATAGATTTATTATCTTGCACGTACGGTTACAAATATATATATATACGCGGTTTATATATCTGTGATCATGGGTTGTTAAAAGATAGAATATGACAAAAAAAAAAAAAGGAATGAGAAAAGTTTTAGAGGGAGAGCTTATAATGTTTTGCGTTTATGAGCCACACGGTGTTATTCTTTTATTTATTTCATTATCAGGCAAAATATCTATTGTAATGGTAAATTTTCATATGCGTGGCACAAGAATATAGCTTGCAAAGCTCTTAATTAGTGTTTTTAATTTAATATAACGGGAACGAGATCTTAATAAGAGAAATTTGTCAATAGAACTCTACCAACAGCAATACGTAATTATTTATATAGATACATAATTCATTTTCTTTAGAAAAGAAAATGTAGTTTATAGTATCAAGGAGTTAGGAATGTGATTAATAGAAAGAATGAGAAACATTTACTGCTCACAGCTCATCAAGACGATGAAGATCTCAATTATTAGAAGTGAGATAGAGACGCACATAAGAGGTCTTGAGTAGTGCATTTTACCATATAACCAAAGAATTTTCACATGAAAGACATAATATTTCATTAATGATTACTCTCTATCTATATATACACACACCCACACACATATATTTCCTATCATTCATCGTACACTCTCTCACTTTTTTGTTTCTCTCTCTATGACAACAAGAATGCCCAACATGACCACACTCAACCATCTGTTTGATCTGCCGGGGCAGATTTGCCACGTCCAGTGTGGTTTTTGCACCACTATTCTCCTGGTATACCTTAACTTCTTCTCTTTCATCTCTCTCCATCTTTACATGTATGATCATTTGATGAATATATATGTTATACAGGTGAGTGTGCCGTTCACAAGCCTGTCAATGGTGGTAACTGTGAGATGTGGGCATTGCACAAGCCTCCTCTCTGTCAATTTGATGAAGGCTTCCTTCATTCCTCTCCATCTCCTTGCTTCTCTCTCTCATCTCGATGAGGTTCCGGTACATATCTGCTATGCATATGGTCTCTATACTTATATAGACATGGATCAACTCTAATTCTTATTTTATATAAATGTGTGAAGGCGGGGAAAGAGGAGGTGAATGTAACTACAACAGATGGTGTGGAAGAAGAAGCATGGAAGGTGAATCAGGAGAAGGAGAACAGTCCAACGACTTTGGTTACATCTTCAGACAACGAAGATGAAGATAAAGATATGTCTCGTGTTTACCAAGTTGTCAACAAACGTACGTTTATATATATTGTTTGAAAATTTTCAGCTTAATTTCCTTTAGTTTTATTACTTAAATTGAGCTTTTTTTGAGTTTGAATAGCACCTGAGAAACGACAACGAGCTCCTTCAGCTTACAATTGCTTCATCAAGTAAGAAATCGATCCAATATATATATATTTAACTACCTAATTTACATGAGTATGTATGTTTCAATTTTTTTTGTAATATGGTTCATTTTTTGGGTATCATGGATTTGAGCAGGGAAGAGATCAGGAGGCTAAAGGCTCAGAATCCAAGCATGGCTCACAAGGAAGCTTTCAGCTTAGCTGCCAAAAATGTACTTACACTTAATCTAACCTTAAAACTTGAAAAGAAAATCAATAGAAAAAAACCCTAATTTACTTTTCATCTCTTAGCTGACCAGCTTAATTGAGAGATCTGCTGATAATTTTTTTGTGATTTCAATTTATTTATTTATTTGGGGATGGTGAAGTGGGCCCATTTCCCTCCAGTGCAAAACAAGAGAGCTGCTTCAGATCAATGTTTTTGCGAGGAAGATAACAATGCAGTACTAACATGCAATGCTCTTGAGGTAATTTCAGTAACTAATTAAGTTTTTCTTCAAATTCAGTTATCATATACTTGAAAAATAAACTCCATTACTAGGCCAACAGAAATGTCATTTCCTAAGCAAACCAAATAATAAGCATTTACTAGATCCAAATAGCATCACTCTCAGTAAAAATTTCAGAACCCTAGCTATTAATTGTAGTTATTAAAAAATCATTTTTATTGATCCTCAACTACTCCAATGTGTAAAATTTATGACCTAAACCTTTTTATAGTATTGAAGCTCACACTGCACACAGTTTACTTTTATAGAAACCCATTCAACTAATTAAAGCATTCCAGCTGAATATGTATATTTTCAATAAATTTAGCTTGGGTTTTAATTAATTGCTGAAATGTTTGGAATGCAGGACCATGGAGAAAGCAATAATGGGTTCCGAGAGAGAAAGGCTCAAAGGCATTCCATTTGGGGAAAATCTCCATTTGAGTAATAACAGTACTTGGCATAAGAAATGTGTGACGGTGACTATTTTCTTTCTAGGGTTTGATTTTGTTGCTTTAGGGTTTGTGTTGCTGGAGAGAGAGAAGGGAAGAAACTTAAACTTACGTAGGATTTGGGTGTTCGAGGAGAATCTTGGGAATGAGCGATTTAATTCTGTAGTTTCGTACTTCTCAACTTTGAACTTAGTTTGAAGAAACACTGACTCTATACCAAATCCTACTTTTTCATTCATGACTACTTATATGCTATGAGTGTTTTAATATTCCATGAATCAGTTTCGTAAGACTCTTTGTTAAGGTATCATTATAACTTTATAAGATACTTCTTGACTTCACTATAATGGTTTTGTACGATGGGGTAAAACACATACTAGTTTTTAATTTTTAAAGCTATGAATTTTTGAAATTCGCACTTTGATTGATCTTCGACCAGTTACGGTGCTTTAACTGCACACCTACGGACATAAAATTTCGTTTACGTCTATATATCACCAAATGAAGCCTAAGACTTTTTCTAATAGGAAAAGAGCTTCCAAAATTCCCCAAGCGGAAGTCACTTTCTAGCATATTACATTTTCAATTTAACCTTATGCAAATGAAAATTCATGTGGAACGCGTAACGCATATATCCCGAAAATAAAGTTGTACTAAAGATGTCAACAAAACACGCGAACCTCTATAGCGTGCAATGAGAATATTAATTAGTTGCACCACACCTAATTCACAAGTGACACTTGTGGAAAACACATTGAACAATCTTTACCACCACCATATGTTTCGGGTACTCGATTTCTAAATCCGATAATTATTGGTTTTAACTCTTTTTTTTAAATATCACTTTAAACACCATAGTGAAATAGATTGAATTTTAACACTCTCAAACACTCTAGAATTTTAACACTCTAGAAAGAGAGAATAATACTAAAAAGACTTTAAGAAAAATGCGTTTGCTATATCTTTTAACCTTTTTCGAACTTTCTTTTGGCTTAAGCGAGTCAGGATACATTATCTATGTTCTTCTGAGTGACCATGACCGTTTCGTCGGTGATTGCATTCTTATATATATATCATCGGTTGGTTCTCAACGATTTTAAAAAGCCAAGCATAGAATGTCGAAATCCAAACTCCTAAACGAACATCTTATCCACAGAAACAAGAAGGAATAGTAGTTTATCCTCAATGCCTCATATTTCTCAAGAAAAAAAATCTAGATCACACGGTATTGATTGTTTCTTTTGGTAATTTGGTTATAGTTAGAAATAAAAAAAATGTAGAAAAATTTATTGATTATCAAGGTTTTCTTTCGTAATTTTATAATTAAAAAGGATTAGTATCTCTAAATTTTCAAAAGCTAGGTTGGTTTTCAAAATACAATCTTTTGTAGTTCACTAAATTTCCATCAGTTTTCCTCATATTTTTCAATAAACCTGAGACTTCGGGTACCCGTTCAGGTTCGAGTCGGGTTACTTTGGGTTTTGGGTTTTCGGGTTTTGGAATTATAAACCCCATCTGGTTTTGGTTTTTTTTTTTTTTTTTTTTTTTTTTTTTTTTTGAATTTGGGTACCTGAATGACGCAAATTTATTTAATTTAAATGAATTTTGGTTATGTTTTGAAAAAATATATTTGATTTTAACATATATATCTAACTAAAGTTTTTTTGGATTTTTTGGAGTATTAAAAATACAATCATAGATCAAACATATTAGTTATATATAATCATAAATATAACTAATATGTTCGATCTATGATTGTAATTTTTTGAGTATTTTGTTTATATTAAAACTTTATATACATTTTTTAACATTTAATCATAGTTTGGGTTTTCAGGTACTCATTCGGTTTTTAGTTATGGTTTTGGTTCCTTTTTGGATTTTCGGATTTAGAAGTCTAAGATACATCTATCTCGGGTTTGGTTCTGGTTCGTTTTTGATTTGGTTTTTTGGGTTTGGTTAAATCCCACATTTATTTTTCAACAATTACTCATAAAATAAAATATTTTAGACAAAGCAATATGTGCACGTTTTCTCTAACTAATAATAGAGGCAAATTCGTAAAATGAAGACAAATTCCCATCGGTGGGTCCGTTTCCACCGGGGCTCAACTACTGCCAAGGTGCCGGAATACGCAACTTATTTAAACACATTATTTGAACGGCTCCCAATAAAAACACGCCACGTCATCTCTCCTTCCCTGTCATCCACTGGATAACGACCACCTCGGACGGTGTCGGAGACGTTTCATTTCCCCCCCGACGCTAGTGGCATTTTCGTAGATAAATTCGTAATCGGTGGGGCGTTCCATCGAAGGTTAGTGCTTATATACTAAGTCCACCGCGAGACAAACACTTGTTTCTCTATGTCTTACAATTATTATTCGCCAGAACTAGAAACCAAAACCCAATTTTGTTACCTCTTTCCTCAATCCAAAAGTCGAAAAAAATAACAAAAGCTTTAAGCTTGAATTTTTGGGTTTTTGATTCTCTTCTTCAATCTAAATTTCGAGAAATTCAGGTAAAGAGAAAAATCCGATCTTTAATCATCATATCACGAGCTTGGTCAACTCTGTTTTTTTTGTATTCACGATCAATCGAGAATCGATTTGATCATCTACTTATCGTATCTTTGATTACCTTGGATTAGTATTGTTTCGATGGAATTCAATTGAGTTTTGGTATAGGTTGGAGATGGGCTCTGAAGGACCAAAAGCAATTACAATTCATGTGACTGGCTTCAAGAAATTCTTAGGGGTTTCCGAAAACCCTACTGAGAAAATAGCTAATAATCTAAAATCATATGTGGAGAAACGAGGATTGCCTTCTGGAGTGAGTCTTGGTAGCTGCACTGTTCTTGAGACTGCAGGGGAAGGTGCAAAGTCTCAGCTTTATGAGGTTTTGGAGTCTAGTGTTGCCTCTGCTGATAAGAACACGAATGGAACTGTTGTTTGGGTGAGAGACTCTTACTAATGTTCTTCACTCTAGTTTCTTTTCTCCACTTCAAAACTGATCCTTTCTCTTAATAGATTTTAAACAAACTAGACTTTTGACTGTAGATGAAGTGTGATTCTGCTGTGTTTCTTTTTCTATCTTCAGTGATGAGTGTGTCACTGTGTTCTGCTTCTCACTTGATATGTTTTAGAGCTAAAGATTGTTGAGGTCTTAAAATAATTAGATTGTTCAAGAGCTTATAACTTTGAAATGTAAAAACTTGTTCTCTTCTTGGGATTTGACTATTTGAGTGTCTCTGCTCTTGATTCTGGTTCTTGTTTAGCTACATCTCGGTGTGAACAGCGGAGCGGCAAAATTCGCCATTGAAACAAAAGCAGTGAACGAGGCTCATTTCCGTTGTCCTGATCAATTAGGGTGGCAACCACAGGTTAAAAATGATAGCAATTGTGTTTGATATTCACTTTGATAAGATCCAAAAACACTAATTGAGCCTCTTTTTAACGTTTTCTTTACACAGCGGCTTCCTATAGTTGTTGAAGATGGAAGCATTTTAAAGGCAAAAGAGGTACACACACACACACACACACACACTTCACCACTAACTCACGGTTTCTTCTTGCAAGTTTCTAAATTGGTTTCAATTTTTGGTGTCGTGAAGAGTTCATGCTCGACAGAGTCGATTTTCAAGTTACTGAAGAGTAAAGGATTCGACGTCATTCAATCAGACGACGCTGGACGGTTTGTGTGCAACTACGTGTACTATCACTCTCTGAGATTCGCAGAGCAAAAGGGACACAAGTCTCTGTTCGTTCACGTTCCTCTGTTCTCAAGAATTGATGAAGACACTCAGATGCAATTTGTGGTCTCTCTATTGGAGGCAATTGCAGCTACTTGCTAGTGTTTATCTACACTACTACGCCATTATTGTAAGTATATATGTATATCGATCTCTCTGTCTTGTACGAAGCATATTATGTTCTTTTGTTTGGGGGGGGGGGTGTATAAAAAGAGGGACGATTGCTTTTGGCTCTGAAACTTTCTGAGTCTAGTAAACGAGATCAAGAAAGAAAGAGCCTTTTGTGATAATCTCTGTAATAAAAAGATAAATCTCTTTATTCAAAAATGTCAAAGTTTGGATTTTTATGATATTTCTTGCTTTTTTGCTTTGCCCAATACAATCTTTAAGTTCTTAATAAAAAAGGAAAAAGTAATATTTGAAAAGAAAGACGTAAAAGCCGGTTTCTTCGGAGAAACACTGATACTTGTTGAGCAAGGAGCATAAAAAGGATTCGATTTTTGGTCTTTTAATTTTGATTTCAATTGCCAATCTCCGGCTGGGAGAGAGCTATTACTGTGCAGAAGACATGCGAGGTGCTCAAGCTTTGAACTTTCTTCGCAGAACAACGACGTTAGCTCAACATATCTGTCCTGCACCGCCGCATACGGCGGCGACTCGTTTGCAGTTGGGTTCGTTTCTTGAAGAAAACCCTAGCGATCTTGTTTACACCCATAACCGCAAGATTGACGAATTGATCAAATCCGGGAACTTGACATCTGCACACGAAGTGTTCGATGGAATGTCCGTACGAGATGTTGTCACTTATAATCTTCTTATTTCTGGGAATAGCCGAAATGGGTTTTCTATAAGAGCTATCGAGCTCTACGCGGAGATGGTCTCTCATGGTCTTAGAGAGAGCGCTTCCACGTTTCCTTCTGTTCTGAGTGTATGTAGTAGCGATGAATGGTTCTGTAAAGAAGGAATTCAAGTTCACTGCAGAGTGATTTCGCTTGGGTTTGGATGTAATATGTTCGTCAGGTCTGCACTTGTGGGTCTATATGCGTCTTTGCGGGTTGTTGATGTTGCTTTGAAGTTGTTTGATGAAATGCCTGAGAGGAATTTAGCAGTTTGTAATTTGCTGTTGAGATGTTTTTGCGAGACTGGAGATTTCAAAAAGTTGTTTGGAGTGTATCGTAGGATGGAGCTTGAAGGTGTTAGTGAAAATGGGTTAACTTATTGTTATATGATTCGTGGTTGCTCTAATGATCTGTTGTTGTATGAAGGGAAGCAATTGCATTCACGAGTGATTAAATCTGGATGGAATGTTTCTAATATCTTTGTGGCTAACGCGCTTGTGGACTTTTACTCTGCTTGTGGCGATTTATACGATTCTAAGAAGTCTTTCGATGTTGTTCCTGAAAAGGATGTAATATCGTGGAACTCGATTGTTTCTGTGTGTGCGGATCACGGGGCTGTGCTTGAGTCTCTTGATTTGTTTGGAAGGATGCAGTTTTGGGGGAAGAGACCTTCGATACGGTCATTCATGTCGTTTCTGAGTTTCTGTAGCAGAAACGGAGATATTCAGTGCGGGAAGCAGATCCATTGCTATGTCTTTAAAATGGGTTTTGATGTTTCAAGTTTTCATGTCCAGTCTGCTCTAATTGACATGTATGGCAAATGCAATGACATTGAGAGTTCTGTGTCTGTTTACCAGAGTTTGCCTGGTCTGTCTCTGGAGTGTTGCAACTCGCTGATGACTTCTCTGATGCACTGTGGCATCACTAAAGATATCATTGAGATGTTTGGTTTGATGATTGATGAAGGAACTGGAATCGACGAAGTCACTATTTCTACTGTCCTCAAGGCTTTGTCACTCGCTGTACCAGCAAGTTCACATAGCTGCACGCTTGTACATTGCTGTGCCATCAAATCAGGCTATGCATCTGATGTTGCAGTCTCGTGCTCTCTAATTGATGCGTATTCAAAGAGCGGTCAGAATGAAGTATCTCGGAAGGTGTTTGATGAGCTTGAATCGCCTAACATCTTCTGCTGGACTTCGATCATCAGTGGTTATGCTAGAAATGGCATGGGAAGAGACTGTGTTGAGATGCTGAGAGAAATGGATCAAATGAATCTTATACCAGACGAAGTTACAATCTTGTCTGTACTAACAGGTTGCAGCCATTCCGGTCTTGTTGAAGAAGGCGAGCTGATTTTCGACTCACTGGAATCGAAGTACGGGATTTCTCCTGGAAGAAAACTCTATGCGTGCATGGTGGATTTGCTAGGGCGTGCTGGTTTTGTGGAAAAAGCCGAGAAGCTGCTTCTTAAGGCACGCGGAGATGCAGACTGCATAGCTTGGAGCTCGTTACTGCAGAGCTGTAGGATACATGGAAACGAAGCAATAGGAAAGAGAGCAGCGGAAGTTTTGATGGATCTTGAACCTGAGAATTTCGCTGTTTACATTCAAGTTTCGAAATTTTATTTTGAGGTTGGTGACTTTGAAATCTCCCGGCGAATCAGGGAGATTGCGGCTTCACGAGAGCTCATGAGGGAGATCGGTTACAGTTCAGTCATCGTGAAAAACTGATAACAGCAAAGCTGCATGACAGAGATTTGCTTCAGCTTCAGAATCATTTTTCTACATATCTGTGAAATGGGTTCTTTTACTTGAAGCCATCACACATGATTGACACTCTACAAGGACAACACAAAAGGATAACATTCTTTATTTCCCAGGTTGGTGCAACAAACTCAATTGACCTCTTTAATTTCTGCCATAATGTCAGCTTTTCGTTCTTCAGAACCACAACGTGTCTAAAGATCCGAAAATAGCATGATTAGGGTAAAGAAGTTGCAAGATTTTCAGGGCCTTCTTTCTCGTTTGTGTTTATTTAGATCTCATGGGACCAACATTCATCAAGAACAAGTTGACCACTAAGGTTTTGCGTTGTAGAGGTTTTGGAGTAAAGCAAAGAAGTGTAAAAGCACATGACTTGTGCTTTAAGCATAGATATTGTAGAAAAACATGGCCTTTTGTTCATGTGCTTTTAAGCCAAGCCAATAAACCCCATTAATTAGTATGCATATAAATTCATATCCAAAACCAATCATCTCTGCAAAAAAACAAATCTCATTAGTGGGCAGTGGATATAATCAAACCGGAATCTTCTTTAAGCGCTTTGATTGAAGCATATGATGGATAAGCTCTACATTCTTTGCCTTCTAGGTCTGTTAATGGTAACTGCTTATGGAGTTGCAGGGAAAATGGTGTACACCGATCTCGACATCCTTGAGGAGCTTGAGAACTTTGACGTAGAGCTAGTTGATTACGATGATGATAATGATGCAAAGCTCTTTGATTTGCCATCATTTACAAGCCGAAGTTCTGGTAAGAATCTGGTGAATGTGGATACATTTGGTGCAGCTGGAGATGGAGTTTCCGATGATACTCAGGTGCGTTTGAGATCATATTTTCTTATTTCATGATAAATGACAGGTTCTCTAGATACCCAAAATGCTATCAGTTCTATGTCTTGAAATAGAAACATTTCCCCAAACTTACATTCATGGAATAATTTAGTGCACTGTAGACTTGATATATAGATTTTGCGGGATTCAGTTTGATATCTTTTGGGAAACTAATCTGTGCAATGCTCTTCTCAAATAAGGCATTCATAAGCGCATGGAGCAAGGCCTGCTCCACACCAAAATCCGTGTTACTTGTTCCCCAAGGACGGCGATATCTAGTAAATGCAACAAAGTTCAATGGTCCATGTGAACAGAAGTTGATAATTCAGGTCAGGTTTTCCGTTTTGAGTTCTGATATTTTTTTGTTATCTTCAGCAGCAAAACAAAACAAAAAACTATACAACGATCTATGGTATATGTCTTATACAAATTCAGAAACTTTTTACAGATCGACGGAACAATAGTGGCACCAGATGAGCCCAGCGATTGGGACCCAAAGTTGCAAAGAGTTTGGCTCGAGTTTTCGAAACTCAAAGGTGTTGTGTTCCAAGGGAAAGGAGTTATAGATGGTTCTGGCAGCAAATGGTGGGCTGCTTCTTGCAAGAAAAACAAGTCTAACGTAAAAATCTTCTATACCCAAAATTAGCTTTCTTTAACTTCAAAAAAAGTAAATGTCTCAAGTTTTCTATCATAATCTTACACATCTTTCTTGCTCTCTTGCAGCCTTGCAAAAGTGCACCAACGGTAAGAAACCATTGCCTTATTATGTACTTGTTTCTTCTTATTAAGGTGGCTTCTTGTTTAGTTTGATTCATTCAACTAGCTTTTTGTTTTCCCTGCAGGCACTAACTATAGATTCTAGCTCAGGTGTGAAAGTAAGTGGCTTGACGATCCAGAACAGTCAGCAGATGAATTTCATCATTGCAAGGTCAAATTCAGTTCGAGTCTCCAAAGTTATGGTCTCTTCTCCAGGAGATAGCCCCAACACTGATGGTATCCACATCACTGGATCTACCAATGTTGTCCTTCAAGACTGTAAAATCGGCACAGGTTTTTCTTCTTCTTAAACCAAAATCTTTACGCAAATGAAACATTCAAATTTCAAGTACGGCTGTATCTATCTCTTAATACTGGGATTAAACAGGGGATGATTGTGTCTCGATTGTGAATGCGAGCTCGAATATAAAGATGAAGAACATCTATTGTGGACCTGGACATGGAATCAGGTACATCATCAAATTTTATAAATAACATCTGTTTCAAGATCAAAGTATAACTTTTTGGAGTTTCTCGCAGCATTGGAAGTCTTGGGAATAATAACTCAATAGGCATTGTAACAAACGTTGTGTTGGACACTGCGTTCTTGAGAGAGACAACTAATGGACTCAGAATCAAAACATATCAGGTAACCAATAAAAAAAGCTATGATCTTTACTCTTATAAACCTCTATTTGGCTAAATCCGCATCAACCATTGTTCACTACAGGGAGGTTCTGGTTACGTTCAAGGTATTCGATTCACAAACGTAGAGATGCAAGATGTCTCTAACCCAATAATCATTGATCAGTTCTACTGCGACAATCCAACTTCCTGTCAAAACCAGGTTTCTTTACAACACAACACAAGTTCTTGAATATTCTATGAAAACAAAACTCAAAGATGAAAAGTAACTCAAGATATGTTATCTTTTTTTTGTTTTTGGGTGTAATGTAGACCTCGGCGGTTAAAATCAGCCAGATAATGTACCGGAACATAACCGGGACAACCAAAAGTGAAAAAGCCATAAAATTTGCGTGCAGCGACACAGTCCCTTGCAGCCACATTGTCCTCAACGATGTGAATCTTGAAGGCAAAGATGGTCAAGTAGAAGCTTACTGTAACTCTGCTGAAGGTTTTGGGTATGGAGTGATTCATCCGTCGGCGGATTGTCTGTACTCGCACGACGACAAGGGCATGGACCAGAGTCACAAGTCAGAGGAAGCTGAGACTGGCCACGACGAGCTCTGATGGTGGTAATAAACTAAGTGTTTGTAGTGAGGGATGATATGTAAAATAGTTTTCTGAACCATATGATATACAGTAAAAGATGATTTTTTATTTTTATTTTTACAGTCAACCTAATCATAAGGTTGTTGTTATTAACAGCATTGTTCTCCACCTTTTGTATCATACGTCATATGCACATTTTTTTTTTCAACATTAAAAGTTTAATGTTAATGAAATTCAATACACAAAAACCCCTTGTGTTACTCCAGCAGCTGACACATCAGCTTTTTCAAGCAGGGAAAAGCTGACAACTCAGCAAAAACCTTAAACCAATGAAAACATTCTAAATAATACCAGTCAGCATTTCATTAATACACCTCAGCTTCTTACCCGGTTTGATTTAAGTGAAATAGAAATTGGTTTAATTTGTTCTTTCTTATTCCACCGAACCGGTAAAATTGATTTTATCCGCAGAAATAATTTCGACGTGAATTCAGAGGTCAGTCTCTTCTTCTTCTCTGTGTCGAGTTTCAACGAGAATTAGTTGCGGGAGAAAATGGATTTGATTTATTGTTTCCGACCCATTCAGTCTTTTCGCAGAATCTCAGTTGTGCCTGATTTTAGCATAAGCAGTATTCCCGTTCGATGACGAGTCTTCGTTTTTGATTTTCAGCGCCGCCATTTAACCAGTCTCCAAAAATTTCCATCAAGACTTATGCAAAAGAGAGTAAGAAGCAAACGATTATCGTTGAACCAAATAAACAGAACAAAGTTGAAAAATCACTCAAAAAATTAAGAAACAAAAAAGATGATGAAGAAGAAGAAGAAGAAGAGGTGGAGGAGGAGCAAGTTCTTCTCGAAGATGTTCTAGACGGTACGTCGTCCCTAAAAAGAAGATTCACACAGTCAATAGACAGCTCACACAGAGATAATTAAAATATGCTACATGCCCAAACTATTTTATTTCACATATATTTAATAATAAAATAATGACCAAGATTAAATAAAAATATAACAAATTGAAAAAAAAAAATACCGCGGCGTAGCACGGGTCTAAATCTAATCTATATATTATAATATTAGATGGTTACACTATTTCTCACTCCATGAGAAGCTGCCATGTGTCACTTCAAAATTTTGACATGTGTCTATTTTTCAATTCAAGATCAATTAAGTTTTTTTTATCAACTATTATAATAGATATAAACTACATAATTAAATTATATTTATTTCATGCAAACACATATCATCTTTTTAAATTAAACCTCAATTTCTCTTCATTAAGTTTTTATGTCAAATAATTATTTAATTCATATAAACTATATAATTAAACCACATTCAGTAATGCAAACATATGTATATATAATATATAAAAAAAAATTTAAAAATCGATATATAAATAAGTTGATAGTTTACAATGCAAATGATGTCCACCAAAAATTTGCAATTAAAACCACATACAATTAATTAAATCATACACATAAAACTTTTTTCATGAAAATATTTATTTCATATAAAATACACAATTAAAATATACATAAAATTCATGCAAACATACATAAAATATTTGATATTTTACTATTCAAATGATTTCCAGCAAAAAAATGATGGAATTAATTTAATGTGTTCATATAAAACTTGAATTTCACACATAATAATAATAATAATAATAATAATAATAATAATAATAATAATAATAATAATAATAATAATAATAATAATAATAATAATAATAATAATAACAACTTCATTGATTTTACTTATTTTATATGGTAACCTCACATAATAATTCAATTAAATTAAATGTTCATAACTAACAATTTGTAACAGCCAATTAAATCCTATGAAAATCAATGTAATGCTCAAAAAATTATGTAACTAAAATCACATAAAATTAATTTTCTCACAAAATGATGATATTTATTTCATAGAAATTAGAAAATTGAACCACACTCAAGTCATACAAACACATGTAAATCTTACATGTAAAGATTTACATGTAATATATGGATATTTTTTCTTAAACAAAACAATAGAAAAATATTTAATATTTTACTATACAAATAACGTTCATACAAAAAAATACAATTAATTAAATCATACATAAAAAATTTGAGATTCACACATAATAACTCCATTGATTGTATACATTTAATTAATGTAAAATATTTAAATGTGTCAATCATACTAAATATTTGAATTGTCCTAGAAAAACGAAACTAAATTAAATTTTCATAATATTAGATTCTAAGAACAAAAAAAGGTTTATAGTCAATTAATCAATTTTAAAACCAGCTAAATAAATTACTAAATATTTACAATATGTTATATATATATATATATATATATATTTATATAATTAAATCCACGCGTAGTTTTAAATACGTATTATTTTGCTTTCAGTAAGTGGAATTGGATTGGTGCTAGTCCCACAAAATGAAATACAAAAAGGAAAAAGAATTTGACTTTTTAAGATTAGAGAGGAACACATCACATGGGGACACACCGGACACCAAAGGACGCAATTGAGATTGAGTTTTTTTATATGTTTGGCACGTGCGAAACTCTTCCCATTTTTTCACAATTATTATTTTTCTGATTAATATTTCCCAATTTGTGTGTAGCTGTAAACATCAATGACCAAATGCCAACCCATTTATTTACTTTTTTTCAATACAACTCAACAACTACACAAGCCTCAGATCTAGTCTTCGGCTTGCAATTTGCAAACTATTTCTTTATTGTAATGTGAAACTAGAATTTGAATTTGTAATCAAATGACAGTTTTATATGGTATATTTTTCTTTCATATGTATAGAATTATTACTTAACTGGTTTGTCTATATCCAAAAGAATGCAATTATGCAAATAAAGAAATAGTATCCTAGAAAACTTAGAAAAAGGGCCAAACTAATATGGTATGGAGCCGGAGAATCTAAGACGTGCGAGAATAATGATTTTGTTTACCATTAAAAACAAATAATGTTCATGTACATTCCATTTTCTTCTTATTACAAATTATTGTGCTAAAAAAAAATAGAGAGAGTGCAAATTGTGAAGAAGCAGAAAGTGGTTGGTTGGAAGGTTTCTCTCTCTCTGAAAGCTAAATTGAAGAGACATCTGTGGTGGCAAAGAGAAAACCTTCTTAAGGTAAAATCCCAAACTCTATGATTTACATTTCTCAAAACCTTAGTTGACTCGTATCGCATTTGCTTCATCTTTATTTTCTTTCAATTTCTACTTCTGAATCTATTGTAAGTGATAATCTCTAAAGGTTTATGACTTTTAGAATTACTCTTTTTTGATATTTAAGCACATGTTCTGTATCCATGGACCCCCAAACTTTTTCTTCAATTTTGTTCAATTGATAATGCAGATCCAATATGTGTCATAGATCAATCCATCATTCTTTCTCGCAAAGGCCTGTCATTGTTTTATTATTGTTTTTCGTTTTTACATTTTCAGCTTTTGAAATTAAACATTCACACCCTACATCATGTTTTGTTTTTTTGTTGTCTATATGTTCTTCGCGTAATAAATAAAACAAAGCTTTATTTTCAACTTTTCGCAAAAAACGAAGTCAAAAACATTTTGTTTTATTCAGTCTTGAGAAAATAACACGCCATCAGAGAGAATTAAGAATAGTTTTGAAGAAGAGAAGGAATGTTCAATATTATAAAATTTGGAGCAAAAGTCAACATCACTTCTACAAATAAAATAACGATTACAACTGTAACATTTACTTCGACTTTATCTACCAGGGGAATGGGCAAGTAGATGCAATTGACTAAAGATGCATGATGCATCCCAACCCAAATCATAGCTTATACATTTAATTATTTAAGAAAGATCCTTTTTCTCCTCTCTTTTTAATTTGTTTAGATTATAAGAACAGAAATGAAGAGAACGTGATGCTAGTAGCTATTAATTTTTTATGAAAAAAATGTAGGGATAAAAAATAAGATCTGGTCCTGACATTTTTACGAATCGTGAAACTCAGGACACAAACCAAGATCTCTGGTTAGAGGAAAACCTTTCCTCCATGTTCAGGTCTTGAGCTTCTTCAGAGCTGTTGAAGAAAAATGTCACCATTTATGAAGTTCTTTCTCTTTCTTTATGATTCTCTCCAGCCTCCCTCTTGGTTTCTGGTAAATCATTTCTCTCTCTCTCTCTGTTTTACTTAATTATGATTCTTATTTATTTCACATTATATAACGTCCTTTTTATTTGGTTTTGGGGGTTTTAAGGTCCAAAGACACAACTTAGCATCATCATCAGTTACAGATGGAGTTATTAGAAGTGGCATTGTTGGAGAAATTGTATACATTTGGAAGCAGACAAGAATCTTCGTCTTTATACCAATCTTGAAATTCTTAGTGATATTATGCCTGGTGATGTCTTTTTTGCTGTTCATAGAAAGAGTTTATATGAGCATAGTTGTAGTTTTTGTGAAATTACTTAGAAGAACACCTGAGAAAGTACACAAATGGGAAGCTATTAAAGATGATGATCTTGAGCTAGGCAACTCAAACTACCCAATGGTTCTCATTCAGATCCCAATGTACAATGAAAAGGAGGTAATTAATTTCATTATTTTCTTGTGACCAAAATAAACTAAATTTTAATATAAATTTTTGTAATATAAATTTTCTTACTGTCACAGGTTTGTCAGTTATCTATAGGAGCAGCTTGCAGGCTATCATGGCCATTGGATCGAATGATAGTTCAAGTTCTTGATGATTCCACAGATCCAGCTAGTAAGGTCCTTTGTTCAATTTTTCCTGTTTCTTCCCATAAAGCTTTGGTTTATATGAGATTAATATTCCTCATCTTTGGAGAGTTTTTGACATGTGAAATGATTTTGTAAAAGACAGGAACTAGTGAATGCAGAATGCGATAAATGGGCAAGAAAAGGTATAAACATCATGTCAGAGATTAGAGACAACAGAATCGGATACAAAGCAGGAGCGTTAAAGGCAGGAATGATGCACAGCTATGTGAAAAAATGCGAATTTGTCGCCATTTTCGATGCTGATTTTCAGCCTGATCCTGACTTCTTAGCTCGAACCATTCCTTTTCTTATTCATAACCATGAAATCTCCCTTGTTCAATGCCGTTGGAAGTTTGGTAAAAATCTTCAATCTTTTTGGGAATTTACTGGTTATTTTTTTATATTCTAATGAGAGAAAATTAATTGCATTTGTATATGTGTGTTACATTTGAAGTGAATGCGAACGAGTGCTTAATGACGAGAATGCAAGAGATGTCACTAAACTACCATTTCTTGGCTGAGCAAGAATCAGGATCTTCGATTCATGCTTTCTTTGGATTCAATGGAACTGCCGGTGTTTGGAGAATCGCAGCTTTAAACGAGGCTGGAGGATGGAAAGATCGTACAACAGTAGAAGACATGGACTTAGCCGTAAGAGCTTGTCTTCATGGTTGGAAATTTGTCTATGTCCATGACGTTGAGGTACTACAAAAACTTGAAAAAAAAAACTCAAACACTATATTCAAGATTTCATTCAAAACCTTATTATTTTATACATTTTCAGGTGAAAAATGAATTGCCAAGCACATTCAAAGCATACAGGTTTCAGCAACATAGATGGTCATGTGGACCAGCTAATCTATGGAGAAAGATGACAATGGAAATTCTTCATAACAAAAAAGTTTCGGCGTGGAAGAAATTGTATCTCATATACAATTTCTTCTTCATCAGGAAGATTGTAGTACACATCTTCACATTTGTCTTCTATTGTCTCATTTTACCAACAACGGTTCTGTTTCCTGAGCTCCAAGTTCCTAAATGGGCTACTGTTTATTTTCCTACTACAATCACTCTCCTTAACGCTCTCGCTACACCTCGGTACGTAACATCTCTACTCTTCATTTAAACTTTATTAAAACTCTGTTTTTTCAAATCATAATATGATGAAAATTTTGATATTTTTTATTTGCAGATCACTTCATCTTCTTGTCTTTTGGATCTTATTCGAGAATGTAATGTCGATGCATCGCACAAAGGCGACATTCATCGGGTTACTAGAGGCAGGACGTGTAAACGAATGGGTTGTTACTGAGAAATTAGGCGATACTCTCAAGTCTAAGTTAATAGCTAAAGCTACAACTAAGCTTTTTACCAGATTTGGACAAAGGTACCAACTACTTTAAATAATAAAAAAAAGAAAAATCAGACACAAATTCAAGCATTTTTCTTTAATGTTATAACTAATATAATTTAACATTTTTTGCAGAATCAATTGGAGGGAACTCGTTGTTGGATTATACATTTTCTTCTGCGGATGTTACGATTTGGCATATGGAGGATCATACTTCTATGTATATCTCTTTTTACAGGCTTGTGCATTCTTTGTTGCTGGAGTTGGTTATATTGGCACTATTGTTCCCACCGTTTAGACTTTTTTTTTTTTTTTTTTTTTTTTTTGTATTTGAGAGCAAATGTTTTGCTATTGAATTAGAACTATTAGTGATTGGATCATATGGTTGAACAAAGTTAACTATTCCAATTTTTACATTCAAATGTATTACTAGTAAATGTTTATGTTGTTATAATGATCTAAAAATGTGGTTATGGTTTATACCAATGAACTTCTCATTAATTATACGTAACAATTATTCTTTGTACGTAGAACTTAGAAACTACCTTCTATATAGTTTGGTAAAACTGTAATCAAAGATTTAAATCTACTGTTTTTGTGGGTTTTTGGTCACATAATACTTTCGCACTTTCATACACAAGTTGAATTGTGCTTTCGTCGTTGATAACAGACATCTTGAAACCGCACATATGTCATCGAGACCGTTTTGTTAATAGGGGAGTTTAATGAATTCACTGAAAATCATGAGAAACAAGGTGGGACAATGAGAACGGCTTCATCGTTCTTCATGATACAGAATTGTGACATGTTGGAATTTGCAAGTTTATGTTGATGCTATGGAGTATTAACAAAGATAATATGTCGTTGGTTTTATCAAGTGAAGGAGATGGGCCACATATGCAAGCCCAAGGTCATAAGAAGAAAGAAGAAGTTGTGAAGCCCAAGCCTGTGATGTCTGTTAACAGAGACTGCAAATACAGAGCTCCTATCTCACGCAAAGTAGGTATGCAACGATTCGTGAACCGTTTTGATGTCCTTAGCTCGGATTTCGAGTCCAACGCTATTACAAGTTATTAGACATCTGTCAAGTTATGAGTTGTTGTTCTCTTCTTTAAATCTCTAAGTGTGTGAAATTAGAGAGTGTTTTTTGTCTTTGCAAAAGTTTAGAGCTTTTCTCAAAAGCTTTCATGGTATCAGAGCCATGGAAGGCTCTCCAACCTTAAGCATTTCACAGTGTGTTACCCTCAAATTGAGTGATACAAATTATCTCTCATGGAAGCTACAGTTCGAACAGTTTCTTAGCAGTCAGATGCTTCTGGGTTATGTCACTGGAGACACACCGCGACCGGCTCCAACTATATCAGTACGCACCGGAGAACAAGTTACAGAAGAGAGCAACCCAGATTTTGTCAAGTGGATCCGTACAGATCAGCTCATCAAAGCTTGGATTTTTGGGTCACTCTCTGAGGAAGCGTTGAAGAATATCTACGGTCTTGGTACATCTCATGAGGTATGGTCCTATCTCGCTAAGAAGTACAATCGTGTCTCTGCCACTAGAAAATTGGATCTACAAAGAAGGATTCAAACAACCGCCAAACTGCAGAAACCTATGGCTCAATATCTATCAGAAATTAAGTTCCTTTGTGATCAATTAGACTCTATTGGCTGTCCTATTTCTGAACATGAAAAGATTTATGGAGTTCTAAATGGATTAGGGAAATAATACGAATCAATATGTACTGTGATTGAAGACTCCATGGATAAATTTCCAAGCCCTTGTTTTGAAGATGTCGTCTTCAAGCTGACTGGTTTTGATGATAAGCTTCAAACTTATGACAAATCTACTGAAGTTACTCCACATCTGGCCTTTCACACTGATAGAGGTGGATATTCCAACTCTTACAGCAACAACAGAGGAGGATATGTCAATCGTGGTCGTGGAAGGTACAGAGATAATTTCAGAGGAAGAGGGGCTTACTCAACTCGTGGTCGTGGCTTTCAACAGCAGTTTGCATCTGGTTCATCAAGTGACTCCAGACCAACGTGTCAGATTTGTGGGAGATTTGGTCATTCGGCATTTAAGTGTTACAATCGATTTGATCAAGACTATCAACCTGAGGAACTACCTACTGCTTTGGCTGCAATAAAGATCTCAGATCAAGCTGCACAGTCAGGACATGAGTGGTATCCAGATACAGGAGCAACAGCTCATATCACCAATTCTGCTGCTCAAGTTCCAAACGCTCAACCCTATCATGGTGAGGATGCTGTAATTGTCGGGAATGGCGAATTTTTGCCCATTACTCATATTGGATCTGCTGTTTTACCTACACTTCAAGGTACATTACCTTTAGAAGATGTTTTGGTTTGTCCTGATATAACAAAATCTCTTTTGTCTGTCTCTAAGCTTACTAAGGATTATCCTTGTGCTTTTACGTTTGATTCTGACTCTGTCTGCGTGAAGGACAAATGGACAAAGGAGCTCCTCACTCAAGGCAGCAGAAATAATGACTTGTACGTGTTGAAGAATCCTCAATTTAAGGCTTTCTACTCTACAAGACAGCAAGCTGCGAGTGGAGATATTTGGCACCAGAGACTTGGCCATCCTCATGTCGAGATTCTTCAATATCTTACAAGAAAACAGTTTATCGTTTTGAATAAGGCTAGCTCTCAGTTGTGTGAGGCTTGTCAATTGGGAAAATTGTGCAAACTTCCTTTTGTTGCTTCTGATTATGTCTCATCTAGGCCACTCGAACGCATACACTGTGATTTGTGGGGACCGTCACCTGTAGTCTCAGCTCAGGGATTTCAGTACTATGTTATTTTTGTTGACAACTATTCGAGATTCACTTGGTTCTATCCACTTAAAAGGAAATCAGATTTTTATTCAGTGTTTCTTCTTTTTCAAGCTCTGGTTGAGAAACAACTTCAACAACAGATAACTATGTTTCAATGTGATGGAGGAGGTGAGTTTATTAGCTCCAAATTTCTCGACCATTTGGCCAGCCGTGGAATCAAACAACTCATTTCTTGTCCGCATACGCCGCAGCAGAACGGTCTTGCAGAGCGCAAGCATCGGCATATCACAGAGCTAGGACTCTCCATGATGTTCCACAGCAAAGTACCTCAGCAATTGTGGGTTGAGGCTTTCTTCACCTCAAATTTCTTAGGAAACCTCTTACCTTCGTCAGTTACAGATGGTCAAACTCCATATGAAAGACTTTATGGAAAGCCTCCCATTTACACTGCTTTAAGAGTGTTTGGTTGCACTTGTTATCCATATTTACGGCCTTACTCCAAGAACAAATTTGATCCTAAGTCTTTACACTGTGTGTTTCTTGGATATAATGAAAAATACAAAGGATACCGTTGCTTTCATCATCCATCTGGAAAGGTCTATATAAGTAGACATGTTCTGTTCAATGAGCTCCAGTTTCCTTATACTGATGTGTATCGTGAGTTTCAGACTGCAGGCAAAACTCCATTGATCTCAGCTTGGAATATACCTGTGATGTCTACTACTGAGGAAGTGGAAAGCTCTGGGTGTACGGCTGATTTTCTCTATGTTCCTATCGGCAACAATCGTCTCACTTCCTTAGAGAGGATAGACTCACAAATCGAAGAACAAGCCTCAATCACAAGAGTTGTGGAGACTGCAGAAAATGGAGAATTTGCAGAAAATGAAGAATTTGCAGAAAATAGAGAATCTGAAGGAACTGGAGAACATACGCAAGCTGTGGTATCTGGAGAACATACGCAAGCTGTGGTATCTGGAGAACATACGCAAGCTGAGACAACTGCAAACATTTCAGACTCAATCTTTACTGAACACGACTTCCCTCCATTGTCTACCGCTCCTCGAGATGATCAGACTCAAGCTGCTCCGGCTCACTCAATGACTACTCGAGCAAGATCAGGAATTGTTAAGCCAAATCCCAAGTATGCATTGTTCACGGTAAAGACTAATTATCCTGTACCAAAGACTGTAAAAGCAGCACTTAAAGATGCAGGATGGACAAATGCTATGGGAGAAGAGATAGAATTTATGCATGAAGTGGATGCTTGGGATTTAGTTCCACCAGATGAAGCTGATAATGTATTGGGATCCAAATGGGTTTACACAACTAAACTGCGAGCTAATGGAGATCTTGATCGATTAAGAGCGAGATTAGTGGCAAAAGGGTATGATCAAGAAGAAGGAGTTGATTTTATTGAGACTTTCAGTCCAATCGTCAGAACTGCAACCGTTCGATCGATTCTTCATGCTGCTGTTACAAGAAAATGGGACATCAAACAATTGGATGTAAAAAATGCTTTTCTCCATGGTGATTTAAAAGAGACTGTCTATATGACTCAACCCCCTGGGTTTGAAGATCCTTTGAAACCAGAGTTTGTCTGCAAGCTTAAGAAAGCTATTTACGGGCTTAAACAAGCTCCTCGCGCATGGTTTGATAAATTCAGCAATCATCTCATTGATTTTGGTTTCATTTGCAGCATACCAGACCCATCTCTCTTTGTCTATTTAAAAGGAAATGATGTGATGCTGCTCCTACTTTATGTTGATGATATGGTGTTGACAGGAAATAATAATGAGCTAATCCAAAAGCTCCTCGACAGTTTGAATGCAGTCTTTAAAATGAAGGATTTAGGTCCTTTACACTATTTTCTCGGAGTACAGGCACATTTTCACGCTGATGGATTATTTCTTTGTCAAGAGAAATATGCAATGGATCTCTTAATTACTGCAGGAATGGCTGATTGTGCTCCTATGTCCACTCCTTTACCGCTGCAGTTGGATAAAGTCTCGGGACAAGATGAAGTGTTTCCAGAACCTACATATTTTCGAAGTTTGGCTGGTAAGCTTCAATATCTCACGCTTACTAGGCCTGATATACAATTTGCAGTTAATTTTGTGTGCCAGAAGATGCACTCCCCTACGGTCTCAGATTTTTACTTACTCAAGAGAATACTACGGTATTTAAAAGGAACATTGCAAATGGGATTAGACTTGCGTGCTGATGCTGATTCTAAACTTCGAGCCTATAGTGATAGTGATTGGGCAGGGTGTAAGGATACAAGACGCTCTACAGGTGGTTTCTGTACTTTTCTTGGCACAAATATTATTTCTTGGTCTGCAAAACGACATCCTACAGTCTCAAGATCTTCTACAGAAGCAGAGTATAGAACTATGTCAATTGTTGCTATAGAGTTGAAGTGGATCAGTTCTCTTATGGAAACTATTGGGCTTCCTCCTGATGATGTGCCAGAGATGTATTGTGATAATCTTTCTGCGGTCTACCTCTCTGCAAATCCTGCACTTCATTCACGATCAAAGCACTTTGATGTTGATTTTCATTATGTGAGAGAAAGAGTCGCTCATGGTGCATTGATTGTGAGACATGTTTCTTCAGGACAACAATTGGCTGATATTTTCACCAAGTCTCTTGCTCAAGAACCGTTCTTTGACTTACGCTACAAACTTGGTGTCACTCTTCCACCTGACACAAGTTTGAGGGGGTGTATTAACAAAGATAATATGTCGTTGGTTTTATCAAGTGAAGGAGATGGGCCACATATGCAAGCCCAAGGTCATAAGAAGAAAGAAGAAGTTGTGAAGCCCAAGCCTGTGATGTCTGTTAACAGAGACTGCAAATACAGAGCTCCTATCTCACGCAAAGTAGGTATGCAACGATTCGTGAACCGTTTTGATGTCCTTAGCTCGGATTTCGAGTCCAACGCTATTACAAGTTATTAGACATCTGTCAAGTTATGAGTTGTTGTTCTCTTCTTTAAAACTATCATCCTCTGTATCTAAATCTCTAAGTGTGTGAAATTAGAGAGTGTTTTTTGTCTTTGCAAAAGTTTAGAGCTTTTCTCAAAAGCTTTCATGGAGAAGACATAGAAGTAAAGCGATTATATCAGACGCCGTAGGAATATCTTCAAAACTATATCATAGGCTAGGAAATGTTTTTATTAAGTATCTTGATTCACCAAATTTTTTTTTAGGTTTGTCAAACGAATCACTATTTTTTCACCAAACAGTATCAAAACCCAATAATTAAAGTTCCGGCCATATCTTGTTAAACATGTACAGGATGGATTTTGTTTTTACAAAATGTATAGTATACAGATACATGTTGGATCCTTAGTTTATGATAGAGATTTTGACAAAAAAATTTTGGTTTTAATGTTAAGATAGATTTTGACAAATTGACCGGGAATAAGAAACAAAGTGAAAGAATGCGGTCGGCTTCACCTTTTTCGATCTCAAGATACATGATTGTGGCATGTTGGAATTTGCATGTTCAGGTAACTTGTTGTGTTGTTTTGGAGAGGACGTACGTACAAGAAGTAAAGAGATTATCAGATGTCGTATAGATTGGAAACGAGAACTCGTACAAAAAGTTGTTCACTTTGGTTTAGGCCTAAGATTTTTTTCCGAAACCCGAAACACGGACCCAAACCGAACCGAACCGATATAAGACAATTTATCCGATGGATAAAATATTTGAATACCTGTGGGTATCGGGTAATATACGAACCGAACCGATACCTGATTGGGTTACCCGAATGACCGAATTATAAGTAATTAATCTTTTTTTTTTTGTGAATATTTCTATGAGTTTCTGATATATTACAATTTTTTGGATTTCCAGATATTTTTGGGGGTTGTCGTGAATATTTTTCGAGATTTTGAATATATTTTTGGGTTTTCATATATACTTTTTTAGGTTTTTGGATATATCTTTAGATTTTGAGTAATAAATACCCGAACCATAACCGAAATTTTTTGGGTAATATATATTTGGTCTAAAATTATGGATCCGAACCGACCCGGAACCAAAAATACCGATCCGATACCGAACCAAAACTCCTTAGGAACCTATATGGGTATAGACTTCATATACCCAATAAACCCGGACCTGAACGGTTCCAAACCGAACCCGACCCGGAACCGAAAATACCGATCCGATACCGAACCAAAACTCCTTAAGAATCTATATGGGTATAGATTTCATATACCCAATAAACCCGGATCGTTAGAACGGTTCCAACCCGAACCCAACCCGAACACCCGAAGTCCCATACCTACTTGGTTAATAATCGTAATTGTTTAAAGTTTTGTTTAGTGACATAATAACATGAAAATCAACAAAAACACTCATTGTTATTATTTTCTTTTGTTTTGGCATTAATTAACTTTAAAACAGTGGAATTACGTAACTTCTTTGACCAGCTACTTGACAGAGGCAAGTGCTGTAGCGTCTTTCCACAGCCATGTTTTACATACCTCAAATCACTACTACACATATCTTCAAAGTCTACAACTTCTTTCTGGATGTCGGAAACAAACAAAAAAATACCCTACATATTTTGCCTTTGAAAAATTGTAAAATTACTAACATTTATCTATTTTCTCGTTTTATTCTGTCTAATAAATTAAAATTATCATATTTATATTATTATATCTTATACTATAAAGTTGTATGCACACGATGAGAGCGCGACACGTATGACAAATTCTTATTTATGAGATTGTTCTTATTTATGAGATTGTGACATGTGTATCAATTAGTTTAGATGGTGACATGTGTAATATATATATTATCTTAAACTAGAGGCATATACGACACATATTTACAATTTACTTATTCACTAATTTATAAATTTAGAATAGTTTACATGTATAAAATTTTGATTAATGAGATCGTTACACGTGGAATTTTTCCAATAGTCTAATTTCAATTTTCTAATCAATTTAAGATAAAATAACGAAAAAAAATATATTTTATTTTAAATGAATTTAGAAAAAGAAAAAAAATTAATAATTAAAATAGTATACAACTAATTACGTGAAACATAAGATAAATCTAATTCACCATATTATGATAATGACATGTGTTAACACATAAATTTAATTTAGGAGATATAATTAAAAAATTAAAAATAGAAATCTAACTGTCAAACAACTAATCAAGTAATAAGAAGAATTATATAAGATCCAGTTTTCCTATTTTTCAATAGTCCAATAGAAAATTATCTACAAATGATGATAAAATATTTTTGAAATTAATTTTTTATTCTGTATATAATATTATTTTCCATATTTTTCAATGGGTTGTAAATTGTTACGTTATAAATCCCGTGTATACGCGAAACCTATTCTAGTTATTATAAATTAATTATAAAAGTATCATTTAATTATAAAGATATCATTTACTAATAGAAATATCATTTACTTTTTATGTCCATAATAAAAAATTCCAGGTTTTGCTGATTACTGTTTACAGGTCACTAATTTCCTTTTCTTTCAGTAATCCTCATTGAGCTCTGCATTCCAATCCAATAGGTCAGCTTTCCAATTTTTACCACCAATCATTTTGAGTAGAGGATAAGGATAATCAAATATATATACCTGATAAAGCACTTTGTTTCCAATTTTTTTGATTCGTTTTTGACAGTCTGTTTCCAACATTTAAACACAAGATCTCATGCATGCATTGAAATGAAACCCCCCTAAATTTAATTTACAGTTTCTTTGAAATTTTCGTGTATAAATACTCATACATCAGCTCATTTTATACACATAAATTCATCTATATCTACATATAAATTTCTACCCATAAAATATGAATTTCTCTTCGCTTTCTACAATGCTATTAGCATTAGCACTGTCTTCTGTTTGCTTGTTCTTTGTTGGTCACGCTCAACAACCTTCAGGAAATGCACAATTCTCAGCACTCTTCGCTTTTGGAGATTCGATTCTTGATACCGGCAACAACAACTACATCCTGACTGCTTCCAAATGCAATTTCTTTCCGTATGGTAGAAATTTTCCAGGCGGCAGACCTACTGGAAGATTTGGAAACGGAAGAGTTTTCTCCGATATAATCAGTACTATATCTTAACGTCAACATATGTTATTTATTATTCATTAATGAAAATGTTTTTATTAATTACTAATGAAAATGTTTTTATTCCACCAAATATTATTTTGTACAGCCGATGGTTTGGGTATAAAAAATCTCTTACCAGCTTTCCGCGATCCCTTCCTTTCGAACGATGAACTTCCGACCGGTGTTTGCTTCGCATCTGGTGGATCCGGACTCGATCGAGGCACTTACGCATTACAAGTAAATATTTACTTATACTGTTTACTTTGTAATCATTCTTAATTATCTTTTAGCTTAACGTATATAATAACGGATGAGTGTATACAGAACGTTATAGGGGTTCCAGATCAGGTGAAGGATTTCCAAAACTATGTCGGTAGACTAAACAACGTTGTAGGAAGCGAGAAAGCAAACGCAATTATATCAAACGCCGTTTTTCTAATATCGGCCGGAAATAATGATCTTGCCATCAGCTTCCCGACTAGGGGTTTACTATACGGTGGTCTTCCAGGTTACACTGATCAATTGGTCAGATGGACTAATGATCTTTTAAAGGTACATAATTATTATTTTCAGGATATATAACATAATTGTGTGATATTATTGGTTGGTCCCAAACTAACTCTTTTATTTAATATTTGACTTTTTATTTATTTTTTTTGTTTTGGGTTATTTGAAGAGTCTATATGATATGGGTGCAAGAAAATTTGCGGTTATGGGAACACTACCGCTAGGTTGCTTGCCAGCACAAAGCGCCTTAATAAGAATGTGTTCACTCCCTGTAAATCAAATGGCTAATGTTTTCAACCAAAAATTATCTGCGAACCTTGATAATCTCGGGACAACATATCCTGGTGCCAAATTTGCCTACGTAGACATGTATAATTCTCTTCTTGGTATCATCAACAATCCTCTAGCTTCAGGTAAAGGCATGACTCTCGATGGATAAAAAACACATATATGCGTTACATCGTTATTGCTATGCTTCCAAGAATAATATTTTCTTTGTTTTTTGGTGTAAAGATTAATGTGTTCTTCTATGTAACTGGGAATTGTTAGGGTTTATTGATGCGGTTGATGGATGTGTGATAACATCGCCTATTCCGTGCTTGGATGCATCTACTTACGTGTTTTGGGACTATGCTCATCCGACCGAGAAGGCATATCAAACGATTGCACCGCCAATTGTAGAAGAGCTCAAGCAGAAACTCGCATGATTGTTTTTTACATGTTTTTATTTTTATTTTTCTTAGCTTTGTTATAACTGTTACTCATTGTTCTGATTCAAGAGAAAATAATAAGTTGCGACCAGATACAAGTCCATTGTTTGTTTCTCTTACCATATATTTTGAGATCTTTACAATCGAGTCAATGACATATCTTGTCTTTTTTTTATTTTTCTTTTACAAACCATTCTCGTCTTCTCTAAACCAAAATTATTATAGCATATAGTTCGTATTAGCATGGCTGTCTTGATTTACAATTGATATTCAATCGTAAATGTATAAATTTTAGTGCTAAACAAATTTTCTATGATTCTAAACCAATTGTAATTCATTGGAATCAATTATTTTCAATGACAATACAAAGTTTGTTAACATTAATTAATAAAAAAATGTATAGAAAACCTAAAACATTTATCTTTATGAAACAAACCAAAAAAGCTAGAAATGTTATCTTTTTGAAGAAGACAGAGAGAAGACGGAGTATTGTTTACATTGTAATCGATTTGATTTGATTTTTTTTTTTTTTTTGTAATTTAAGTATTATTATTCTGCTATCCGGCGGATATACAATAGAAGACTAGTTAAATGTTTCTACGAAAACGGTATAATCGACGGATACCGGATTTGGTGTGTTTCAAACACCTCGGATCGCGGCAGCAAGATTTAAAAAATCTTGGAGCAGAGTCTTGTCTTGACCGTGATTCCACGAATAAACCACGAAACCGGTGGCCGATTAAAAATAGAAGAAGGCTGAAAGACCCCACCCACCGTCACCTTCGATGCAATCTTTCCTTGTCCACCGCTACATTCTCTGTATTCTTCTCGAGTCCTTGGCTTCATGTTCTTGCACAAACGTTCAGAATCTACGTATATTGACTCCACTTTCCAATGTCCCTCAAACATTTTCATGAACATAATTTTGTTTTCGTCATATACTCCCTGCATAACAATAAGCCAGAGAGAGACCACAAATTAATTTTTGTCACAAAAAAGATTGATAGTCGTGAGAATAGAGAGACGTTTCTATACAGAAAGATCTTTTCGGTTTTCGGCGAAAACTAGACTTATCGGGAACGAAAGCAAGTTCCAGACCACAGGCACATCTTTCTCCACCTCCACGATCTGCCCTGGTGGATCTTCCGACACAACTTTTCTTGATTTGTTTTTCTTCATAAGAAACAAAGATCACATTCTCAAATATTGCAATGATACACATGTGAATCATACAATGATAAGTTAAAAGAAGAGGACCAAGAGTCCACGCTTCTTGATGTTTCTGGAGTATGGTTGGTTGTCTAAAACGTCGTATGCTACTTGAGGAGGCAATCCTACTATCAATTCAATTTCCATAATGCTAATACCTTCTTCTGTTGCCACCTTCAAATATAAAAAAGGTATAGAAACATTTTGGGATCCATTTTTTTTTTTTTTTTTTTGTAATTCTAGCAATTTGAAGGTATAAAGTCAAAGTATATTGAGATTTCGTTTGGTGATTTGGTTTTACGTTCATTTTAGGAGAGGTAGGTATCACGCCATGTTTTATTCTTCTCTGCCTCTCTCCAAAGTTGTAGTTGTTCATTAGTATCATCTCTCTCCTCGTGAGTCAACGGGGACTTAAATGTAACATTCTTGGACTCCGCCTACAACAACAGTTCAGAGTCATAATATTTTTCTTTTTTCAGAATAAAACTTGTTTTATTATCAATTCCAACACAATTCAACCAATAAGAAAACAATCTGCATAATTCAAACAGTCAAAACAACAAAAATACATTGATTTTTGCATTGATTTGTGAGAGACCACTTATTTGTGAACAAATTTTTTTTTCTAAAAAACCACTTATTGGAGAACAGAGAAAGTATAATTTTATATTGATGTTGACCTTTATAGGAGGCTGTTGATTGTTCTGATTGATCTAGACACCAAATCCGGGAAATACACCCATTTCCTCTCTGAAAATGTAGTTAACAACAGAGAATGAAGGTCTAATGTCGGAGAAATAGTTAGAGAGGCAAAGAGAGCTGACTTACAGAGGAAGGAAGTCAACGGACTAAGCTAGTATTGTATATATGGTTTCAGGGACTTGAGATAAAAGATGGATTCAGATTTAGACAAATTATAATATCAAACTGAAGAATAGCGAAGATGGAGTCTAGCTTACGTTACGTACTGCCGAAAAAAGAAAGAAACTGGGCAGCTAAAGTCTCGTGACTTCTTTCTTGACGTACAAGCGAGAGCTACTATTTCAGATTTACACTAAATATTGGCCTGATGATAAGTTATCACAAATCTAGTGTTTGTTTCTCTGAACTAACATTTTAGGATCTACTAATGAGTCATTAACACGTCATATCATTTCTTTTCAAACCATTCTCGATCTCGTCTTACTCTAGTCCAAACTTTGAGACTTAGTTCTGATTTCAGAAATGAGCTTTATATAGACTAGAGAAGTTTTAAGTGGACATCAAACAAACTGAATCTGTATGAACTTATGCCAGTGTTGTCATGTTTGATGCCAGAATTGTTTATGCTATTGAATAATTAAGAATCTAAAAAATTCCTAATATGTGAGGAGTCTCAGTTGTACATAAAAACATAGGCTAATCTGATCCATTCTTGTCAATTAGTTTTGAGTATTTCTTGAAAACTACACAAAAAGAAGTCGGATATTCTTTGTCAATGAAGGATCCAAAGTATGCAAGATGACTAGGCTGGCAAGCAACCATGCATCTATAAACCATGGCAACACTCTTATCTTTTCAACCTAGTGGTTAGATTAAATACATTCAATTACTGATTATACTTTACATTGTTTAGTTCATCAAATGAAAATATCGAAATTTTGTTTTGAAGATATAGTGTTCTGCTAGTCGAATATATAATGAAGTGATTTAAGAACACTATTTAATGCTTTTACAAAAACGATATAATCGATGGATCGGACACCGGATTTGGTGATTTTCAAACACCTCGGATATATCATAGCACTCCGAACTTGAAGATCTTCGGTGAGAGTCTTGGTGGTCTTGACAGTGTACCTTCGAATGTACCAAGAAAGTGGTGGCAGATTAAAAAGAGAAGAAGGCTTAAAGACCTGGTCCAATTTCACCTTCGACGCAATCCTTCCTTGTCCTCCACTACATTTTCTGTATTCTTCTCGTTTCTTCGGCTTCATGTTCTTGCATAACCGTTCTGAATCTACGTACATTGGTTCCACTTCATAGCTACCCTCGAACATGTCCATAAACTTCATTGCGTTTTTCTCTTTCCCATATTTTACCTGAAGATCGACAATAATCAAAAGAAACCCCAATTAAAGTTTTCCAAGACAAAGCTCCAACTCTTAAAAAAAAAAAAAAATGACAAAGCTAGCTCCAAGAAACATTCTTTCTCTCTACTCCTTTGTATTTGATATAATTCTCAAAAACATGATGCATTTCATTGTAAAAAAAGTCTTTCGTTTTGAATATAATTTTATTCAATTCAAAAGAAAAAAAAAGTTTTCCAAGACTAAAAAAAAAAAAAAAATGATTCTCGTGATAAAATATAGAGAAGTTTCTTACAGAAAGGCGTTTTTGGTTTTCGATGAAATATAGACGTAATGGGATAGATCCAGACAAAAAAAGAAAGTTCCATGACAAAGCTTTCTCAGCCTCCACGATCTGCCCTTTTCCATTATCCTCCGACGTAACTTTTCTTGATATGTTTTCCTTCATAAGAAAAAAAAACAAAAAATCTTACTCTGAGATACTGTTTTTTTGTTTGTTTTGTTATGTTAAATCTCGTACATATTTTTTATAATTCTCATTTGAATCATACAATATGTTCTCGGTTTTTGATGATCCTGGAGTAAGATTGGTTGTCTGGATTAGTTAAAACGTCGTAAGCTGCTTGAGGAGGCAATCCTAATGTAAAATCCATGTTCATATGGCAAAGACCCCTTTCTAGATCATTTCTTGTTTCCACCTTCAAAAAATATATGAAAGATTTGGGATTCAGATTTAGACAAAATGCATTATGAAGTTAAAAGAGTAGCGCAGGTGGAGTGTTATTCCTGGTGACTTATAATCAGATACAGCTGCAAAAGGGCCAACCCTAAAACGGGCAAAGAGCATTGCGTGCCCGTTTTAGGGTGGCCCATGGGCTGTCAATACTGGTGACTCCCCGGTATACTTCGGTTTATCGGAGAGGCCTATATATAAGGTTCATTAGGGTTGTAATTACTTTATCACACGAGTTAATAAGAAACCCTAGAACGGGTGTATTCGCCTCAAATCGTATTCTTTCTTGCTTTTATCGTCTCTTGATTCACAACATGGAGAGTACAATACGTTTTTGTACCGAAAACAAATAAATAAACTGGTAGCTCAATTCTCGTGACTTGTTTCTTGACGTTCAAGTAAGAGCTACTGACATTATCACTTGGACTGATGATAATGTACTTTATATATTTCATTTTATTTTGTTATTGAAGGCGTCTATACGATTTGGGTGCGGAAAAAAATTCGTTTCTTGGAACACGATGTACCGTTAGGCGTTAGGTTGCTTGGCAGGAACAAGAAACATGGTTGAAATTTAAAGAAATTGTGTTCAGTCTTCTTTGCAAATCAATGGGCTGATATATTCAAGAAAAAAAAAACAATCTCACCACAACTTCTGGTATATCCAGTATTCATAGAAAAAAAACAAGTTATCACAGAAGACGTAGCTTTATGCTGAAACCCTGTTTATGTTTCGCTTAACAAAGATATTTGGATCTTTACTTTTGACATCATGACATGTCTCATGTTTTCTTCTCAAACTTGTTTATTTTGGGAGCTTCAAACACCTCTAATGATGGCACTACGATCTTGAAGATCTTCGAGCAGGTCCTTGGTGAATTTGATGGTGTTGTGACGAACGTACCAAGAAAGCGGTGGCAGATTAAAAAGAGAAGAGGGCTGAAAGTATTGGTCCATTGTCACCTTCGATGCAATCCTTCCTTGCCCACCGCTACATTTCTTGTATTCTTCTCGACTTTTCGGCAACCTGCGCTTGCACAAACGTTCTGAATCTACGTATATTGGCTCCACTTTATAGGCACCGTCGAACACTTTCATGAACATCATTTTATTTTTCATATACACTACCTGCCAAAGATAAGCTAGAGAAACCCCAAGTTATTATCTCTTATCAAGACCGAACAAAAAGATTGATCCTCGTGAGATTTAAAGAAGTTTCTTACAGAAAGATTTTCCATGTTTTCTTCGAAAAATAGACTTATCGGGATAGGTCGAGACCAAGAAAGGAAGTTCCAGGCACCTCTTTCTCCGCCTCCACAACTTGCCTCGTTCCATCAAACGTCACAATTTTTCTTGATTTGTTATCCTTCAAAAGGAAAGAGAAGATGATATGTAGTCTCAAATAATATTGGTATAATACTTATTTGAATCATACAACAATAAGATGAAAAATGGGGGAATTGCCAAAAATAGACAACAAATTGATTTTTTCTATTCAACTAGACCACAATTTGAAACAATTGCAAAACTAACATTTTCTACAGTAACAGTACCTCACACTCTCTTATGAACAAACAAAAAAACGCATGCCACGATTACGATTTTAACCTCCAGACGCTGTGGTAGACAAACATGGAGATCTACCATGTAGATCTACCAGGTAGATCTACCAACTAATTAAATCTTAAATTTAAATTAAAAAAAAAAAAAATAATTTGACAAAAAAACTTGTATGAATAATTAAAATATAGACATTATCATCTACCAAAAATATGATTGCATACAAATGAATCATTTATAGATAAGCAAAGACATTTAGGTTAAAACATATAAATGTGTGAGGTCTACCGGGTACGTCTACCATGTAGATCTACTAGGTAGATCTACCAACTAATTAAATCTTAAAATTAAATTTAAAATTAAAAAAAAAATAATTTGACAAAAAAACTTGTATGAATAATTAAAAGATAGACATTATCATCTACCAAAAATATTATTGCATACAAAGGAATCATTTATAGATAGGCAAAGACATTTAGGTTAAAACCTATAAATGTGTGAGGTCTACCGGGTACGTCTACCATGTAGATCTACCACATAATTAAATCTTAAATTTAAATTAAAAATTAAAAAGAAATATTTTGAAATATTTTTTTCACAAATAACGAAATAATAGACATTTAACGTCTACTAAAAATATGATCTCAGAAAAATGCATGAATCTATAAATATCATGAATATATAGTTCATAAGGATAAGAGTTTGAGTAGATTGTTTAGGGTTGAATGGTGTAAGTTGTAGGGTTTTGAAAATTTCTAGACCAATTGTTGTTTTTGATTTGTTATACGATTCAATGTTCGTTTATTTGTTATCCAAACTGTAAAATGACAATAGGGCAAGCACATTGTTACAAAATTTTATCTAAATTATTCGATTTAGGGTTTAGGGTAAAGTAAATCTACCATGTAGATCTACCAAATAATTAATATTTAAATTTAAATTAAAAATTAAATAAAAAATATTTTGACAACGAAACCTGTATGAATAATTAAAAGATAGACATTATCATCTACGAAAAATATGATTGAATACAAATGAATCATTTATAGATAAGCAAAGACATTTAGGTTAAAACATATAAATGTGTGAGGTCTACCGGGTACGTCTACCATGTAGATCTACCAGGTAGATCTACCAAATAATTAAATCTTAAATTTAAATTAAAAATTAAAAAATAATAATTTGACCAAAACACTTGTATGAATAATTAAAAGATAGACATTATCATCTACAAAAAATATGATTGAATACAAATGAATCATTTATAGATAAGCAAAGACATTTAGGTTAAAACATATAAATGTGTGAGGTCTACCGGGTACGTCTACCATGTAGATCTACCTGGTAGATCTACCAGGTAGATCTACCAAATAATTAAATCTTAAATTTAAATTAAAAATTAAAAAAAAATAATTTGACAAAAACACTTGTATGAATAATTAAAATATAGACATTATCATCTACAAAAAATATGATTGAATACAAATGAATCATTTATAGATAAGCAAAAACATTTAGGTTAAAACATATAAATGTGTGAGGTCTACCTGGTACGTCTACCATGTAGATCTACCAGGTAGATCTACCAAATAATTAAATCTTAAATTAAAAATTAAAAAAAAACTTTATATGTTTAGGCGGGAATCCAAATTATTTGGGCGGGATTTAATTCAGAGATTGTTTAACCTAATTTTGTTAACTGAACCGAAAATTTATTGATTAAACCGGAAATTATACCAACTTATATAAATAATTTTTTCCATCTAACCCTAATTTCTAAAAAAAAATCCCGCCTCCCTCTCAAACGGCGCTTGATGCTCTCTCTCTCCCTCTCTCTCTCAAACTGCTACTCGTGCTATCTCTCCTCCACCGTCTGACATGTCCTCCGCCTCCGGTGCTTCCATCTAGCCCTAGTCCACCTCACTATCTCTCTGTCAGATGCGGCGACCTAACGCTATGTGCCATCCAGTTATGCCACCACCGTCTAGTTGCGAAGTCGTGGCCGTCGCCTCGTTGTCGTCGTCTCGTTGTCGTCGTTCCGTCGTCGAGTCATGGGTCCGAGCTGCTCAAGCTTTATTTTTTGCTCCTCTTCAGATTCCGCCGAAAAAACGATGTAAGAGTTGACACTACAACAAAACAGGCATTTTCCATCGGCATGAATCGTTGTAAAATCGACGGTAATCAGGTATTACGTCGAATTTCCATCGATTTTCAAATCGACGGTAATCGATCGACGTAAATCCGAAATCGTCGTAAAATCGTCGTAAATTGTGACGAAACAATTTTCGTCGTTAACTCGTTGTTTTTGGTCGACGTAAATTCGATGTAACATTAACAACTAATTTACAACGAAATACTAGTTTAGTCGTTAGATCGATGTAAACTTTACGATCGATTAACGACGTATATGCCATTTCTATTTACGACCAAACAAAGTCGTCGTAAAACACCGGTTAAATATACCAGGTCAATTACAAAATCGGAAAACCAAATTGAAGAAAATGTAAACAGTCGTCGTTAATCCGATGTTATTAAAATCGTCGTTAATTCGAGGCATAAAGACGTTGATAAACCGATGCCATTCTACGACGTGTTTACAACGACATCGTTGTTAACCAGATGTTATTGATATCGTCGTTAAACCGAGGCAAAACAACGTTGTAAAACCGATGCAAGTTTACGACGATTTCCCAACGATAACGTTGTTAAATCGTCGTAAACTTGCAACGAATTAACGACGAAACATCGAATTTTTTATTTATTAATATTCGACTGTCTACGTCGTATTTACGACGACTTAATATAAAAAAAATAAAAAAAAATATAAAAAGAAATAAATTAAAAATTTTAAAACGAAATAAAATAAAATAAAATAAAATATAATTCACAAAATTTAAAAAAAAATATTTAAATAAATTCAAATTCTGACGGGGACAGAGCCGTCCCGCTCGTCGTTGCCCGTTGCGCTTCGGCCTCCTCTACCGCTCTTGCTGCAGCTAGCGCTTCTCGTTTACGCCTTTTTTCTTGCAAGATTGCGGCAATCTGCGGGTTCTCCCTAGCCATGAGCTCGAAAATGGCGTCGTTATCTGAACGTTCTGAACGCTCATCTTGGATTTCCCGCTCAAGACGTGCAATCTTGGCCCGCAGTTGGGTCTGCTCTTCATCGTCGGATCGTCGGCGGGGCGGAGCAAGTGCCGAAGCAACAGGAACCTTGGCAATTGATCCCATCCCAATAGTTTTACCCCTATTCTGAGGGGCGACCTGCCATTTTAAACATTGAATTGATATTAAACATTTTAAATATAATAAAATTTAATTAATTAACAATAAATTAATATTTACCTGTACGAAGATGCGATCAATCTCGGGGGTGCTCAACTGCACCTGAGTGGATCCCCCGGGAGATAGCTGCTGGGAGCGTTGCGTTTGTTCCTCAACGACCCTTGCGTTCACGTCGTTCCATATCTCCTCTGCTCTCGGAGATACAAAAGTTCCGTCTTTCTTCTTGTGGGTCTTCTCCCAAACATCCGTCAATGGAGGGAGCACACCTCCTCTCTCCGCAGCCTAAAAATGAATTTAATTAATTTATACTTTTATTATCTTATAATTTATATTATTTGTATATATAAATAATGAAAAACAAAATGAAAGTGCGATATTACGTACCATCTCTAAACGTCTTCCGGCGAAAGACGTCTGACCGGAGCAGTGAGGGACGACCTTCGGTTGGCCGTCAGGACAAACCGATAAACGGGAAGCAGAGCACTTCATAGAGGTCTCTATGGAATCTGGCTTCATCCAGAATTGAACCAATCCGTCCCACACCGTTTGGCTGACGCATATCGGCTTTGCGTCGTTGCCCTTTGTCCGCCATTTCTTTTTCCAGTCGGCGACGGTGTTGTTTGTACGCAACTTGGCTTTCTCCTTCCATTGTGCCTTCACCTCCTCATTATGAGCTTGATCCCAGGTGTACCGTTGCTGAAAAAAACGAATTTATAATTAAATTATTTATATCAAATATAAGTAATTAAGTAAATATAAAATATTAGAAATTAAAAAAGTTCAAAAATTATTACCGCAAACATCTTAAACCAAGTATCTCTGATATCTTGACTGACTGCCGACCAATTTGGATGAGCTTCAAAAAAATAGGACTTGATGATGTCGCTGATGGTGCGCGAGACCGAATTTTCGACACCAAACCTATAAAAATGTTAATTGTTAATTAATATATTTAAGAGATTATATAAATATTAAATTAATACATTAAATTTTAAAAATTTTAAACGTTTTAACTTACCACAATGCTCCATCTTCCTTCTCTGGATGGATTCTAGTTAGATTTACCCGTCCGGGTAATGCTAGCAACTCTTCAATGGTCATATGTGCATAGGGCCGAGGCAGTTGCACATGTTGCTGCGGGGGCGGCGGCGGTGGCGGTTGTTGGTGTTGTGGTGGGGGTTGATCGTGGTGCGGTGGTGGCGGGGGGGGGATAAAATCCCTGAGACTGCGACTGCGACTGAGTCGGCGGAACCCTCGTATCCCCCGAGGTAGAAGTAGAACCACCAGAAACACCTGTGCCCGAGATGAACTGACAATACTGGTTTTGGCCGGATGGAGGAATCATCTGCAAATTAATAAAAACAAACATATATATTAGCTTAACCTAATTTGCTAAACAATTATATAATTAAAATTCTATAACTATTTATTTCTAACAAATCTAAATACCCATTTCTAAACCGTTTCTAATGAAAAATACAGTAAATTAAACAAATATAAGTGAAAAATAAAATAAGTAAAAAAACTAACCGTTGTTTGGAATGATAACGGAAAGCCGAAAGCAATTGAAAACCGAAAATTTTTTTTTTTTCGTGAGAAAGGGTTTTTTTTTGAGAGAGGAAGAAGGTGTAGCGATGCAAATCTGAGGCGAGGCTGATATATATAGAATTTGTTGTCGTCGCTAAATCGTCGCAATTTACGACGATTTTACAACGAAAAGGAAATTTACATTTTCCATTAAATTAATATTCCCGCACGGGAAACGGAGAAAGTGCGGTCGTTGCTAAATCGTCGCAACTTACCATCGAGTTTACGTCGATCCCACAAGAGTCGTCGCTAAATCGTTGCCAAGGTTAATCGTCGTAATATCGATGGTAAGCGTTTAATCCAATATTACGGCGCCTGCTATCACTTTTCGATTTGGTACGATGAAATAATTTTTTATTTTCTGTTTACCAACTACTTTCCAACGACTTGCCAACGACTCGTCGCAAAATCGTCGCTAAATTTTACCCTAAACCCTAAACTCGCCCCAAACTCTTATTTGCTTCAATGGAAGTATGAAATGCTTAAAAACTGTGAATAAGAAGTTGTAAATTGAAATGAAAACAACAAAAAAAAATTCAAAACCTCATTTTGACAATATCTTCTTATAATACATGTAAGTAAACCTGATATTATGTCAAATGTTTATGAAAACATATTTTTAATGATTTTTCATCTACAAACTTAGTTTCAATGTCATATAGTCAATTTTTGTTGCTTGATTAGCCTTATAATCGATATGAGGTGTCTTTGAAGGCATTTTAGGGTTTAGGGTTTCATTTTAGGGTTTAGTCGTCCTAATATCGTCGCAATTTACGACGATTTGCCATCGCATGTACAGTAGTCGATTGCAAATCGTCGGCATTTACGACGATTTTCCATCTAAAGTACAGTATTCGTTGGAAAATCGTCGTTCAGTGTAAAATTTTTTCTATATAAGGACCAACACCCTGGTTCACAACCACACACAACATAACATTTGAAAAAAAAAAAGACTTTTTCTCTCATCTAGATCCGGAGATCGTCTTTCGGAAAATGGAAATATTTGTCGGGAACATTTTCCGGAAGGGCGATCTCTGGCCTAGATGTTGGAAAATTTTTTATAACAAAATTTACGACGTTTTACCATCGTATTTGGTATGTATTTGTGATTAGTCGGGGAATCGTTGCAAGTTACGTCGAATTTACGACTAATTTTTTTGGGATAGTTGGAAAATCGTTGTAACTTACATCCAATTTACGACGACCCATCTCTTGATCGTCGTTATGTGCAACAAGATTGCTACTTTCAAGGTATGTTGGAAAATGACCATATTTTCCTATAAAATGACCATCACCCCTCCATATTCTTTCACACACATCATAAATCTTCCTCATCTCTTGTTGAGGTCAGAGTATCCCATGCAAAATGTTTAGGCTTTCCTAAACATTGTTATATGGGATCATCTGATCTCGACAAGTGATGAAGAAGATTTTTTTATTTATTTTTGACAGTTGGAACGAAATTACCACGAATTTGGAACAGTATTTTTATTCTCGTAGGTATATCGATGCACAATGCATCTGTTTAACATCGAATCGTCGTAATGTCGACGCAATTTCCAACAACTTTCCATCGATGGTGGGTATGTTGGAAAAAGTTACGGAAATTTGATTTTCTAAGTCTGTTTCTGAAGGGATGATCGTTGAATAAGTTACGGAAATTTGTTTTCCGATAGTTTTTGTACTTAATTATTCATCATTAGTAACAAAACGGGAACTTCATAACATAAGCTGCAAATTAACAGAAATATCAAATATGATACAATATGGTACAATATCTCAGAATACAATATATGATCTGTCAATACTCGTCCGAGTCATTTCGGTCGCTGAACTCATCATCATCCGGTTCATCGCTTTCGGAGAATTCATCCGGAACACTCTCCTCTTCATCATCATCACTCATATCGTCAGCCACATTTACACTTTGTGGGTTTTGAGGATCTATTAAGAAGATAGACCCTGTTGTGTTCTCCGCCGGATCTGGTATAACCGAACAATGATCTTGCTGCATTGGCGGAATTTCATCCTGATCTCCAACGATTGTGCCCCTAGGAGATACCTTAACAACAGATAACCAAGTAATTCCTGATGTTCGAACACGCGGATATGGTACGAATGTTACTTGTTCAGCTTGCGACGCCAAGATAAACGGCTCGAATTTGTTGTAACGCCGAGATTGGTTTACGTCAACTCCATATGTGTTCTCTCGAACGCCTCTGCCGAGTGTTGGGTCAAACCAATCACATTTGAAGAGAACACATCTTAAACCAAGCAATCCGGGGTATTGCACTTCAATAATATCTTGCAACACGCCATAGAAATCAACCTCACCCCTAACGCAAACACCGTAATTCGCAGTAGCCCTTTCGTTTCCATAGTTGAACGTATGGAACACGTAACCGCGTGTACAATACATAGGAGCAGAAGTGATCCTCCATATTGGCCCTTTGATTAACTCGTGAAACCACTGCGGATATGCTTCGTCACCAGGATTAACCTATATATATTAATAAACAAATCGTTACAAACTCAATTACTATATGTAATAGGGTCATATTAATTATACAAACGTAATTGAGGTAAGTAATTCAAACTAACCGATGATTTAATCCACTCCGCAAAGTGCTGATCTTTCCGTTTGTTCAGTTCCGTATCTGTAACCCCGTCGATACACTCCCGGACCTGTCTACAAAATTCCCTGCAAAATTCAAGGAATTTAATGTATAGAATATATTTGTTAAATCAAATACAACCTGCATAATCATCATATATATATATATATAACATAAATGACTTACGTCTCAAACGGAGTAACTTCCTCGCAATTGAGTAAGACATACGTATGTGCACTATGACGATCGTTCTCGTTTGCCCACCATACTTCTTTAATACATCCACCTAATCGGCCGACTGACGTGAATATATCTGGTACACCTTCCACTGGATATGACCGACCAACACCACCATCGTCATAGCGTTTTGTAGCCCTTTTACGTGTGCGCACTTTTGATGGAAAATAGAAGTCAGTGAAAAGAGAAGTTTCTTGAGACAAACTTCCAGAAACGATCGATCCTTCAACCCTTGCAAGATTTTTGGCTTTTCCTTTTAAGTACCCCATAAATCGCTCAAACGGGTACATCCAACGATAATGAACTGGCCCACCAAGCTCTGCTTCGTAAGGAAGATGTACAGCTAGATGTTCCATAACATCAAAAAAGGCTGGTGGAAATATCTGCTCCAAATTACACAAATACATAGGAATATTTTGCTGGAGTTTACCAATAACATCTACGGTAAGCGTACGGGTACAAAGATCTCGGAAGAACGCTCCAATCGCTGTATATAACATAAAAGATTTTGTTATTTCATATATAGATTATTTAATAAATGCATGCATATATATAATATATTGTTTCTAAAATATACCTGCAATTGCCGCGTGTACTTCTGGGTGTAGAAGTTCCGCAAATACAAACGGAAATAACCGTTCCATAAACACATGACAGTCGTGGCTTTTCATCCCAGAAAACTTTCGTCCTTCAACACATTTAGATAGATTAGAAACATACCCGTCAGGGAACTTCACGTCGGACGTTGCCCATTTGAACAACGACAACTTTTCCGCAGCCCCTAACTGAAATATAGCAACTGGTACTTCCCCCTGGTTAGAAATATGCAATTCACTCCGTGAACAAATTTCAGGCAAGTCCAATCTTGACTTTACACTGTCTTTCGTTCTGCCTTTTACGTTCAGCACAGTATGCATGATATTATCGAAGAAATTCTTTTCAATGTGCATAACATCGAGGTTGTGTCTGAGAAGATGAGAGCTCCAGTATGGAAGGTCCCAAAAAATACTCTTCTTATGCCAATTGTGCTGTTCCCCGTACCTGTCAGGCATATTCCCCGGGGTGTGCCAGTTCCCACCACGTTTAACTGTACTCTCTGCGCCATAATGATCAATTTGCGCTTCTATAGACTCTCCAGATAAAATCACCGGTGGAGGAGCACGAACAGCTTTGTTCTTCCTAAACAGTTTCTTGTTTCTCCGGTATCTATGATTCAACGGTAAGAATCGGCGGTGACAGTCAAACCAGCTTGTCTTTCTCCCGTGTTTAAGCTGAAATGCATCTGTTCGATCGAGGCAGTACGGACAAGATAACCGCCCATGCGTAGTCCACCCAGAAAGCATTCCGTATGCAGGAAAGTCGCTTATTGTCCACATAAGCACTGCCCGCATCGTAAAGTTCCTCTTGCACAAAATATCATACGTCCGAGCTCCGGTATACCACAACTCTTTCAATTCCTCTATCAAAGGCTGCAAAAAAACGTCAAGGGAACGCCGGGGATGCTTCGGGCCAGGGATCAAGATACTCATAAATAGAAATTCTCTCTGCATGCACATATCAGGAGGAAGATTGTACGGCGTTAGTATTATCGGCCATAGAGAGTATTGCCTACCAGACATGCCGAAAGGACTAAATCCGTCCGTGCAAAGACCCAAGTAGACATTTCTTTTCTCGCTAGCGAAATCTGGATGAACCGCCTGAAAGTGTTTCCACGCTTTAGCGTCAGATGGATGCCTAATCTCTCCTTCTGTTTGCAAATGATCGGCATGCCATCTCATCAATCCTGCCGTCCTCTCAGACTGATACAGTCTTTGCAATCTATCTTTTATTGGTAGGTACCACATCCGTTGGTACGGTACCTTGTTTCGACCACTACCTTGTGGCTTGTATCGTGGCTTCTGACAAAATCGACACTCCTGCAACTTATCATCATCTTTCCAGTATATCATGCAATTATCAACACAAACATCTATCATCTGAGAAGGCAACCCAAGGCTAAACACCAACTTTTGTATCTCGTAATACGAATCAGCAGCTACATTGTCATCCGGTAAGATATCCTTAATTAGATCAGCCCAACCATCCATGATAAACTGACTTATATTACCATCAGTTTTAAGAGTCATCATCCTTGCTGCAACTGACAATTTTGTGTGCCCTTTTGTACATCCATCGTACAAAGGCTGATCTGCTGCTGCTAAAATATCAAAAAACTTTCTTGCATCTGGATTGGGTTCCTCATACGCTACATTATGAGGATCTCCATATGTACTTGCGGTTTCCGGAAATGCATCTGTTACCATTTCATGCATTCTATGAACTTCACTTCTACCGTAATTAACAGGAGGATGTTCAAGTACGGGATCCACATTTTCTTCAAAACGCATTCCTTCATTAATATAATTACTACTGCTACTACTAGCTGCATTTCCCCCATGACCTTCCCCATGACAATACCAAATATAATAATTCTGCATAAATCCTCTATTCAACAGATGCGACCACACTTTTGAGATAAGCACAAATTTCCTATTCTTGCATTTTGGACAAGGACAATACATGTACTTATTACCGCTTTCGATCGTAATTTGCAATGTCCTGGCCTGGTACATGAATCCCTCAAGCCCATCTCTGAACTCTTTCCTCAGCAACCCGTCGGAATCTTGACGGTTGTACATCCATTCTCGTATCTGATAAATTGACATATTTTTTGAAGTAGTTGTTTTTTTTTGTTTTTTTAGAGAGATATAAGTTTAAGTAGTTGAGAGTGAAATGATGGTTATTGGAGGTCACGGTATATATAGAAAATTTTTGGACATTAACAACGAATTTGCAACGATCATTCCAACCAATTTTCAACCAATTTCCAACGACGGAATTTCTTTTACAACCACTTACCATCGACTTTAACTGATGTTAAAAAACCGGTAAGAATCGTTTTAAACCATGTGCTCACCTAATTCGGTTGATGTAAAAATGTCGCAAGTTTGCAACGATTTCCCTTCGGAAAAAATTTTACACTTTAAATCGTTGTAAATTCGATGTTCATTACCTACATATTGTATTCGTTGTGAAATCGTCGTAACTTTACCACGATTTAACGTCGATTACACTCAAAGTGTTTAATTCGTCGTCAAATCGTTGTAAATGGACGACGATGTTACAACGAATTATTTTCGTCCCAAAATTACGACGATTATACGACGACAGTGGTCAACTCGTCGTAAAATCCTCGCATTTTACGACGATTATACGACGACTGGTTTTGGTCGCAGTTTACGACGAATATAAGACGAAATTAAAATTCGTCGTAAATTAGTTGCAAATTAGAGGTTTTTAACGACTCTTTTTTGGGTCGACGCAACATGTCGATGGAAATTGCCTGTTTTGTTGTAGTGTGATATTCTTTCTATGTGTATTTAACTTGCTAGATTGTGCAGAAGTGTTGATATTATTCATTCTTACTACTGCAGGTGTAAAGTGTTTGTTTTGCAGGAACATAAGGATGAGATAATGGCTTAAGCTTGAGAAAAAATGAGTTTCTTGTAGGCATATATCTACGGTGGAAAGCATATATCTCATAGCCATGTAAGTATTTTGAGACTAAATGAATTTGTTTGTCTGTGAGATGGAGGTTAAGCTTGATTCTTTCAATCTGTTTCTTGTAGGCGCTTGATCTGCCTCACAGGGGTTTTGGTGTCTCCTCTGATCATATCCGGCCTCCTCCTTCCATCGCTGTCGCCGTTCAGTCTCTAGCCGTTGCATCGGTCAGCCATAGCCCTTCTCATTATTTGATTTTTGTTCACATCTAGCCATTGTGATTAAAGTTTGGATCTTTTTCTGTCTTTTCAGATTTACAAAGAGAAGATGTCTGAGAAAAAGGGAAGGAAAGAGGATGAGGATATGTTGTTCTCTAACAGAAGCCCGGCTTGTCTCTGATGTGATGAGGATGAGGAGAATGAGCAGCATTATAGAATTGTAGAAGTAGATTAGTTTTTAGTCAAAGAAAAGTATTGTACTCAAAACCAAACTTTTCCTCTGTATTTTTATTGCTACTTTGGAGATTAGTGATTTTAGTTTCAAACAACAAATCTTAGACACTTAACCAAATTCAAGTTCGGAAAAATTGTTAGACTTCACGAGTAGACCAATTACGTAGACCTCCTGCGTAGACTAACGCGTAGACCTCCTGCGTAGACCTACCTCGTAGACCTACCGCGTAGATCTACGACGTAGACCTCCTGCGTAGACCTAAGTCGTAGACCTCTTTTTCAGTCTACATTTTCGTTGTTCACCTAAATCAGTGCAAACAATTCAACTTTTAAAAATACATGTAATCAACATTAACCATGAATACACAGTGAGTTGTAAGACACTTACACAATGAGGACGGGTATGCCCCGGTTGCCGGCACTTCGAACAACTATAAATGTCTTCTTCTGGCAATGTTACTCGTCTTAATGTTGTACCGATCCCCTGGAAAATGTACTCTAGACCACAACTTAGGATCCGCTTCCTCTAAGTATTGTGAAAGTTCCGGTTTAGCAGCTCGGATTGCGGCCATGCAACGGTTAAACTCCATGAGCGTATGGGCGTAGGCAGCTCCTTTCACCAAATACATGATGTCCTTTGCTTGATATTTTGTGATTATGTTATGTTGAAGATGGTAGTAACATATACCTCTAGTAACCCAAGGTAGAAAACGGAGACATGCATTATGTATGGAGGGATGCCTGTCCGAAACTATCACCATGGGATGAGGTGGAAAGCATTGTTGCAACTTGTCGAAAAACCAACCCCAGGATTCGTTACTCTCGGCATCTACAATCCCAAAAGCCAACTGGAAGACCTGAAAATTAGCGTCATGTCCGGCTGCAACAAGCAAAACTCCTCCATACTTTCCAGTTAGATGAGTCCCATTTACCACAATAACGCGTCTCAAATACTGAAATCCCAACATTGAAGCATTTAAGGATAAGAAGCAGTATTTGAATCGACCCATCCCATCACATACAATGTCAGTCACGGAGCCCGGGTTTGACTGCTTCACTCTTCTCAAGTACGAGGGCAACTTCGCGTATCCACCTTCTAGTGTTCCCCTAACGAAAAGTTTCGCAAATTTCAAAGCTCTGTAAGCAGTGGTATAATTAAGCTTAATTCCAAGCATCACCCTCATTGAGTTTGCAATATGTCTCGGGACAATTCCATCAATGATTCCAAACCGCTCTACAAAGATCTGTCCAAGATACCTTGGAGTACATCCCTTACGGAATCCGGCACGGTCCACAACAGAACATGTATGAAACTTGACATACTTTGTCACCCAGAACCTCTTTGCTTCATTCTTTATAGCAGCTCTGCACATCCACATGCATCCATCTACGAAACATTTGGCCACAAACAACTTAGTAGTAGACTTAGAAACCTTGAAGGCGAATCTGGACACCACTGCCTTTAGTCGCAAGGCAGATATGAGAGCATCCTTGCTTACATAGCTCTGATTCACATATATAGCGCCTGACCCATTTCCATTGATTCCGAGGGCATTTGATGGAGCATCACATCTGGCAATGGATAAGATAACTCCACCAGCTCTGCTTCCATATCCAACATATAGTCAGACTGTACCATTCTCACAAGCTCCTCATGGGTACAACCATCCCGCAAGTAGAACACTCTCCCTCCTTTTCCTTTATCCACCTCAAAATGCCATGACCTGTCTTCTACCATCAGCCATTTTCCATAGACGGAAGCTAAACAAACCATTTTCTGCAACAAAAAAAAAACAAAAAAACAACATAAGTAGAGTAGACCTAACGTGTAGACCTCCACATCGGTCTACCAATAAATTAAGCTAGTTAACTAATTTAAAAAAAAAACGAATAGAACCTTAATCACACCAAATGAACATTTGAAACTCATATATAAGCAAGTAAACAAGTAAAAAAACCCAACTGTTCAAGAAAAATTTCAAAATACTAGATATATTGACCAAAAAAACGATTTACAAAATAACACATAATAGTAGACCTACAACGTAGATCTACGTCGTAGATCTACTACGTAGACCTACAACGTAGACCTCAACTGAGGTCTATCCACGTGGAGGTTAGTTTTGCAATTGACCGAGAAAAATGTTTTTGACCGGAGGTCTACCGCGGAGGTCTACTCCACGTGGAGGTTAGTTTTGCAATTGATCGAGAAAAATGTTTGTTGCGGTAGACCTCGTTTTGATTAGTAGACCTCTTAATTGGTCTACGGAGCACAACGAGGTCTACCATGTAGATCTACCGCAAAAAGTAGACCTCAAAATGGTTAATTTTCAGTTGACCCAAGTTTGACTTTCTTCTGGTAGACCTTTCCTGTAGACCTCAATTTTTTTGCGTTGACCAGATATTTTAGTAGACCTCACCTGAGGTCTACCAGACCCCGTAGACCTCACCTGAGGTCTACCAGACCCCGTAGACCTCACCTGAGGTCTACCAGACCCCGTAGACCTTAACGGTAGACCTTTTTGAGGAAAGTCAAACTTTTGTCAACTGCGAAACCAATTTTTTTTTTGTAGGTAGACCTAAGCCGTAGACCTCCAACAAACATTTTTCTCGATCAATTGCAAAAATAACCTCCACGTGGAGTAGACCTCTGCGGTAGACCTCCGGACAAAAACATTTTTCTCGATCAATTGCAAAACTAACCTCCACGTGGAGTAGACCTCAACTGAGGTCTACGACTAGTTTTTTTTGTTTGCAAAGGAAATGTCGCTGTCTACCCTGCCTTGACCAGTAGACCTCAACTGAGGTCTACTAAGTGATAATAGACCTCAACTGAGGTCTACAAAGTAATAGTAGACCTCAACTGAGGTCTACTTTGGCGGACCAAAACTGAAATTCTTAGAATTGTGGAAGAAAAGTTACATGACCGTCGGAGAAAGGCTATTAGAGGGCTGATAACTTCGATTTAAGCCTTCAATAACGAGCTCCGGTCGTTGCTGTAAGCTAAACAATCGGAAATGCCAAGATCCAAGATTTGAGTTTGCTTATAGAGTTTTTGGGATGAAAATGGGGAGAAAATGGAAGAATAAGAGTTTATGAGATGAGAGAATGAGCAATGGTAGCTCAAAAGTGAGTTTTCGGAGCATTAACAGCTCCAAATTGGGCGAAAATGGTGGTTGGCAATATTGATGATATGGCATTTTGGAAATTAAGTGTAGAAGATGAGGGGTATTTGGTCTTTATGCAGCTCTCGTAGACCTCAGTTGAGGTCTACCACTCGAAATAGTAATGGCATTCTCGTAAATAATTGGACAAAAAATAAATAAAAATTGAAGAGGTTAGTTTTGCATTTGACTTCAATTTGTGGTCTAAAAGTGAAAACACCCCATGAAAAATAAACCCGAAGTTTACGCTCATTGACGATTCTGGAGTATGCTTGGTTGTCTGGATTTATTAAAACGTCGTAAGCTGCTTTAGGAGGCAATCCTAACATAAAATTCCATGTGCATATGGCAAATACCCATTTCTGTTGTCACCTTTAAACATGCGAAAAATGTAAAAGAAAATTTTATGATCAACTCTTAATTCTGCGAATACCTCTAAAGGTTGTCATTTTTGGATTAATTTTTGGTTATATAGCTTTTAAAAAATCTACATCATTAATATTCTGGAAAATTAGTTTTCCTTGGGGAAGGGACATCTTCCCATTGGAAGCCTAATTATTGAGATTTTGTTAGCTGATTTGGTCTCACCTTCACCTTAGGAGGGGATCATTCCATTGTTTCTTCTTATTTGCAACTCTCCAAAGTTTTAATTGCTCCTTCATCTCATCTTTCTCCTCGTTAGTATTCATCTTTGACTCTGACTTAGATTTAACATTCTCAGATTTCTTGGACTCATCACCCTACAACAACAAACATAATCATTATCTAATTTCTATAACTAACCCATATAGTAATTTATTTACATTGATTTGACTTCCAAGGGTTTTCTCTGATTGATTGAAATGAAACTGGCCTTAAGAGGCTGTTGATGAGTGTTCTGATTGATCCAGCCAGCAAATCCAGGAAATACACCCATTTTGTAATATTTTAGAAAAAGAGCAGAAAAGGACGGTCCAAAGAAAGTGTCTGAGAGATGTTGACTTACATATGAAAGGAAGTCAATCGGACAATATATGGTTTTACTTTTTAGGAACCTTAAAATATAAAAATATATAGATTCAGTCATTCAGATTTAGAGAAAATGTAATATGAAATTGAAAGTATAACGAAGGTGGAATGTACGATACGTTTACATACCGCGAAACAAAAAAAACTAGGCAACTCCATTCTCGTGACTTTATTCTTGACGTACAAGCGATAGCTGCATGAGGAATGTTTCAGTCGGCTCCAACGTGAAATTCTCCTAGCATCATGGGCTTAGTTAGATCCATAATTAATGGGCCTATAATCCCATCAGATTTGTGATTATTTTGAATTGAGTTACTGTTAGGAGAGATATAAAATTTACAAATTTACAAATCTGTTTCTTGTCCATCTGGTCCAATTTCTCGAACTTTTTTTTTTTTTTTTTTTTTTTTTTTTTGCGTGCCGGCCTTGTAGCTAGAATGTATGACTTGTAAAGATTTTGTTAAGACAAAAAAAAGTGTAGCAAACCTTTGCGGCTAGCTAGAGTTATTATTATCGAATGTTTTTTCTTCATTAACGGAAAACATAAAGAAGTAAAGATAACCAAAAATCAAAAAGGCGACCCCATTATGCACAAACACAAGAAACATTCAATTATTTGAACAGACATAATTAAGTGAAAGGTAAAAGAAGGGTATGGCATGAAAGAACACCAAAGCGTGCTTTACGCTAATCCCTATGCTGTTAAAACTTTGAACCATTCCCTCTCGTGGAGCCCCATAATTAGACACCTTTATCTAATATTACTCAATACAAATTATCACGAGACAAACAAAATCTTATTGCACTTGAGTGTATATAAGGACGAGTGATAATAGCTCTTAAAAATAAAGTCATAATTGGTCAACCGATCATATGAATAAGAATTACAATGGACTGTAAAATACAGTATTTATAAGAAGAAGAAAAAGATATGTGCATAGAGTGAATAGGTACATTTGTATGATGCATTGGGCGATAAATACACACCAATAGGTACATTTGTTTAGCATAAAGTGATTATGGCAGTGAAACAGAGCTTAGACCATTTAAAAGCCTATGTATATTATTGTCCTTCTTACATATTTTGTTAATGTAAAAGTAATCCTGTTTGGTATTCAATTATATCACACCAATCAACAATCACCTATCAGCATCTATATATATATTTTTGGAGTAAACACCAGCATCTATATTGCGTAAAGAAAATACACATCAATAGATACACTTGTTCAACATAAAGTGATTATGTCATATGGGAAGATAAAAAGGGCGTTAATATGGTTTTCCACTTCATAGTTTTTTTTCTGTAAAATAAACATCTAGCTTTTCAAGTATTTTTGGAGTTCTATTACACATATACATGCACATACACCCACCCACTACCTTATATAAAAATTTGAGAGTGTTGACTTTGTGTAAATAGCGAGTAATTGGATATAGAGGAGTCAATGATTGGTTAAACCCACTCCACAAATCTACTGATTTTTCTTGGGAAATATGAATTTGTACAAAATCCCACTTTATCTCCTCACAAAGAAAACAGATTTGTTCCAAAGTGCATCTCGCTCCATGCACTTACACATCACAAAGAATCTCTTTAGTTGTCTCTCTTTATAAAAAGAAAAGAAAGAAAAACAACAAAGAATGTTCTCTCAGTTTAAAATGTTGATTTTCGACCCATTAGTCTTATTCCTTTCATTACCTGTCACTTTTGTATGATACATATTAATTAGTAACTTTATTTCAGGCCACAAAAATATGCTACTATCAATATATACATCACCCCTAATCTCACATGGAATGAAGCATATTCACATTTCTTGTTTCACAAGTACCTTCTCAATAACCCTCCTTAATCTCTACTCAAGGAACTCCGAAGAAAAACTTCTCCAACATCTTAAACCTCTAAAATCTTCTTATAACACTTCTTAATTCATCTTTGAGAACAAAGCAAACACCAAAACCTAAGAGAGAAAATGGGAGATCAAGGAGTACAACAGATGCAGCAACCTGTTGTTGTATATCCAAACACATACCCTAAACAGTATCCAGACCCTTCTTCTTCTTCTTCCTCTGGCTCACGTGGTTCCTTTGGGACGGTATTCATAGTCCTAGCCGTGATCCTTGTCTTGTCGGTTGTGGCTTGTGTCTTTGGGAGGCTATGTAACCGTGAAAGAGGCGCGGCTAAGCAGCAGCACATCAAGCATCCAAAGCATGAGAAAGGGTCGTCTAAGAAGAGCCGTGAGATTCGTCCTGTGGAGCGTGAGCCGAGGGAGAGAGGTGATTTGGAGTTTGGCTTGGATATGAAACGGCCTGGGCCATTTGACAAACCCTCTGGAAGAGATCACGGAGAGGACATCGAATTCGGATTTGATAACAAGAGAGGAGAACGAGGTGGAGGAGGCGGAGGAGGAGGGCCACCTCCACCGAGTATCAAACATGGAGTGAGATTTAAGTTACCGGAAAAAGGAGATCATCATGGTAAAGGCGAAATCAGACGTGGAGGTCCTGACTTTGAGTTCCGACCAGGACACCAATGATCTTGATTTGTCCAAAGAACAAACCACTTTATGCTTATGATTATGTGTCTTATTTGCTTCCTTTCTTTTTCTTTCTTTTGTGCATTTTTCTTTTCTGGGTATGGAACTTAGAGCTGAAGCTATCAAACTTCTTATACTCTCTTTCTGTATACATATATCTTAAGGCACTAAATAAATCCAATGTATGTAGAATTTTCTAAGTAAATTTGGTAAGAATCTTGGTAAAAGAATCAACAAATTTATGGAAGAACGTTTTAATTAGAATACAGAGTTCTTCACTATCCTCCTCACTCAAACAAAAATCAGGAACACAGAAAGCAGAAAAAGTACAACTAAGGTACAAGTAAACTCTTCAGGACTTTTCTGGGTTCTAACTTTCCGAGGCCAATTAGAGAACAAAAAACACTAAAGGCACCTACCAAGAAATGCATCTCAACACAAGTTACGAAAAGAATGGCTTTACAGAGGCATGCAGGGGTATGTGTTATACTTTCACCTATTTTGTATGATTCAAAACCGTCGGTTATTGAAAGGTCGAGTCTCAGATTCATTGCCTGAGAAATCAGATGAGCTTTTGACAGAGTAATCTCCACTGTACATCCCTGACTCTCCGCTATCATCAAAACCAAACGCCATTTTCCTGAACTTCATGATCTCTTGGTTGTATTGCCCTGAGTCATAGGTTGTGCTTTGTCCAACTTTTATTCCGTTGCTGATATCTGTCGAGTCCCCGTCGATGTCCAATGCTCTCACAACCTTATTTTACCAAGAAAATAAAAGTTTTTAGATGTGATGAAATTGGAATCAAGAACTGTATAGAGCAATCAAGAACTTGTTGCTATATATATATATATATATATATATATATATATATATATATATATATATATATATATGTAATATTTGGACTTTGGGATTGGTGTTTACCTGCATCATTCGTGGACGTTTTGGACCAGAATGTCTAACACACGCAGCTGCTGTCTCGATCATTCTGAAGACTTCATGCTCTACGTAATGTTTTTCGAGCCGACTATCAACCAGTTCGCTGAAATCTCCGGTCTCAATGGCTTTGATAAGCAGCGGGCGTGCCTGTGAGTTCATGTATTATATAAGTAGTGACATGAGTAAAACTAGAGCCAATCTTTGACTCTGTAACTGAGGAACGTTTGAAGATTGGTTTCTTTACCCATTCGACCAAACTCTCTTCTCCTAGAGGCTGACTCTGGTCTACTGGTTTCCGTCCCGTTACAAGCTCTAAGAGAACAACCCCGAATGAGAAAACATCAGATCTATCTGTTAACTTTCCGCTTGATGCATATTCCGGCGCTAGGTACCTGAACACAAAACATGTTATACAACCATATAATCATTAAACATTTACAATACTAAGAAAAGTAAACAAACTTGTCTTCAAGCATTGGAACAATAAAGAGTGAGCTTACCCAAAGGTCCCCATAACACGAGTCGATACGTGTGTTTGTGTTGTATCATTGAGTCTAGCAAGTCCAAAATCAGCAACCTAAACACCGAAATAAACCAAGATTTTTTCATTGAGTCTAGCAAGTCCAAGGATTTTTTTTTTTAATTTTTTTTTTTTTTTGTAATTACCTGAGCTTCATATTCATCGTCCAAGAGAATGTTTGCCGACTTGATGTCCCTGTGAATGATTTTGGGATGACCTGTAAAAAAATAAAAAAACAAGAATGGTGAATTGTGTTTGCATCTGAGACTATTAGCAGCTTGAGAGAGTTACTCACAGTCTTCGTGTAGATAAGCCAATCCTTTAGCTGATCCTATAGCAATCCGGACTCTCTTAGACCACTCTAAAACCGGCATTCCCTTAGCGTGCAAATGATGCTCCAAAGTCTGATTCGAAACATACTCATAGATAAGCAACCTATGCTGATCCGAGATGCAGTAACCGACCAGAGACACCAAATGGCGATGGTGAACGCGGCTGATGATCTCAACCTCGGCCTTGAATTCGCGGTCGCCTTGTCCGCTCCCGGCTTTAAGCTGCTTCACCGCAACGACTTTACCGTCGTGCGTCGTGCCTTTGTAGACGCATCCGAATCCTCCTTCTCCGAGAATGTTGTGACGAGCGAAGCCTTGCGTTATCTCCGCAAGCTCTTCGTAGCTGAAATGCGTCTGGCCACTTCCGAGGATCGCAGAGTCAGGCATGGCACTGGATTGCCTTTGCTGTTGACCTCCTCCGAATTGGCTCCCGTAGCTGTTGTTCATCCCCATACCGGAATGTTGCTGTGAATTGTACATCATTGAACCACCGGGACCGGAGAATCCTTTACTCGGATCTTGACCATACATAAATCCATCTACATGATAAAATTCAAATCATCAAGCTAATCATAGAGATGATCGGAGAGATAATAAGAGGATGGATTTTTATACCTGATTTTACAGAGAAATTTTGGTGAGGCAAGTACTGGGAATGATTATAGCTATCCATGTTTTTCTTCTTCTTTCGTCTGACTAAGAAGACGACGGCGATGAGCGCCATGATTGCGAATCCGGCGACGGCCATACCGACCATGGTCTTCCCTTGATAGCTATTTCCATTGCTGCTGTTTGTGGGAGGTGTTTCTCTGCTGGTAGGGACTCTAAGATTTGGAGACACGACGGGTCCACCGGTGGATCTGGGTGGTGCTGCGAGGAATGGGCGCGGCGGAGAGTTTGGGTCAGCCGGAGGAGAATTGGCTGGTTCTGATGGTTGAGTTGGGGGAGGTTGCGTTGGGTCTGATATTGGGGCTGGAGGTGGATTGGTTTGCTCTGACGGCGGAGCTGGAGGAGAATCTGACGGTGGTGGTTCCGGATTTGTTGAAGATGATGGTGACGGAGGCGATTGGGCGTCTGGAGATGGAGGAGGGTTACCGGATTCGTTTGGCGGAGCCGGTGGTGTTTCTGAATCCGTAGGAGGAGAAGGGGATTTGGTGGATTCTGGAGGCGGCGGAGAATTGTTTGAGTCTGCCGGTGGAGAATCGGAAGGAGGCGGAGGCGGTTTGGCGAATAATGGAGGAAAAATCGAAGGCAGCGGAGGAAGTTTTGAATCGGGAGGAGGAGGCGACGGTTGGGCGTCGGACGGTGGGGGCGGTGATGATGAGGAAGTAGTCGGTGGAGGAGCGGATTTCTCCGACGAATTTTCCGGCGGTGGAGAAGAATCGGTTGGTTGAGCCGGTGGTGAAGAACTCGGCGAACTGCCCGAGTCTGACATGTTTCAAATTCTTTCTTCCGCTTTTTGTTTTTACGTTTCTGTTTCCAGAAATCAACACTCAAAAATTGTTCCCTAAAACCCAATTTCGTAACTATTTATCCTCCAAAATCCCTTAATTTGAAAAACAAAATCAGAAAAGCACACAATAAACTCCAATGAATGTTGATTTTCTCCTAAATATAAGAAAAACTAGGGTTTATAAAATGCAGGACCTCGAGAGAGAGGAGAAAACGCGAGAGCTATTACAGACTAAAGACGATAATAGAAGGAGAACCTCTGTCTCTCCTCTCTCCCTCGCTTTCTTTTCCCGGGAAAAAAATATATTTGACAAGGAATCTTAATAAATCGCTATGATCTGTTTTACTGTTAAGAACTTGTAGGCACGTCTCGTGTGCCCTTTGATCTAAAGCTCTCTCCCTCTCTCTCTCTCTCTCTCTCTCTCTCTTTCTCTGTCTCTCTACAATATTATTTGTTCCTGTGATTTCTTTTTTGGTTTTCCTCGTACTGTTTCTTTTGGGATGTCACTCCTTGATTCCCGGATTACCGCGTAATTCAACGGTATATTTTTGAATTCTTTTTTTTTTTCAATCGGACTCTTTCGACCCGACCCGGTATCTCGTTGGGCCTATTTAATTTGTTAATATATATGGGCCTTTGTTAGTGTCACGATATTGAAGCCCATTCTATAGGCCTTCTTCCTCTAATGTGTTTGTTTATTTTGTTTATAACTCGAGGAAATCTCGAGCTAAACCCCGAATTGACTTTTTACATGGCAGAATTTGATCTCTTTATTTTTGATCTACAAGCCCAATCCTATATCCATTTGAAAAAAAAAAACTATTTGACAGTGCGTTCTTGGTTTTATTTTTCAATTTTCTCTCTCGAATTTTGGTGATAGATTTTTTTTGGTTGCATATACCATGGTCGATACAAGGCATGTTCATTTGGATACTAGCAGAAGCGAACAATAAACTCGTATCATCTTAATGTTCAGTGATACAATTTGGTGAAATTGTCATAACTTAATTCATTTTACCGTTGTCAACTTAACTAGTAAAGTTTTAAAACATCGGTTATTTTCAGTGTTTTTCAAATTTTTACTACTATTTATCGAAATTCATCCCAAAATTATATCGTTGAACCGGTGATATTTACTTATTTCATCGTTGTTGTTGGCGTCTTGTCATTATTATTGTTCGTTGTAAACGCCATTGTTCAGTACTTTTTGTTTTATCTTATTGAATTTGTTGTACTCACCATCATAATTTCAAGAAACAGTGCTACTTTAATGATAGATCTAAATATTCTCATTCGAGATATTTTTCTATCAAATAAGTAAAACCAAACTTTAGCCAACTGAGCAAGGCATTGCATTTAAAGGAAAACCTATCACTGTTGCCAAATTTATTACCCATATATATGGCCAATATCAATCTAATCCAATTCTGTCTTTTTTTTCCGATATTATCTAACAATATATACACTAGAAAGAAAAAAAATCTCAATTTACTGCTTGTGTAGAAAATTCTTGAAAACATATTATCAAACTCAAAAGGATTCAACAAAATTTAATTTAAAATTAAGAACCTAGCTTTATCCGAAGATATCTTCGTACATAAAAACAGGACTACGTGTAGGGGAATAAAAACAGTGTCATAATTGTCCAATGGCAAATAACGTAATTTGTTACTAGGGGTAATATGGTCATTTAGCGGTGAAAAGAAAAAATGGCTTGTCGTGCAAGCAGAAAGTAACGGCACCGCTCAAAACCGTTTATACGGCTCTGTTGAGAGACTTAACCCCTTTTCACCTGTAAAAAGCCCCAAAACACTGCGTCCTCTTCTTCTTCTTCTTCTTCTACATTCTTCCTTTTTTTTCCCCTTTCCCAAGAAAACTTCTCTTTCTCGCACTTTCTCTCTGTTTCTTTCCTCTCTTTTCTCCTTTTCGTTGGTGATGGCGGCGCAGGTCGAGATTGAGGACCAAGCGTCCGTCACCGAACTTGATAATGGCGAAATCTTCGATCCAATTTCCGACGACGCTGATTCCTCGACCGGATCTTCCTCAACCGACTCAATGATTCTTCTCGGCGAAGGAAGCCAAGAGCGCGACGTCATCAGCACGTGTTTACTCTCGGGCATGGGTGCGATCGCTAGCGACACGACGATCGTGGCGGTGCGTAAAAAATCAACGGAAGGGATGACGACGAGAGCGAAGTATCTCGCGTTTCGGATTTTCACGGAAGCCATGGCGAGGAAGAACGGCGGAGATCCCAATGTCAAATACGGCTGGTACGCTGGCTCCAGAGAAGAGATCGAGAGTGTTATCTCGTACGGATTCAGCAATCGCGAGGTTAGGAAATTCGAGAACGACGCTGGGTCTCATGGAATCGGAATCCATATCGTTCCTTCCAAGTGCTCCCGATTCGCGTAAGTCCCGATTTTGATTTACTGAGAAAATCGAATTTCGATTTGATTTTAGTTGAATTGGGGATGTAACAGTGAAAGATATTTGCAGGGCCTTAGCATCAGAGCCAGACGAGGAAGGTTTAAGGCATCTTCTCTTATGCCGTTTGATTCTCGGGAAACCTGAGCAAATCGTCTCCGGCTCTAAGCAGTCGTACCCGAGCTCGACTGAATTCGATTCTGGTGTGGATGATCTTCAAAATCCTACCAAGTATGTCATATGGAGCTCTCACATGAATTCCTACATCTTACCGAGTTATATCGTCAGTTTCAGGTCTCCTTCTCTTAGAGGTATATAACACTTTCTCCAAACTCTCATGTATTTGTATATATCGGTTTCGTAGTCTAATTTGAGAGATGGTTCGTTTGTTTCGGTTGTAGGTAGAGGTGGTTTTCCGGCGAGACCATGCTCGCCGTGGGTTAGTTTTGCCGCCCTGATGTCAACGCTGGCCAAGTCGATGGATCCATCGAGAATGAATTTGATCATGACAACTTACGATGATTTTCGGGTATAGATTTCATTTCAATTCAGTTTTTTTCTCATTGTTTTATAATTCGTTAGTTTTGATCCAAATGTGAGTTTACTTATTGCAGAAACGGAGGATCCGGAGAGACGAATTGGTTCGGAAGATGAGAGAAATGGCTGGAGACAATCTCTTGGCTGCGATAATCAAGAGCCACAGAGACAAAAACAAGGTTAAGGTTTGAAATAGATACAGAGGTAAGCAAATTCTTGTTTAGAAAAGCATTGATTTGGTAATCAAAGGTTGAATAATATAATATGTTTGTGCTTTTCTTGCCCTTTTGGATCGTAATCAAATTATTAATGGAATGTGAAAGTAATAAAAATCATCTGATTCTTTCTGACGGAGCAAGGATTGTTCGAACTGATTCTCTCTTTTTTTTCTTGTTAAGACTCCACATCAGCATTTACACCTTTTGACGTGTGTTGTTCCAATTCATGCAAAGTTTGTGTCCATTCATTTGCTTTCATCAACCATTAGAGAATTAAGAAATGTCTTTTCCTTTCTAGAATACCATTGACTTCTTTTTTATTATTTATTATTACTTGCAGAGAAGTTCACACGTGTGATACGTATTAAGATGGAATAGAAGAGCACAGACGTTTTACACGTACATAGACATCTCAATCAAATGTGGAAACTGTATGAGAGAGTTTTAAAGCATTTTATCCCCTTTTGGAAAGTATAGTTTCTGTATGAACTTTGGGAAATTTATATAAAGAGCATTCTTTTTACATAGCAATGAAACTTTCCAGAACAATCATCAGTAAAGTCTAAAATTACAATCTCTTTAATTACAACCTCCACCGATTCGTATATCTCCTGTTACTCCTCCTACGTGATCTCCATCTCTCCTTAACGTCGTCATCTTTGCTTCTCTTGTCCAATACGACATCGTTTTCTCCTTGATCAGAGTCAACATCATGACCTCCTCCTCCTCCTCCTCGGACCCTAGCAGCCTCAGCGAGAAGATCTTCGATCATGCTCTCTGTGGTTTTAATGGTGATCCCATGAATGTACCAAGAAAGTGGAGGTGGAGTAAGAATAGCAGAAGGCTGAAACATCTGATCCATTGTCACCTTAGACCCGACCCTTCCTCTTCCGTTGCTACAAGTACTGTAATCTTCTCGGGATTTTGGTTTCGAGGTCTCACACAAATGTTCATCTATAAACAATGGTTCCACTGTCCAACATCCCTCAAACACTTCCATGAACATTGTTTGCTCTTGCTTATAATTTGACTGCTCACAAATAAGCAAGAGAGGGAAAAAATATTGTTTTTTTTTTTTTTTTTTTTTGCTAAGAATGTAAATATCATTAGAATGAAATGTTTAGGTCGTTGACAAAAAAAAAAAAGAAATGTTTAGGTCGTAAAAAAAAAAAATGCACAAGCTCTCTAAAACCGGTCACATGGCAAAAACCATGGAAGCAAAAAACAATCGGTTGATTCTTGTGAGGAATGTATATATCTTACCCTGAGATGTTTTCGGTTTTCTTGGACGATTAGATGTATAGGGAAAGTTCCAGCCCACCAAAGGAACTTCCAGGCCGCTGCTTGCTTCACCTCCAGAGTCTGGACTGGTCCTTCCTCCTTCAATACTTTTCTCGATATACATTCCTGTTTAGGATTAAGAATTTAAGATCAATATAATGTGTCAAGGATTTGCAATAATAATAAGTTAATTCGGATTTAACAAGGCAAAGACCTTTATGTTTTTGAAGTATCTTTTGTTGTCTGGATGAGTGAAAATGTCGTAGACTGACTCAGGAGGCAATCCTACGTTAAACTCTACGTTCAAATGGCAAAACGAACCGTTTCGTGTTTTCACCTGCAAAACATCAAAATTTGAAGGAAAAGTTTTAAAGCATATTTTTTTCGTCTGAATATTACTAATACTATGTTTTGAGATTTGTCGCAGCTCTCTCATCTTACCTGAACCTTAGGAAGTTGATCAATCCATGAAGGATTATCTCTCCAAGCTTGTATTTGCTTCTCTAACTTCTCATCATCTATGTACTCATCATGACTACTCTCTATCTCTGACACTGACTTAATCGAGGTTTCCTCTTTGACATTCCTTAATGTCTTGAGCTTGGCCTATAACAACAACAACAGAAATTATAGTTTAACTAATTTCTGTATTTGATTAAGCTTTTCGAGAATTCTATGAGATATTGATGAAAGTTTGACCTTAAGAGGCTCTTGAATTGTTTGATTAATCCAGACCGCAAATCCAGGATTTATAGCATTATTTTCGAAAAATTTGACCAACCCTACACCGCTCTTCTCCTCTGATCTTGAAACTTCAGATTCACCCATTTGTTTCTGTAAAATTAGATCACAAAACAGAGCAAGATAAAAAATGAAAAAACAATCAGAGGAAATAGAAAGACAAGGTTTTATAATTTAAAAATGGTGATTGATAATAATAATAAGTATCAGTTGGTGGAGGTTGAGTGTACCATACGCAATGGAGACAAAAACATAAGAGGCAAGTTCCATTCTCGTGAGTTTTTTGTCGACGTTAAAGCATGTGCATAAAATCGGCGGGACATTGCTCTCCACTCGTGTCTCTCACTTCTCGTCCGCAAAACGATCAAAATTTGACTATGGTTTGCAATTGAAATTTGAAACCCAAATAATTGATCTTTCTATTTTTTTCCAATTTTTTAAGGCTCCAATCTCTGGCTCCAATCTTTATATTATCCTTAGTATTTTCTTATCTTTTTTTTTATTTTTATTTAAAAAACTTAAGTGCGCAAAATATTAAACTTAAATGTCTTTGTTGAATAAGAATTAACATTGTTCTTTTGTAAAAATATGGATTAAAAGATTAAGAATTAGTTGGTTGGAGGTTGCGTGAACCTGACGTAGCGGGAACTAAAGTTTTCAAGCTAAAATCAAAAATTTTATAGAGACAGAAATTTTATCTTCTCATCGCAACATATAACTGAAATCAACATACATCGTTTCAAATTTTCAATAGCCAGGAAAAACAAATTCTGACGGCTACTTTGAGTTCATACCAAGATTAGGTCAAATGCGATGTGAGGAGGTGATCAAGACGCGACTTATGCTTTACAAATAAAAAGAACTAGTGGAGGCGCGGTGATATGTTACGTTTTCATCAAGAAAAAAAAATAGTTTAAACTAGGCCTGAGACTTTTTCCCGAAACCCGAAACCCGGACCCGAACCGAACCGAAATATCTGAAACCGAACCGAACCGATATAAGACAATTTACCCAATGGATAAAATATTTAAATACCCGTGGGTATCGGGTATTACCCGAACCGAACCGATACCCGATCGGGTTACCCGAATGACCCGAATTATAAATAATTTTTTTTTATTTTTTTGAATATTTCTATGAGTTTTCGGATATATTACAATTTTTTGATTTTTTTCATTTAATTTTTCAGATTTTCAGATATTTTGGGATTTTCGTGAATATTTTACGAGATTTTGAATATATTTTTGGGTTTTCAAATATATTTTTAGGTTTTTGGGTATATTTTTAGGTTTTTGGCTAATAAATACCCGAAATACCCGAATCCAAAATTTTTTGAGTAATATTTGGTCTTAGAATTATGGACCCGAACCGACCCGATACCGAACCGAAACTCCTTAGAAACCTATATGGGTATAAACTTCATATACCCGATAGACCCGGACCCGAACGGTTCCTACCCGAACCCGACCCGAACACCCGAAGTCCCAGGCCTAGTTTAAACAATAAAACTTTCATCAGTCAAGGTTGTATGTAATAAAATTTTAACAATGAAATGAATAATATTAAATATCACGTCCTAACTTTCAACCTTGATTATTAATGTTATAGATATGATATACATTACATTATCATTTTAGTGGATAATTAGTAATTTTTGTGTGTGATCATCCACTAAAATTATTAATTACATCGCAATTAGTATAATAAGATTAAATTATCCAACCTATTTTAATAGTTTTTATGATTTTATGTAATTTTATTTTGTTATTATATCTTACATTTTTTCGGTGATAAATAATTGGAATATCCGAACTCAAACCGTAACCGAATGATAGACCCGGATCCGATTGATACTTGCACAAACCCGACCCGATCACACACAAGTTTATGAAAGAGCATGTGAACCGATCAATTAACATATTTGATTTCTGGTTTGACTGAACCATCCTCTAGATTCCGCTGGTACCATTAATGTTACTAAGTAATAAGTTAGATTCTGCAACTATTCATCATTTAATTTAGCCAGATTCCGCATTTAGACCCTATATCTCTAAACCCGAAAACTTGGAACTCGATCTGAAACCCGAAATTCCAAACCTATAAAATCATATTAAAAATGTTTAAGATAATATAAAATTATATTAATGGACTTGGATAGTATTTACATTTCGATTTTCACATTGTAATGGGCCATAGGGCCTTATCATCATATATGACGACAAAAGAAAATTGATTGATTTTGCCATGTTTACTTCGTTTGGAATTAAACTATTAGTTTTTTTGCCCGGTTTATTTTAAGTGGCTTAAGATCCGCGTGTTGCTCCGAATTCAGATGGGTCGGGTATTTGCTTTTACTGAGTCAACTCAGTCGAATTAATTTTTTTAATACAAAATTACTCATTATTATCCTTGTATCCAAACATAATTTTTTTTATTAAATCAATGGCAATTTTCGTAAATATATGAGCTTTTTAATTTTTTTTTAAAATGTACTTCTCCATTAATATTATAGAGATAAATGGTTTGTAGAATTCATTCACAAGTTTAATTTAGATAAATCTAAATGGTATTTGCCTTAATATTCGATTCTCTCTTATTTCACATCAACATCGAATTTTTTTATAAAAAGAATATACTTAAGGAACATAGGAATTAAAGTTACAGTTGTATATATATATATATATTTATATTTATATTTATGCTTGACCGCTAGTGTTTGCCATGTATGTTTTATTCTGTTTTGTTTTGTTCAGATTTTTCAACTTTTATTATATTCGGATACCCTGATAATAGAGTGACCTTATATTATAAGTTTATAACAATACATAACCATGTGGTTCGATATTACCACCACAGTAAAACCGGTTCACACCGTGTCTGAACTTTTGTGGATGTCGATAACATATTGTCTAAGATCTTCAAGCAAAATCTTGGTGGTTTCAATGGTGATCCCGCGGATTAACCAAGAAACCGGTCGCACATTAAGAAGAGAAGAAGGCTGAAAGATCAGCTCCATTGTTACCTTCGATCCAATCCTTCCTTGTCCGCGGCTACATTTTTTGTATTCTTGTTCACTAATCCGTGACCTAGACTTGCACAAGCGTTCCTGATCCGCGTATAGTGGCTCCACTTTCCAGCTACCCTCAAACACTTTCATGTACCTCATTTTCTGTTTCTTATATTTTGCCTATACAAGAAGAGATCAAATCCTAAATTAATTCATCCAAAAACTGAAGAAAAGATAAAACATTTGGTTCTTGTGATGGTTAGATTTTGATGGTTTTCATCGATGATTAAATGGAATGGAATAGCTCCATACCACCCAAGGAGCTTCCATCTCAATATTTTGTCCACTTTCGTAATCTGCCTCGGTCCATCTTTCTTCAAAACCTTTGTTGATTTATTGTCCTTCGTAGGAATTAAAAAGACGACACTATCAAATTATTGCTAACCACTAATACTCAAATTGGATCATACAACTATATGAATAAAAAACTAAAAAATAAACAAACAAACCAGACGCTGGCGAAATTGCTTGTCCAATATACGGAAGAAAAATACGTTTCTTGGATTAGTGAGCATCTCGTAGACTCCTTGAGGAGGCCATCCCAATGTGAATTCTATGTTCAGATGGCAAATACCATTTTTTGTTTTCACCTTTAAACATAAAAGTTATAAGATCGAAGAAAGTTTCAAGATCTTTAATTCTCTTAATTCTAGCGTTTACTCTAAAGGAAAAAAAGTAAAAAAAATCTAATAGTAATGGTATTTTGTTTTCTGATTCGCTATATTACCTTCACTTTAGCAGGAGCATCATACCATGGATGCTTGTTATTTGGGACTATCCAAAGTCCTACTTGTCTCTTCACCTCAGCTAAGTCCTAATATTTAGGATCTGTAGCATACAGTGGCATAGATCTAACATGCTGCCCAGATTTCTTGGACTCAGCCTACAACAATAAACCGAATAGTACTAATCTAATTTAATTATATTAACAAACAATCTAATATTTAATACTTTGTTTGCTGGTTTGCTATTACCTTCACCTTAGGGTCATCAGCAGGATCCCAATACCATGGTTCCTGAATATTAGTATCTTTTTCTGAAACTGAACCAGATTTAGCATTTTCACCTCTCTTGGACTCGGCCTAACAACAACAATAAACATAATCATGATCTCATTTGATTTGACTTCCTCGGGTCATAGAAATGAAACTGACCTTTTGAGGCTGTTGCATGTTCTGATTGATCCACACACCAAATTCAGTAAATACGCCCATTTCTATTCGAAAGTTTAGTCCAATACAAACTGTACTTACCTGATGGGAGCAAGAGCAAGAGCAAATAACTATCTAAAGAAAGCTTGTATATTTCACATGGTTTGAGGGATCTTAGATAAAATCTTTACATCTTGAGAGAATGGTGCACGTTAAGTTTTACGTACGGCTAAACAATGAAGTAGGGAGCTCCATTCTCGTGAGTTCTTGACGTAGAGGAGAGACCTACATGAGGAAAGAAAAGATAGAAACTTGGCGCCAAAATTATATAATCTATTTTTTATAGAAAATATAAATTGCAAGTTATAGAATCTTGATTTTTTTTTTTTGGAATTTAGGAATCTAGATATGATGAAAAAAATTACAGAATGAATTTAAAACTAAAATACTAAAAATCACATGATTGGGAGTTTTTCTTGCGTCAAAGTAGATGAATTAGAATTTGGCCGACATGTACATAAAGAACATTATTACACACATCAATAAAAATTTCTAAATATCCAGAACAAATCAATCAATAAAGTCGAAAATCACAGCAATTTAATTATTATATGTTTCTCTGAATGGTGAATCTCCTCCCTTTGTTCCTCCTTGATCTCCATCTCTCCTTAATGTCGTCATGATAATTGCTCTTCTTCTCCAACACGACGCCGTTTTGTCCTTGATCATCATCATGGCCTCCTCCTCCACGGATTCTTGCAGCTTCAGCGCGAAGATCTTCGATCATACTCTCTGTGATCTTGATGGTGATCCCACGAACGTACCAAGAAAGTGGTGGTGGTGTTAGAATAGCAGAAGGCTGAAACATCTGATCCATTGTCACCTTCGAACCAATCCTTCCTCGTCCGTTGCTACAGCTATCATAATCTTCTCGTGTTTTTGGCTTCCTTGTCTCACACAAATGTTCGTCTATAAACAATGGCTCCACTCTCCAACAACCCTCAAACACTTTCATGAACATTGTGCTCTCTTGCTTATATTTTGACTGCAAGAGAGAAAACCCAAATATGAAATATGTGAGATCATAATAAAAAAAAAAAGATTATTACTTGCAAGAAATATATATATATATATCTTACGGTGAGATGGTTACGGTTTTCTTGGACAATTAGATGTACAGGGAAAGTTCCAGACCACAAAAGGAACTTCCAAGCCGCGGCTTGCTTCACCTCCACGGTCTGTTTTGGTCCTTCCTCCATCAAAACTTTTCTTGATATGCATTCCTGTTTAGGGTTATGATAGAAGAAAATTGTCTCAAAAATTACTGTAAATTATTAACATTAATTCTTAGCAAAAAATATTACTGTAAATGCTCAATTCGCATTTAGCAAGACAAAACCATGCAAGCACCTTGATGTTTTTGAAGTATCTTTTGTTGTCTGGATGAGTGAAAATGCTGTAGACTGACTCAGGAGGCAATCCTACGTTAAACTCTGCGTTCAAATGGCAAAACGAACCATTTTGTGTTTTCACCTGCAAAATCATTTTCTTTTTTTTTAAAAAAAAAAAAAAAAAAAAAAACAATTCTACCAATTTCTAAGTTTTTATATATGTTTTGGCTCTCATGATCTCTACCTGAACTTTAGGAGGTTGATCTATCCATGAAGGATTATCTCTCCAAGCTTGTACTTGCTTCTCTATCTTCTCCTCATTTCTGTGATCATCATGAGTAATAGTCTCTACCTCTGACACTGACTTAACCAAGCTTAACTCTTTCACATTCCTTAATCTCTTGAACTCAGCCTACAACAAGAAAAATCAACAACAATATAAATTAAATTTTTAACTTGATTAAGCTTCTTGAAGATTCTTAGAGATGGAAATGAAAGCTTGACCTTAAGAGGCTCTTGAATTGTCTGATTGATCCAGACAGCAAAACCAGGAAATACAGCATTATTTTCGAAAAATCTGATGAACCCTATACCACCCATTTTATTTCTGTAAAACTCAGATCACAAAACAGAGCAAGATTGAAATATGATAGAAACAGAGGAAGTAGAAAGTCAACGATATGGTTTGAGGGAAACTCATACATATAGTAGAAGGTTTGATTAATCAAGAAAGCTGATTAATAATTAGTTGTGTTGAAGTTGAGTGTTCCGTACGTACCGGGAACTAAAGATAAGGGGCAAGTTTCGTTCTCGTGAGTTCCTCTCTGGACGTTAAAGCATGTGCGAAAATTCGGCCGGACATTGCTTTCTACTCGTGTCTCTCACTTGTGTCGCAATCGAACCAACGTGAAACACTAACCCATCTCGTCTGACTGGAACTACGGTCGGCACTCTCATCTCCGTCGATCTCTGCGACACGATCAAAACTCGACTATGATTTGCAATTCAGAACCCAATAATTGATCTTTCTTTTGGCTTTTTTTTGTTTGTTTTTTAATAAAAAACATTTTCTTTTAGTTTTTAATTTTTTTATAGGCGGTCCGACAGCGACGACTCATCATGAAGTTAAATATGTAATTAATGGGCCTATCTGTTGATTATGATTAGTACTTTGTTATAGGGTCTTAACTTAATCGGCCTACTAATCTGAACACACAACAGCCGTTTGGAAATTTTTGTTTTTTATCGTCTTTTTTGCTGTCTGAATTTTTTTATTTATTACAAATTATCTCCTGATCTCTTTATTGTTTAGTATTCGTGTATACCCTACACTAATGCCCGCGCATACGCGAGTTTTTCTATTGTTATAGTTTTAAAAAATATTGAAAAACAATTATAGATTTGTGATTAATATTATAAACTCTAATCAAAATAATACCCGCATTTTAATTCCAACTTTACTTGGTTAGCGACTGACTTTTAAATATATATTTTTGCGTCATACCACATGTCTCTTATCTCTCAACTCTTTTTGTTTATCCACCACCACATGCAACGGATTCCGCTTTCCCAGCATCGCTCTTTGCTGGATCCGTTTCTCAAGATGGAAGCCGAAGAGTAATATAATAGTTTTCATTACACCAAATTAAATGTTTAGCAAATAGATAAAATTTAAAGTTGTCAATTGGAAGGAAGAAAAAAAGTCATACCAAGTGTCAATTTTTAGGGTGTCCACTGTCACATAAATGGAGAGAGTTGGTCACAATTCATATATATGATTTCGCAATAATATTTCCAAAAAATGTCATATGACATACAAAAAATAACATTTATACAAAGACAATAATTTGATGTGGTATGATGTAGAGTGGCTATTAGCTCTTGCCTACGTTTTAAACCAGTAACATTCTGCATACGTTGGAAATTGTTGCAAGTGCAAGTCAAGTTTACGTTTCTTTGTGTTTTTTGGTTAGCTTATATTTGTGCTAGTGACTGCTAAAATGCATTTGAGATACTGTTTTACTTGAATATCTTGGTTTACTAGATTCCTAGGACAAAGAACTATAACAAGTTACATATCGTCTATCTTGGTTTGCATATCTTAGTTTTGCTGTTCTCTGTAAAATAGAAGTTGACTTGAATCTTCTGATTAGTTTAATTATAGTGAATGACTTGGTTTCACGTAGGGGTGTCAAAATGGGTTGAAATTTATGGGTTGACCAAACCCAACCAACCCATTAACTCTAATGGATCAAATTTTTTGGTTCCAATGGATTAATGGATCAAATGGATTGTGGATCAAATGGGTTGTGGATTAAATGGGTCAAATTGAAATGGATTGATGGATGAAATGGTTAACTATCACCTTCTCATCATACATTAATTTATTTTTCAAATTAGTCCTTCCACAATTATAATTTCACTTTTTGTCTACAAAAAACATGATTTTGCAAATTACCCCGTCCCAATTTTTTTTTTTTTCAAAATTATACCCAACAAAATATGAAATTTAGTTTTTTCCCCAAATATATAATTTTCACAAAAAAATTCGCAAAAATGCGGGTTTCACAATTTTTCACCAAAACTTACGATTTCACTATTTTTCCGCCCAAAACGCGTTTTGACAAATTTTCCCGCCCAAAACGCGTTTCACAAATTTTCCGTCCGAAATCGCGTTTTCACAAAATTTCCGTCCAAAATCAAGTTTTGATAAAAAAATTCCTCCCAAAATGCGTTTTCACAATTTTTTCACCCAAAATCGTGTTTTGACAAATTTTCCATCCAAAATGGCGTTTTGACAAATTTTCCCGCCTAAAACGCGTTTTGATATTTTCCCGCCAAAACGTGTTTTGACAAATTTTCCCGCCAAAATCGTGTTTTGACAAATTTTCCGTCCAAAACGGCGTTTTGACAAATTTTCCCGCCTAAAACACGTTTTGATATTTTCCCGCCAAAACGTGTTTTGACAAATTTTCCGTCCAAAATGGCGTTTTGACAAATTTTCCCGCCTAAAACGCGTTTTGATATTTTCCCGCCAAAACGCGTTTTGACAAATTTTCCCGCCAAAATCGTGTTTTGGCAAATTTTCCGTCCAAAATGGCGTTTTGAAAAATTTTCCTGCCTAAAACGCGTTTTGATATTTTCCCGCCAAAACGCGTTTTGACAAATTTTCCCGCCAAAATCGTGTTTTGACAAATTTTCCGTCAAAAATGGCGTTTTGACAAATTTTCCCGCCTAAAACGCGTTTTGATATTTTCCAGCCCAAAACGCGTTTCACAAATTTTCTGTCCGAAATCGCGTATTCACAAATTTTCCGTCCAAAATCGCGTTTTGACAAATTTTCCCGCCTAAAACGTGTTTTGATAAAATTATTAGAAAATTATTTATGTTTATTGTTTATGGATCATGGGTTAACCATTTAACCAATTAAACCTTATAATTAGATGGGTCATGGATCAACCTAATCCATTTACTAATTGGATTGGATTAATCCATGACCCATTAACTCTCAACCCATTTGGATAATGGGTTGGATGGGTTGGATTACCCATTTTGACACCCCTAGTTTCACGTTATGGATGCATGGTTTTGTTCACTGATTAGAATAACAACTGTTTTTTACAGGACAAAGCAGAGCTCTTGATTCTCTCACCAAAGGTATAGTTTCTTTTTCAAGGTTCTATCTATTGTGAAACTATGTGTTGATCTGTTTTGAATATAGTTCTGGTTGCTTTGTATGAGCAGAATGGTTAATAGTTCAGTTTGTAGTTGTGTGTTGCAGTCTTGAGAGAGAAATCTAAAATCTTGAAATAGTAGTTTTAAACGCTTGTTATCACATATTCATGTTAAAATATTGCTCTACGTATAAGAGATAATTCCATAAAGTACCTGATTCTCTCTAAACATATCAAAGAAAAAAGATGATAAGTACGGAGCACTAAGTCCAGACACAGCATTCACCAAAAAAAAAAGTCCAGACACAGTAAACCCAACAAGAAAAAAGGTTTGATGCGTATTTTGATTAGTAGTATAGATTTTTGATTCTGGTTCTAGACTAGTGAACTGTTAACTTCTAAATGATCTCCTTGTATCATCTCTGTTCTGCTGCCATGAATCTACTGGGTTTATGTTTCAGCTGAGATAGTATCATATTGCTTAGTCTGAACAACTTGGAATGAACACTTGTCTTAATTTGAGTTCATGAAATTAGCTTGCGTTTGGAGATAAATGGAGATGCATCAGTGAAAGAGTCTAATAATAATGAGTATTCCCTACTTATGTTTCAGGGGAGGTTCGTGTTTAGTTTTCTTCGCAGGAGTTTAATTTCTGTTTTTGGCTCTTAAGTGTTACTTACTGTGTAAAATCTCAGGATGATCAAAAGATTAAAAACATCCAAAACAAAGAATTATAGAAGATTGGAGTTGAAGGCAGATCATGCAAACAGACCTTTGTGGGCATGTGGAAATGGAAGGATTTTCTTGAGCAAAATGTTTGGGAACGGTATGCACAATTGTTTAATTTCTTCGTGAATGCTCTATTGATCATAGATGTCAATCTTTGTAATTTCTCATGTGACAAAAGCTTGATTCTGCATGCAGGAAGAGCAAGATCTGGGATTATATTGTTGCCATGTGGTGCTGGTAAATCTCTTGTTGGTGTTTCTGCAGCGGCTCGTATAAAGAAGAGCTGTCTTTGTTTGGCAACCAATGCTGTCTCGGTGGATCAATGGGCCTTCCAGTTCAAGCTGTGGTCAACTATTAGAGATGACCAAATATGCCGTTTTACTTCTGATAGCAAAGAACGATTCCGTGGAAATGCTGTTGTTGTTGTGACAACTTATAATATGATTGCCTTTGGTGGTAAACGACCTGAGGAGTCAGAGAAGATCATAGAAGAAATCAGAAACAGAGAGTGGGGGTTGCTGCTCATGGACGAGGTAATCAATTAATTAGTTCTTAATGTCATGTGTGTCTCTGATTTGATTTTGAAGAGTAATATTTTCTTTTTTAATAGGTCCATGTGGTTCCGGCCAATATGTTTAGGAGAGTTATTAGTATCACAAAATCTCACTGCATGCTAGGACTTACACGTAATTTGAAGGGTTTCAATTTCATATAACTCTTTTTTTTTGTGTGTTATAGTTCAATTTTCAGAAGATAAGTCTCTTTTTTTTTATCTTTTGTTCAGCCACCCTTGTGAGAGAAGATGAAAAGATTACAGATTTGAATTTCCTCATTAATTGGCCCGAAACTACATGAAGCCAATTGGCTAGATTTAGTTAGAGGAGGGTTTATTGCAAATGTTCAGTGTGCTGAAGTTTGGTGTCCTATGACCAAAGAGTTTTTCGCTGAATATCTGAAGAAAGAGAACTCCAAGAAAAAACAGGTTCTTGAATATATATATATATAAGCTTTTTTTCGCATTTGATTCATGAATCTTGTACAGGTGTTGTGACATGTAGGAAACATGTCGTGTGGTATCTGCAGGCACTTTATGTGATGAACCCTAACAAGTTCAGAGCCTGTGAGTTTGATACGTTTCCATGAAGAGCAACGTGGGGATAAAATCATTGTCTTTGCAGACAATCTTTTTGCACTTATAGAGTATGCAATGAAACTCCGGAAGCCCATGATTTATTGTGCAACCAGGTTTGTTCAAGAACTTGTATTGAAAGCACACTCTTGCGTTTTCCAAGTCTAATAATCCTCCTTTTGTTCAAAATTTGCAAGCCATATCGAACGAGCCAAAATTCTCGAAGCGTTTAAAACAAGTAAAAACAAGCATTTTTTTTTGTCTTTTCCTTTGAATTTGTAGAAATTTCTACATTCCATTTTCTTATTAGTTGCGGTGTTGATTTCATTTTTACTACAGGTTGGTGATAACTCAATAGATATCCCTGAAGCTACTGTGATTATCCAGATTTCGTCACATGCTGGTTCTAGACGTCAAGAGGCTCAGCGTTTGGGTCGTCTTCTCAGGTGTTGGAGGTGGGCTTAGCACCCCTCCAACTGGGCCGGCCCATGTCGACTAAGGCCCATCCTGGCCAAAGCCTGCCAGCCATTCCCAGGCCCGCCGAGCGAAATCATTGCGCTATAAATAGCGCAATAACTCCTCTTCGGAAAGGTGGTTGGAAATCAAGGAGAATAGCATTTACTAGAATGCCCTGCCGACCTCCCTGTTCGCAAGATTAAAATCCGTCAATCGATTGACCGCCGAACTCACGATCTACGTCGAGTTCGTCAATCAACCGATCGCCGAGCAACTTGCACATTATTTCATCGTTTCTGCCGAATATTCCGTTTAGTCATTCGAGATCGTCATAAGCCGAGCTCATCTGTGTAATTTGCCGATCATCTTACCTTTTAATACGAAAGTCTCGCCCCCATTCTTTACTTAGTGCAAGTCTTACCACTCTTAGATCAACAATTGGCGCCCACCGTGGGGCTAAGACTTTCTCTACGCAAAGATAGATCGGCCGTCCACCGAACAGGTCATTCCTTACAAGCTCGCCGGTCTCAAAGCAGGATGTCTACGGAAGTCAACGCAGCTCTCCACCCACAAACTCAAAGCATGACCGTCAACCCGGCATCAACCTCGGCACTCCCTTTCATAGGACCGATCAACCAAACAAATGCTACACGCGGAGAGTTCGAACAACGCCCTGCGACCCCACCGACACGCTCGGCGGACCAAGCGGAACTGTCGCCCGAACACCCAGGAACCGCGACTCTTCTCCACGCCTTGCTCACACGGTTCGACGATTTCGCGAAAGGAACCGACCATCGTTTCAACAGTCTATTCGCCGCCCAACTAGCCAGCCAAAACCGGATTACCGAGCTCCAAGCATCGCAGGCCTCACCAGAGTCCCAGCACACTCCTCGTCCATTGCCGATCCAAAGAACACTCGCCTACGATAATCCAACCCCGCCAACAAATCTCATAAGGACGAACGATCCCCGTCCGGTCTCGTATCCACAGCACAACACCGAGCAAGGCGGGCACGACGCCGAAATGGAAAGAATGAAAGACCAACTGTACCACATGAGTTCCCAAATTCACCAGGCCACCAGCTCGGCCCCCGAAATAGACCGAGTCCTACGAGAGGCACAAAACATACCATTTACCGAACGAATCGCCCGAGCAGTAGTACACCACCCGGGCAAACTGAAGATCTCGGCGTACGAAGGCAACACAGACCCGCGGCAGTATCTGACCGCGTTTTGCATCGCAATGGGACGAACCCGTTTCCCCGACGACGAGCGAGACGCCGGCTTTTGTCAACTCTTCGTCGAGAACCTCTCCGGATCGGCCCTGACCTGGTTCTCCAGACTGCGAGCCGACTCGATCGATAGCTATCATCAGTTGACCACCGCCTTCCTCAAGCAGTATTCAATGTACATCCGACAAGGAACATCGTGCGCCGACCTCTGGGCTCTTACCCAAGGACCAAAGGAGTCATTGCGATCGTTCATCGACAGGTTCAAAAACGTCGCCTCTCGGCTCACAGCGACCACCGTAGAAACGCTGCCGGCACTAATAAAAGGACTTTGGTACGAGTCGGCTTTCCGCTACGACCTCAAATTAAACGAACCCCATACCCTGGAAGATGCTCTTTGCCGAGCAAACATTTTCATCGAAATGGAGGAGGAGAAAATCGTCTTGGCCAAAATCCACACTCCGATCAAGGCACCGCATATCAAAGAGAAAACAAGGGAGGACTACTACGAACCTCGGCAACACTACGACAAGGGCTACCAACACAATGAGAAGAGACCGACAAACTGCTATGTCGGAAACGATTGATCAAGCGGGAACGATCGACCGAGCGGAAGCGACCGCCCAAGCAAATCAAGCCAACCGTGGAACAAGTACGTCCGGAAGGACGATCCCAGACCAAACCAACCCTTCTGCGAATTTCATAAAAAACCAGGTCACGCAACGGCCCAGTCCAGACACCTCCAAGAATATCTGCTCGGGAAGTTCAACAGAGGCGAGATAGGAGAACCGAGATAGGAGAACCGAGCCCCTCTTCCTCCCAGCAGGCCCGGGAGATCGGCTACCACAACGCCGAAGATCGCCGAGAAAGACAACCCGTCGAGAACGAAAACCGAAAAATCGCTCCCCGAGGGCCGGATCCACAGAAAAGAAGCCACGAAGAGAGCAACTCCCGCTCAACGCCACCACTGCCCCCGCGAAGAAGAATTAACATGATCATGGGAGGCTTGCCGACCTGCAACGACTCAGTCCGATCGATCAAAGAATACGGCCGCAAAACCGTAACGTCGCAGCAATGGACACAAAACATCGGAAGCGACCTGGACGAAGCTAGCAGCATCGTCTTCCGAGAGTCGGACACGCAAGGCCTACACACGACTCACAACGACCCACTGGTGATCGAGCTCATGATCGGCGACTGCGACGTAAGCCGAATATTAATCGATACCGGGAGCACCGTCGACTTAATTTTTGAGGAAACACTGCGCAAAATGGAGTTGCAAGGCTACAGGATAAAGCCGAACAAAAAACCTCTTACCGGCTTCTCAGGAGAGACGACGATGATGGTCGGGACGATTAAACTACCCGTCCGTGTGGGCCGAGTAACCAAGATCGTCAAATTCGTGGTCGTCGACAAACCAGCCATCTACAACGCAATCATGGGAACGCCTTGGCTGCACCCGATGAAGGCGACCCCGTCCACGTACCACCAATGCCTGAAGTTCCCAACTCCGGACGGACCGATCACAGTGCGAGGGAGCCAGGAGATGTCCCGAATCTGTTTCGTTGCCGAACACAAGTTGCGACATTCTTCCCACGCCTATGTCATCACCCGATCAGCCGCAACGATCTGCACCGAACTGCCGTCGCAAAGCGAGCCACCACGCGAGCTCGTCGTCCAGGAAAATATCGATCCAAGCGACCCGACCCGCTGCGTCGGTATCGGAACAGAGATCAGCGCAGATCTACGCAGCGAACTGCTGATTTTCTTACATCAAAACGCTTCAACCTTCGCCTGGAGCACCGAAGACATGGTCGGCATCAATCCCGACATAACTAACCACGAGCTAAACGTTGACCCAACGTACAAACCTATCAAACAAAAAAGAAGAAAGTTGGGCCAAGACAGAGCAAAGGCTGTCAACGAGGAGGTCGAACGGCTATCGAAGGCAGGATCAATAGTGGAGGTGCGCTACCCCGAGTGGTTGGCGAACCCAGTCGTGGTCAAGAAGAAGAGCGGCAAGTGGCGCGTCTGCGTCGATTTTACCGATCTCAACAAAGCATGCCCGAAGGATAGCTACCCCCTGCCGCATATAGATCGGCTCGTCGAAGCGACCGCCGGCAACGAACTGCTATCATTTATGGACGCTTTCTCGGGATACAACCAGATTGAAATGCACCCGGACGATCGCGAAAAAACGGCGTTCATAACCGACCGAGGAACCTACTGCTACAGAGTAATGCCGTTCGGATTAAAGAATGCCGGGGCGACCTACCAACGCCTCGTAAACAAGATGTTCGCCGATCAGCTGGGAAAGACGATGGAGGTTTACATCGACGACATGCTCGTCAAATCGCGACACGCCGAAGAGCATATTGAACATCTCCGAACGTGTTTCAACAGTCTGAACGAGCACGGCATGAAACTCAACCCCACCAAATGCACTTTCGCAGTCACATCGGGCGAATTCCTGGGCTACATCGTCACCAAGCGAGGCATCGAAGCCAACCCCCAAAAAATAAAAGCGGTCCTCGACCTGCCATCGCCGAAGAACACACGCGAGGTCCAACGACTGACCGGCCGAATCGCGGCTCTCAATCGCTTTATCTCCAGATCGACGGACAAATGCCTACCTTTCTACCAATTGCTGCGAGGAAACAAGCGTTTCGAGTGGGACGCTCAGTGCGAAGACGCTTTCCAGGAGCTGAAACACTATCTCTCCACCCCTCCGGTCCTCTCCAAACCCGAACCAGGAGAAACGCTCTATCTCTACATATCGGTGTCAAGATCGGCAGTCAGCAGCGTCCTCATCCGCGAAGATCGTGGCGAACAAAAACCGATTTTCTATATCAGCAAAACCCTCGATGACACCGAGACGCGATACCCCACCCTGGAGAAGCTCGCCCTCTCCGTCGTCACCTCGGCCCGTAAGCTTCGGCCTTATTTTCAATCCCACTCGGTGAACGTCCTAACAAATCTGCCCCTCCGAACGATTTTGCACAGCCCGACGCAATCCGGCCGAATAGCAAAATGGACGGTCGAACTAAGCGAATACGACATCGAATATCGGAACCGAACATGCGCCAAGTCCCAGGTCCTCGCCGATTTTCTCATCGAGCTCCCACCAGAGATGCTCCCCGCCGACCCCAGTACACCGAAGAGTTGGAGTTTACACGCGGATGGCTCGTCCTCTCGCAACGGTTCCGGAATCGGCATCCGTTTGGAATCTCCGACGGGCGAAATTTTCGAGCAGTCATTCCGCCTCGCCTTCTCCGCATCCAACAACGAGGCCGAATACGAAGCACTGCTTGCCGGCCTCCGTCTAGCGAAGGAAATGGGGGCGACAAACATCCAGGCGTATTGCGATTCACAGCTCGTCGCCAATCAATACAGCGGAGAGTACACCGCCAAAAACGACCGCGTGGACGCCTACCTCACTTTGGTCCGACAGCTCGCCAATGAATTTGAGACGTTCGCCCTTACCAAAAATCCCCGCATCGAAAATTCATCCGCAGATGCGCTTGCTGCCCTCGCCTCCACGTCCGACCCCGACTTAAAACGAATAATACCTGTCGAGAGCATCAATCGACCCAGCATAGAGATCGACCTCTACGACTCAACCATGACGATCGTCGCCCTCGAGCCTGGCATCGACGATGCCGACGAAGTTAACGAGCCCATGGATGCCGAACAAGTAATTCGGCCAGAAGATTGGAGGGACGAGATCAAACTCTATATAAGCGACGGAACTGTGCCGCCCGACCGATGGGCGGCCCGCCGCCTTAAAGCCCGATGCGCCCATTACAGCATGCTCGACGACAGCCTATACCGAAGAAGCGCGTTCGGCCCCCTGCTACTCTGCATAGACGGAGCGGAAACACGGTCGATAATGGAGGAAACGCACTCCGGCGCAGGCGGCAACCATACAGGAGGTCGATCTCTCGCCCTGAAGATAAAAAAGAACGGACATTTCTGGCCGACCATGATAGTCGACTGCGAAAATTTTGCCAACAAGTGCGAGCCTTGCCAAAGACACGCGCCGATCATCCACAGGCCAACGGAGGAACTCACCACATCTACAGCCCCGTATCCGTTCATGCGATGGGCAATGGACGTCGTCGGTCCGCTACCTCGATCCCGACAGAAGCGATTCCTCCTCATCGTCACCGATTACTTCACCAAATGGGTGGAAGCCGAGTCTTTCGCACACGTCCGCACCGAAGACGTCAAAAAATTTATCTGGAAGAATATCATCTGCCGACACGGACTCCCGTACGAGATCGTCACGGACAACGGCACTCAATTCACCTCGGCAATCGTTGAAAGTTTCTGCGCAAAATGGAACATCAGGCTCAGTAAATCGACACCACGGTATCCGCAAGGGAACGGCCAAGCCGAGGCGACGAACAAAACCATCTTGGCCGGAATTAAAAAACGTTTAGAAGCCAAGAAGGGTGCTTGGGCCGACGAAGTCGACGGGGTACTATGGTCGCATCGTACTACACCCCGCCGATCGACAAATCAAACTCCTTTCTCACTATCGCACGGCATCGAAGCAATGTCGCCAGCCGAAGCAACAGTGCCTAGCCTCCGCCGATCCCATCTGCCAACCAACCCCGAGCTCAACAACCACATGATCAAAGACTCGCTGGACTTTACAGAAGAAACGCGCGACCTCGCACTCCTCCGCATCCAAAATTATCAACACTTAGCGGCTATATACTACAACAAAAAAACGTTTGGCCGCCACTTCAACGAAGGCGACCTCGTTCTACGAAAGGTTTTCGAAAACACACGCGAAGAGAACGCGGGCAAGCTCGGCGCCAACTGGGAGGGGCCGTACATCGTCGTTAAGATCGTTAAACCAGGAGTCTATCAGCTCGTCACCATGGCGGGCACCGAAATCCCTCGCTCTTGGAACTCGATGAACCTCAAACGGTTCTACTACTAGTTACCCAAATGCACTATTGTACCACGAACTACGATCGGCTTGATCCCTCGCGGGTACGTAGGCAACCCTCTGCAAAAACAGAGGGCTCAGCTATATCTCAATAAAACAATCCAGTTCGTAAAAACACGTTCGGGATCCGCAAAAAAAAAAAAAAAAAAAAAAAAAAAAAAGCCGAGCCTCACCTCGCAAAACAACACGTTAAAACGTAAGTCTCGAAGAAGTAAAAGCCGAGCCCGACCTCGCAAAACAACACGATCGGCACGATCGTAACGGCTCGGCCACACGAGCCATGCTTCCTGAACACTTAGCGTAAAAACCTAAGTCTCGAAAGAAGTAAAAGTCGAGCCCGACCTCGCAAAACAACACGATCGGCACGATCGTAATGGCTCGGCCACACGAGCCATGCTTCCTGAACGCTTAGCGTAAAAACCTAAGTCTCAAGGCAGTAAAAGCCGAGCCTCGCCTCGCAAAACAACACGTTCGGCACAAACGTCATTGCTTGGCCATACGGCAGATCGACACATTAAACATTCAATCTTGCCGAAAACCAAATTTATTAAACAGTTCAAAACAGAAACAAATACAAGACCGATCGGCCAAAACACAACTTAAGAACAAAAAATAAACTAAGGAGCAACAGGAGGGAACTGCGCCGGGGTACCACGATCCATCTCGGCAACCAAGTCCCGCAGCTTGTCAAAATCAAGATCGAGCTCATCCCTCGTTACCACGGTCTCACCCTCGATCTGCTTCGTATAAAGCTCGACATCGGATCGGCACTTCTCCACCAACTCTGGAGGAACAACTATGCCGATCTTTGCCAAAGAAGAATACGAATCAAGCAAGGCCGTGGCTTGATTCAGCACCATTATGTCCGGCTGCACTCTCGCTTCGTCTTCGACATACTTCCTCATCTTGTCCAGCCGATCCTGGAACATCATCAGAAGCGTCGACTTGGTATCCCGAACTTTCCTGGCCCAGAGATTCCGAACCCGCAGGCTTCTTTCCCCATGCTCTCGTTCAAGATCGGCATGCTTCTTCTGCAAACGACCACACTGGGCCTTGAGAGCCTCGATCTCCGTACGGGCATCAGCGAGCTCAGCAACGCGGCCCGCATCCTCACCCTCCAACTGAGAAAGCCTCTCAGTAAGCTCGGCGACCTTTTTCTCCAGATCGTCAGCCCGGCCTTTTTTAACTGCCGACGATGGTAGTCGAGCAAGGCGTTCGTCGAAGCAATGGCCTAAGCAAAAAAAACAACGAAACAAAGATTAAAACTCAATCGCACAAACCAAACCAACAAGAAAGTCGTTCGGCGAACCTGAAAAGAATGATGAGCCATCTCCTTAAAAAGACGTTTCTCCTCTGGAAAAACGATGCTGACGGGATCCGTGACCTTAGTCGGCTGGATCTCATAATATAGCTGACCGCAAGCCCGCCTACTCTCCAAGAGCGGAATCCTCCCTTCATACTCGTACCTAAACGAGTATTCATAGTCCTCCCGCAGAGCCGGACCGTCGTTTCCCTCTTCGGCAGCTGCCTCCTCAACTACCGCTGCATACTCCATCGCAGCAGCCTCCGACGCTCCGGCATCGGCGTCCAGCTCCGGCATCGGCGTCATCCTCCTCCTCTTTCTGTCGCCACCCGGCGACGCCGCCTCGGCAGCCACCTCGCGAGGCGCCGAAGCAACGTAAGGAATGATCGCTTGCTCGCCCGAAGCAGGGGCATCTCTTTCTTCGTCTGACATATCTGGGAGAGTAGGTGTGATCGGCTCCACTCTTCCCGTGTCCGGATTAACACGGGTATACGCCCGCGACTCATAGCTATCGAAGTAATCGTCTATGAAACGATCAACTTCCTCGGCAGCAGTCACCCGGTCGCCGATCGTAACAGACGAAGGCACCATAACAGGCGGATCCGCCTCGGTTTGAACTTTTTGCGCGACCACGGCACTCACCACCTTCTTCCCGTATCGCGGCAGGTTCAAACTGATCTTCCCCATCTTCGCGATAGCCCTCGGTTTTCCTAACTGCCACGAAGCTAAAAATATCGACCCAAAAACCGCCGAGTCACGATACAGGTCGGCAAGTGCGAAAATAAACAAAGGGGAATCAAAATTCTTACCCGCTTCAATACGAGCCCACTGCCTCTTGATCCTTTGCCGATCGATATCTTCCCACCGCCTCTTTCCGAGCTCAGAAAGCCGCCTAACGTCTCGAAAGAAATTCGTAGGAGGAACTCGCCAAATAGGAGGACGATCTGCACAAAATAAAAGTCATCATCAGTTAACAAAAGACACCAGGAAAACAAGATAAAACGACAGCCCTGCTAGGTCTTCAACCAAAAGTCGAACTCCACTCGCTCCTATACGGTCGGCGCGCATCTGGAACCGAGGCCTCGTTGACACGAACGAAGAAATATTCTTCGAGCCAATTTCTCGTCTTACTCGGGTGTCCAGTAATCACCCCGTACTTCGATCGGATGCTAACATAAAGGGTCCCCGGAGTCCTTTTGTTCACCGTAATCGACGACATGGCCTCGAAAAAGCGCAGGTCGATATCAATGTCGAGCTCGGCCGCCAGGACTAACGGGCCGACGATATTACGGATCGCCGCGGGACAGAGCTGCGACATAGCAACGCCGACCTCCTCGCAGTAGGCGATGAGCAGTTTCGGCAGCGGAAAGGATATTTGACTCTCCGAGAACCAAAATTTGTACGCGGTGAACCAGCCCGGCGGCGCCTTCCACGGACGTTCATCTTCCTCAGGAAGACGAATAGCCAAGCCCGGAGTTCGGCTGTTGTACTGACGGATTTCCCTCAGATCATTCTCCGTGCACAACGTCCTACCAAGCTTTCGTAAATCCCGAGGCGGCGGTTGAGTTTTCTTCTGTACAGGCGGCGATCCCGAAACAGTAGCCTTTCTCCCCTTTTTGCCGATCAAAGCTCTGGGCACGTTCGCTACCGTACCCCTTTTGGGCCCCACGGCTTTTCCTCTCTTACGGGCGTCGGCCATCAATTTTCTCTTCGAGGGAACGATCGGCGCCGAGGGACCGACCTCCGTCGAATAGAGACCTTCAAACCCTTCTGGAAGAGCCGTTGGCTCCGAAACAAGCGACGCACGCCGAACAGATATCGGCACATGGTCAACCGAGTCCGGGGAATCCATTAGGCTCGGCACTATTATGTCGGCAACTGGCGACGGAGCAGGCGTAGTTGACAAATCACCACCAGAAGAAGGCGCAACGCCAGGTCGATCGCCGGATTTCGCCGAAGAGCTGGAACTCGTCTCCGGAAGGGATTCATCCGATCCCGTATTGTAGGAATCGTATTGAGAAGCAGAAGATTGGTCGGAATCGATCCTCATTATCAAAGATCGGCAGCTAAAAAGATCGGCAACTAAACAGATCGGCAACCAAACAGGTCGGCAACAGAACAAAACTAAGGAAGGTCGGCGAGAAAGCCCGAATCTAGAGAGAAGGCAAAGAAAACTAGAGAGAGAAAGCGTACCTTCACAGAAGACGGAAACTGGATAAAAAGTAGAGCAGGGAGGGCCTTTTATAGAAAAGATGCTCGGAAGACGAAGAGACGGAATGATGATTCGCCAACAGGCGCGACTCTCCACCAAAGGGTGCCGACTGCATGAACGACACGTGGCCTTCCTCTCCCAAATGCCGACCCAGTTTCTTTTCCACGACGCTTCGAGCAGTCTCCGCGTCAGCGCTCGACTACAGGAAAAAGGGGGGGGGGCATTGTTGGAGGTGGGCTTAGCACCCCTCCAACTGGGCCGGCCCATGTCGACTAAGGCCCATCCTGGCCAAAGCCCGCCAGCCATTCCCAGGCCCGCCGAGCGAAATCATTGCGCTATAAATAGCGCAATAACTCCTCTTCGGAAAGGTGGTTGGAAATCAAGGAGAATAGCATTTACTAGAATGCCCTGCCGACCTCCCTGTTCGCAATATTAAAATCCGTCAATCGATTGACCGCCGAACTCACGATCTACGTCGAGTTCGTCAATCAACCGATCGCCGAGCTCCTTGCACATTATTTCATCGTTTCTGCCGAACATTCCGTTTAGTCATTCGAGATCGTCATAAGCCGAGCTCATCTGTGTAATTTGCCGATCATCTTACCTTTTAATACGAAAGTCTCGCCCCCATTCTTTACTTAGTGCAAGTCTTACCACTCTTAGATCAACATCAGGGCTAAGGTTTGGTAATTCGATATCATTATTACTACTCAGTCACGTTGTGTCTCTCTCATGATCCAGTAAGTGTCATTTCTTCGTGATGAAAAAAAACAAAAATAGGGTAAACATGAAGATAGAATGGCTGGTGGAAAAGAAGAGTACAATGCATTCTTCTACTCGCTTGTTTCTACAGATACACAGGTATAACCTTAGGAAAAAATAAATAACAAAGTTTTATTAACATCTAGTGGATCTAGTGTATGCTAATTTGAAGTTTGAAATTTTTTTTTTTGCAGGAAATGTATTATTCAACGAAAAGACAGCAGTTCTTGATCGACCAAGGTTATAGTTTTAAGGTTATAACAAGTCTTCCACCTCCTGATGCTGGTTCAAGCTTAAGCTACAGCACTCAACAAGAACAGTTATCCCTTCTCAAAGGTTTTGTTCCACATTTGCAAGTTGAATTGTTGTGATTTTTCCTTTTTGGGTTTTGATAATAATCACACACACACAGGTGTTGAATGCTGGAGACGAACTGATTGGTTTAGAGAAACTGGAAGAAGATACAGACGGTATGGCTCTGCAAAAGGAGAGAAGGAGCAAAGGATCGATGAGTGCAATGTCCGGTGCCGATGGAAAGGTCTACAAGGAATACAACTCTGGCCGTCAGAAATCTTCAGCTCAACAATCCAAGAAACCTAAAGACACTTCCAAACGACGACACCCTCTCTTCATAAACCGTTCCGTGTAGGTTTCAGAGTTGTTTTTGTTTTTTGTTTTTGTCATTTTCTTCTTCGTCTTATGAGCTGTTTAAGTTGTCACTTTGTGGACGATTTTGCTCTGCCCAACAACTTTCTTTGTACAGTTAATAGTTATTATTTAACCATGATAGTAAAACTGCAACGACAACAAGAAAGGGTCGCTGTCTGAAGCAAACGTCTTGCTTAGAAAGATGGAGGAAGATGGGAATGCACCAAATGATTGTACATACAACAGACTGATCCGGGCACATCTTAAAGATAAGGACTTGGCCGGATCAGCTAGACTTATCGAAGAAATGAAGAGGTTTGGGTTCTCTGCAGATGCGTCCACGTTTAAGATGGTTGTTGATATGTTATCCACTGGTGAAATGGACAAGAGCTTTCTTGATATGCTTTCTTAGACGTTTGGTGTTTTGTCATTACTGTCTCAGAGAACATTCTTCTGGTTGATGAACCTTTGTTAATATCTGTACATATAGCCAAATGCTTTGTCATTTTGCCGTGGCGTCGTCTCAAACTGTAATTTCTTCTCTTTTATACTCTGAATGTTGCAGTCAAATGTTTTCTGTTCTGTGAAAACTTTAAACCCAAATCCTTCACCACTATTACTGCGTCTCAAAACTTTCAACACAGATGCACACTTAAGCGTGAGCGAGAAAACAGTTGTGGTATAGTATTATAAGAAGTAGCAGCTCTTTGAGTCATTTCACCGAGCAACTTGTGGGCGATATATTATATCACGCAAGAAAACCAAATAGTTGCTTCAAACCGTAAAACTTGACTAAACCAATTCCGGTATATGCTTTAAACCGACCAAATTGTTTGGTTTCGTCGATATGTGTTTTGGCTCGTTGGAGGGCACACAAACACAGTGACTGAGAAAAACAACGATTCAGCTCGAAACAACGACGACGACGACGACGACGATGATTCGGAGATGGAGATGGAGTGGTAAAGCTTTGAAATGTATTCAGCCTCGTTTCCTGGAGAGAGGTACTCTGAGAAATGCTTCATTCCATAGAGGGGGCAGTGGCCTAATCACTTCGGTTGAACTCATCGAAGAAATGAAGAGTTGTGGGTTCTCTGCAGATGCTTCCACCATAAAGATGGTTACTGATATGCTATCGAGTGGTAGATTGGACAAAAGCTTTCTAGATATGCTTTCTGGATCTGGTGATTCATTTTGATACAAATGATAGTTGCATTGGAATTAATCTTCGTGGTTTGCTATAGTCTGTTGTTTTTTAAAAGCATCAAAGAGGTGGAATGGTCAAGCATAAGGTTTGGTTATAAGAGAGGTCTCCTTGGTTTCTTCTTCTCTCTGATACATTTATGATATAAGGCTCAATATGTGCTTTCAGGGTTTGCGATATAGTTACAGAACTGAGAATTCAATGGAATCAATCAACTTACTATTTTATTCATATGAATGTAAAGGGAGCCGTTCGATACATGGAAGATAAAGCACAACTATATCATATATGTGTAACACTTTTGACTTTTCCTTTTATATTGAGTGTTTAGAAATGGTAACTAAAAGAAAAAAAAAGAAAAAAGAGCAACTTCAGAGCTTCTTCTGGTAACCCCATGGATTGTTGTTTGCCCAATTCCACTGATGAGTGTGTCGAAGGTGATGCGGACACGGAACCGACCGGTCAAACCCAGACGTGACGATCAAGTTCATTGTAAATTACCAAACCAAGATTAAAGTCTTGCTCTTGTTGTTGTTTATTTATTTTCTTTATTTTTTTGCAAGCTTCTTAGAAACATGGGAGCAACTCACGTTTTCTTCATTGTTTTTCCAAGTTTGTAGGTTTTGAAAGAGAACAAAAAAAAAGAGGCAAGTATAAATTTGCCAATTGATTGTCTTGTCTTCTTACTGCTTTTACCAGAGAGCATGTTTTGTTACATATCCGTAGGGGTGTCAGCCCAGCCCGAAGCCCGCGGGCCAAGCCCATACGGACATTTGCGGGGCGGGCTTGGGTCGATAAAAAATGTCCGCAAAACATGCGGGGTGGGCTTGGGCCTATAAAATTTGTTCGCAACCCGCGGCGGGCCGACCCGCACGGACGTATCAAAAACATAAAGCCCAATGGGTAGGTCCAGGCGGGCGGACGCGGGCTGGCCCGATTGACATCTCTAAGAGCTATCCAGTGTATGTAGATCTTGAACATGATCATGTGGCTTTGATCGAGAGCTTTGAAATTACATTATTCAAACAAATTGTTTCACATGTTATATTATAACAGCCTAACAAAATGGCAATAAAGTTGGGTAGTTAAGTTGGGTGACATTGGTGAAACTGCTTCTGGTTATAAAGCCCGCGGGCAAACCCGCAAACCCGCTAATAATATGCGGGGCGGGCTTGGGCCTAAAGTTTTTGTTCGCAGCCCGCGGCGGGCCGACCCGCACGGACGTATCAAAAACAGAAAGTCCAATGGGCAGGTCCATGCGGACGCGGGCCAACCCGATTGACATCTCTACATATCCGGACCACACATATCCTTCCTCTTTTTGTTTTTGGATCCAGATCACTTTGTGGTACCGCTCACGGTTCATCTTCTATTATCGGTTTTATCAGGATATCGTGGTATCAAACCGTGCTATGGACCACATTTTGTGATATCGCAACCATAGTTTTCATCTATATCAGTATATATGACAAAAGAAAGAAACAACACAAAAACTGAGGGGGGATTCAAAGGGAGAAGATTTCAGAAGAGTAAGATCACAAGAAACAAAGACTATGATATATATGATGGAAAAGGTTGCTCATGGAGTGGTATCTTCACTGAAGGTATATACTGTATGATCGACGGCTTTTTAACCAACTTTGGTGTTGCCACTGATGACTGATCACAATGTATACTAAAACGACAAAGGATCATATTATTATTATCTATGACTAAATGTAACCCACATGGCAAAATCTTATTATATAAACCTAATAACTTTCTTTGCATTGTTTTCTTTAACAAAATCCAATGTTAATTGCGTTAACCTTTATATTCTGCCTTAAAAAAGGCTGACGCAAAAGAAAATAAACATGTAACTGAAAATCAGGGTTAATAGGGTAAGTAGCACTTAATATATTAATTAATATATTAATATCCCTAATATATTAAAGGGTTTTCTGCAATTTAACCCTCGAAGTCACTTTTGTTTGCAAATCAACCCTCGACTCTACAAAAATGCAAATCAACCCGTGATGTTCGAGTCAAACCGCTATATGGGCCGCGTCTGTATCGATGACGTGTCAAAGTGGACACGTGAGACAATCACTAAAACACAGAGTTTTGTAATAAGAAAGTGAATCAAAAATCTTATTGTTTTTGCAGCACATGTTGGACACGTGCTTCGAACTGGGATACAATTTGGGGGGAAAAGAACATAATCTAGGGTTCTTCATAATCATCGATGAAACTGAAGAGAATTATACGATTCCAAACCGAAATTGAAGCTTCGTTTTGTACTCTTCATAACATTCTTCTATGAATGTGCTCATCTTCTCTTTCTCTCTCTCTCTCGATACGGAACAAAGTCAAAATTCAGAGCACGGGATTGGTTGGCAGAAGGTGAGCTTGCTAGAAGCCCAATATCAGATTCGTCGTCTGAAAGAAGAAATGAAGGAGCTTAGGGGAGTGAATAAAAAAAAATTGATCTCTAGTGTAGTTGATTCAACCATGGTGAGCTCGGATTTATGAAAAAAACATGAAGAGAAGAAGAAGCTTGAAAACGAAGCTACGACATTGAAAGAGAGGAGAAGAAACATATTTTGTGTTTGGTTTGTGTTTGTTCTTATAATGGTGTGTTTTTAATGTCTTGTAACACCTATGAAAGATCCTAAGAAAGTTGCTATGGATCTACGAGTGAGGAACTTACTAGGAACGTGCCTAAGCGATGTTATCCTCCGAAAGGTGATGGATGAGCCTACATCGCTGAATATGTGGCGTGCTCTGGAAGATGAGTATCAGGCTCAGTTACTTCCAAATAGAATCTATCTTAAACAACAATTTGCAAGTTTTAAGATGGAAGAAGATAAATCCATAGAAGCAAACCTGGATGTTTTCTTGAAATTGATTTCAGACCTTGCAAGCTTGAAGATCACTGTTAGTGATGAAGATCAAGCCATACAACTTCTAACAAGTCTGCCTCCTGCCTATGAACCACTCGTACATACTTTAAAGTATGGAAATGGCAAAGAGACTCTCACGGTAAGAGAAGTTAAGGCATCCGCATATGCAAAAGAAGCTGAGTTAAGGCATAAAGGGCTATTAAGAAGGCCTAAATCAAAATCAGAGGGATTATATGTGGAATCTTGAGGAAGATCAAACAGGAGGTTTGATAAAGGAGATGGAGGAAATCAAAGAGGAAGGTCTAAGTCAAGATCAAAGTCTAAGAACAAGTTCAGTAAAGGAAACAAAGGGGCTTGTTTCATATGTGGAAAAGAGGGTCACTGGAAAAGAGAGTGTCCTAACCGTGGTAACAGGCAGTCGGATGAATCTTCGGCTAATACCGTCAAGGTGGTCAGGCAACCTATGGTCTTGACTGCAAGCACTCATGACCCTAAGGATGAGTGGGTTTTGGATTCTGGTTGTACCTTTCATATAACACCAAACAAAGAATTAATGTTTGATATGAAAGAGATAGATGGAGGAAAAGTAAGTATGGCTAACAATACTTACAGTGAAGTGAAAGGCATTGGCAAGATAATAATCATGAATCCTAATGGCTCGGTTGTGATTTTGACAGATGTGAGATATATACCTGACATGAGTAGAAACCTGATTTCTTACGGAATGTTAGAGAAGTCCGGATGCAGCTATCGTGGAGAAGATTACACTGTCACTTTCTTTAAAGATGGTCAGAAAGTAATCTCTGGAAAGTACATTGACGGTCTTTATTATCTGCAAGGGACAGTAACAAAAGAAGAGGTCAATGTAATTGAGTCCAAAGATAATATGATGAAACTTTGGCACTCGAGACTGGGACATATGAGCGCTAAGAACATGGAGTTTCTAGCCAAAGAAGGGTTCCTACCAAAGAAAGATGTGGGAAAATTGGATTTCTGCGAGAGCTGTGTACTTGGAAAATCTCACAAGCAGAGCTTCCCTAAAGCCAAACACACTTCCACAAGGATCTTGGAGTACATTCACTCAGATCTATGGGGATCTCCATCTACACCAGAAAGTTTGGGAGGATGTAAATACTTCATTAGTTTCATTGATGACTATTCAAAGAAGGTTTGGGTCTATTTTTTACGAACTAAAGATGAAGCATTTATAAAGTTTAAAGAGTGGAAAGAGACGGTTGAGAGTCATACCGAGAAGAAGATCAAGTGCCTGAGGACTGATCATGGACTTGAGTTTTGCAATCGTCAGTTTGATGAATTGTGTCAGCGTTCTGGTATAAAAAGACATAGAACCTGCACATATACGCCACAACAGAATGGTGTATCAGAAAGAATGAATCGGACAATTATGGATAAAGTAAGAAGTATGTTAGCAGAAACTGGCCTAGGGCAGGAGTTTTGGGCAGAAGCTACTTCTACAGCAGTTTACTTGATAAATCGAACTCCAAATTCCTCTATTGAGTTTCAATTACCAGAAGAAAGATGGTCAGGTCAGAAACCGGATTTATCAAACCTAAAAAGATTTGGGTGTACTGCTTATGTTCATACGATTCAAGACAAAACTAGTCCTAGAGCAATGAAAGGTGTGTTTGTTGGTTACCCTTTTGGAGTTAAAGGGTATAGAGTCTGGATTCCGGAAGAAGGAAAGTGTACAACGAGTAGGAATGTTGTGTTCAGGGAGGAAGAAGTCTACAAGGATACTATAGGTTCGGAGACTAATACCCCTACAGTACCACATGAGACAAATGAGAAGAAGTCTGGGAGGAAATGTGTTACCTTTGACACTGAGTTGATACATGGGCCAACTCCATCGGGTTCAGTCTCAGGAAACACAGAGACCTCATCTCATGTATCTCAAGCTCCTTCCTCTGACTCAGAGGTATCGTCCCAAGGTGGAGAATCTTCATCCTCTTCAAGTAGCTCAGATGATGATGATGGTCTCACATTCAACGAAGAAGATGAGTCAGAAATAATTCAGGATATTGATAATTATCTCTTAGCAAGAGATAGAACCAGAAGAGAAAATGTAAGACCACCTTCGAGGTATGAGGATTCAGATTTTGTTGGATATGCCCTGATGGTTGCTGAGGACATAGAAACAGAAGTCCCAAAGTCAATGACACAAGCACGGAAAAGTCCAAATTGGAAGGAATGGGATAATGCTGCTAAAGAAGAAATGAGCTCACTCATGAAGAATCATACCTGGGATTTAATCGAAAGGCCTGATAATGCCCGGGTTGTTGGCAGTAAATGGATATACACTTTGAAGTCTGGTATTCCAGGAGTTGAATTGAAGCGATACAAGTGCAGGCTTGTTGCTCAAGGGTTTTCTCAAACTGAAGGGGTTGACTATAATGAGATCTTCTCACCTGTTGTTAAGCATGTGTCAATCCGTATTATGCTCTCAGTTGTGGTCAACAATGATTATGAGTTAGAACAAATGGATGTTAAAACAGCATTTCTTCATGGAGATTTAGAGGAGAGAATCCTAATGAAGCAGCCAGAAGGTTTTATCAAAAGAGGAGATGAAAATAAGGTATGTCTGCTAAGGAAATCTCTATACGGCCTAAAGCAATCTCCTAGACAGTGGAATCTCAAGTTTGATAGCTTTATGAAGGAGGAAAACTTTATAAGAAGCAGTTTTGATTCATGCGTCTACATGAGAAATGTCAATACAGAAAATGCCGTTTACCTGCTGTTGTATGTTGATGATATGTTGATCGCGTCCAGGAGTAAGGCTGAGGTCAGATTGGTCAAAAACAGTTTGAGTCAAAAGTTTGAAATGAAGGACTTGGGTCCAGCGTCTCGCATCCTGGGAATGGACATTATCAGAGATAGAGAGAAAGGAATTCTCAGTTTATCTCAAGAGACTTATATTGAGAAAGTTCTGAAAGCTTTTGGTATGTCAGATTCTAAGTCTACGACTACTCCCTTAGCTACTCATTTCAAGCTAAAAAGTCTAGACAAGTCTGAAAGGAAGGAAGAGGCAGTTCACATGGATAACATACCTTATGCGAGTGCTGTTGGAAGCCTCATGTATGCCATGATTGGCTCAAGGCCAGATCTCGCTTATGCAGTTGGTGTGATAAGCAGGTTCATGTCCAATCCTGGTCGAGACCATTGGACAGCGGTCAAGTGGGTTCTAAAGTACCTACGAGGAGCATCAAAAGCCAAGTTAACATTTACTAAAGGAGAAAAATTCACAGTTGAAGGTTTCTGCGATTCCGACTATGCAACAGATTTAGACAAAAGCCGTTCAGTCACTGGATTTATCTTCAAAGTTTGGGGAAATACAGTTTCTTGGAGGTCTAATCTACAATCAGTTGTAGCTCTATCAACTACAGAAGCAGAATATATGGCGTTATCTTCAGCAGTTAAAGAAGCTATATGGTTGAAAGGTATTTGTGAGGAATTGGGTTTTGATGCAGGACCAGTTATGATTCACTGTGATTCACAAAGTGCATTGGCTCTAGCTAAAAATGCAGTGCATCACGAAAGAACTAAACATATCGCTACAAAGTATCATTTCATTCGGGATATTGTAGCAGATGGGATTGTCAAGCTATACAAGATTCACACTAGCCGTAATCCAGCAGATTTCTTAACTAAAGCCTTACCTGGGCCTAAGTTCCAACTCTGCTGCGATTTGGTGAATGTCGTCTGAGAAGCTTGAAGGCTCCAGGTAACTCCGCAATCAGGAAGGTTTTCTCGCATCACAGAAACAAGATATTTTTGTGAGTTATTATCTGTTTCTGATTCCTGATAGTGTTAATCTCAGCAAATAAGATTCAAGGTTTGAGTTACCTGTAGAGCGTGTTGGAGCTGTATAATCTTCAGTTCCAGGTGGAGTTTTCTGCACACAGAAGTCAGAGATTAATCAGTTGGGTTTCGGTTTCTGGATTTCTTTGGTCAGAAGGGTTTACAGCGAGAAAGGGGGTAATATCTGAGGATGTTTTTTTTTTTCAGTTGTTTACCTGGGGTTTTCTTTTCGTCTGAATAGCAGAAGAGCAGATAGTGAGTTCTTCATGAAGCTGTTAAGAGAAATTGAAACAAAAGGAAGATGAAAGCTTTGATTTTTCATATGTCGTTGGAATTTCAGTAGGTAAGTGGGATTCAGTCATTACTTACTGCAGAGTTTGACAAATCTCAAGAGGATACCTACCTTTTCCGATGACCTGCGATTACATGTCGCAGCTGAAGGATGCTCGACGGTTCGAGTCCGGTTGGGTCTGTGTTCACTGTCTCGAAGATCTGAAGGAGTTAGGGTTGGCGGAGTTCTCGGTGTTGTGTCCGAAAGGTGGAGATTGTAAGTGTTATTCGGTCAAACACCTAATGGGCTGGATATGCTGTTAATTCTCTTGGGCTTGGGAAATAGAGGAAGCCCATCTTTAAGTAAAAAATCACGTTATAAGCTTCATCGCCTTCGAGATGATTCCTGAAAACAAGAAAGGAAGAGAGGGTTAGGAGAGTTGTTACAGAGAGAGAAAAGAGAGAGCGAGAGAATTACAATCAGGGAAAAGAGAGACTCACATAGGGTTCCTCTTAGCTGTAATTTGAGCTAAGGCTTTCTTTGTAACGGTGTAGCGTTGATTTTCCGGTGATAGTGATCAACGACGGGAGACGTGTTTTCTCCCCCCAGTGAGTAGGAAACGAACACTGGGTTACCAAAATTCTCTGTGTCTTTGTCCTTCCTGAAACTAGATTTAATCTGATTAGCTAGAATAATCGATCTAAATCTCAACAGTATGGCTCTGCAAAAGGAGAGAAGGAGCAAAGGATCGATGAGTGCAATGTCCGGTGCCGATGGAAAGGTCTACAAGGAATACAACTCTGGCCGTCAGAAATCTTCAGCTCAACAATCCAAGAAACCTAAAGACACTTCCAAACGACGACACCCTCTCTTCATAAACCGTTCCGTGTAGGTTTCAGAGTTGTTTTTGTTTTTTGTTTTGTCATTTTCTTCTTCGTCTTATGAGCTGTTTAAGTTGTCACTTTGTGGACGATTTTGCTCTGCCCAACAACTGTCTTTGTACAGTTAATAGTTATTATTTAACCATGATAGTAAAACTGCAACGACAACAATACAAACTAGTATAACTCTATGATGTAGTTTGTGTATTAAATATATAATACTCGGATTTAAAATAAAAATGATTTATAATTATAACAGTATTTGATAAGGTTGTTTTATATTACTACCCCAGTATAACATATATATAACCATGCTATACATTCCCGATTTGGGGCGTTTCATATTTCTCGGAGACTCTTAGCATTGCTTTGAAAATCTTCAAGAAGATTCTTGGTTGTCTTGATGGTGATCCCTTGGATATACCAAGAAAGTGGCTGTAAATTAAGAGGAGGAGAGAGCTGAAAACGTTGCTCTATGGTCACTTTCGTCCCAATCTTTCCTTGTCCTCCGCTACAAGTTTTGTACTCTCTCGGCTCTTCGGCTCCCTTGACTTTCATGAACATCATTTTCTTTTTCTTATATTTTCCCTAACAGAAGATTAAACCCAAATCATGTAAGATCTTTTTGGTTTTCATCGGAAATTAGATTTATTGGATAAGCTCCAGACAACCCAAAGAAGTTCAATGCCACAGATTTGTGCAGCTCACGATCTCCCTTGGTTCTTCCTTTTTCAAAACCTTTCTTGATTTGCTTTGCATGCTTCACCAAGAAATAGATCACACTCTCAACTTGCTATTATTAAATCTACACTCAATATCATACAAGGATTTATAAAGGAAAAACAGAAACCAGAAGTGTTCGACCATCCTTGAGTTGTCTGGAGTATTCTTCGTTGTTTGGATTAGCAAACATCTCGTATAATGCTTCAGGAGGGTATCCCACTGTCATTTCTATGTTCATATGACAAAGACCCTTTTGTTTTGTCACCTTCAACCGTACAAAATACAAGAAAAATTTAAACATCTTTAGTCTTAATTCTTCTATTTCCTCTAAAGGCAAAAAAAATCAAAATGTATTGAGATTTTTGTTTGCTTATTTGGTCTTACCTTCACCTTAGGAGGGGCATCAGACCATGGATGCTTCTTCTCTGCACCTCTCCAAAGTTTTATTTGCTTGTTCACCTCATTTTGGTCATAATATCTAGGATCTATTGGTGGCACTTTAGTAGATTCAACATTCTCTGATCTCCCAGACTCTGCCTACAAAAACAAACAAAGTCATGATTTATTTATTTTAAACTGATTTGACTTTTGAGTTCTCTAATTCATGGTAATGAAACTGACCTTAAGAGGCTGTTGAGTGTTCAGATTGATCCAGCCACTAAATCTAGGATATGCACCCATTTCTCTGTTAAATTTTACAACAAGAGAAAATAAAGATATAAAGTTTATATATATATTATTTTTTTGGGGAATCTTATATCAAAGCTTGATTCAGATTCATACGAAATATACAATATGAAATTGAGATTGAAAGATTGGCAAGGGATCGTGGTGGATGACAGGATGAGTCTACGTACACGTTTTACGTAAGGGGAAAGAAGCGTGCAGCTCGATTCTCATGAGTTTTTGACGTGGAAAAAGAAGTCCGTATTTTAAGGATAAAATTTGAAAACAAACAAAATTATAATATCATCATATATTCCAATTTTTTTGTTTGTTAACAAAATTTCTATTTAAAAGCATGAAGAGAAAAAGAAATTACAAGGCCAAGCCCAAATGCTGTTGTTTCTGAAAAATTTATAAAACTAAAATATAACCCCAAACGCTAATAAATAGCCAAAACGGTCATTATGGCCAACTAGTATTTGTGTATGATCATGTTTACCATATTATGCCTATTGTCAATAGTGTATTAGTGTACTTGAACATATTATGCTTCACTAGTGGTCTCACTCAATTCACTCTCAGGAAAAGGAATCAGCTATAGTACGTAAGGTTACATTAAAAGATATACACAAGAACGATTAAGGTTTTCATGTAAGTAAATAGCTGAAACGTATTTGAATTTTATACTTTATACTTTTTTACTTTTAACAATTAATTAGTATACCGTTGTTCGCATTTAAAGTGATTCTATAATAATATCAACGTTTGCTTTTAATATTTGTATCAAAATGGTACTTCAAAATCTTCAGTTCTCATCTGGAGAAGTTCAAGTGAAGACTGATCTATCCGAGCCATTATCCAATCACGTTGAAGTGGAGACAGATGAAGGGGGTATTATCACTCTAGATGTGGATCATGTAGAATGTATATATGTAAAGGTCATAAGTGTCATTAGTTAAACCCCTACGCTACTCTATGCTGATTGTATATATATTGTAATCTCATCTCTAATAATATTCAAGTTCCCAATCACACATGGTATCAGAGCCTTCGATACCTTAACCTAAGAAAAAAAAATCAAAATTTCTAGCCGCCTCCCTTCCTTTCAATGGCCGCTACTTCTCCTGTATCATCAAACGAGACCATCGTTGTCTCAACATCCCCTACCCTCCTAAATGTTAACATGACAAATGTTACAAAACTCACCACCACAAACTTCTTGATGTGGAGCCGTCAAGTACATGTTTTGCTTGATGGATACGACCTCGCAGGTTATGTTAATGGATCTGTGGTGACACCACCTTCTACAGTCACGACCGATGGTGCAGTGACTCCTAATCACGAGTTTCTGCTTTGGAAGAGACAGGACAAGTTGATCTACAGTGCGTTGCTCGGAGCGATCTCCATCTCCATTCAACCATTCCTCTCTAATACGCAAACCTCCGCAGAGATCTGGAACAAGCTCACCTCCACCTACTGATATATCCATATTTTACATGTTTTTTACCTTGGTTTTCTTTATATTTTCTTACCTAATAATAATGATTTTGTATCAAAGAGGTAGTTTTCTTGTATATTGTGGTTTTGGGAAGCAAACAGGTCAAAATGGCAAAAGGAAGGCAAAAGAGCTTCAAACAATGATCCATGCAAATCCCCAAGTCAAGAGCTTCAACAAAACTCATGTTAGCCGGTTTCCGCATTCGGACAGAATCAAAGCATCCGAAAGATGACCGCGGCAAAGGGTCTTTCCGACGTCCAAATCATGAGATATTTATATGGAAAGATAGATAAATGAGTCATGCGTCGCGGCGAAGTGGAATTGGGCTATTTGGATCAGAAATGCGGCCTAGGATCCTTTTCTCCCAAGACATGTCCGTCTAGCGATCGAGTAAGTGAAGCCCATGGAGCTTGGATGAACGAAATGGACCGGGATCACTGCGGGCCAAGCCTGACCCTCATCATGACGCAAGCCCACATCTTTACACACGAAAAGAAGGTGGCAGCCGCGCCTCACTCAAGACTTGGTGAGCAAGTTCAAGCGAGGAGAAGAAATGGAAAGTTTCCCTCTTCTCTTTTGCGCATTAACTCAGCCGACCTAGTCTCCCCTCACCTATATATACTTGCTTTTAGCCTCTTGTATCAATATCAAGAATTCATAGAGACAACTCTCTTCTTCTTTCAGTCAATAAACCGGAGCCACTTAGGTGGTCTCCTTGCTCTTTCTTTTCTTTTGCATCTTGTACATACTCGCATGTTTTAGCTTCTAGTCTAGGGTTTAGAGGTTTCTCTCTAAGGGAGAGCCGCGGTTTAATCTCTATTACTCCGCCTCCTTCCATTAGAACTATGAGATCCTCTCTACTCCCTTAGACTCGTTATTGAATCATGGATCTTTCAAAGAAGACATGACATGATAAGCCATCAAGAATCGGTTGTTAAAGAAAGGGAAACCTTATGGTTCACCATCTTTATTCATACCTAAAGCTTGTTGCTAGAGTAGCTAACTAGCGACTTGATCCAAGGTTGATATACTCTCCAAAAGCTTGTTATATCTCCGGTCCTAATATTTGATGGGCAATTCGTCTTAGGCTATGAAAGTAGACCTAAGGAGTTTTGTGAACAATCACTACCCGATTATATTGCATGTTTCACTCTTCAATGACCATGTGAAAGCTGAGTCCATTGGTTTAAGAAACATAGGTGGTCGGAGCCACGAAAGTGGGATGACCACATCTTAGTGTTTTGAGTTCATAGAAATCGGATTTAACAAACTTTTCAATTGATTTGGCTTATGTCTTTTGCGGATTGTCCTTTGTTCAATAATGGTGTTTGTATAGTTTGCATTTGTTATTTACCCTTTCTTATAAAACAAAAACACAAAACCCCTTGCATATTATTGATTTAGCTTAATCAAATCTTTACAAATGTGTAGTGTGCAATTCGCATTCTCTTGTGGATCGACCCCTAAGTACTACAACAAAATGTTGTGCACTTGCAACCATGTGTAGCTTAGGGTTTTTATTACTTGCATATATACCACACCCATGTCTGGCACATCAAGTTTTTGGCGCCGTTGCCGGGGAATGCATTGCACTTACACGTTTATGAGATTAAAAGTTAAGACTAGATCTTTTGTTTCATGTTTACTAACTTTTGCAATTTTGTTTCTCTTATGTTCCTTAGGTACTTTAAGGATGAGCCACTACTCGAGCATGAGTAACCACTTTGAAGGGAGAAAACCTCTTCCCCATGAAGTCCAAAGGCGGCCACATGATTCAAATCCGGCCGGAGACTTCATCCCAATGCCAATCCCACCAAATTTCCACCATCCGCTCTTTGCCGAGACTAGCCGAGAAGAACATCATCACTATCATCAAAACCGATCACCGGTTTATCAAGGCCGACCTCACCAGCCACCTCATCATCATCACAGTCCACGCCCCAACCTTCCCACATACCAAGAGCATGCGCTTAATAGGCGGATAGACGACAATCTCAAGGCCATGATAGAAGACTTCATGGAAATCCAAAGAAAGTCTAGCCAAAGTCTTGAGACAAGGTTAGAGTTTCTAAAGCATGACCTTGATAGAAAGTTCGGAAACCTCTCTGACCAAGTGGAGAGAGTCGAATCAAGGTGTATTGAAGTGGAAGGGGAGCTAAGGGAACAAGCCGCAACCGTTGGAGTTGATATACCTCTATTTTACACCCTTTTTACATCGTTTTTATATACTTTATGCATGGTTTTACCGTGGCTTTTTGCTTTAAAAGGTAGTTTTTATGCATATATAGTGCCAAGAGTCATTTCAGGTCAAAAGATGCAATTTGGAGCAAAACAAAGGCAAAGGTCCTCAAAGCAGCTTTATGCACTATCATTTACTTTGGAGGAGCCCCAAAAACATTCTACTCAATGGATATCACCCAAACCAGTTCGCCGCGATGCCTACATGAGTTAGCTTTACAACGCAATTGGAATCATGCAATTTGGCCACGTAGAATGGGAGATATGATAGTTTTAGTGAAGAGTGTCAAATCAGCCGAAAACCGGACGTCTACACCAACCGCTCGACCGAACCGGTCGGACAGGGCCTCCAAGGCTCCCGTCCGACCCGACCGTCCTTAACTGCACGAGGACACCGGTCGACCGAGCCGGTCGGACAGGGCCTCCAAGGCTCCCATCCGACCCGACATCCTTCCACCATCCCGTGCGCGCCCGACCATCATCCCGTGCGACCGTTCGACCGCCAGCTCGACCCGAGCACCAGCCCGACCGACCGGTCGACCGCCCCGCTCGACCGCGACACGCCTCGCTCGACCCGGCTCGTTTCCGAAGCCCGTTTTGCACGTTTTCAAGCCCAAACTTACACCGCCTCTTATGTTTCGACCAAGACCTAGGTCAAGCCGCCCTTCAAGTTCTGAAGCATTATAAATACATCTTTTTAGCCTTGTAAAAGAAGAGAGCCACACATAGAGATACAAAATATTATTCAATAAAAGTTCTTATAGTTTTTGCTTTTCTTTCATTGTCTCCTTCAAGAGAGGATCTCGGATCTCTGTTCTTATGAACATGAATTCGATTTCCTTCTCTATGTCTGAGTAGTTACCTTGTTAAGTGATAGGAAATCAAAGGATAGTGTTCATGCTTGCTTGATAATCGATATCTAGAATTAGGGTTTACATAAACTCTTCACCTTTGCTTGTGTTCATTGCTTGGTGTTGATCTGGCCAATCAACATATGATCCTAGGTAGATTTGAGCCACGGAAGTGATGAATCATTCGCCTGAACTAGTATTTGGTGGGCAACTCTCTCTTAGACTGCGGAAGTTGATTTACTAGAGGTTGTGAACAATTGAGACTTGATCGAATTAATGCTTGTTTGATTATCTAAGGACATACCAAAAGTTTAGCGATTAGATAGATCAACATAGGGGTCGGAGCCACGGAAGTGGAAAGATCTAAATTAGTGTCTTGAGTTCTAGGTGGTACACATTCTTAAATCCCTAACAAATCGAACTTGCTTGCTTGAATCACTCATCCCGAGATTATCCTATTGCTTAGCGCTTTCCATCCATTGATTTACAACTTTATTTTCCTTGTTTACTTGCTTTCTTTACTTGCTTTCAACGTGACAACAACCAAACTCATATTGCTTTCCTAGCTAAATCTCAATCTCATACCTTGTAGCGCACTAACTGGTCCTTGTGTTCGATATACCCGTTGCTACTCTCGATCTGTGCACTTGCAGAAAAGGGGTAGAAATTGGGAAAAGTTTAATCCCCATCAAGCTTTTTGGCGCCGTTGCCGGGGACCATTATCGTGCCTACAAGTTCTTGAAAGAGATCTAGTCTAGGTTTTTCCTGTTTTAAGTTATTTAATCTTGTTTTTCCTTTTTTGTTTTTGATTTTTCAGGTTTTAAGTTTTTCTCCTAGATGGAAGAGGATTTGAGAAATCCTAGTCCTATAAGGGCGATTCCTATACGCCACATATCTCCTCCTAGAGACAGTCCAACAGAGAAGAGGATGTCAAACCCTCCAGCTATTTCACCTTCATGGGATTCTCGCAGTAGTCCTCCCGGACTAGCACCCTTGAACACCAAGAAGAATCTTCTCCCCTACCTTAATGCGGCCGAACTGGAGACGTCTAGCCAAGCCTACTATGAAAGAGAAGAACACCTTCTAGCCTCACCAGAAGAAGAAATAGATCCGGAGCTGATTGAGTTTGTGAAGAGAGACAAATTCCATGATCTCTACAATGAGTATGCACTAGAACACATTGATCACTTCGAAGGTCTTTGTGATTCTTATGGAGTTTTCGATTTTGAGAAGAAACTAATGCTGTTTAGCATGTCCTTAGCTGGGAGAGCTCTTGAGTGGGCGCAATACTCTCCCCCTTTTCAAATCAACACTTGGTTAGACTGCAGAGAAGCTTTCTTGAAGAGGTTCAGCAGGAACCCACCTTTCAAATCCAAGTATAACCAAAACTCTTACCCTCACCACAACCAATCCTATGAAGAAGAAGATGATGCCTCTTTACCACCGGAGCCCATCAATGGCGACCTGATCAAGTATGTAGTAAGAGATCCTTTCCATGACTTCATATCGGAGTGTGCTCAAGAACATGTTGAGAATTTCGAAAATCTCTGTGATTACTATGGTTTGGGAGAGAACCCAAAGAAGATCAGCTTGTTCCAAACATCCCTAGCTGGCCGAGCTCAAGAATGGGTTAGATTTTCTGCCCAACATGATTTCAAGACATGGAGAAGATACAAGGAAACTTTCCTCAACAAGTTTGCCCGTGGACAACCCCATGTGCCGCTACTCAAACCCTACCACCCTCCCTATAGAAACCACCAACCTCCACCGCACATTGAGCAGCTACCCCAAGCCACAGAAGGATTACCCCACAACCCACACCTAACCAAGCTTGAAGAGATGCTACAAGAGTACCTTGACTATCAAGTCACAAGTACAAGAGAGATGGAGAAGAAGATTGAATATGTTCATCTCACCCTTGGAGAAAAGATGGATGTTCTTTTTAACCAAGTTATCAAGCTTGACAAAGATATCAAGCAACTCAAGGAAGACCATGATCGATCACTCAACCTTGTCAAGCTAGATGTTGCTGCAAAACACCACGAGCTACTCAGCAAGAGCATTGATGCCAATAGCTTCAATGATGATAATTGCAAACATCTTGGAATCATCTATAACCGGCTGTCAGTTGTAGAAGGATCTCTTTTCTCTAAGAACCAGAGAGAAAGAAGCCCCATACCCAAACCACCTCCTTTCCCTTGCAATGTCATCACAGCAATCTCCAAGGAAAACTCATCACATCTTGTAAGAAAAGAAGAAAAAGATCAAGAGTATGAGGAAGACTATGAAGATGATGAAGAAAAGAAGCAGAGTTTTAAAAGCAATGCAAGCTCTAGAGGAAGTGACACTAGTCCACAGCAAACTGATCCGCAATTCTCTCCACCTCCAGAACCACCTGATCATCAACACGGACGTGATGGGACACGCACAAAAAGGCTTTGTCTCAGGCCATGTCCTTCCACTTCTTCTTAGAAGAGCCAAACGGTCAAGCTAAAGACCATAAACAAGCGCTGTATGGGAGGCAACCCATAAGGTCTTTTCTATCCCTTTTTAATCTTTGTTTTCATTTAATAGTTTTGTTTTGAAGTTTTGGATACAGAAATTTGAGAATCCAGCATGAAAGACGCAGGAAGAAACCTAAAAAATGAAGAATGCAACATTCACCACGGTCGGGTCGACCAAGACGGTCGACCGGTGCCTCGCCCGATCGACCGTGTCCCCTCTTGCCGACCCGCCATCCCACCTCATTTGCATACCATCCCACCTCACTTGCATACCATCCCACCTCATTTGCATACCATCCCACCTCATTTGCATACCATCCCACCTCACTTGCATACCATCCCACCTCACTTGCATACCATCCCACCTAATTTGCATATCATACCACCATCATTCCACCACACTTTCATTCCATACCACATCACATCCCACGCCTACTTGCTGTTCTACCACATGATGATCCTCCGTCACCTACACTCAGGCGGCCCTTTAAACTCACTGCTGGTGCGCAACAGCACTTGACCATCTAAGCCGGGATCTCATCCACATTATGGAACAACTTAGTCGCTGGACATATCATCCATCACACCATTCTTCGATTTCTAATACCATATCAGGTTATATCTTTCCTCTAATTCACAAACGCCTTATTACCTCTTTCTTTTACCTCCCTTAATCGGATTTGCTTTCACCGGGACGGTGCAAGTTAAGTCTGGGGGGATTGTCGGTACTAATGCGTTTGTTCATGACTTGTCTTCATCTTATATCTATTTCTCTTATCAACCTTTTTCAAAACTTCTGTTTTATTGAGTCAAAATAAGTTAGGAAACTATGATCTATCCTAGGAGCTTACCATTAGCATGCCAAAGCTCTTGTGATCACAAAGGCGAATATTGACACCGAACAATGCCCAACGGAACCACTGAGGGTGGATCGACCTACTGATTTGGCAAGATTTCTAAGGTACCCGGACAATCTAAAGTCAACTCCACCACCTAATTGAACTTTTAATTTTTCTTGTCAAGGGGCTTGAGATACATATTAGCCGATTCCTCATCCCGGTCTAGTTGAGACATGTCCACCAAAGATACAGTCCACCTCTCTCTCATCTGCAAAATAAAAATCAAAAGCTTTTAAGCACAAGGAAAACTTGTAAGCAAGAGGAATGCATACGTCTGCACCTTCTTGTCTTATGGAGACCTACTCAAACAAGGAAAAGCAAAAGCCTATCCTATGATATTCCCAGAAAAGAAAAATATTCAAAGGGAAGAAGGATCAATAGAAAAAATAAAATGATACCCTAGAAAAGTAGGGAAAGATCGATCCTTCAAAAGAAAAGAGAGAAAGAGAGAGGAATGGAACTGGATGTGCTAAAAAGGACTGTCTTGGCAAACACTTGGATGGGTAAGAGTCAATGCTCTGTGATCAATACTCCCTTGGTAAAGACCGCACGCTTTAAATACTGTAAGGAGTTGACAATGGAAAGTTTGGAGTGCTGGATGAGATTTGTTGGGTCCGGTATGGTTCGCTAAGCTCAAGGTCAGAACGGGAAGGCTAGATTCAAAGTTAGTCTTGCTCCAAGTGAAAGCAGAGCAATGGAAGATACAAGTGCCAAAGGATAAGTGAGTTTTCATGTTTTCAAACCTCTTTCTCCGATTTGGATTCTATTTGCTTGGGGACAAGCAAAGATCTAAGTCTGGGGGAGTTGATATACCTCTATTTTACACCCTTTTTACATCGTTTTTATATACTTTATGCATGGTTTTACCGTGGCTTTTTGCTTTAAAAGGTAGTTTTTATGCATATATAGTGCCAAGAGTCATTTCAGGTCAAAAGATGCAATTTGGAGCAAAACAAAGGCAAAGGTCCTCAAAGCAGCTTCATGCACTATCATTTACTTTGGAGGAGCCCCAAAAACATTCTACTCAATGGATTTCACCCAAACCAGTTCGCCGCGATGCCTACATGAGTTAGCTTTACAACGCAATTGGAATCATGCAATTTGGCCACGTAGAATGGGAGATATGATCGTTTTAGTGAAGAGTGTCAAATCAGCCGAAAACCGGACGTCTACACCAACCGCTCGACCGAACCGGTCGGACAGGGCCTCCAAGGCTCCCGTCCGACCCGACCGTCCTTAACTGCACGAGGACACCGGTCGACCGAGCCGGTCGGACAGGGCCTCCAAGGCTCCCGTCCGACCTGACATCCTTCCACCATCCCGTGCGCGCCCGACCATCATCCCGTGCGACCGTTCGACCGCCAGCTCGACCCGAGCACCAGCCCGACCGACCGGTCGACCGCCCCGCTCGACCGCGACACGCCTCGCTCAACCCGGCTCGTTTCCGAAGCCCGTTTTGCACGTTTTCAAGCCCAAACTTACACCGCCTCTTATGTTTCGACCAAGACCTAGGTCAAGCCGCCCTTCAAGTTCTGAAGCATTATAAATACATCTTTTTAGCCTTGTAAAAGAAGAGAGCCACACATAGAGATACAAAATATTATTCAATAAAAGTTCTTATAGTTTTTGCTTTTCTTTCATTGTCTCCTTCAAGAGAGGATCTCGGATCTCTGTTCTTATGAACATGAATTCGATTTCCTTCTCTATGTCTGAGTAGTTACCTTGTTAAGTGATAGGAAATCAAAGGATAGTGTTCATGCTTGCTTGATAATCGATATCTAGAATTAGGGTTTACATAAACTCTTCACCTTTGCTTGTGTTCATTGCTTGGTGTTGATCTGGCCAATCAACATATGATCCTAGGTAGATTTGAGCCACGGAAGTGATGAATCATTCGCCTGAACTAGTATTTGGTGGGCAACTCTCTCTTAGACTGCGGAAGTTGATTTACTAGAGGTTGTGAACAATTGAGACTTGATCGAATTAATGCTTGTTTGATTATCTAAGGACATACCAAAAGTTTAGCGATTAGATAGATCAACATAGGGGTCGGAGCCACGGAAGTGGAAAGATCTAAATTAGTGTCTTGAGTTCTAGGTGGTACACATTCTTAAATCCCTAACAAATCGAACTTGCTTGCTTGAATCACTCATCCCGAGATTATCCTATTGCTTAGCGCTTTCCATCCATTGGTTTACAACTTTATTTTCCTTGTTTACTTGCTTTCTTTACTTGCTTTCAACGTGACAACAACCAAACTCATATTGCTTTCCTAGCTAAATCTCAATCTCATACCTTGTAGCGCACTAACTGGTCCTTGTGTTCGATATACCCGTTGCTACTCTCGATCTGTGCACTTGCAGAAAAGGGGTAGAAATTGGGAAAAGTTTAATCCCCATCAGGAGGCAACACCAAGGCAATCCGAGACTTGAACCTCAACTCAAAGGAGATGGATAACCACCTGGATGAGAAGATCGCTGGCCTAGAAGATAACCTCAATGGCACAACCCTAAGCCTCAACTCAATCTCACTTGTGGCTCACCAAGCCAAGAAGAGAGCATCGGAGGTTAACCAAAGAGAGAAGGAGCTTTACTCGACCATGGTGATGTTGGTGGAAGGGCAAGAACAATTCAAGGTATCAATCAATGACTTGAAGCATCTTGTGGAAGAGAGATACAAAGAGCTACTTGAGAAGACCACGATATGGCAAGATACAACCGGAGGAGCCTCCAAAGGAGTCAAAGACCTCCGATTTGGATTCTATTTGCTTGGGGACAAGCAAAGATCTAAGTCTGGGGGAGTTGATATACCTCTATTTTACACCCTTTTTACATCGTTTTTATATACTTTATGCATGGTTTTACCGTGGCTTTTTGCTTTAAAAGGTAGTTTTTATGCATATATAGTGCCAAGAGTCATTTCAGGTCAAAAGATGCAATTTGGAGCAAAACAAAGGCAAAGGTCCTCAAAGCAGCTTCATGCACTATCATTTACTTTGGAGGAGCCCCAAAAACATTCTACTCAATGGATTTCACCCAAACCAGTTCGCCGCGATGCCTACATGAGTTAGCTTTACAACGCAATTGGAATCATGCAATTTGGTCACGTAGAATGGGAGATATGATCGTTTTAGTGAAGAGTGTCAAATCAGCCGAAAACCGGACGTCTACACCAACCGCTCGACCGAACCGGTCGGACAGGGCCTCCAAGGCTCCCGTCCGACCCGACCGTCCTTAACTGCACGAGGACACCGGTCGACCGAGCCGGTCGGACAGGGCCTCCAAGGCTCCCGTCCGACCTGACATCCTTCCACCATCCCGTGCGCGCCCGACCATCATCCCGTGCGACCGTTCGACCGCCAGCTCGACCCGAGCACCAGCCCGACCGACCGGTCGACCGCCCCGCTCGACCGCGACACGCCTCGCTCAACCCGGCTCGTTTCCGAAGCCCGTTTTGCACGTTTTCAAGCCCAAACTTACACCGCCTCTTATGTTTCGACCAAGACCTAGGTCAAGCCGCCCTTCAAGTTCTGAAGCATTATAAATACATCTTTTTAGCCTTGTAAAAGAAGAGAGCCACACATAGAGATACAAAATATTATTCAATAAAAGTTCTTATAGTTTTTGCTTTTCTTTCATTGTCTCCTTCAAGAGAGGATCTCGGATCTCTGTTCTTATGAACATGAATTCGATTTCCTTCTCTATGTCTGAGTAGTTACCTTGTTAAGTGATAGGAAATCAAAGGATAGTGTTCATGCTTGCTTGATAATCGATATCTAGAATTAGGGTTTACATAAACTCTTCACCTTTGCTTGTGTTCATTGCTTGGTGTTGATCTGGCCAATCAACATATGATCCTAGGTAGATTTGAGCCACGGAAGTGATGAATCATTCGCCTGAACTAGTATTTGGTGGGCAACTCTCTCTTAGACTGCGGAAGTTGATTTACTAGAGGTTGTGAACAATTGAGACTTGATCGAATTAATGCTTGTTTGATTATCTAAGGACATACCAAAAGTTTAGCGATTAGATAGATCAACATAGGGGTCGGAGCCACGGAAGTGGAAAGATCTAAATTAGTGTCTTGAGTTCTAGGTGGTACACATTCGTAAATCCCTAACAAATCGAACTTGCTTGCTTGAATCACTCATCCCGAGATTATCCTATTGCTTAGCGCTTTCCATCCATTGGTTTACAACTTTATTTTCCTTGTTTACTTGCTTTCTTTACTTGCTTTCAACGTGACAACAACCAAACTCATATTGCTTTCCTAGCTAAATCTCAATCTCATACCTTGTAGCGCACTAACTGGTCCTTGTGTTCGATATACCCGTTGCTACTCTCGATCTGTGCACTTGCAGAAAAGGGGTAGAAATTGGGAAAAGTTTAATCCCCATCAGGAGGCAACACCAAGGCAATCCGAGACTTGAACCTCAACTCAAAGGAGATGGATAACCACCTGGATGAGAAGATCGCTGGCCTAGAAGATAACCTCAATGGCACAACCCTAAGCCTCAACTCAATCTCACTTGTGGCTCACCAAGCCAAGAAGAGAGCATCGGAGGTTAACCAAAGAGAGAAGGAGCTTTACTCGACCATGGTGATGTTGGTGGAAGGGCAAGAACAATTCAAGGTATCAATCAATGACTTGAAGCATCTTGTGGAAGAGAGATACAAAGAGCTACTTGAGAAGACCACGCTATGGCAAGATACAACCGGAGGAGCCTCCAAAGGAGTCAAAGACCTCACCAAACGCTTGGAGGATATGGAAGAAAGAGACCGAGCTTCAAAAGACACAAAAGCGGCCAACTCAAAGCCTAACAATGCTTTGGTTGCTTTTGGCGCTAGAGAGACTAATCCAAGAGAAGTTTGGGATGAGGATGAAAGGAGACAAGGCAAGCGGACAGCAAGGATAAGAGGAAGAAAGTTGCCGGAAGGAACACCACTCTCTCCAAGATCTTCACTACCACCCGTCCCTAAGGAGAAAAGGAAAGCGAGCTCATCAATGGATTACACCATTGATGACTTCAATTTTATGGCAAAAAGGTTCCCTAGCAATATGCCCTTTGATGTCGCTTGCAACAAGAGCCCTTACCTTCATGACTTTGTATGGACTCACGATTGGAGCTTAGCCAAGGTGGAGAAGATGTATAATGAAGCAAGGGAGGAAATGCCTGCGCCAAGGACACTACACAAGCTTCATGACCCAGGTTACTTCCTTATACATTGCTCCATCAATGGCAAATTCTTTGATGATGCACTATGCGATTCCGGTTCAAGTGTGAACCTCATGCCGGCTGTGATAGCAAGAAGTTTGGGATTGATTGAGTCCATGGAGCGGACCAACATGGGCATAAAGCTTGCCAACAACTCTTCATTCAAACCACTTGGCAAGGTAAGAGATGTTCAACTTTCCTTTGAAGATTGCATCATCCCGGCCGATTTCTATGTTGTTACTATGGAGGATCCGGAAGACCAAGCCCTTCTACTTGGGAGATCCTTCTTAGCAACAGCCGGAGCAATTATGGATTGGCCAAAAAGGAGAATCTCACTAGCCAATGTTGACAAGGATACCTATTATGTTGCTGCACCTCCCGGTTTCTCATCCAAAAGATTTCGATACACAAGTGGAGGAGAAAGCTCACAACAAGGTTACTTGATCAAAGAAGTGTTACAAGACAAAATGCACTTGGAGCCATCCAGTACTAGGAGCTTTCTACAACCTCCACACTTGCCTAACACCTAAGGAACACAAGGAGTCGAGCTATAAAGACTTTAAACTAGCGCTTATGGGAGGCAACCCATATTTTTTTTTTATTCTTTTCTTTTTAACTTTTGTTTTGATTTTATTATTAACTTGAATTTTTTGGGAATTTTATAAAATCCACAAAACATGTTTTATGATTAAGTGCCAAAGAAGACCATCAAAGGAGTTTTGCATGAGCCGGTCAAATCCCACCCAATCATCCCACCCTTGTTCCGGAACACCAACATTGCGGTCAACACCTTGAGATGCTAAAGGAGGATTACGGAGACAAATCGGTCGAAGAAATTCACAAAACGGTCGAGTCAAAAGGAAGATATCAACTCCGGTAACATCTTCACGGCCAAACGGGTACCACGGAGGACCCAATCGACCCATCTCACAAACGGCTCCACCAAAGTCCACCAAACTTCACAGGCGACCAGACAACACCATGTTGGTCGGCAAATCTAAAAGATAGGACGGAGAAATGTTGACGGAACCGGAGATATGCCGAGATGCCTCATCCGGTCGTTAGCGGTGCACCAAAAGGCCGTCAAGACCAAAATCACGGCATGGAGATACCACCAACTGGAGATGGATTCTTGGAGCTTCAACATCACTATTCCAGAAGAAAATCAAGGGACGAACGAGCAAATCACAAAGAAGTCAAGAAAACTCTTCCCGGGGCCGAATTGACCAATTTGTGAAGGAACTCTCAAACCGCTCGTCCGTTTGACCTCAAACTTCTCCAGTGGTCATAAAATATGAGGTTGGTCGACGGAATTTCAGGCTTGGTCGGAGAATTCGTTTTCATTTGAGCTGTGGTCTATTGCACTCTCTCCGGATCGTTCGGCTGACGCACCAAGTGACGGATATCTCAAACCGCTCGTTCGTTTGGCCTCAAATTTCGCCACTGCTCCTAAAATATATGATTGGTCAGTGGAATTTCAAGATCGGTCAGAGAATTGTTCACGGTTCACGCTGCGGTCACTCACATCACCTTCCGGCCGGCCGAAGGATCCACCCGATGACGAATTCTCACCACCGCTCGTTCGTTTGACCTCATACTTCACCAGCGGCTCTAAAACATCATATTGGACGGTAAATTTTCAATCCCGTTCATAAAATTTTTAACGGTTTGTCATGTGGTTCACAGCCCTCATTTTTGGCCGACACACGGGCCTTACACGACCAAACTGCACACCGGACGGAATCACACCTTCCGATTGAAAAATCACCGACCAAATACATCTAAGGAATGATTTGATGCTGTCATATCACACTTGGAGTCGCTCAACAACGCAAAACCGCTCTTCATGCCCTATGGTCACACTTTGGTAACACAATCCGAAACACTTTCCCAACAAATTCAATTTTCTTTTTAACCCTCTTAATTGGATTTGCTTCCACCGGGACGGTGCAAGTTAAGTCTGGGGGGATAACACGTTTGTTCTTTTCTTTTCATTTTTTTTTCTTTTTCTTTGAGTCGTTTTATTGAGTCAAAATTTTGTCCGAGAATTATGACCTTTTCTTTGAAACTAACCATGTTACACTAATGTTTAAGTGACCATTGAAACAGTATTTGGCAACACATTCATTCAAAGTACACCTTGAGCAGATCGGTTTACCAAAAAAGGCCACATTTCAAAAAACCGATGGAGGATCCACCTTTGACTCCGCACCTAAATGAACTTAACCTTCTCAGCTAGGGGCTTGGTTTTACAAAGGGCACGACTCCTCATCCTCACCGAATAGTGAAAGTCTATGTGAGTTCGGTTTCCTCTCTCTCTCCCCTCCAATTTTGAGAAAAAGCATCAAGGTCCAAGTAACCGGGGATTAGGTGGCAACCACCATCAATACTCGCGTATATGGAAGACCTTTTGATCCAAGTAACCGGGGATTAGGTGGCTACAACCATCAATACTCGCGTCTATGGAAGATCCATCAAAAACCTCCACAAAGAGGAGAAGAAGTCGAATAAAAAAAATACCTTGCTACCCTAAAAAAGGGATCAATCGACTTAAGGAGTGAGAAGAGAGAGAGGTGAAACAAGGGCCAAGACAAGTGTTTAAACACAAGAGGATGAGAAAGAGATCATAAACCCTTTGATCGATATCCCCTAGTTGAGACCGCACCTTTAAAAATTAAAGGAGTCAAAGGAGGTGAGCCCGGATGGTCATATGGAGTGTGGGTTACTTTGGGACGACTGCTAAACTCAATGTAAGTACTTATGTTCCTCATCATAAAGCCAAAACCCTTTTTCATGTGGATTACTAAAACATAAGCTAACATGGATTTTCAAAATGCATTGAGAGTTCTCATGTTTTCAAACCTCTTTTCCTTTCTTAGTTTGCTTGAGGACAAGCAAAAGGCTAAGTCTGGGGGAGTTGATATATCCATATTTTACATGTTTTTTACCTTGGTTTTCTTTATATTTTCTTACCTAATAATAATGATTTTGTATGCAAGAGGTAGTTTTCTTGTATATTGTAGTTTTGGGAAGCAACCAGGTCAAAATGGAAAAAGGAAGGCAAAAGAGCTTCAAACAATGATCCATGCAAGTCCCCAAGTCAAGAGCTTCAACAAAACTCAAGTTAGCCGGTTTCCGCATTCGGACAGAATCAAAGCATCCGAAAGATGACTGTGGAAAAGGGTCTTTCCGACGTCAAAATCATGAGATCTTTATATGGAAAGATAGATAAATGAGTCATGCGTCGCGGCGAAGTGGAATTGGGCTATTTGGAGCAGAAATGCGGCCTAGTATCTTTTTCTCCCAAGACATGTCCGTCTAGCGAGTAAGTGAAGCCCATGGAGCTTGGATGAACGAAATGGACCGGGATCACTGCAGGCCAAGCCTGAACCTCATCATGACTCAAGCCCACATCTTTACACGCGAAAAGAAGGTGGCAGCGGCGCCTCACTCAAGACTTGGTGAGCAAGTTCAAGCGAGGAGAAGAAATGGAAAGTTTCCTCTTCTCTTTTGCGCATTAACTCAGCCGACCTAGTCTCCCCTCACCTATATATACTTGCTTTTAGCCTCTTGTATCAATATCACGAATTCATAGAGACAACTCTCTTCTTCTTTCAGTCAATAAACCGGAGCCACTTAGGTGGTCTCCTTGCTCTTTCTTTTCTTTTGCATCTTGTACATACTCGCATGTTTTAGCTTCTAGTATAGGGTTTAGAGGTTTATCTCTAAGGGAGAGCCGCGGTTTAATCTCTATTACTCCGCCTCCTTCCATTAGAACTATGAGATCCTCTCTACTCCCTTAGACTCGTTATTGAATCATGGATCTTTCAAAGAAGACATGACATGATAAGCCATCAAGAATCGGTTGTTAAAGAAAGGGAAACCTTATGGTTCACCATCTTTATTCATACCTAAAGCTTGTTGCTAGAGTAGCTAACTAGCGACTTGATCCAAGGTTGATATACTCTCCAAAAGCTTGTTATATCTCCGGTCCTAATATTTGATGGGCAATTCGTCTTAGGCTATGAAAGTAGACCTAAGGAGTTTTGTGAACAATCACTACCCGATTATATTGCATGTTTCACTCTTCAATGACCATGTGAAAGCTGAGTCCATTGGTTTAAGAAACATAGGTGGTCGGAGCCACGAAAGTGGGATGACCACATCTTAGTGTTTTGAGTTCATAGAAATCGGATTTAACAAACTTTTCAATTGATTTGGCTTATGTCTTTTGCGGATTGTCCTTTGTTCAATAATGGTGTTTGTATAGTTTGCATTTGTTATTTACCCTTTCTTATAAAACAAAAACACAAAACCCCTTGCATATTATTGATTTAGCTTAATCAAATCTTTACAAATGTGTAGTGTGCAATTCGCATTCTCTTGTGGATCGACCCCTAAGTACTACAACAACATGTTGTGCACTTGCAACCATGTGTAGCTTAGGGTTTTTATTACTTGCATATATACCACACCCATGTCTGGCACATCACCTACGCCAAACCGAGCCGTGGTCACATCCAACAACTGAAGCAACATATCAAACAATGGTCCAAAGGACCGAAGACAATCAATGAATACTTTCAAGGATTAACAACACGGTTTGATCAATTGGCTCTACTCGGGAAAGCGGTAGATCATGAGGATCAAGTAGAGTATGTTCTGGAAGGCTTACTCGATGATTACAAAACGGTCATTGATCAGATCGAAGGAAGAGAGACATCTCCATCTCTGACGGAAGTGCACGAGAAGCTGTTAAATCATGAAGCCAAATTACAAGCGAAGTCGACCAACCTCTCTGCTCCGATCTCCGCTAACGCTGCTCAATACAAGGGACAACAGAAAAACAATCTTCAAGGCCAGACTCGTGCTCACAACCGCAACAATCAGACATGGCAGCAACAGCGATTCCAACCACGCTATAGCCAGACCAACTCTCGTGGCTATAATGGACAAGACCAAAACGCACCTCGAGGTTATCAAGGTCGATGCCAGATATGTGGCATTCATGGGCATAGTGCACGAACCTGCTCTCAGCTCCAACAATATGCAGGCTCCTCCGTCCAATCTTCACGAGCAACTTCACCTGCTCCCTGGCAGCCACGGGCTCACATGGCGACGGCACCGTCATACAATACTGATGGTTGGCTCCTCGACAGTGGTGCCTCTCATCATCTCACGACAGATTTGAGCAATTTGTCTCTCCATCAGCCTTATAACGGTGGTGAAGAAGTAACCATAGCTGATGGCTCAGGTCTCCACATCTCGCACACTGGTTCCACATTTCTTCCTACCAAATCTCATTTCCTTACCCTTAATGATGTCCTCTATGTTCCCAACCTATACAAAAACCTTATCTCTGTTTACCGCTTGTGTAATGCTAATCAAGTGTCTGTGGAATTCTTTCGTGCTCATTTTCAGGTGAAGGATCTCAGGACGGGGGTCCGATTGCTCCAAGGCCGAACTAAGAACGAGCTATATGAGTGGCCAATGACGACGCCAACAACCATTTCGATGTTTGCTTCACCTACACCAAAAACAACCTTACCATTCTGGCATTCGAGACTTGGCCACCCCTCTCCCAATATTTTACAGTCTATTGTTGCTCAATTCTCATTACCTTTTTCTGATATCTCTCAAAAACAATCTCCTTGTTCGCATTGCCTAATTAATAAAAGCCAAAAGCTCCCTTTCTACTCAAACACCATTACCTCTACAAAACCCCTCCAATACCTATACTCCGATGTATGGTCCTCTCCAATTGTTTCTGTTGATAACTACAAGTATTACCTTATATTTGTAGACCATTACACACGCTATACATGGCTATATCCGTTGAAGCACAAATCGGATGTCTGCGATACATTCACTGCGTTCAAGGCCCTGGTGGAAAATCGCTTCCAATCAAAAATTCAAACTTTGTATTCCGACAATGGTGGCGAGTTCATTGCGTTGCGGTCGTTTCTCTCACTCCACGGCATCAGTCATTTGACCTCACCTCCTCACACGCCTCAACATAATGGAGTCGCCGAACGGAAGCACATACATGTGGTCGAAACGGGTCTAACATTACTTCACCAAGCCTCGATGCCGAAATCTTATTGGACTTACGCCTTCGCCACAGCCGTATATCTAATTAACCGATTGCCGACTCCGGTGCTGCAGCAACAATCTCCATACGCCAAGCTCTTCAATCAAAACCCCAACTATTTGAAGTTGCGTGTCTTCGGAAGTCGATGCTTTCCCTGGTTGAGGCCTTACGCAAACCACAAACTTGATGATCGATCGTCGGATTGTGTGTTCCTCGGCTACTCAACTACACAAAGTGCATATCTTTGCCTCGCTTACAAGACCGGTCGTGTCTACACATCTCGGCATGTCCGCTTCGTCGAGTCTGAGTTCCCGTTCGCATCTAATTCACAACACAAAGACCACACATCTGAATCCCTTTCCACCTCTCATCCTGCTCCCGAAACCACAATTGTTCCATTCAAGTCATCGCCACTCATATCAGCTTCGTCGTGCGCGCCCCCGACCTCAGAACTTCACCAGCAACAGATGCCGACATCTACCCGTCGAGGCAACTCGTCGGTGGAGACGACGCATCATGTTCTCGATGGAAATGACGAACCCATAATGTCTTCTGATGTTTTGGGCTCAACAGGAAATTCTGCAGGCCCATCACACATAAATCAGGTAAGTACAAACCCAACTAATAGCCCATCAAATGAGCCCATCTTACCTGATCCACATCCCTCCCCCAATTGCACACCCTCACCCTCACCAGACCTCCCTGACCAAAATCTACTGCCTCTTGAGCCCCCAAATCAACCTCAACCACCACCACCGCCAATGAACACCCACAATATGCAAACCCGCCGGAAAAACAATATTACCAAACCCAAGACCAAATTTTCCCTCACTGCAGTCAATATTACCGTTAACCAGACGCTGCGAGATGAATATTGGAGAAATGCCATGGGAGAAGAGATAAATGCTCAAATTCGAAATAGGACGTTTGATCTTGTTCCACCGAAACCTGGTCACAATATCATTGACACTAAGTGGCTGTTCACCTTAAAATATTTGTCTAATGGTACTTTTGACAGGTATAAGGCACGTTGGGTTGCTCGTGGATTCACACAACAATATGGTCTGGATTACGCAGAGACCTTTAGCCCGGTGGTGAAATCAGTCACAATCCGCACTGTTCTCCAATTGGCTGTTAGCAATGCGTGGCAGATAAAGCAATTGGATGTCAACAACGCTTTTCTCCATGGTACTTTGAAAGAGGAGGTTTATGTCTCTCAACCTGAAGGATTTGTTGACAAAGATCATCCTACTTATGTCTGTAAACTCAACAAGGCTCTCTATGGACTGAAGCAAGCGCCTAGGGCGTGGTATCAAGAATTAAAGGGGTTTCTGCTCCAACTTGGCTTCAAAAATTCTGTTGCGGATACATCGGTGTTTACCTGCATACGAGGTACAAGTATGCTATACGTCTTAGTCTATGTTGATGACATAGTCATAACTGGTAGTGATAAAAGTAAGATTGATGGCGTTATTGGAGCATTGGCTGCTCGCTTCTCACTTAAGGATCCTACGGATTTGCACTATTTTCTGGGTATTGAAGCCACCAGAACAAAGAACGGTCTCCATTTGATGCAGCGAAAGTATATCATAGATCTACTCGCAAAGACTAATATGCAAGAAGCTAAACCAGTGTCTACACCATTAGCTCCGAATCCACGCTTATCCTTAATGGATGGAAGTGCAGCTCTTCCTCATCCAGCTGAGTATCGTATGGTCATTGGAAGTCTCCAATATCTGGCCTTCACGTGCCCGGATATTGCTTACGTCGTCAATCGCCTTTCGCAGTTTATGCATCGGCCCACCGAAACTCATTGGCAGGCTGCAAAAAGGGTCCTTCGTTACCTCGCTGGAACTGCATCTCACGGCATCTTTCTTCGTTCTGCCTCCCCATTGACTCTCCACGCCTACTCTGATGCTGATTGGGGCGGCGACACCGATGATTTTGTCTCAACCAACGCTCACATCGTCTACCTTGGCACAACACTGATAGCTTGGACGTCAAAGAAACAAAAAGGGGTGTCTCGTTCCTCCACGGAAGCTGAGTACCGCTCTGTGGCTAACACGGCGTCTGAGCTCCGTTGGGAAAGTTCTCTCCTCACCGAGCTAGGTGTTGTTCTTCCTCGCACACCAGTCATCTACTGCGACAATGTTGGAGCAACGTATCTCTGTGCGAATCCTGTTTTCCATTCACGAATGAAACATCTAGCCTTGGATTATCATTTCATTCGTGAACTGGTTCAGTCTGGTGCACTCCGTGTGGTCCATGTCTCCACTCATGACCAACTAGCTGATGCTCTAACGAAGGCTTTACCACGACCGCGCTTCATGGAACTATCAAGCAAGATTGGAGTGACTCAACTCCCTCCATCTTGAGGGGGCATGTAGAATGTATATATGTAAAGGTCATAAGTGTCATTAGTTAAACCCTACGCTACTCTGATGCTGATTGTATATATATTGTAATCTCATCTCTAATAATATTAAAGTTCCCAATCACACAGATCATTGGTCATCGTGATTCTTCTTGCAAGGTTGAAGTGAAGGTCAATGCTCCGATGATCTCTGATCGTCTAGATGTAAGTCCCACTCCTCAAGTCAATAATGACACCGTCTCTACTCCAGAGACTCTCTACCAGCGACCTCGTTTTCTCCCAAATAAAACTCAACCATCAAAGAAGTTGGTGTAGCCATTCCACACCAAATCTCATCTCACATCTTCTGCTGAAACGGAGGGTGTTGTTACAGTCATTACCACTCCGACCAAGTCCAAAGCATTTGAGACACGTTCCTTTTCCACTCCCATGAGCGAGAAACCTCCGCTTAATGTTGATGATAGCTCATCTCTGTTGGGACCAAATTTTTAAACCAAATGGGTTGAATAAAATTGTGGACAAATGTGAAAAGAAATGGGCTTTGGCTCATGAATGAGAAAGTGAGTTAAATGAAGGAGCACTTCATTTTGTCCCACATTGGAAAGAAGTAACTTTTTCCTCTTGTTTAAATATAGACATTTCCAAACAAGGTTCAATAGCCTTTAGTGGGAGACTATGGAGGTTGAGAGAAAGGGGGCCCTTATGCAAAAACACACATGCGCGCGCCGCCGCCGGGCTCGGTCTTGGTCTTGGGTCTTGGGTCTTGGTGAATGTGGGCTTCGCCCACAAAAGACTATTCTTTTTGGGCCAAATTCCTATCAACGGTTTTTGTTAACGCCCAAAACGAAATCGCATAATGTCGAGAATAAATCTTCCAAAAACTTCTAGAAGATTGAGTTCGGATTTTCGGTTTGATAAACACGAAAATAAATATGGAATATATCCATATCCCTTCGCTTCCACGCCAAGTAAAAAAGGATATTCTCCGAATATTTTTTCCTTGCGTAGAGTATATCCCTTGCGGATCAAGCATCTCTCAGCTATAAATAAAGGGTCTCACCTCTCTCATTATTCATTCACTCGAAAATCTTCTCTCCAGCAAATCTCCTACATCTCTTCTCTTCTTCTCTAAACGTAAGTCTCGAGAGTATAGCGTAGATATTTAGTTCGCAGATTCTATAGTCGAGTGTCGTGACTATAGTCTCACGTAGTTGTATCTTGGGACTCTCAATCTCATCAAACCGCCACACTGCGGGAGATTTATTGAGTTAAGGAAAGAGATCAAATCTCGCCTCTACGTATTTGGCTCTTTTCTTAAAGGTTTTTTCAATCGTTTTATTACTATTTAATATCCATACTATAAGATTTTTATTCGTATTTTTCAATATGGATTTTCGCGGTCCTACAGTCTTAACTCAATAAATCCGATACCTGCTTATCGCTTGAATCAAATTGAAAATTGCGAAACAGTTTTTCTTATATGATATTATAAAACGGTTTTATAAAACGTTTTTTAGATCTAAATTTTCTGCGAACGCTCTGTAGCTATTCAGCAGAAAGTTTCGATCTCAAAAAGGACGAATATCATTACTTGATAAAACGATTTACGCGACAGCTTTCAGCAGGATCGCGAAACGTTTTTTCAATTCGATCATATCTGATCTAATATAATGTTTAAGAGCATGTCTCTGTGAACTTAGCGAATTATTTTAATCGCTTACCCCACATCTGTTATCAATACTGACAAAATCTGTCTTTTGTGAAACAGATCCACAATGTCTGGTGGTGTTGACAACACAAACAATGGGACTAGTGGAAATCTGCCTGCTGTAAATGGCATTGGTGTTCCAGCTACACTCGCTGCACCAACTCTGCCTAGCAACATAAGCGCAGGGCTTTCGCCTGACAAATTCGATGGCACGAATTTCAAGCAGTGGCAGCAGAAGATGCACTTCTTTCTGACCACGCTGAATTTGGCAAGGTATCTCGTGGAGACTAAACATGAGCTGCCTGCAGATGAAAATCCAGATCCACGTGCTGTTCTGACTGTGGAAAATTGGACGCAAGGAGATTTCCTGTGCAAAGGCTACATTCAAAATCGCCTAGAAAACCAACTGTACAATGTTTACAGTGAGGTCAAAACATCCAAGGAGCTGTGGGATGCCCTGGATAAGAGGTACAAGTCGTTCAATGTGGGTTCAGGAAAATTCGCTGCTGCGAAATTTCTTAACTTCGTCATGGTGGACTCAAAACCCATTATGGACCAAGTGCATGACCTACAGATGATACTCCAAGAGATATCAGATGAAGGAATGAAGATATGTGAGACTTTCACAGTGAATTGTTTCATCGAGAAGCTACCCCCTGGCTGGGCAGACTTCAAGAACTATCTTGCATTCAAGCAAAAGCCTCTGACTTTGGCTAACTTGACTTCTAGGCTGCAGAATGAGTCACTAAAGCGTGAAAAAGCTGAACTAGTTCAGACTCATGATGCGAATGTGGCTGAATATCGCAACAAACCAAAAGGCAGGCTGAACCCTAACAAGGGTGCGCTGAACAAGGTTGCTAATCAGGCTTCCACGGGCTTCAAGAAGAAAGCCCAATCCCAAGCCCCCCAATTCCCAAAGAAGAAATTCTCAGGGAAGTGCAATCACTGTGGCAAGATTGGACATCGCGGAGCCGATTGTCGCAGCAAGGCCAGGGAAAACCAAGCCAACCTGACAGAGTCTGACATGGTGGCTGTTGTTACAGAAGCTAACATGGTTGAAGAAAATCCGATGTTATGGTGGTATGACATTGGTGCTACCACACACATCTGCATTGACAGAGAGATGTTCAGCACTTACCAGAAAAGTAAGGGAGATGATCGTCTGCTGATGGGAAATGTGTCCCACTCCAAGATTGAAGGCATTGGAAAAGTGATCCTTAAGATGACATCAGGAAGAGAACTCACACTCAATAATGTGAAGCATGTTCCAGACATGAGGAAGAATCTGATCTCTGGCACTCTAATGAGCAAGCATGGGTTCGCCATTAATTTCGAGTATGACCAGCTGATTCTCAGGAAGCATGGTGTTTTTATTGGAAAAGGTTTTGTTAAGGATGGACTGATTAAGATGTGTGTATCTCCAATTCAGAGAAAAATTGATGTACCTGTTTCCAATGATTTGATTAATAAGAAACCAGTTGCTTATGTGGTTGAGTCTTCTAATATTTGGCATGAACGATTAGGACATGTAAATTATAAATCTATTGAAAGACTGATGAATTTGAACCTAATTCCGAAATGCAAAATAAACAAAGATAAATGTGAAGTATGCGTACAAGCAAAACTCACTAAAACACCATCTCCTCATGTCGAAAGAACAACTGAACCTCTGGGCTTAATACACACAGATTTGTGCGACTTGAAGTATGTACAAACTAGAGGTGGTAAAAAGTATTTTGTGACATTCATAGATGATTGTACAAGATACTGCTACATCTACTTGCTGCGTAGTAAAGATGAAGTTTTGGAAAAATTCAAGGAGTACAAAACTGAGGTTGAAAATTGGGAAGAACCATCAAAATGGTTAGGAGTGATAGAGGAGGTGAGTATGATGGACCTTTTAATGCGTTCTGTCAGGAGAAAGGCATCATACATCAAACCACTGCTCCCTATTCACCAGAATCTAACGGAGTTGCAGAAAGAAAGAATCGAACTCTGAAAGAGATGATGAATGCAATGTTGCAGGAATCTGGGCTACCGCAGAATCTGTGGGGGGAAGCACTACTAGCCACAAACTATATATATCCTCAACAAAATACCACACAAAGTAACTGGCAAAACGCCATATGAGCTTTGGAAAGGTTCAACACCTTCTTACAAATACTTGAAAGTGTGGGGGTGCTTAGCAAAAGTTCAAGTACCGCCTCCTAAGAAGGTTTCGATTGGACCTAAAACTGTGGACTGTATTTTCATTGGATATGCGCACAACAGTAGTGCCTATCGGTTTCTGGTGCACAAGTCAGATATAGCTGATATCCATGCAAATAGAATTATTGAATCAAGGAATGTGTCATTCTTTGAGAATGTCTTTCCGTGTAAAGATAGACAGAAGCTGAAGCGAACTCATGACGCAAGGAAAAATCATTTGGTGAAGAATACTTAGTGGTATTTCTCTGTGAGAATGAGCCAAGGACATATTCTGAAGCCATGTCTACACCAGACGCAGACTTCTAGAAAGAAGCTGTTAACAGTGAAATGGATTATATTCTGCAGAACAATACATACATAAGCACTGATTTACCTCCAGGATTTAAAGCACTAGGGTGTAGATGGATCTTCAAAACGAAGATCAAAACTGATGGAGCTATTGATAAGTACAAGGCAAGACTTGTGGTGCAAGGATTCAGACAAGTTGAAGGTCTAGACTTCTTTGACACTTATTCTCCAGTGACGAGAATAACTTCAATCAGAATATTGATAGCAATTGCTTCTTTAAGAGACCTGGAAATCCATCAGATGGATGTTAAAACAGCTTTCCTTAATGGTGATTTAGAAGAGGAAATCTACATGAAACAACCTGAAGGTTTTGTGGTACCAGGTCAAGAACACAAAGTTTGTAAACTTGTGAAATCGCTGTATGGACTGAAACAAGCTCCAAAGCAATGGCATGAAAAATTTGACCATGTGATGATGTCAAATGGATTCAGCATCAATGAGTGTGACAAATGCATCTACGTCAAGAATACTCCCAGCGGGTACATTCTGCTGTGTTTGTATGTTGACGACATGCTCATCATGGGCAGTAACAAGGATATAATTCAATAGACCAAGAACATGCTTAGTGGACAGTTTGACATGAAAGACATGGGTCTTGCGGATGTTATTCTTGGTATTAAGATCACAAGGAATTCTGAGGGAATCACCTTATCTCAGGAGCATTATGCTGATAAGATACTTGAGCGGTTCAAACATTATTCGAATGGAACTGCGAAAACTCCAGTGGATACACAACTGCACTTGACTAAAAACTCTGGTGAAGCAGTGTCACAAGTTGAGTATGCCAGGGTAATTGGAAGTCTGATGTACTTGACCAATTGTACCAGGCATGACTTAGCGTATGCAGTGAATGTATTAAGTCGCTACACAAGCAATCCTGGTCATACACACTGGAAAGCCATAACAAGAGTGTTGAATTATGTGAGATACACTATAAGTTATGGATTGCACTATGGTAAAGAACCTGCAGTTTTGGAAGGATACAGTGACGCAAACTGGATATCGGACTCAAAGAACTCAAAATCCACAAGTGGATATGTCTTTACATTAGGAGGTGCAGCAATATCTTGGAAATCTTCCAAACAAACTTTACTGGCCAGATCTACAATGAAATCTGAGTTCATTGCTTTAGACAAAGCGGCAGAGGAAGCAGAGTGGCTTCGAAATTTCTTGGAAGATATTCCAATGTGGGAGAAACCAGTACCGACACTGCGTGTACACTGTGATAGCTAGTCGGCTATAGCCCGGGCACTGAATACTCTCTATAATGGTAAGTCTCGTCACATCAGGAGACGACATAAAACCATTAGACACTTGATCACAACCGGTGTAATCTCGGTCGATTACATTAACACTACAAGAAATATACCCTAATTGCGATGGAAAATATGGTCGCAATTCCGTCGCAAATCGGCATTTGCGATGGAATTGCGAGGGAACAGATTCGGTCGCAAATCTTTCGTCGCAATGACGTTTCCGTCGCAATTCCGTCGCAAAATTGCGATGGAAACATTTCCGTCGCAATAGAGTCGCAATATTGCGATGGAAAAAATTCCGTCGCAAACTTGCGATGGAAAAATTTCCGTCGCTAAATTGCGAGTCTATTGCGAGGGAAACGTTTGCATCGCAATGGTGCGACGGACTTTTTCCATCGCAAACTTGCGACGATATGTGTCTTTCGCAATTCCGTCGCAAGTTTGCGATGGAAAAATTCCGTCGCAAAATTGCGATGTTAAAATTCCGTCGCAAAATTGCGATGGAATTGTTTCCCTCGCAATAAAGTCGCAAGTTTGCGACGGAAAAATTCCGTCGCAAATCCGGAAAATATAATAAAAAAAAATAATATAATATTTTGTGAGTTTTTTTTTCGTAATATAGAAAATATTATAAAAAATTAAAAATATGAAATATATTGAAATTTAAAGTCAAATATAATACAAAAAGCGGGAAAAAAAAAACTAAAATTCAGTCTCAGCGCCCGATGATGGATCTCCTCCGCTGGTTCCGCCCGGGTGCTGCTGATGGTCTGGACACAAACGGCTCATCATCTCCTTGATCTTCGGATCCGTCGCGCCCAAGTAGCCGAACATCTCCTTGAACGCCGCCATCTGCGTCTTTGTTGCAGCCAATTCGTCCTTCAACCGAGCAACCTCGTCGGGATCGGAGAACCGACTTGAAGCAGAACCGCCAACAAAACCGCTCCTAGTATCGAATTGGGATTGCAGAGAACCAACCCCCCTAATTTGCCCCTTTCTACGGGGAGCGGTCTGAAAAAAAAGACAAAAATACTTAGTAGTTAAACAAATATATAACTTAATATATATATGAATTGAAATTAAAATTTGAAAAATACTTACGTCCAGAAAAACCTTGTTCTTCATGGCGGTAGACGGTTCAGCAGAACCAGAAGCAATGCTCTCGGGATCAGCATTCTGAGTCATTTCTTGTAGCTTCGAACTAACCTCGTTGTAAAGCTCCTCAGAATCTTCGTCCATGAAAGTTCCATCCGGGTTCCGCTTTGTGTGCGCGAGAACCTCCAGCAAATCCGTCTCTGATTCCCCCTTTTCCTCGGCCTTGAAAATTAATTTTGATTTGATAAATTAAAATAATAAAAAATAAATGAGATAAAAAATAATAATTAGAAAATAAAAAAAAACTTACGAGGATTCGGCCTCGGGCCCTGTATGAAAGTCGGCCGGATCGATGTGTAGAGTTTTTACTCATCGCTCGAGATGACTTGTTGTTGGCGCTCCTCGTCTGGTGAGCAGGATCCAGCCAATATGCTACTAAACCATTCCAGACATCTGGGTTGAACCCTTTCGGCATGGCATTATCTCCTTTTTTAAGCCAAGCCTGCTTCCACCGTGATACCATATCAGGCAACCGCTGCCTGACTTTGTTTTTGAACTCCGCGTAAACCACCGCGGTAAGGCCAGCGTCCCAATGATACCTCCGCTTCAACCAAAAAAACAAAAAATAACAATATGATATTAGATAAAAAGCAATGAATAAGATTTTTAAAATGTAAATTAAAAACATATTAAAACTTACCGCAAAGGTGAAGAACCAACGGATGATGTCGTCCTCCTGTACATCTTTCCACCGACCATGAGCTTCTTTGTAATCTTTTTCAAAGATTTCCGTGACTGATGAAGCGACGGATGGATCATCAGTGAACCTCGAAAAAAAAAAGCATTAGAATTTAGATTAATAAAATGTAAAATATTAGAAAAACTAAAACTAAAAAAAATATATATATAAATATTTACCATAAATGTCCCGGCGGACGATGTGGATGAAGATGAGGGAGGAGATGATGACCAGGCTCATATAAAATGTCTCTAATAGCCGCATACAATGCGTCGTCGTTGGTGTTAATCGTGGCCTGATCTAGGTTCTCCGGAAAATGTAGAGGTGACTCGTGAGCGGGTGGAGGTGGGGACTGTGCCCGGTGCTCCCCCTGGTGCTCCGCCCGCTGCCCCGTAGAACCATGGGAGCTAGAATCACGACGGGTACCAACCTGGGAAGCACCACGGGAATGACCATGGGAACCACCATGGGAACCACCATGGGAACCACCATGGGAACCACTACGGGAACGACCACCACCACGGGAACGAGAACCGTGTGAACGGCCTCCTCCCTCGCTCAAAAACTGACTGTAACTGTTTGGATCAGCCATCTGCCATATATTAAAAACAATATTAAAAATAATAATATAGGAAGTTAGAATAGAAAAAATTACCAATCTTACGTAAAAATTATTTTGCAAAAAAATATTCTAATAATCTCATAATTACATAAATACTCCAAAAATTATTGTAATAATTTAACAATTTCGAGAAAATAATACTAATTTATGTCAAAATAATTAACAAGTTTAGGAAAATTGGATTACATTTTATCAAAAATTAATTCTAATTATGACAAACATTTTGTAATTATCTATGATTTCACTATAATTATAATTTTTGGATTGTAACTTTGTAACAATTTTTAAAAAATTAATTCTAACAAATCTTAAATTTGTAACAATTTTAAAAAAATTAATTCTAACAAATCTTAACTTTGTAACAATTTTTAAAAAGTTAATTCTAACAATCTTAAAAATGCAATCCTAACAATTTTTAGCTCTTACAAATCATTACTAAAATATTCTAACAATTTTTAAAAATGCAATTCCAATCTAAAATCTAAAATTCTCTATCCTAAAATTAATCTAACAACCTAGGAAATTAAATTAAATAAACGAAATAGAGAGAAAAAAATGAATATTACCGCCGGTGGAGACGGGCGCCGGTGGAGACGGCGGCTTGGCACGGCGGTGGAGACAGGGGCGCCGGTGGAGACGGCGGCTTGGAGGTGGAGACGGCCGCGCGGAGATGGAGATGGCGTCTTGGAGATGGCGGAGATGGAGATGGCGGCTTGGAGATGGCGGAGATGGAGATGGCGGAGATGGAGATGGCGGCTTGGAGATGGCCGCGCGGAGATGGAGATGGCGCCGGTGGAGACGGCGGCTTGGAGATGGCGCGGAACGGACAGGACAGACAGCGGGGATGGGCGGAGATCGGCGGACTCGCGGCGGGGAGGAGAACGGACAGGAGAGACGGCGGAGAATCGGCGCGGAGGCGTCACCGGAGAAGAGAGGAGAAAAATCGCGAAGGAAAGACGGAAATGTCGAGATCTTGCTTATATAGATATTTTATTCCATCGCAAATCCATCGCAAAATTGCGATGGAATTGCGATGGATTTGCGATGGAATAGTCGTTTCCATCGCAATTCCATCGCAATAAAGGAATCCCTAATCCGAATACCATATCCATCGCAATTCCGTCGCAAACTTGCGATGGATTTGCGATGGAATAGTCGTTTCCATCGCAATTCCATCGCAATAAAGGAAACCCTAATCCAAATACCATATCCATCGCAATTCCGTCGCAAAATTGTGATGGATTTGCGATGGATATTTCTTCGAATTAGGGTTTCCATCCCTTTTCCTCGCAATTCCATCGCAAAATTGCGATGGAATTGCGATGGCATGAACTTTTCCTCGCATTGCCATCGCAAATCCATTGCAGTTTTGCGATGGAATTGCGATGGAATCTTAGTTTTAGGGTTTAGGGTTTACATATTTGATTACGGACTATAATAAGGGTCGTAAATATTGAATATATATGCTTATTAGTAGGTAAATATGAATATGAATATAGATATGGAACATTAATACTATATATATATATGGTCTTGTTTCAGCGAAACCGTTTGTAATGTTATATACCTCGTAAGCTTCAATGAGCTTGATATGTACGGAGTTCAAGAAAAACATATTTTTACTCAGTAAAAACTTCGACGGTTCAATGATAGATTACAAAATAAGATTATATTACCCTAAACCCTTCTTATTTGAGAAATGGATACCCTAAACCCTAAAACGTGAGTATCCATCGCAAATCCATCGCAATATTGCGATGGATTTGCGATGGAATGTAACGTATCCATCGCAAATCCATCGCACTTCCATCGCAAGTCTACTCTATCGCAAAGCCATCGCAAAATTGCGATGGATTTGCGATGGCTACGTTACATTCCATCGCAAATCCATCGCAATATTGCCTAGGATTTGCGATGGAATTGCATGTTTTAGGGTTTAGGGTATCCATTCCTCAAATAAGAAGGGTTTAGGGCAAATCATATTGCGATGGATTTGCATGTTTTAGGGTTTAGGGTATCCATTCCTCAAATAAGAAGGGTTTAGAGTAATATATATAATCTTATTTTGTAATCTATCATTGAACCGTCGAAGTTTTTTACTGAGTAAAAATATGTTTTTCTTGAACTCCGTACATATTATAAGTCAGCTGATAACCTAGCCACTACAAGAAAAACGGGTATTGATAGCACTTTATTATAGCGTTTTATGTGTTTATGCTATTGTTGACAGATGCATGACTTTTTCATAGCGTTTCTAAAATGATAAACGCTATGATATGTTGAGGTAAAAAATAATATGCTCGCGCTCAACTTTTAGTTCGTTTTTCGCTCTGTAATAGCACATACAAATTATAAACGTCATCATAGGTTAACCGCCAATATAATTAAAAAAATTTAATTGTCCGCCAAAGTAATTGTACCAACTTTAAAATTATAATATTATTAGTAAAAATATCCTCCTCTCCCCTCCTAACCCTAATAATTTTTGTTATCTCTCACTCTAGTATCCACGCCTCCTCTCTCTCACGCCCTCATGCCTCCTCTCTCTCACGCTCTCATCTCTCTCATTTTTGTAAGATTTGTGTTGGTTTCAAGTTTTATTGTGCCAATTTTTGCCGGATCGAGGGTCGAAAGCTTGGATTTTCTTCAATTTGGAGTTTTTTATTCTTAGAAGGTTGCAGATTTCGCATGCGAGGTTTTGAGAAATCGGGATATCTCAGGTGGTGTTTTGAGCTATTACGGTGAAACATCGTTTTGATCCGTCGTTGTTGGGTAATTCATATTCATCTTTCTCTTTTGGAATTAATCGATTCAAAGATTGTTTCATCCAATATATGCGTAGATCTCGTGAGGGATTCCAAGGTGAAATGATTTATAAAGTTTTGGGATTCATCGTTTTCTGTTTGACTGCAGAATCTGGATCTGAATCGATTTGATTAGGAACAAAGTGATTTATGTATCTGTGACATTTAACAGCTTAGCGATGAGATTCATTGATCTGGGTTTGAATCGATTTTGTTCCTCGTGTTGTTTTTCCCCAATTTCATGTGACCAATGGCTAGGAAGAATATCAAAATTGGTGAAAGAACACTACAAAGACTTTCTAGCAAAGAGCTTTCATCAGATTCGTCCAGGTTAGATTGGCTTACATCGATCTTTTTCTTTTCATTGCTTATGGCATTGGTTTCTCCGACGTTAGGCAGATGTTCTAAATCATGAACAACTATTTTGCATTTGTGGTTGAATAAGCTATAAAGATTGCATGATTTCCATACTTGGAGTTCGTAAGCCTTCAAAAAAAATAGTTGAAATTGTCAGTTCGGTTAGAGTAGATTTAGTTCTTAAGCTTTTGTTCAATTTTACTTTTTGTTCACATGAAGAAGAATTTCTAGAAGCTGATGAGCTATACCTAGTTTACTATACCTTCATCAAAGATTTGTTCTTGTGTGTGTGAATTCGTGGTGATCATGAATAGTTTCAACCATGATTTGTGTATTCTTACTGACATGTTACTTGACTTGGCCATTTGCAGGACCTTAACAGTTTGGAGTGTACTCGTGAGGAATTTGCAAGAATCTTGTACAAGGATTTAGGAGTTGAAGTTCCTGCTACGATTGAATCTCACTTACTCGAAGACTTTATGGCTCGGCGACATTGATACACAAGGGATTAGTTGAGTATATAAACAATTATCACTGTTGTTGAATATATATTTGTTCATGATATGAGATATAGTAACTTAGTGTATTTAGCATGACAAAACATGTCTTTGTAAATTTCTATTATTATTAAATAATTATTTTTGTTTTTGTAAATTAAAATTAGAGCTTTCGGAATTCAAAATTAAAATCCAAAATTCAAAATTAGAAATCGAGAATTAAAAACCAAATTGTTTTGAATAACAATAATAACAAAAATTATGTGCTATTGTAGAATATACAATATCAGGTATAAAACGCTATATTAAATGATGATACGATAGCAATATAAAAAACCGCTATCTAAAGTATATGACCTATTATCGCGGTCGATGATACAGCGTTTAACTCAACGCTATTATACCTTTAGATAGCGTTTTTCCGACGCTAACAATACTCGTTTTTCCTGTAGTGAGCGGATCCATTTACAAAAGGTTTGACAAGAGATCAGGTTTTGAAATCATCAAAGGGAATGGGTCTTTTGCCTATGACTTAAGAGGATGTTTGATGGACACCCAACCTTCGCGATTGGAGATCCCAAGAGCCTGGTTCAAAGGGACAACTATATCAAACATAATCTGTTTACAACACTGCAAGACAACATGTCTGAGCCCAGCTCCCAAAATGATGCACAGTGCTTCCTGTAAGTTTAAAGGATAAGCGTTGCTTTTAATGATATGAGTAGCTTTCATATATATACGGAGTATTAACAGGATAATTTTCTTATATGACAGGAGCTCAACAAAATCACATAGTGAGTGTGAAATGCGGCCGTTTCTAGGAGGATGAAGTCCAGGCTATATTCTCTAAGTTCACTCATGATCAACCAAGAAAAGTTCAAGGCCACAACGAACGCAATATAGAACTAAGTTCTACGAGGAAATGAAGCTGGGTTATAGCTGTTGTCTCGGTTTACATAAACATCCGGGTGGTTCAAGACATCATGTTCACCTCCTGGCTAAGTAAACCCGACAGATATTAACAATGAGTGGTTCAAGGCTGAAATATGCCACTACCTCATACACAGTTAATTTTCGTCTATACTCTCGAAAGTCCTTCTGTCGAGTCTGTAGAGTCTGCATAGTCTTTCGAGTTAGTAGAGTCTGCATATGTTTCGAGTCATTTCTATTCATGTGGGGGATTGTTGGGACCAAATTTTTAAACCAAATGGGTTGAATAAAATTGTGGACAAATGTGAAAAGAAATGGGCTTTGGCTCATGAATGAGAAAGTGAGTTAAATGAAGGAGCACTTCATTTTGTCCCACATTGGAAAGAAGGAACTTTTTCCTCTTGTTTAAATATAGACATTTCCAAACAAGGTTCAATAGCCTTTAGTGGGAGACTATGGAGGTTGAGAGAAAGGGGGCCATTATGCAAAAACACACGCGCGCGCGCCGCCGCCGCCGCCGCCGTGCCGAGCCGGGCCGGGCTCGGGCTTGGGCTTGGGTCTTGGTGAATGTGGGCTTCGCCCAAAAAGAATAGCCCACAAAAGACTATTATTTTTGGGCCAAATTCCTATCAACGGTTTTTGTTAAAGCCCAAAACGAAATCGCATAATGTCGAGAATAAATCTTCTAGAAACTTCTAGAAGATTGAGTTCGGATTTTCGGTTTGATAAACACGAAAATAAATATGGAATATATCCATATCCCTTCGCTTCCACGCCAAGTAAAAAAAGGATATTCTCCAAATATTTTTTCCTTGCGTAGAGTATATCCCTTGCGGATCAAGCCTCTCTCAACTATAAATAAAGGGTCTCACCTCTCTCATTATTCATTCACTCGAAAATCTTCTCTCCAGCAAATCTCCTACATCTCTTCTCTTCTTCTCTAAACGTAAGTCTCGAGAGTATAGCGTAGATATTTAGTTCGCAGATTCTATAGTCGAGTGTCGCGACTATAGTCTCACGTAGTTGTATCTTGGGACTCTCAATCTCATCAAACCGCCACACTGCGGGAGATTTATTGAGTTAAGGAAAGAGATCAAATCTCGCCTCTACGTATTCGTCTCTTTTCTTAAAGGTTTTTTCAATCGTTTTATTACTATTTAATATCCATACTATAAGATTTTTATTCGTATTTTTCAATCTGGATTTTCGCGGTCCTACAATCTCTTCCCCCGCATGCCGGATCAGGAGTTAAAGTGACTAATATTACAGGTACTTTTGGTGATCTATTTGATAAAAATGGGGTTTCTATAGGTGAAGATTGGAATGCTTGTGGAGGTAGGAGATTAAAACCTACTCAAAAGTTACAAGAATTGAAGCGATCTCAAATTTGGGGTTACCGTGGCCGTGGCCGTGGTGACCATTGACCCAAAATGTAAGCTTTAGTCTTCCTTTTGTAATTCCTCTTTCAGCTTTTTAGTGTTTCTAAAAGCTTTCAGTAGATTAAGCCAAATCTTAATCCCTTCTCCTCTCATCTATCTTTTCTTTTTCTTTTGTTATCTTTTGTATTGGTTACTTTTTTTTTTAATTAATGAAAACCCTTTAACAAAAAAAAAGAAGATATGGTGTGCTTCATAAGAAAAGATATCACATTCTCAAGTATTGTTATAATTGATACTTAACTCGAATGATACAATGAATAAGAAGAAAAAAGAACTAACCAGGACTTTGCGGTTTTTAATGGTGTTGAGGTATCCTTGATTGACGTGACTAGTTAAAACATCGAAGACTGTTTCAGGAGGCAATCCTATTCTAAATTGCATGGTCAATTGCATGAAATAAAAATTTGTAAGCTCTTAAAATAAAAGAAAATAATATTATCTCACGATTACACATGTTTATTTCATGTTGCAACTGTGTCAGGCCAAATCTAAGTATGGAAATTTGTTTTGCTGGTTTGCGATCTTACTTACCTTCACCTTAGCAGGCCAATCATGCCATGCATACTCTTTTTCTGCAGCTCTCCAAAGTTTTAATTGCTTCTTCGTTTCTTCACTCTCCTTGTTGGTGTTTATATCTGACACTGACTTAGATTTCACATTCTCAGATCTCTTTGACTCGGTCTACATCAACAAACAGAATCATAATCTAATTTCTATAATCAAACGATACAGTAGTTTGTAATGATTTGACTTCCAAGGGTTCTCTGACTAAAAGAAATGAAACTGACTTTTGAAGGTTGCTGTGTGTTCTGATTGATCCAGCTACCAAACATAGGAAAAATACCCATTTCTCTCTGATATTTTTTAGTCCAAAAATGATACTTGATCAGAGCAAGATAAAATGGTGATCCAAAGATGGGGGAATTGCCAAAAATAGACCACAAAATAATTTTTTCTATTCAACTAGACCACAATTTGAAACAATTGCAAAACTAACATTTTCTACAGTAACAGTACCTCACACTCTCTTATGAACAAACAAAAAAACGCATGCCACGATTACGATTTTAAACTCCAGACGCTGTGGTAGACAAACATGGAGATCTACCACGGAGGTCTACCACGGAGGTCTACCAAATCATTAAACCTTAAATTTAAATTAAAAATTAAATAAAACATAATTTGACAACAAAACCTGTATGAATAATTAAAAAATAGACATTATCATCTACAAAAAATATGATTGCATACAAATGAATTATTTATAGATAAGCAAAGACATTTAGGTTAAAACCTATAAATGTGTGAGGTCTACCGGGTACGTCTACCATGTAGATCTACCATGTAGATCTACCAAATAATTAAATCTTAAATTTAAATTAAAAATTAAAAAAAAATATTTTTAAATATTTTTTCACAAATAACGAAATAATAGAAATTTAACATCTACTAAAAATATGATCTCAGAAAAATGCATGAATCTATAAATATCATGAATATATAGTTCATAAGGATAAGAGTTTGAGTAGATTGTTTAGGGTTGAATGGTGTAAGTTGTAGGGTTTTGAAAATTTCTAGACCAATTGTTGTTTTTGGTTTGTTATACGATTCAATGTTCGTTTATTTGTTATCCAAACTGTAAAATGACAATAGGGCAAGCACATTGTTACAAAATTTTATCTAAATTATTCGATTTAGGGTTTAGGGTAAAGTAGATCTACCATGTAGATCTACCAAATAATTAATTCTTAAATTTAAATTAAAAATTAAATAAAAAATAATTTGACAACGAAACCTGTATGAATAATTAAAAGATAGACATTATCATCTACAAAAAATATGATTGCATACAAATGAATCATTTATAGATAAACAAAGACATTTAGGTTAAAACCTATAAATGTGTGAGGTCTACCGGGTACGTTGATGTATCCATCATCTGCATGTCCTTAGGACCATTTCATTGCATAGTTCCTTGTACATTTGAGTCGCATTTCATGCATTAAGTGGAGATTTCATCTCCTTAGAATCATGTAGCTCTTAGACTTGCATTCTGCACAACCATTGCATTTGGGGTTGCATCTATCAGGTATTCGGAGCCTAAGGAGGGAGGACAGAACAGCAAAGGCGGCTAGAAGCAGACGAAAGGTGATCGGAGCTAGCAAGTACGCGGAGGAGAATAGAGAAAACAGAGCCTTGAGCACGAAGAAACAGAGCATTGAGGAGTTTGCTCAAGGCACGTGTAGCTGCGAAGTCAAAGCTGGAAATGTTGACTGAAGCCACTTTCTCCTTCCCCTATTTAAACTCAAAGACCTAATTTTTTAGGCATATCATATCTTGTAATCGTTTCTCTGGAGGAAAACACGGTTCCTTTGTAAGCTTGACATTTTGAATCTTAAAGTTCAAGAAATATTTTAAGTTCTTAATCTTGTTTATGGTATGATTTCAAGCTTGCTTATTTCCCTTTCTTGTGATTCGGGTATGAGTAGCGAGTAGTCATCTAGGAGTCCCAAGGGGGAGATAAGGGAGATGGTAGCTTTAGCTCCTTGTTGATCTCTTTCTCTTCTCTGGCTTGACCAGCTTTTCCCCAGCTAAAGTGTTAACTCTTGGTTCCTCTCTGATCATTTGGAGCTGAGAATCTAGGCTAGCACACCCAGAAGGTGTTTGCGATTATGTCTAAGAGAGTTAGCTGGGGAAGGAGGTGTTCCCGACCTAAGGGATTGGTTGTTGGGACATCTCTTGTGCCAGTTTAGATTAGTCTTGTCTTAGAGCTTGTTCCTTTTTGTCCACCAGTGAGAGCTGGCTTTGGAGTAACAAGAAACAAAGCGACCTGACCACGAGAGTGGCTGGTTTACACAAAATATAGGCACAAAGACTGAGTCTTGTCCAGATCGGAAGAAGATCTCTAGAGCTGAAGCTACCTCGACCAAATCTCATCCAAAGGACTTCGCTTTTTTTCATTTTGCTGTCAAGTTTGCATTTTCATTCGGTTTTAAATCATCTTTCATTTAAAGTTTCGATCTTTGGTTACATAACATCAAAAACTCTTAAATACTTGAAGTTGAGCTCTTCTTTGCATTCCGCCTAGCATAAATCTCCATTTGGATTGACACCCAAAGTCCTACAATGACATGAGCAGGCTTTGGTTTAGTTGTAAGACACTAAAATCTAAGTTTTCAACTTGGCGCCGTTGCCAAAGTGGAGTCTTTTAATGCATTCTCGGTTTTAAGAATAGCTTTCGATCAAGTTTTTCATTTTCGTTTGCATCATCTCTTGCAAGTATCATTTGCTTGTTGTCTGGGGTTTTGACTTTGGTTGCAGATTTATGCATACAAGGTCTCGAGGCAAAGACAACCTACTCAGTACAAGTGATCTGCACAGAGTTGAGCAAGAGAAAAGGCTTCGTAGAGCTCAAGAGAGAGCTGAACAGCAGCACCGAGCTGAACAGCAGCCTTCTGATACTGAGCAGCAGTTTCACGGAATGGAACAAGCCAATCCGCAGAATGCTGGTGGAAACCAGCAGCAAGCAAACCCAGCAGTCGCTGCGCAAGCCCCACCAGGCGCTAATGCACCACAAGGAGGAGTTGCTATTCATCCTCCACGTCCTGCACGACAAATAGGTGCCGGAGATACTCCAAACTCTCACCTTAACCGCCACGGAATAACCCCACCGCCAGTCCCAAACAACAATTTTGAGATCAAGACAAGCTTAATTTCTCTGGTGGAGAACTCTCAATTCCACGGCATGAAGGATGAGGATCCTCTTAAGCACCTAGACAAGTTCGACAGCACCTACGAACGGTTTAAAAGCTACCAAATGCAGTGCCCACACCACGGCTTCTCCAAAGAGAACCTGCTCAGCACCCTGTACAGGGGAGTCTTACCAGAATACAGGAAATTGTTGGATACGGCAAGCAATGGTCATTTCATGGGACAGGATGTCGAAAACGGCCTGCTTCTGGTTGAGAACATCGCGACTAGCGATAGCAACTACAATGAAGTGTATGACCGATCTGACAGAGGAAACTCAATTCAAGAGGAGAAGCACAAGAAGGAGATCAAACTCCTCAATGATAAGCTCGATAGGCTTCTCACTGGTCAGCAGAAGCAAGTGCACTTCGTTTGTGAAGATGATATGGTTGACGATGAGGAAGAAACACAAGTGGAGGAGGTGAACTATATCACGAACCAGGGTGGTTACCAGAAGGGATTTATAAACTACAAGAATAATCCCAACCTCTCCTACCGATCAACAAATGTGGAAAACCCACAAGACCAGGTGTACCCTCCCCATCAAGCACAACCGCAAGGAGGCCAACACGTAGTTTACTACAAGAGGGGCTTCCCACCAAAAACGTTTGGTGCCCAACAACAAAGTTCAACACCTACTCAGGCAGGCGGTTCGGGACAGGATTCAGATACGAACAAACTGCTGCAACAAATTCTTCAAGGCCAAGCAACTGGAGCAAGTGACTTGCACATCAAGTTAGCTGAGATTCACAACAAAGTGGATGGTTCTCATCATGAACTCACTAAGAAAATCGAGGAACTTAGTTCAAAGGTCAGGTACTTGGAATCTCAAAATAGCAGCAGCTCGAAAGGGATACTACCAGGGAAACCAGTTCCAAATCCAAAGGAGTATGCCAAAGCTATACTGCTCAGAAGCGGAAAAGAGCTGAATCCAAAGGCACCACCACGTGCAGTCAATGAGGACATTGAAGTCCAGGAGGGGGAGAATTCAGTCGTAGACGAGACCCCTGAGCGCGCAGATAAGCTACCCGAGGAGACAGAGGTCCAAAAGAAGCAAGCTGAGCAACCAAAAGGGAAGGAGATCAACAAAAAAACAGAAACTCTGTTTGTACCGCCACCCTACAAACCTCAGTTGCCCTTCCCTACTCGCTTTAAGAAGCAGCAGTTGGAGAAAGTTAGAGCTATGTTTGAAAAGCAGATCAAAGATATTGAGATCACAATGCCAATTCTCGACGCATTTATGCTTGTTCCACCATACCAAAAATTTCTCAAAGACGCTGTTTTGGAAAGAGCAAAGGAGCTTCAAGGGGAAGTCCATCTGACACACGAATGCAGTGCTATCATCCAAAGGAGAGTAGTTCAGAAGAAGCTTGGAGACCCTGGCAGCTTCACCTTGCCCTGTTCACTGGGACCGTTAGCCTTCAACAGCTGTCTATGCGATATTGGGGCCAGTGTTTCGCTCATGCCTTTGACAGTAGCCAAGAAGCTCGGGTTTGACAAGTATAAGGACTGCAAAATCTCGTTGGTTTTAGCAGACAGATCGATACGGTTACCGATTGGGATGCTAGAGGATTTGCCTGTGCGAATCGGGAATGTGGAAATTCCAACTGATTTCGTTGTCCTAGAAATGGATGAAGAGCCTAAAGACCCTCTTATCTTTGGAAGGCCCTTCTTGGCAACAGCTGGAGCCGTGATAGATGTCAAGAGAGGCAAGATTGAGCTGAACCTTGGGAAAGACTTCAAACTGAACTTCGATATCAAGGATGTCATGAAAAAGCCCACGATCGAAGGACAGCTCTTCTGGGTTGAGACACTGGACCAGCTGGCCGATGAGTATCTAGAGGAGCTTGCAGCAGAGGATCAATTACAGCTCGCCTTGAACCAGGAACCTGAGGAAAAGAGCTACTTGAACACTGTGCAACTTGAGTACGCAAGGCTCCTTGATTCACACGCCATCCTGACTGAGGAATCACCTGTAGAGGACATAAGAGAAGGTCAGGATCTGGCAGTTGAAGTAAATCAGTTGGAGACTACTGAGGGAAATGCAGTTGAGCAACCACTTGAAAATGATTGGAGCGAGCTCAAAGCCCCAAAGGTGGACCTCAAGCCATTACCCAAAGGGCTAAGGTATGCCTTCCTTGGACCAAACTCGACTTATCCCGTGATTGTAAACCAAAACCTCACCCATACCGAGTTAACCTCTTTGCTGGCTGAGCTGCGAAAGTTCAGAAGAGCAATTGGTTACTCTCTCGAGGACATCAAAGGCCTATCTCCTGAGCTGTGCACTCACCGCATACATTTAGATAATGAATCTAAAGGGTCTATTGAGCATCAGAGGAGGTTAAACCCCAATCTGAAGGAAGTGGTGAAAAAGGAGGTGCTCAAGCTATTAGATGCTGGGGTAATATACCCAATCAGTGACAGCACTTGGGTATCTCCTGTTCACTGCGTCCCCAAGAAAGGTGGAATAACTGTCCTCAAGAATGATAAAAACGAATTAATCCCTACCAGAACCATTACCGGTCACCGTATGTGTATAGATTACCGGAAGCTCAACTCGGCAACAAGAAAGGATCATTTTCCGCTGCCTTTCATCGACCAGATGTTAGAGCGGTTGGCCAATCATCCTTTCTACTGTTTCCTTGATGGGTATTCTGGTTTCTTTCAAATACCCATACACCCAAATGACCAAGAAAAGACAACCTTTACCTGTCCCTATGGAACCTTCGCCTATAAGAGAATGCCCTTTGGTTTGTGCAATGCACCAGCCACTTTCCAAAGGTGTATGACCTCAATATTCTCTGACCTGATTGAAGATATTGTTGGAGTCTTTATGGATGATTTCTCTGTATACGATTGCTCTTTTGATTATTGTTTGTCCAACTTGTGCTGGGTGCTCAAGCGGTGCGAAGAGACCAACCTTGTCCTAAACTGGGAGAAGTGCCACTTCATGGTACAAGAGGGAATCGTTTTAGGGCACAAGATTTCAGAAAAGGGTATAGAGGTTGACCAAGCCAATATTGAGGTCATGGTTCAGTTAGCTCCGCCCAAGACAGTTAAGGACGTAAGAAGCTTCTTGGGGCATGCTGGGTTCTACAGGAGATTTATCAAGGATTTCTCCAAGATTTCTCGACCCCTGACTCGCCTGTTATGCAAGGAAACAGAGTTCTTGTTCGATGATGAGTGCCTCAGGGCATTCAACTTGATCAAGGCAGCTTTGGTGTCTGCTCCCATCGTACAAGCACCGGACTGGAACCACCCCTTTGAGATAATGTGTGACGCAAGTGACTATGCAGTTGGGGCTGTGCTTGGACAGAGGATCGACAAGAAATTGCACGTCATATACTATGCGAGCAGGACTCTTGACGACGCTCAAGGAAGGTATGCGACAACAGAGAAGGAGCTCTTAGCTGTTGTTTTTGCCTTCGAGAAGTTCAGAAGTTATCTCGTAGGATCGAAAGTCATCGTGTACACTGATCATGCCGCACTCAGGCATCTCTTGGCTAAAAAGGATACAAAACCAAGGCTCCTTAGGTGGATTCTGTTGCTCCAGGAGTTTGATCTTGAGATTCTGGACAAGAAAGGGGTTGAGAACGGAGTTGCTGACCATCTATCCAGGTTAAGGATAGACGAAGATATCCCTATCAACGATGCTTTGCCTGAAGAACAACTGATGCTAGTGAAGGTACTTGAAGAGACTGTCAGGGTAGCTAAGAAGCTTGAGGAGATTAAAGCATTTGAAGAGAAAGAAGTACCCTGGTATGCTGATTTCGCCAACTACCTAGTGTGCGGGGAGGTACCAACAGATTTAAGCCCCTACCAGAAGAAGAAGTTCTTTCGTGATGTATTTCACTACTTCTGGGACGAGCCATATTTGTTCAAAAGGGGATCGGACGGGCTGTTCCGTAGGTGCATTGCTCGAGAAGAGGTAGACGGCATCCTCCAGCATTGCCACGGTTCGAATTACGGAGGACACTTCGCGACTTTCAAGACAGCAACTAAGATTCTCCAAGCTGGTTTCTGGTGGCCTAGTCTATTCAAGGACGTTCATGACTTCATCTCTCGGTGTGACCGCTGTCAAAGAGAAGGGAACATCTCAAGGAGGAATGAGATGCCTCATAACCCAATCCTAGAAGTGGAAATATTTGACGTCTGGGGTATAGACTTTATGGGACCATTCAACCCAGCTTCATATGGGAACCAATATATCCTAGTGGCAGTTGATTACGTGTCCAAGTGGGTGGAAGCAGTCGCCTGCCTAACCAATGATGCTAAAGTAGTGATCAAGCTGTTTAAGAGCGTCATTTTCCCGAGATATGGAGTCCCCAGGGTTGTGATCAGTGACGGAGGAAGCCACTTCATCAATAAGATATTCGAGAACTTGCTGAAAAAGTATGGTGTAAAACACAAGGTGGCCACCCCCTACCATCCCCAGACAAGTGGTCAGGTGGAAGTCTCAAACAAGCAGATAAAGGGGATTCTCAGGACAATTGTAGGAGTGACTAAGAAGGATTGGGCAGCAAAGCTTGACGACGCATTATGGGCTTACCGGACCGCATATAAGACACCGATAGGAAGGACTCCTTTCCAGCTCTTATATGGGAAATCTTGCCATCTCCCTGTGGAGCTAGAGTACAAGGCCCTTTGGGCAGTTAAGCTGCTAAACTTTGACATCCGGACAGCTCAGGAGAAGAGAGAGATAGACCTGCACGAACTCGAGGAAATAAGGCTTGACGCGTACGAGAGCTCAAAAGTATACAAGGAACGGACCAAAGCGTTTCACGACAAAAATATCCTGCCAAGGACTTTCAAGGAGGGAAACAATGTCCTGCTTTTTAATTCCAGGCTCAAGCTGTTTCCAGGAAAGCTCAAGTCAAGGTGGTCTGGTCCGTTTAAGATAAAAGAAGTCTTGCCCTACGGAGCTGTCACATTGCTGAATCAGAATGGGGAAGAGTTCACAGAGAATGGGCAGAGGCTCAAACCGTACTTAGGCAACGAGACACTGGGAGAAGGAGTTTCAACTCCACTCCGTGATCCCCGACCAGCCTAAAAGGTTTAAAAAGTCAAGCTCTGGGACTCAAAACAAGCTCACTTGGGAGGAAGTCCCATGTCTATCCTTGTAAATATTTATGTTCATAATTTATGCTTGTTCTAGTGTTTTCTCAGGTGAGGGAGAAGAAGGTTTTCAGTCAGCCTGACGAGCAGCTTGATCAATTTGCTCAGGAGGATTAAAGCAACGGTTATTAAAAAGAAATAAAAAGTACGATCTTGTTATTTCATAACCGTTGCCAGGTAAGCCCACTAACTCGTTTTCAAAAGCCCATTTTTGAAATCTCCGATTTTTGAATTAAAAAAAAAAAAAAAAAAAAAAAAAAAAAAAAAAAAAAAAAAATATAGGGTTTTGCGGTGAACAAGAAAATAAGAGAGAGAAACCAAGCGGTTGGGCAGTGAACTGACGGTTTCTGATTGGACAACGGTTCTCTTCCCGTCCGCCCGTTTTCTTCGCTCTCTCTCTCCCTGATATAAGATTGGAATCACACCAACTTAAGATCACTTGATGATCAAGAGATTCCAAGCTTATGGCTTGCGGAAGGTGGGTTGATGTCGAGATGGAAGGTGATGATGGACGATTGACTCGCTCAATCAATGGAGGGGCGATTGACTCACTCAATCAATGAACAAACAAGAGTGTTTGAATCTCTCAAACAATCTTAGCTTGCAGATCAATAGATCAAAAGTATCTCACACACTTAGGATCTAAAGATAAGAACACAAGAGCAAAGGAATCCACCTAAGACTCTAATGAACAACACAAAAGAAAGACTTTTGTAAACTGAATAATACTTTATTAATTTCAATGATCAAGGGTGCTTTACAATGAAACAACTAAAGAGCTTATATAGGCTCTAGTACAACGGTCCTAAACTAGGAAGAAGAAGGAAATCGTGTCTTGACCAAGCAAACTAGCCGTTGGACACTTAATGAGTGAATCTTGGCCAAATAAGGAAACTTGTGGTGAGGCTTGAGTCTTGATAGCTTGGGCGCAAAGCTGTGATGTCTTGGAACGTCTAGGTGCATTGAACAAGTCTCCAAAACGCAGCAGCAAAGAGGAAAGAGCCGTTGCAGATTAATTGCTCCAAGTGTGAATGCTCTTGGCGTCATATATGGAAAGTAAGAGCAAGAGGGGATCCGCCTGATCCTGTGAATGCTGGTGCACGGGAAGCTGGTAGAGGACTCTTCTAGATGTCTTGATGTGATACTGGAAGCCTCTGATTGTAGTAGATACTCTCCTGGTCGCCAAATATGCGTTTGAAGGCTCCTAAACCCGTGAGCTTCCAAATAAGGCAAGTTGAGTATCATCCGGTTTAGAAGTTGAATAACTCCCACGCCAAAACCGGTATTGATATGATTCCAATTTGATGAGCTCCCCGGTTGAGTCAAGATTCCATAACAAGTCGATTTATAGCTTATCTCCTTCTGGTTCGATCGGAATCCTCCAATAAGTGCGCCTATGTCCAAGTCGGGAAAGCTCCGGTTTACCCGGTTTGTAAAATCAATAACTCCTTGGTATGACCTCTGATTGAACCAAATCCAATTCGCCGTGTTCCTCTGTTGAGTTGAGAATCTAGAACAATTGGATTTGTAGCTTATATCTTCCTGGTTGGACCGGAATGATTCGATGAGTGAACGCAGGTCTCCATAGCGTCCATTGAAGACCTTCCAGCTTGTATCTTCAACATCTTCTTCTTCTGGAATCCTTTCTGGCTGATTCTTCTTCGGGGTAAACTCTGTATGAGTTGAGTATGATCTCCAAGTGTTTGTTGAGCTGGGACGTTTGATCTTGGCCTCCATTTGAGCTGAATTGAGCTCACTTGTCTCCTTAGCTCTCCTCAGCTTCATGCTCGCCTCCTCAAGACTCCTGGTTCGGTGCTCTTGGGCTGATGACGACTTGATGTCCTCATCATACTCACCCTCTTGAAAAGGTTTCGACCTCGAAACTATTTCTCCTGCACCAAGATAGAGCAAGTTAGTATCTTTGCATAAATGTGAGCATAGAAACTTACCTTGGCCAAAATATTTTTGGCGGTGTATGTGGGTTGAGGTATGAGCGTCTGGTGGTTCCTCTTTTATCAGTGAACTAGCAATTACTCCTCTCCAAGGTTTCTTCCGGGCTTCTTTGAGCAGTAAGGTTGCTGTCTTGGTGAAAACTCCTTTTTCACACTGGTTGTCGCCATTGAGCTCTTCTTGAGGTAACGCATTGTTGGCGATGACTACTTGTTTATCATCTTGAGCTGTCCAACTGGTGCATACTCCTCTAGCACCTGTTTCCTTCTTGACACTTAAGAAAAAGATCAAGTGCTTTATACTAGAAGTGGGATCATTGAAAACAGAGTATGTAAAACTATGTCTAACTAGGATGTTATTCCAATATTGCATGAGATCATAGTTGTTACTTACTAAGCTACCAAGTGAGGGTAGTATTATCTCTGACTTGATATCAGTGACTTTAGAGGCTGAGGTCGTGGCCTGAAGCCTCTTTCCTTTTTCCTCCTTTCCTAGTCCTGATTCAAAACCTTTTGACAAAGACAAGCACATGATACTAGAATTGGGAAATAGCAAATCAGATTGAGCAAAACTTTCACTTGTTTTAGGTAATTCCATTTTCTCTTCTAGTGATGTTTCGTTCAATACTTTCTTAGAGGGACAATATACAGCAAAGTGTCCTTTCTTATGACATCTATAACATGTCTGCTCCTTAGCGTTCTTAGAGTTAGAACACTTACCTTGATGTGGTGCTGCAGATGGCTTTTGTAAGGTATCAACTTCCTCTTGAGCTTTAGGTCTCTCGCTACTCTGTTTCTGCTCTACCTTTGCTTCCACTTTCTTTAGCTTTAGAGCTCCCTTGGGAACTTGTTTCTTCTCCTTGGTAGACACCATTGGTTGGGCTTTGGTTAGAGTCTTCTTTGGTGAGGTAAACGTAATCCATCTTCTTGGCTGGTTGGGAACTGACGGCCTAGGATAATATGGTTGATCAGCTTCTGGTTCCTCCACAAACTCTTTACGTAAGAATAGCTTCATCTCCTCCCAGCTGTAGTCTGGTAGATCATAGTCGAGTCTGAGGTAAGCATCTATCTCCCATTGTAAGTAGGCTTCATCAACTAGAGTTTGCTCGGCAATGGCTGTCCTATCTTCATGAGGAATTTGATTTTCTTGAAACCATTCCTCCATGTCTCTCTCCCATCTTAGATAAGCCTCTGGTCCTTGATTGTGACCTGAAAAATAAATGTAGTATGGCTCCTCTTGACAAGAGTCAAGTTCTTCTTCCTCAGGCCATGCTCCTTCTTGATCAACCTCCGAGCTGTGATCGCTCTCCCATGCTTCTTCTATGAAGTCTCCTTCTGTTTCAGCATCAGCTTCTCTTAAACTGATTTGAGAATCAGTTTCATCACCTTCTTCATAGCCTTGATGGTTGGTTTGTTCCCCAAAGATGTTTTCAAGCTCTGGTTGTTCTTCAAGGCTTGATTCACCATCATAACTTGCTTCTGATTTCGCCTCTTGGCTCCATGGTTCTTCTCCATGATTGAATTCTTCATGTTCTGGTTCAATTTCGTGGCCTCCCTCTCCTAGACTGAATTGAGAATCAGTCTCTTCAGGCCATCCTTCATGATCTTCTCTAAAGTCATCTTCTTGGTCGCCTTCTTCTTCTCTAGACCAACTCTCATTGCTCATGCTGTTGTGGTCAAAGTCTGGTGGCTCTGGTTCAGGGTCTCCATCAGCAGCTTCATCTTCAAAATCAGAGTTAGAGTAATAATCTCCTGGCCATGGTGGTGACTCATAGTCAGCTTCTTGGTCAGACCATCCTTGGCTGGACTCATCGAACTCGCCTTCATTGTTGATGGACTCATCATCTTCTTCACTTGAATCCATGGTGGCTGCTTAGGGTTTGTACCTCGCAAGTAAAGAGACAAAGTTGATTTAGGATCTCGTTTCACAAAAGATAAGAAAAGGAAAGAACAAATTTTTTTTTTTTTTTTTTTAACTAGAATTCCGAAAATTCAAATGCAAAAAGGAAAATTTCTTATTTTATTTTCTGGTGTTATGAAAATAACACAAAATATTATAAACTACAAGAAATTCAATCTACTTTTTATTTTTATTTTCGTTTTAGAGTAATGAAGCAAATGAAATCAAATTGCAAGAAACAAATTTTTATGTGTTTTTCAATTTAAAGGAAATCAAATAACAAAACATAAAATGAAAGATAATGGTTGGATTGACACAACCTGATGGATAGGAGCTTTTGAAGCTCTGATACCAGATGATATAAGATTGGAATCACACCAACTTAAGATCACTTGATGATCAAGAGATTCCAAGCTTATGGCTTGCGGAAGGTGGGTTGATGTCGAGATGGAAGGTGATGATGGACGATTGACTCGCTCAATCAATGGAGGGGCGATTGACTCACTCAATCAATGAACAAACAAGAGTGTTTGAATCTCTCAAACAATCTTAGCTTGCAGATCAATAGATCAAAAGTATCTCACACACTTAGGATCTAAAGATAAGAACACAAGAGCAAAGGAATCCACCTAAGACTCTAATGAACAACACAAAAGAAAGACTTTTGTAAACTGAATAATACTTTATTAATTTCAATGATCAAGGGTGCTTTACAATGAAACAACTAAAGAGCTTATATAGGCTCTAGTACAACGGTCCTAAACTAGGAAGAAGAAGGAAATCGTGTCTTGACCAAGCAAACTAGCCGTTGGACACTTAATGAGTGAATCTTGGCCAAATAAGGAAACTTGTGGTGAGGCTTGAGTCTTGATAGCTTGGGCGCAAAGCTGTGATGTCTTGGAACGTCTAGGTGCATTGAACAAGTCTCCAAAACGCAGCAGCAAAGAGGAAAGAGCCGTTGCAGATTAATTGCTCCAAGTGTGAATGCTCTTGGCGTCATATATGGAAAGTAAGAGCAAGAGGGGATCCGCCTGATCCTGTGAATGCTGGTGCACGGGAAGCTGGTAGAGGACTCTTCTAGATGTCTTGATGTGATACTGGAAGCCTCTGATTGTAGTAGATACTCTCCTGGTCGCCAAATATGCGTTTGAAGGCTCCTAAACCCGTGAGCTTCCAAATAAGGCAAGTTGAGTATCATCCGGTTTAGAAGTTGAATAACTCCCACACCAAAACCGGTATTGATATGATTCCAATTTGATGAGCTCCCCGGTTGAGTCAAGATTCCATAACAAGTCGATTTATAGCTTATCTCCTTCTGGTTCGATCGGAATCCTCCAATAAGTGCGCCTATGTCCAAGTCGGGAAAGCTCCGGTTTACCCGGTTTGTAAAATCAATAACTCCTTGGTATGACCTCTGATTGAACCAAATCCAATTCGCCGTGTTCCTCTGTTGAGTTGAGAATCTAGAACAATTGGATTTGTAGCTTATATCTTCCTGTTTGGACCGGAATGATTCGATGAGTGAACGCAGGTCTCCATAGCGTCCATTGAAGACCTTCCAGCTTGTATCTTCAACATCTTCTTCTTCTGGAATCCTTTCTGGCTGATTCTTCTTCGGGGTAAACTCTGTATGAGTTGAGTATGATCTCCAAGTGTTTGTTGAGCTGGGACGTTTGATCTTGGCCTCCATTTGAGCTGAATTGAGCTCACTTGTCTCCTTAGCTCTCCTCAGCTTCATGCTCGCCTCCTCAAGACTCCTGGTTCGGTGCTCTTGGGCTGATGACGACTTGATGTCCTCATCACTCCCACTTTACCATCTTAAAATCCGCATCCCTTTTTCTTCTAAACTTCCCTCACGCAACTTTCACTCTCCCATCAACCAAAAATCTTATCTTCTTCTCCCTGAGTTTTTCGCTCTTTTCTCTCCATTTTCAAGTTGATTAGCCCGCTTCCTTACGAGAAGATGGTGAACACGAGAGGCACGATCTCCAAAGCCGCAGGCGAGAAGGCGGAAGGAAAGAAGGTCGCAGTAGGGGAAAGCTCCGGCAGCCAGAAGAAACTCTCCTCCGCCAGACTCACCTCGAAGGACTACAAGGCCATCCTCGAAAAGATGCCCTTCGTCGGAACGAGATACCCGGATATCCAGACAATGGTGGAACTGGGGATCTATGAAGACTGTGCCGCACTCTTCGAGCACATGGAACTGACAAAGCTCATGACGACGCCCTATCCTGCTTATCAAAAGGAAACCGTCAGCTTTCTCTCCACTCTGAAAGTCAATTTCTATGAGCCAGACGAAGTGACCCTGGCAGGAAATGGGAGCGGCCGTTTCTCTTTCCGGGTGAACAAGAAGAAGTACCGGATGAGTTTCAGGGACCTCGAGGATGTTCTTGGCTTCCACAACAGAGACAGCAGAGCAGAGGCCCCGGACACACCACCAGAAGAGCTCCAAGGGTTTTGGAAGATGATTGGCATTGGTGAATTCAAGTCGACCACAGCAAAGAGCACCCACATCAGGAACCCTGTCCTCAGATACGTCCACAAAGCCCTCGCACACACTGTTTATGCGAGGAGAGACTTTGGAAATGTGCTGGAGAGGGAGTTGGAGCTCCTCGACAGCAGCATGGTGGACCGGCTGGTCACGCTGGATGATGGAACGGCTATGCGAGGGGACTTGACAGATACGAGCATGGCGACCTATCTCCTCCAGATTTTTCTGAACATTCGGGATTACGCCCTAATGCTGGAGAAGATTAACAAGGCCAGAAGTGGACAGATCAGTTGTGGTGGCCTAATAACTCCAATTCTGGTTCACTGCGGGATCGAACTGGGGAAACCAACCGCGAGCCCTCTCCTTATGGACGTCAAGTATCTGCGCAAGACGACTTACATTAGAGGACAGCCGGTCGGGGGAAGGCACAACTACCAGTTCGCCTTCAGGGAGTTCGAATGGAACCTGGCGGGAGTCCTTTTGCCGAACAGGGAACTGACCGATATCACCGTCAGGGAAAACGTGGACTTCGAGCCTCCATTCGTCTCGCTCTATGACCTTACTATAGGAGCCCAGCAACCGGCCCAATGGGAAGCGCCACCACGATCAGGAGAAGCAGAGAGAACGGCAGATAATGAGAGCGATGGCAAGCTCATGGCTGCATACGAGACACATAACTTCTTTTTCGAAGACCATGAGATCAAAGGGAGGAAGTCCGCTGCGAACACCGCTCTGTCCAGCATCAACACGCTCAAGTCCTGGAACAAATTCCAAGACAAGACAATCAAGAGCCTCCTCAAAACTGTCCAAAAAATGGCGAAGCAAATCAAGGAGCTCACAGGTGCAAAGAGCAAATCTCGTAGCTCGTCCTCCAAACAGCAAGATGAGCAACAAAAGACGCCGCAGAACGAGCAGCGCAAGGAGCAAGAAGAAGCTCAATCCACCTATCAGAGTGCTCAGTCCAGCCGCAAGAGAAAGGCTTCAAGCTCTCCGGACACCTCAAGCTCTCGGGATGATCGCACATCATCCTCCTCCTCCGATTCCTAAGATGGTACAACCCCAAACTCTGTAAATAGCATGCATTCTCATTTTATTTTCATTCCTCACTTCGCTTTGATCTTCTCCTCTTCCTTTTTTATCACACAAGGGACCGTGTGAATTAAGTGTGGGGGAGAAAGTCAATGGTATTTGATGATGTGTTATATGTTCTTATTTTATGTTAGCATACTTGAGTCTCATGCAATTGCATCATGTAGAAAAATCGCATTAATTTTTCATATAAAAAAAAAAAAAAAAAATCCAAAAACAGAGCATACAGTTTAGGTTCATTTCGCATTTGAGCAATTAGGTTGAGAAGATTTGTTGAGTTGCGAAAATGATTCAATACCCTAGTTCTAAGTTGTTTGGCGCACTTGACTGATCTCGAATAGTAAAATAGAACCGCATCTTTAGAAAGCATCATGATTGTCTTAGTAAGACCGAATGCACTTGCTTTGATTTGAATCCACTCCTTGCTTAAGTGAAACCTAATCTGATCTTTAAATTATCATGCTCATGCCTGTTAAATATTGCTCGTGGATTACACAAACTTGAATCATCTTTGCGCATTGTTTATCCATCTATGATGATTCAGGTAGAACTCCCCTCCCTTAACCTATCCTTTCCTTCGAGCCAAACATTATTCTTGTGTGATTGAGAGGCCTCTTTCGAAAAGCCTAGCATAAAGTGTTAGGACTTGAGCCGACAAGGATAGATGATCATGTAGATTCGGGTTTGGGAATTTCTCGGGTTGGGAGTCTTTGGAAAAATGAAGGAAGAAAAGTTTAGAGCAGAAAAAGGCAGCACAAGTGTTGAGGATTATGGAGCTTGGTCTAGGTGCTCATAAGTTTAGCCCCCATCATAAAAGAAGAAAAAGAGTTAAAGCAAGATGGGTTAGGGCGGAAAAAGAAAAGAAAAGTTTGTAGACCAAGTCTCTAGTGCAAAGCAAAAAGCTTTAGGAGAAAAGTTAGCTGCCAAAAGCGAAAAGCTCTTGATAAAGGAGAAGAGAAAGAAAAAAGTCAGTTCCAATGAAAAAAAAAAAAGGGTAGAGTTAGGAGGGCTTTGAGTTGTTCTTTATTCGGGATCCGGGATTCAGTTGAGGTGCTAAGGGTAGATGATCATTTGTCCTTGTACCTATCAGTTGGCTCTCGCCTTTAGCATTATGCCAAAGCTTTTTCGCATAATTTTGAGAGAACCCTTCCTTATTTTGGTTGACTTGAGCGCATATTGTTTGCATTTGCTCCCTTTTCCCTTAGCCAAACGAGTAAGCTTGACTTGCATGAGTTTTTATTCACGGTTTTATGCTTTTAATGAATGTCAAAAGGAGTGGAGTATTTGAATGCATGCTTAGGTTGAGCTAGATGTCATTGATTGTAATCTAAGGGTGCGGTTAAGATTTGTGGAGTAAGGAACCTCACTTGCGCTTTAGTCCTTGGAACTAGGATGTTGACTTGATTCCTCTTCTCAGTTTTCTCTCGACTGATTTGCTCAATTCGACACTCTTGCATTTGGTTTTAGTTTGCTTGAGGGCAAGCAAGGACTAAGTGTGGGGGTGTTGATGTATCCATCATCTGCATGTCCTTAGGACCATTTCATTGCATAGTTCCTTGTACATTTGAGTCGCATTTCATGCATTAAGTGGAGATTTCATCTCCTTAGAATCATGTAGCTCTTAGACTTGCATTCTGCACAACCATTGCATTTGGGGTTGCATCTATCAGGTATTCGGAGCCTAAGGAGGGAGGACAGAACAGCAAAGGCGGCTAGAAGCAGACGAAAGGTGATCGGAGCTAGCAAGTACGCGGAGGAGAATAGAGAAAACAGAGCCTTGAGCACGAAGAAACAGAGCATTGAGGAGTTTGCTCAAGGCACGTGTAGCTGCGAAGTCAAAGCTGGAAATGTTGACTGAAGCCACTTTCTCCTTCCCCTATTTAAACTCAAAGACCTAATTTTTTAGGCATATCATATCTTGTAATCGTTTCTCTGGAGGAAAACACGGTTCCTTTGTAAGCTTGACATTTTGAATCTTAAAGTTCAAGAAATATTTTAAGTTCTTAATCTTGTTTATGGTATGATTTCAAGCTTGCTTATTTCCCTTTCTTGTGATTCGGGTATGAGTAGCGAGTAGTCATCTAGGAGTCCCAAGGGGGAGATAAGGGAGATGGTAGCTTTAGCTCCTTGTTGATCTCTTTCTCTTCTCTGGCTTGACCAGCTTTTCCCCAGCTAAAGTGTTAACTCTTGGTTCCTCTCTGATCATTTGGAGCTGAGAATCTAGGCTAGCACACCCAGAAGGTGTTTGCGATTATGTCTAAGAGAGTTAGCTGGGGAAGGAGGTGTTCCCGACCTAAGGGATTGGTTGTTGGGACATCTCTTGTGCCAGTTTAGATTAGTCTTGTCTTAGAGCTTGTTCCTTTTTGTCCACCAGTGAGAGCTGGCTTTGGAGTAACAAGAAACAAAGCGACCTGACCACGAGAGTGGCTGGTTTACACAAAATATAGGCACAAAGACTGAGTCTTGTCCAGATCGGAAGAAGATCTCTAGAGCTGAAGCTACCTCGACCAAATCTCATCCAAAGGACTTCGCTTTTTTTCATTTTGCTGTCAAGTTTGCATTTTCATTCGGTTTTAAATCATCTTTCATTTAAAGTTTCGATCTTTGGTTACATAACATCAAAAACTCTTAAATACTTGAAGTTGAGCTCTTCTTTGCATTCCGCCTAGCATAAATCTCCATTTGGATTGACACCCAAAGTCCTACAATGACATGAGCAGGCTTTGGTTTAGTTGTAAGACACTAAAATCTAATTTTTCATACGTCTACCACGGAGGTCTACCATGTAGATCTACCAAATCATTAAATCTTAAATTTAAATTTAAAATTAAATAAAAAATAATTTGACAACGAAACCTGTATGAATAATTAAAATATAAACATTATCATCTACCAAAAATATGAATGCATACAAATGAATCATTTATAAATAAGCAAAGACATTTAGGTTAAAACCTATAAATGTGTGAGGTCTACCGAGTAAGTCTACCACGGAGGTCTACCATGTAGATCTACCAACCGTTTTATCCTGGTATATAAAGGGGAAACCCTAATTTTGTGAAAAAAAAAAATTATGTGAAACTCTCTTTCATCAACGCCTCTCTCTCTCTTATCCTCTGTCGATTTCTTCTTTCTCTTCTTCTCCGTTTTGGCCATCATTTTTTTCCAACCTTTCCTTCCAGAGACTATGGCGACGCTTCTCTCTTCCTTTCTCAACTTCAGCTCCATCAGATCTAAAGCTGTACTGTTCTCCTTTCCCGGATCTACTCTCAAATCCTCCAGATCTGAAACTCTCCTGAAACGGTGCTGCGGCGGTCGCGGTTTGGCCATGTAGCATCCCTCGTCTTCCCCTCGGTCCTCGTAGCATCCCTCATGTCCTCTTCCACGACGCTTGTCCAATTTCTAGATACGGCTGCAGGTTCGTTTCTCATGGTTTTGGAATCCAAGGATTCTCTTTTGGGACTTCTTTCTTATGCTTCTTTTGAACTGATTCAACATATCTTATTAAGGAGCTTCTTAATCAGTTCCATTTGCCATTGTCTTTGGCTAATATGCAGAGAGGAGCTAGAGAAAGGATTTGGGTAAACAAAGATGGGAGAAAATGAGATGGGAATATGCAGTTTTTCTTCCTCCTCAGCCTACATCTCCTTTTCTGATCGCCACTGTCACCGCCGCTGTAAGTTTTTCTCTCTCGATCTGTAATAGATGGAGGTTTTGTTTTCTCAGATCTGTGGTAGACCTCTGTTGTAGACCTTTGTTGTAGACCTCTGTGGTAGACCTCTGTTGTAGACCTCTGTTGTAGACCTCTGTTGTAGACCTCTGTTGTAGACCTCTGTGATAGACCTCTGTTGTAGACCTCTGTTGTAGACCTCTGTGGTAGACCTCTGTGGTAGAGATTATGGGTAAAACCCTTTATTTGCTTGGATCTTCCATAGTTTGTCTTCTCTGAAAACAAGATGAAATTTTATGTTGTTTGTGAAGGTTTTTCAATTTAGGAGCTGGTCTCAGTGATGATTTTTTTATCCCCATTTAGTTAGTTTTCTCTGGTTGACATAAGTAGGTTCTTTTTATAGATCTTGATCTATTGGTCTGTCTGATATAGTTTTGGATACTATTTCTTATCAAGCTTGTTTTGTAGGAAGGAAATAGGCTATTGGAAGTGGCGGCTGCAAGATAGAACAGAAAGGTTATTGAGATCCTCTTCCCGTTGACGACAAAATCCGAATCTGTTTCGGATTGGTCAGTAGATGGAATTCTTGCTCACATGGAATCAATCAAATAGGCTTCCTCGGAGACTGCACACTACTTTAATCTTCATATTTGCTTATCAATTCATAATTTTCTCTCATCTTATATAGAAATGAGAGAAAATTGTTGCTATTCTCAGTTTAAACACTTGTTGCTTTTAGTTTCAATTTTCATTGTAAGAATTTTTTCTCAAATTAAAAGTTTTTCCGTATTATTTTCAAGGTTTTTATTGGCAATTGCACTTATCATCAATACAAATCAAAAAGATCAAATCACTTTATGTACTCTTAATGACATAGTGGCAAAAATTACAAAAGGTAACTAGGATATAATATAATCTTCTTACATCCACCACAACTTCAAGAATAACTACGGAAGTCATTTTGTGCTACTTCAACATGAGTAACATCTCGAATTAATGTAAGTTTTACGAGACATAGGTTGCGACTCGTAACTTACATAAAAAAGTTGAAAACAGCATGAAATAGACCTCCTACGTAGACCTCAATGATAGACCTCATGCGTAAATCTTCATTGTAGACCTCCATTTCAGTGTACCTTTGCGTAGTAGACCTCGTTTTCAGTCTGCACTTCGAACAACTATAAACTATGAACAAAGATTGAAAGGCGCATCACATGCCATGACCTGTCTTCTACCATCAGCCATTTTCCATAGACGGAAGCTAAACGAACCATTTTCTGCAACAAAAACAAACAAAACAACATAAGTAGAGTAGACCTAAGTAGTAGACCTAACGTGTAGACCTCCACATCGGTCTACCAACAAATTAAGCTAGTTAACTAATTTAAAAGAAAACCGAATAGAGCCTTAATCACACCGAATGAACATTTGAAACTCATATATAAGCAAGTAAACAAGTAAAAACAACCAACTGTTCAAGAAAAATTTCAAAATACTAGATATATTGACCCAAAAAACGATTTACAAAATAACACATAATAGTAGACCTACAACGTAGATCTACGTAGTAGACCTAATACGTAGACCTACAACGTAGATCTCTACTGAGGTCTATCCACGTGGAGGTTAGTTTTGCAATTGACCGAGAAAAATGTTTTTGACCGGAGGTCTACCGCGGAGGTCTACTCCACGTGGAGGTTAGTTTTGCAATTGATCGAGAAAAATGTTTGTTGCGGTAGACCTCGTTTTGATTAGTAGACCTCTGAATTGGTCTACGGAGCACAACGAGGTCTACGTTGTAAGTCTACCGCAAAAAATAGACCTCAAAATGGTTAGTTTTCAGTTGACCCAAGTTTGACTTTTCTCTAGTAGACCTTCGTAGTAGACCTCAATTTTTTTGCGTTGACCAGATATTTTAGTAGACCTCACCTGAGGTCTACCAGACCTCGTAGACCTCACCTGAGGTCTACCAGACCCCGTAGACCTCAACGGTAGACCTTTTTGAGGAAAGTCAAACTTTTGTCAACTGCGAAACCAACTTTTTTTTGTAGGTAGACCTAAGCCGTAGACCTCCAACAAATATTTTTCTCGATCAATTGCAAAACTAACCTCCACGTGGAGTAGACCTCCGCGGTAGACCTCCGGACAAAAACATTTTTCTCGATCAATTGCAAAACTAACCTCCACGTGGAGTAGACCTCTGTTGAGGTCTACGACTAGTTTTTTTTGTTTGCAAAGGAAATGTCGCGGTCTACCCTGCGTTGACCATTAGACCTCAACTGAGGTCTACTAAGTAATAATAGACCTCAACTGAGGTCTACCAAGTAATAGTAGACCTCAACTGAGGTCTACAGTCGCGGACCAAAACTGAAATACTTATAATTATGGAAGAAAAGTTACATGGCCGTCGGAGAAAGGCTATTAGAGGGCTGATAACTTCGATTTAAGCCTTCAATAACGAGCTCCGGTCGTTGCTGTAAGCTAAACAATCGGAAATGCCAAGATCCAAGATTTGAGTTTGCTTATAGAGTTTTTGGGATGAAAATGGGGAGAAAATGAAAGAATAAGAGTTTATGAGATGAGAGAATGAGCAATGGTAGCTCAAATTTAGAAAAACATAAAATATATTAATCTGAAAGAATAAAATAGCGAGGGGCTGGTGATGGAGTGTATGTATACATTTAAATACGGCGAAACATGAAATGAGCAGCTCGATTCTAGTGAGTTCTAGACGTAGAGGCAAAACATACCTAAAGAAAGAGGATATTAAAGATACTATCTCGTGAGCATCTTGCGGTTCTAACTTATTGAATCTCAAAAAGATTCCATTTTTTTCACAGCATGATGTAAAAATCTGTTCATGCATTTGTCAGAATTTGATAGAGAGTTACTCTATTTTCATCAGTGAATTTTGTCTATCAGTTTTTAAGATTGAGCTCAGATGAGCATACAACTATCAAATATGTGATCGCATTTTCTAACTTTGACGTTCCATTCATGGTTTGAAGCAATCATTTTGGAGTTGGAATCTTCCTGTTAATGAAGCAATACAAAAAAAATACAAAATTCAGAAAAAACAAAATTAAGTGTACTCACAAAAGACGCTATAGCTACCATCCGATGATAGTAAATTACGTTCAAGTACCAATGAGTGCAATATAGATTGTTTACGGTATTTTTATTTCGCTCTTCCTAAACAAACCGACAACCATAACAATGCACATGTGAACAAATTTACATACATGAGCAGAGCATATAGAGTCAGAACTAGACTGACTTATTATTTGTATCGTTTTGGTCGAAATACAAATAACATATGAAACAAATTGCTATTTATGATATAAAAATATTAAAGATACAAAATTTGTAGGGAATGACGTAACATTAGATTTATCTGATCCCACATACAACAAATGTCAACATGCATGGCAGCATGGCATGGCTGTTTGTTGCTTGAAGTCTTTATGATTGTTGTTTGTTTATTACATATCTACGTAGGGGAACCTCTCGATTCGATATGCTCGAATTTTGAAGCATTTTAAGCAGAGTCTTGGTGGTGTTGATGGAGATTTCACGGATGTACCATGAAACCGGTGGCAGATTAAGAGGAAAATATGGTTGAAAGTATTGGTCCATTGTCACCTTCGACGCAATTTTTCCTTGCCCTCCACTACACGGTTTGTATTCTTTTGAACTCTTCGGCACAATGTTCTTGCACAAGCGTTTTGAATCTACGTAAAGTGGCTCCACTTTATAGCTACCCTCGAACACTTTCATGAACATCATTCTCTCTTTTTTATATTTTGCCTGTTCCATAACAAGCAAGAGACACCTATGTTAAGTTTCACCAATGGAAAACAAAAAACTAGTTACTGATTATTGTGATGCATATATAGAGAAGCTTCTTACCGTAAGATCTTTTTGGTTTTCATCGACAATACGTGTTAATGGGATGGATCCAGACCACCAAAGGAAGTCCAAGGCAACAGCTTTCTCCGTCTCTGCTATCTCCCTCGGTCCATCTTTCTTCAAGACTTTTCTTGATTAGTTGTCCTTCATAAGAATAAATATCACACTCTCAATTGTTTCTATAACTAATACCACATTCAAATCATACAATGATAAGGAAATAAAAACCAGAAGTTGGCGATCAGATTCGTCGATTTGGAAGAAGAATGGTATGTTGGTTGGATTAGTGAACCTGTCGAAGACTGATATATTCAGGAGGCAATCCAATTGTCAATTCTATGTTCATATGGCAAAGACCCTTGTTTGTTGTCACCTTCAAACATTAAAAGTGATAATTTTTTGGGATCTTTATTCCTTAATTTCTTCCTTGTAAGGCAAGAAATCTAAATATTGAGACTATATATATATGTTTGGTGATTTGGTCTTACCTTCACCTTAGGAGGCGCATCATACCATGGATGCTTCTTCTCTGCAGCCATCCAAAGTTCTATTTGGCTCTGAATCAGATTTACCATTTTCAGATCTCTTGGACTCGGCCTACATCAACAAACATAATCATATTCTCATATTCTATTTAACTTACTCGGATTCTCTAATTGATCATGGACATGAAACTGACCTTAGGAGGCTGTTGAGTGTTCTGATTGATCCAGCTCCCAAATCCAGGAAATGCACCCATTTTCTCACTTACCTAATGAGAGCAAGAGAAAATGACGATCTTGATTGAGAGAATGGTTTACGTTAATAGAAACAACTTTTTTCAGAAATATATTAGGCTTACTTTCTCCAAAAGCTTTAAATTTGTGTCTGGTTTTCGCCGTCAGATAAGCATTCTGTTTTTGTTTTGTTACTTTCTAGATTTAGATGAACTAGGATGTATGGTACTATGGTAGTTAAACCCACCAAGTCCGATTTCTTATTAGAATTAGTCAAGATATAAAATAGTCCGATTTCCGAGAGGCATCTTGAGATTCAGAACAATTATGGGTGGAGAAATCATAAATTAGTTTTAAGTTGATGAAAAATGATTTTACGAAAAATTAAAGAACAATATACCATAAGAATGTTACAAATTAAAACGTTTTAGGACATATCTAGAGATTTAGGATGATTTTCTAAAATTAGTAATGCATCATAATATTCTAAGAAAGTTCATTCAAATGAACAAAATAATTTTTTTTTGTTAAAAGTAAATGAACAAAATAATTACTAATATCAGTTTTTGCTATCCGGATTTAAATTCCAGTGATTTAGGAACATTTTTACTGTTTATTATGTAGTACTACCAAAGTAGTATAAGCGGTCGATACCATATTTATTTAGTACGTTTCAAGCGTCTCGGAACAAGACACTCGTCTTTTGAATCATTTTGAGTAGTTTTTTGGTGGTCTTGATAGTGATGTCGCGAATATACCAAGAAACCGGTGGCAAATTAAAAGGAAAATTTGGCTGAAAGTATTGGTCCATTGTCACTTTCGATGCAACTTTTCCTTGTCCACCGCTACATATCTTGTATTCTTCTCGAGTCTCTGAATCTACATATAATGGTTCGATTTTCCAGCTACCCTCAAACACTTTCATGAACATCATTTTATCTTTCTTATATTTTCCCTATCCATATATAGCCAAAAGCAAGAGAAACCCACGTTAAGTTTCCCCAATATGAAACTCATAAAAATATTGATTATATTATTGTGAGGGATGTGGATAAGTTTCTTACTGTAAAATCTTTTCGATTTTCATCAACAATCAGAGTTATGGGGAGAGCTCCAGACAAGAAAAGGAAGTTCCATGCCAAAGCTTTGTCTAGCTTTGCCATCTCCCTCGGTCCATCCTTCTTCAAAACCTTTCTTGATTTGTTTTCCTTTACAAGAAATTAAAGATCACACTCTCAAGTGTTGCGATAACTAATTCCACATTTGAATCATACAATGATTAATTAGAAGAAACTAACCAGAAGTTCGCGTCCTGTCGTGTCATCGATTCTGAATAATGATATGTTCTTTGGATTAGCAAACAAATCGTAGACTCCTTCAGGAGGCAATCCCACTGTCAATTCTATGCTCATATGGTAAACACCTTTTTCAGTTGTCACCTTCAAACATCAGAAGAAAAAATAAATAAGAATTTTCAAAGAATGTTTAGAAAAAAATATTGAAGTAAAGAGATTTTGTTTGCTAATTTACTCTTACCTTCACCTTGGCAGGAGCATCATTCCATGGTTTCTTCTTCTCTGCATCTCTCCAAAGCTTTCCTTGCTTCTTCGCCTCAGATTTGTCATAATATATTTCCTGATTATTAGAGTCTTTCTCTGACTCTGAATTAGATTTAACATCCTCAGATCTCTTGGACTCGGCCTACAACAACAAACAGAATCATCAACTACTTTTCTAAGTTACTGTAATTTAACCAGTAGCAATATTTATATCTATATGATTTTCTCGGGTTCTCTAATTGATGAAAATGAAATTTACCTTATGAGGCTGTTGACTGTTCTGGTTGATCCAGCTACCAAATTTAGGAAATACATATACACCCATTTATTTCTTAAATTTTAGTCCACGAATGATACTTACTTGACGAGGGCAAGAGAAAGTACAAGATGAAGTTGAAAGAATGATGTATCGTGTACGTTATGTTTTACATACCGATAAACAAAGAAACCGGGCTGCTTAATTCACGTGAGTGGTTATTAGCGTGCTGATCCAACCTCTCACGAAGTGCTCGGTTTTGGTGTAAACCTGATTTCTTTTCCATGATTTCTGCCTAATTAGTAACACACAATTAAACTGATAAACAGAATCTCTAAAATCCTGATATAACCCAAGTTAAGTTTCACCAATATATTGGTTTTTTCTCAAGGATGCAGAGAAAACTTCTTACTGTATGAGCTTTTTCGTTTTCATCCACAATCAGTTTTATTGGGATAGATCCAGACCAGAAAAGGAAGTCCCAGGCCAATGCTTTGTCCACTTCCACTATCTCTCTCGGTCCATCCCTCTTCAATACTTTTCTTCATTAATTTGTTATCCTTCATAATTAAATTTCACACTCATAACTCTCAAAGTTTTTCAATAATTATACTACATTAGAATCATACAATTACAATGTTAAGAGAAAAACCATAAGTTGCCGCCCAAACTTGTCGATTTGGAAGAATTGTAAGTCTAATTTATTAGCGACCAAGTCGAAGACTCCATCAGGAAGCAATCCAATTGTGAATTCTATGTTCATATGGCAAATACCATTTTTTGTTGTCACCTTCAAACACACACACAAAATATTTAGAAGTTTTGGGATCTTTATATCTACTAAGTTTTCTAGAGGCAAAATATCTAAGTAAAGAGATTTGGTCTTACGTACCTTCACCTGAGGAGGGGCATCATACCATGGATGCTTCTTCTCTGCATCTCTCCAAAGTTGAGCTTGCTTGTTCACCTCTTCTTCGTCATAATATATTTCCTTCTTATTAGTATCTTTCTCTGACTTAGATTTAACATTCTCCGATCTATTGGACTCGACCTACAACAACATTTATAATTAAAAAATAGTAGTATATATTTTATGGACGTCCTAGGGTTCCCTAATTGATGTAAATGAAGCTGACCTTAAGAGGCTGTTGAGTATTCTGATTGATCCAAGAACTAAATCTCGGAAATACACTCATATCTCTCCATACAATTTAGTTCACAAACGAAATTGATTCAGATTTTGGTAAAATACAAAATGAAGCTGAATATGAAAGAATGGCGAGGGCTTATGGTGGAATAGTGTACGTATACGTTTACGTACCGCAAATGAAAACTAAGTGGCACTTCGTTCCTCGTGAGTTCTTGACGTATGTCGAGAATCCATCTAATTCTTTTTCTAAGTGTTCTCTTTTTGCGTATGTCATGTTTCTGACTGTGACTCCTTTGGATCTTTCACTAAGTAAGCTGTGATTAATTAAAGTTCCAAAAAAAAAGAAAAAAAGGTGATTAAATCCCAAATAAGTTGCAATAATATACAGTGTCTTTCACTCTTTCTAAGCGAGTGAGATGAAATTTACAAAGTTAATGTATACCTTTTTACTAAGGAAAGTTTTTTTTTGAACAAGAAACTAGGAAAGTTGCGATTAACTCTCTAAAAGATTATTTATTATTTTTTGAGAAAAGGGTTTGCTAATTCTTGTAATATATAGTGTATTTCTAAATGAATGAGATGATATATATATACAAATTTAAGATATATGTCATTCATATCCACTCCTTTGGATTTTGTTAATTTTGTCTTTTTCATAGTCAAGACGAAGAAAAGCATTTATGTAATGTTAGCTACTATAGAATCACACATTCCTAATATATTAGAGAACTAGGGAGAAGTCCGCACGTTGTGCGGAAACTCATTTTTATGAATGTTCGAAAAAATTATTTTTTTATTATTAGTATTTTATGCTTGTCAAGATTATGCATTTAAATTTACTATATGGTGGATTTTTTTTTTTTTGTTCGATCATATATTTTTTTAGCAATCTTTCTATTTGTATGATTGAATTAAATATTATATGCTAATTATATATTATTGAAAATTAAAAATGTTATAATGAAATTTAATCATTTTATAATGAAGGTTTACAAAATTTGGAGTTTAATTTGAAACACTTAACAACTGTTGGTAGAAACAATTGTGTAAAGATTATTGTATTGAAGGTTGTGAATATTTCTTCTTTTTCTTTCATAGCTTGTTTTTGCATTGTTTATAGGTCTTTGATTACTCGGTTGACATCTAATATTCTTGATGAATTTGGGTTGAGATCCACAATTTTGAAAAAAACTTCTAGACATTATGCGGTGTCGTCTCAAGATGATAGTATAGTTGTCTAAGAGAATATTTGAAGTTTGAATTATTTGGTTGTATTTTTGATCGGTGGTAAAAAGGATCGTTTAATTGGAGTTGGTTTCTGTACGGTGATGTAAATGGCACTCCTATATTATAATGAAAATAGTATATTGTCCATTTGGTGGTTTTGAAGGTGTGTATTGTTTTCCTATAAGCTCGTGCTCGTTGTATATTAATTTCTCTTTCCTTTTAAACTATGAAGAATTATTAGACATTAGATATTGATCTGAGTTTATTTTACATTTAATCTAAATATTTTTTTATTTTCTAATAAAATAATGAGTAAATGTGTAGTTAATGTACATATTAATGTAGGTAAGTAATTTAAGAAAAAATCAAAACAATTAAATATTTTGACAGTTACATTTTATACATGATTTAGAGGTTTTCTAGTAAATTTGTAGTTAATATACATATATGTAAGTAAGTGATTAAAAAAATCAAAATAAATAAATATTTTGAAATTTACATTTTATACATGATTTAGAGGTTTTCTTGTTGATTTTATAGTTAAATTTCTTTTCTAAAATTTGATATGGGTTTTTTAAAAGTACATATATGTTTTTTCTAATAATATTGAGTAAAATATTGAGTGTTTGATTAGTGGTCTAAATAAATCATCTAATTATGTAATCACAAGAAAAAAAAAATCAAATTTGTTTTTGTTGATTGTATATTTAAATTTCTTTCCAAAATTGATTGAAAATTAATTTTGATATGATTTTTAATACGTAGTTTTTTTAAAGTACATTTATAGTTTTAATAATTAATGTTGAACAAAATTTTGGGTGTTTTAATCGGAAAAACATATTTGTTAGTAGACTTAAACAATTATAATGAACATTTAATCACATTTAGTCCCAATATATTTTAATTTTCTAATCAAATAAATTTTAGTATGAGTAAGTGTGTAGTTAATTTACACATTAATGTAGGTAAGTGATTTAAAAACAAAAATCAAAACAAATAAATATTTTTAAAGTTACATTTTATACATGATTTACAGGTTTTCTAGTAAATGTGTAGTTAATGTACATAATAATGTAGGTAAGTGATTTAAAAAAATAAATCAAAACAAATAATATTTTGAAAGTTACATTTTACACATGATTTAGATGTTTTCTTTTTCATTTTAGAGTTAAACTTTTAAAAAAAAAAATTGATATGGTTTCTTAAAATTTAGTTTCTGTTAAAGTACATATATGTTTTTTCTAATAATGTTGAGTAAAATATTGAGAAAAAACTTCAAATTTTGATATGATTTTTAATAATTAGTTTTTGTTAAAGTAAATATATAGTTTTTTCTATTTAATGTTGCATAAAATATTAAGTGTTTTAACTGAATAAAAATATATTTGTTAGTAGACAATGAAAAATTATATGAATACATAGGATTGGTTTGGTGAGGAATAACATGTAATCACATTTAATCCCAATATTTTTTAATTTTCTAATCAAATAAATTTGAGAATGAGTAAATGTGTAGTTAATGTACATATTAATGTAGGTAAGTGATTTAAAACAAAAATCAAAACAAATAAATATTTTGGAAGTTACATTTTATACATGATTTACAGATTTTCTAGTAAATGTGTAGTTAATGTACATTTTAACGTAGGTAAGTGATTTAAAAAAAAATCAAAACAAATAAATATTTTGAAAGTATATATTTACACATGGTTTATATGTTTTCTTGTTGATTGTGTAGTTATATTTCTTTTCAAATTGATTTAAAACCAATTTTTATATGAGTTTAAATAATTAGTTTTTGTTACATACATATATAATGTTTTTTCCAATAATGTTGAATAAAAAAATTGAGTGTTTTAATTGAAGAAAAATATATATGTTAGTAGACAACAAAAAATTATATTGAATACATATGAATTGATTTGGTGAGGAATAATTATTTTTAAATTAAAAGTAATAAAAAACCAAAAAGAAGGACAAGAAAAATAAATTATAATTTAAAAAGAATTAAAAATAACACATGTCATCAAATTAGAGAGACACATGTCAGCTTCTCATGTAGTGTGAAAAAGGTAATCCTATAGTATTATAATAGATACACTTTTAAAATAACCTTTGTGTAATGTGTAATTAACAAAAATACCATGCTAATATGTCATCATTAGAAAGCTTCTCATGCTACTTATGAAAAAAGGTTTAATTTATTAGAATAATTACAAACAATGCCATTCATATATTATGGTTAGAAAATCAAATACTCCCTCTGTTTCATAATATAGGGGGTTTAAGGTTTTTGCACATAGATTAAGAAGCTATTTAATTCTTATATTTTTTGAAATAAAATATATTTTATCATCAATTCCAAAACATTTAAACCAATAACAAAATAATATGAAAAATATAAATAATCAAAAGTAACAAAAACACATTTAATTTTACCTAGAAACTCTAAAACTCCTTATATTATGAAACAAAAAAAAAACTTTAAAACCCCTTATATTATGAAACAGAGGGAGTATGTCTTACTAAACTAAATATTAATTAAAAAAATTTATTCCATTTCTTTAATTAGCAATCACGAAAATTATTAAATAAGAAATATATTTAATTCAGTTTTATCATATTAATTATTTTAAAAATCATTATATTTCTCCTATCATCTTTGTTTAATTTTGTTTTAAAAAATAATTTATATCATCTATATAAAAAAATAGAATAAAAAAATCTATTTTTTTATATTTTATGATTTGAATTTTTAAAAACAAAATAAATTACTAGAACTGTTAAAATTCCACATCGGATATGTTGTTGAGTGATGGTTAAAAAATCTATTATAAAAAATATATATTATGTGCAACCATATGAGTATAAAACCTCATTTAGTAGGCATCTAAATGTAAAAGTTTTTCTAAACTTTATTCGATTTAATATGGTTTTTCAGTTATACTGTATGATTAGAACGAATAAATAAATATTTTGATTTGATCATAATTGTAAAATAATTTATATTAGATCACAATTTTGAATATTCTAATTTTTATTTTTAGAAAAATGTAATATTTTAACCTGATCAAAAAGTTAAAATATTAGTATGTTAATATATTTTAATATTATTATAATTCTATCAAGATCTTTGAAAAGTACAAAATTTAAAGATTTATAATATAATATGTAATTTTTATAAGTAATCAATAATATAAAACTTAAGAAATATATATTTTATCTTATGAAATGTAGTTTTTTTAAACTTAAGTAATCACACATAAAACTTCTTATCTTATGAAATACATGAAGTATAATTTTTTAAAAATAATAAAGTTTTATTTTCAATTTTTTCTTCTTTAAACTATCTTATTATATTATAGTCATTTGAGTTTTATGTATCTTGCTTAGATTTATCATATTTAATTTATGTTTGCGGTCAAAGTTTTAATTTGTTTACTTTTTAATTTTTTTTATAAATGGTTTAAAATGCTTAATTTCAACACTATAAATGAAGATATAATCAAACCAAGGTAAAAATTTCGTCGCATAAAAATTTAAAATAGTTAAATAGACATCTTTTAATAAAAATATAAATTCTGAAACTATCACTCTGTGCAGGGTGCGGGTCCAACCCTAGTTAGAGTATTATTATGGATATATAAACTTTTGAAGAATAAGCTTGATCAAACTGAGGTAAAACTTCTAGAGATATTGTAATATAAACGCTTGAAAAATAAGCTTGATCAACCTGAGTTAAAATATTCTTAAACCGATATATAACAAAAATGTTCGTATCTAAATTCGGTTAAAAAAATATTGATATCCTATCAATCGATTAAACCTATAAAGTTATTGCACACAAATTAATAAAACACGTTAAGATTGATTTCTGAAATATCCCTAACTAATATAATAAATCATTAACTTTTTTATTAATACATTAAATACATAAGGATAAAATTGGAAATTTATTCTATATTATGCATTAAAAATCTAAAATAACACTTATAATAAACTACTCTCTCTATTTTATAATAAGTGTCATTTTAGATATTTTTTTGGTTACAAAATAAGTGTTATTTTTTAATTTTAATGCACTTTTTCACTAATTTATCTATTTTGATCTTAATTAAATAAGAAAAAATATTAAATATTATAGAATTTTAAGACTTAATCAAAGGTAATTTTGAATATTAAACTATTTTCTTGGAAAATATCAAAATGGTATTTAATATGAGAGGAGAGTATAACTATAAGTCTATAACTAAACTTGAATTTGTGGAAGTCAAATGTTGTGAGCTAAATAATCATCAGCAAGTGGGAGCGTGGGACCATTTATAATATAATGATATGAATGTGTGGATACTTTTCTTTTTCTTATTTTGATTCTAAAAAATCAGATGATTGTGACATTAAAATGAATATAGCTCTACATTCTGCTCTAATTATCCATCTTCTTCAATCTTCACCACGAAACAGTCATGTTCTAAATTTTGGCAACAAGCGTACGGTACCTCATACTTATTTTATTTGTTACTGTTAAAACAGAGAGACCAAAGGCTGAGTAATGAGACTGAAAACGTCAACTTCTATTATTTCTTTGATGGCTTAAGTAGCCGAATACATAATTGAATGTCTCCTACATTCTCGGAGGACTTTAACAAACGTGAAACAATCAACTAAACCATTATCTAGCTTGATCCTAAAACAACGCAACATTAACACGAACATGTAAGACCAAGTCTAAACCACTAAGTCTGAGACGCTTCTGATGTCGCCTGCAACACTTGATCATCAGATTTTGTTCCCTTAGCATGCCTCTGTATCTTCTGTTCATGACACAGAAGTGAGCTTTGCAGAGCATCCACAGTGAGGTTGTCTATATCCTTAGACTCCTCAATCGAGCACACAATGTAGGTAAACTTCTCAGAGAGTGTTCTCAAGATCTTCTCCACGATCTTAGAATCCTTCATATCTTCACCGAGGTTTCTCACGTATGTTGCAGTTGACAACACTCTTGAGAAGTACTCAGCAATACTCTTTGCTTCCTTCATCTCCAAGATTTCGAAATCCCTTCTTAAACGCTGAAGTTGTGCTCGCTTCACACGCTCATTTCCTTGATACTTGACCTTCAACGAATCCCAAAGTTGTTTGGCTGTATCTTTTTGAATTATCTGTTTCAGGATGGATTTGTCGATAGCCTGAAACAGATAGTTCTTCACCTTCAGATCTGTTAGCTTCTTGTCAGCTAACTCCTGTCTCTGTGGTCCGGAGAGGATGTCTCCACGACCAGGCTCAACGTAGCCTGTCTCCACCAGACTCCACCATTCTTTGGATCTCAGTAGGTTCTCCATCAGCATACTCCAATGCTCAAAATCACCATCAAACTTCGGAATTACCATCATTTATCCCTCTCCTGACATCTTCTCTCACTTTTCTTTGCCTTTGCTTTGTGAAATTCTCAAAACTCAACCTGGCTCTAATACCAATATGTTAAAACAGAGAGACCAAAGGCTGAGTAATGAGACTGAAAACGTCAACTTCTATTATTTCTTTGATGGCTTAAGTAGCCGAATACATAACTGAATGCCTCCTACATTCTCGGAGGACTTTAACAAACGTGAAACAATCAACTAAACCATTATCTAGCTTGATCCTAAAACAACGCAACATTAACACGAACATGTAAGACCAAGTCTAAACCACTAAGTCTGAGACAACCAACAGTTACATTTTCAACTGCAATTGTTTTGTTAATAAATTAGAGTTAATTAGGTAAGATATAATTAGGTAGAAATAATAGCGTATATATAATTAAGGTCCCTTCTAATGAGTTCGATTCTCATCGATGCATATTTTAAGAGAAATATTTTTTTTTTTTTTATATCTAAACTGAAATATGACAGATAAAAAAATATTATATCTTTGATCAGTATCTCTGCATATGTTAGGTCAACAACCAAACATTGACTTTCAAATTTGTTTTTGTGAATTTAAATTTTTCCACCTTACGTGTTTTTTTTTACAAGTAAGTTTATATAAAGGGTAATAGCAATGGATTATATAGAAAAAAACCATAATTAATAAACTAACCATAAAAAAAAAAATATATATTATCTATCTTTTCTACAATATATACCAAATTACCTCTTATATTTTTTCTCTCACCGTCTATTTCCTCCGCCCAATCGGCACTGCCACTCCTTGTCTCCGTCACCGCATAAATCTGTTTCGACCGAGAGCATTCTCTTCCTCAGTTAAGCTCCCCACGAAACCGCCCCTTTGCACCGCCGACGAGCATTCTTCTGTCCTCTCTTCTCTTTTCTCTGTTTCTTTTTCCCAAATTTTAGATTTATGTTTTGGACAATGATTCTGATATACGATTCAGATTTTACATATAAAATTAATGTTTATATAGTAAATATTAAATAGTATAGTATCATGTCAAATTGTTCTTAAACCTGGGAAATCAATCAAGTTATAGATAGATATATATTATAGTCTATACTATTTTCTCTCTATAGAATAACACATAATTTAAGTTTAAGGTTTTAATTTTTATAGATATGGAGTTTAGATTTTGGGTTTATGGTTTAGTTTTTTGGGTTTAGGGTGTAGTTTTTATGGTTTAGAGTTTAGATTTTGGGTTTTGGGTTTAGTTTTTTGGTTTAGAATTTAGATTTTGGGTTTAGGGATTAGTTTTTTGGGTTTAGGGTTTAGTTTTTATGGTTTAGGGTTTAGATTTTGGGTTTAGTTTTTATGTTTTAGGGTTTAGATTTTGGGTTTTGGGTTTAGTTTTTTGGTTTTGGGTTTAGATTTTGGGTTTAGGGTTTAGTTTTTTGGTTTAGGGTTTAGTTTTTTAGTTTAAAGTTTTAATTTTGGGTTTTGAGTTTAGTTTTTTTTGTTTAGGATTTAGATTTTGGGTTTAGGGTTTAGATTTTGGGTTTAGGGTTTATGTTTTGAGTATATACAAACAAATAGTATAGAAAATTGATAAAAGTAGTATAGAGAACTGTTTTTTCCTTCTGATGTGGCGAAAGTGTAATTAATGTGACCGTGAAAGGAGATAATGGGGAAAAAAAAATTTCTTTTTGTTATTAGCTTAATTTTCAAAACAGCATAACTATATTCTTTATTTTTTCCCCAATGTTGTTATACAGCAAATTGACCCTTATATAAATTATTGTGGTGTTTTTTTGGAAGTCTTCAACAATATGTCAATATCCGACGACAATAAAGAAGTCTTCGACGTTTAGCTGTAACGCCCAAAAGTCACCAACCCAAATACAAATTTAGATAACAAACTATATTCCAAATAATATCTTGTTTAAGGAAACTTCAATTCAATATTGTAGAGCTTAGACCATGGCATAATTAAATTATGTTGGTACATACATACTCAACAGATACAAGATGGAATAACTAAATTAGAGTTGTTACGGCTATAGTTTGATGCTAAATACTATTATTTCGGTTTAATATTTAATATGTGTGCATCGCAAGATCTCTTGGTTTAGTGAAATATTTATTTGGTGACTCGTTGATTTGCTAAAGTTTTTTTTTATTATTATTTATGGGGATTTCCTACTCGAGTCATATATTAACATGTGGAACTAGTAATATTTTAAAGACACCTGTTGTTGAATGGGGGGGGAGTTTTCAGAACTCCTGTTGTTGAATAATATGGAAAGCTTTTGACATTTTATAAAATTTGTAATTGTAAGTAATAAACATGTGGGTGCTAGCCTTTTATAATTTTTTAATCACGTGGGCTGGACTTAGTGATTTTATTATTATCTAGAATAACAGAACCGTTAATTCCACGCGTTAGGTCACGGTATTCCACCGTTAGTTTTTGACTGTTGACCAATGCTTTTAAAGAAAGGGTCAAGCCAAAAGGTCACCCTTCGTGCGTGAACTAACTAACTAACGCTAAGGCAATGTTGGGTCAACTTCAGACGGCACAAAACCGTGATCTTCATAAAAACAATAAAAAGGTTAAGTATCGAGACGCCGACACTTGGCGGTTCTAGAGAAACGCTTCCACGTCACAGCACATGTCAGTCCCATTTTTGCTTCTCCGACAAGTTTTCAGTGGGAAAAATACATTTTCACCCTTCCGTTTTGAAACGGTGACACGTGGATGACAATCACAGCGGCAGCCCACCCACTATTTCCCTGAGCCCATCACGCGCTTTTAATTCTAAAGTGAATAACAACAAAAAGAGAAGTGATCTCATCCTCTTCATCACTCATGTATGAATTATGATGTATCTAACTTTTACAATATTATCATCCCGTTTTAATTATTTCTCTACTATTATTTATGAAAATCACTAATATATAATCCATTTACTTTAAACTTTTTTTGAAAATATAAAATCAGAAATAATATAAATTTTACAATATTTAGTAGTAATAATAAGGGTAATAATAAATTCAGTTTCAATTTCGCCCATGACCATATAAGCCTAATTAATTATTGATATTTTATTCTGCTTTCGTCAGCAAGTATGTAATTTCACTTTTAGTTTCACCAAATTTATTTGTATTTGGATTTTTATTTAAGGAAAACATGTCGTTGGCCCAAACAGAAAACAAAAAACAAAAAGTAAAAAAAAAAAGGTAAAGAGGCACACCAACCATATATAGGCTAGGTCACTATTAAAAATGAAAGACACTTGCTACTTCTCATTTCACACAACCGTTTGTTCCAGTAGAGAGAGGAGTTACGGTGCGTTTTCGATCTGATCAACAAACTATGCAGGTTGCTTTTCCTTCGTCGCCGCCGGCGAAATACGTCGGCTATGATCGATTGACAGAGATTTCCATGAAGTTGAGCGAAGATTTCAGCAAATTAGTATATCTGGAAGAAGGAGAAGAAATTGGAAAGTTGGAGAGATCGTGGAGTCAACTCGAAGAATCCGTCCGATTTGACGAGGAAGAGGAAGCAGGAGAGGATGGAGATGAAGAGGCAGAGGAAGAGGAAGAGGAAGAGTTTTCTTTTGCTTGTGGAAACGCGGAAGGATCTCCGATAACCGCCGATGAAGCTTTCGAGGATGGTCAGATCCGTCCTGTTTTCCCTCTGTTCAATCGCGATCTCCTCTTCGATTACGACAACGCCGATCGAAACGACGGCGTGTCGGAGACCGACGACAACAGCCAGGGTACGCGGCCGCGACTCAGAAAGTTGTTTGTGGAGGATCGCGACGGAGACGGCGAGAAAGCCGCGGCGGATTCTGAGCTCGAACCGCTGGGACCGTACTGCTCGTGGTCAGGTAATACGGTCGAGGAAACGTCGCCGGAGACCTGCCGGAAGAGCAATTCGACGGGATTCTCGAAGCTCTGGAGGTTTAGAGATCTCGTGTTGAGAAGCAACAGTGACGGAAGAGACGCGTTTGTTTTTCTTAACAATAACGTCGGCGATAAGACCCAGTCGTCGTCTTCTTCGACGGCGGCGAAATTGACCAGTAATGATGATAAGAAGCCAACGGAGGAGAGCAAGTCAAAGACGAAAAAGGGGAAAGACAAAACGACGTCGTCGGAGAAGAGGACGAAATCGGCGCACGAGAAGCTTTACATGAGAAACAGAGCACTGAAAGAAGAAGGGAAACATAGATCGTATCTTCCGTACAAGCAGGTCGGATTCTTCACCAATGTCAATGGCCTTAGCAGAAATATTCATCCTTTCTGACAAAATTCCTTGGAGAAAAAAAACCATAAAATTTTCAAAAATTGAAATGTTTTTAGGTTGGGTTTTTTATTAAAAAAAAAAAAAAATGGAAATTAGTATATGGGTCCCTTCTGTTTGGTAGCTTGGTTTAAATGATAACAGAAAGGTGTACCGTTTTTTTTCAATATTTTCATGTGTAATTTGAAGAGCTTGGCTTGTATTGAACCATTTTGTAAGTAAAAAAAAGGGGCATATATGTAACAACTAGTTAGATTGAATTAGATGATTGCATCGATTTTATTCCTCTTGTAAAAAAATTAAGAAGAACAGTCAGTTTGATATTTTGATTAGAGAAGAAATGATAAAAAGAGAAAAGATGCAAAGTTGGAGTCTACAAATTAGAGCAACATGCAACAAAATGAATGTAACTAATTGTGAAGAGCACTCAAGTCCAACCATATTTATTATCTTCATTTGAGATAAATGGAATTTATAAAGTGGATAGAATGATGAGTTTCTTAAATGGTTAGCTTCAATCAGCTACAAAAACTAATCTACGAGATGGATGATGGTCGATAAAACCCACGACGCTTTTGTATATGGTTTTGAACGGTTGATGCCTTTTACGTTTGTGTTTTTAAATAACAATGGGAGCTAAGATAGTTTGTGAAATCGTTTGATTTTTACAATTGATGATGATCTATCACCACTAAACACAAACCTTAATAATTCTAAATTCTTCATGATTTTATATTGTATTTGTGTAAAGTCTATAATGCTATGTTATATCCGTAAAGAGTTTTTCTTTGTACCTTCACAAACTGTACCAGCCAAGATTCAATATGGTGACATAAGTTGTGTTTGGTAGTGAATCTCAACCATATAAGTCATTTAGTATCTTGAAATAACTTAGTTAGAATCTCAGCCTTTTCGGAAGAGAGATGTGTGTTTGCTAAAATGTACTTATAAGTTGTTTGTGTGTGTTCTTGTAGAATTTGTTTTTTTATTTTATTTTTTTTTTCTAAATGTGATAAATGATTTATCTATTTTTAAGAAGTACCGCGTGAGCATATCCCGAAGGTAGGATCTTATTTCCATAGCTTTTCTTAGAATTTTCACTTGCAGACAATGGTCATTGCTTGCACCAGTTTCCTCTATATGTTCATATTCTTCCCCAAAACAAAAAAAATTCAGAACAATGGATCCAGAGAAAGCTCCAGGACCGGATGGGATGACAGCTTTGTTTTTTCAAACATCATGGCATATAGTTAAAACAGATATCCTCTGTTTGGTTAATGATTTTTTATCATCAGGGGTTTTGGATAAAAGATTGAATATGACAAATATCTGTCTAATTCCAAAAACAGAACGCCCTACAAGAATGGTGGAGCTACGACCCATCAGCCTTTGTAATGTGGGATACAAGATTGTTTCAAAAGTTCTTTGTCAAAGGTTAAAGATGGTGTTACCAAGATTGATTTCGGATACGCAATCTGCCTTCGTGCCGGGACGACTTATTTCGGACAATATACTTATTGCCCAGGAGATGTTCCATGGTTTACGGAAAAATAAATAAAGTATATAGCGGTCAAAACAGATATGAGCAAAGTCTATGACCGATTGGAATGGAAATTTATAGAGGAGATAATGCGAAAAATGGGATTTGCAGAACAATGGATTACATGGGTGATGAGCTGTATTAAAACAGTAGAATACAAAGTTCTCATCAATGGACAACCAAGGGGGAGAATCATTCCAAACAGAGGTTTGAGGCAAGGGGATCCCTTATCTCCTTACCTGTTCATTTTATGTACCGAGGTCTTGATCTCTAATCTAAAAAAGGCAGAGCAAGCACACCAAATAACGGGTTTAAAGGTAGCTCGGGCGTGTCCCCCGGTATCACATTTATTATTTGCAGACGATAGCTTATTTTTCTGCAAGGCTACATTGGAGGAAAGTTTGGTCCTCTTTAGTATTCTAAAGCAATATGAACAGGTGTCAGGACAACAAATCAATTTTGATAAATCTTCAATTCAGTTCGGACATACAGTAGACATGAGTGTCCATACTGGAATTCACCAGACTTTGGGCATTCAAAAAATTGGAGGAATGGGTAATTATCTGGGGATACCAGAAAGTTTAGGAGGGGCAAAAACGAAGATTTTTACTTTCTTAATTGAACGACAACAAAAAAGAATAAATGGTTGGTCCTCGAAGGTCTTATCAAAAGGGGGAAAGGAGGTCCTTATTAGATCAGTACTATCGGCGATGCCAACACATGTGATGTCATGTTTCCGTTTGCCCAAAGGAATTACAAATAAACTTACTAGTGCGGTGTCTAATTTCTGGTGGAGTAATAATGCAAATATGCGAGGAATGCACTGGTTGGCATGGAAAAAACTCTGTCGGCATAAAGCTGACGGGGGACTAGGGTTTCGGGTTATTGAAGACTTCAACACCGCCCTACTGGCTAAACAATTATGGCGACTCATTGATTATCCGGAGTCATTATTTGCTAGGGTTTTTAAAGGAAGGTATTTTCGAAATGCCACTCCTTTGGATCATGTACGTTTTTACTCCCCGTCTTATGGATGGCAGAGTATTATTTCGGCTCGATCTCTGGTTCATAAAGGGCTTATTAAAAGAGTTGGTTCAGGACATTCCATATCTGTCTGGAATGATCCTTGGATTCCCGCTCCTCGCCCGAGGTCAGCCATATGCAAAGGGTTTAACTACTACCCTCATCTTCGGGTGAATCAGTTAGTTAATCCTTTAACCTCAACGTGGAATTTGCCACTACTGAAACAACTTTTTGATGATAAGGAGATACCACTTATCACTGGGATACCTGTTACTAGTGCGCTCCAGCCTGATCCATCAGGATGGCTTTTCACAACAACAGGTCGCTATTCATTTAAATCAGGATATACACTTTTACAAAAATTTCCGGATAATGGAAATAATTTCATGATGGGGCCTGATGTTCGGAGGTTACAGGCATATGCTTGGAACATAAAATGCTCTACCAAGCTACAACATTATATCTGGCAGATAATAACAGGATGTTTAGCGGTAGGAGATCGGCTTTGCTCTCGTGGGATTAAAGTAGATCCACAATGTCCACGATGTGGAATGGGGGTAGAGACGATTAATCACACCTTATTTGAGTGCCCCCCAGCTCGTCAGGCTTGGGCGTTATCCCCAATACCTACACCACATAACGGTTTCCCTACAGAAGCTTTGTTTACTAATATGGCTCATCTATTTTGGCACTTACCTAACGATGATAGAATGTTGATGTATCCATGGCTTCTTTGGTATATTTGGAAAGATCGGAACGAAACCGTCTTCTCAACGCCGGATCGAGATCCTCGGAAAGTTGTGGAGATGGCGACAACAGAGGTAGTGACATGGGCAAGGGCCCAGTCTAGTGAACGGGTAATACCTTTGAGCTCAGAATCATTGGTAGAATCCGATAGAACCGGAGAACGATGTCAGATCGATGGATCGTGGAAGGAGACAGAATGTCGTGCAGGACTTGGTTGGGTTAATTATGATTTACAAAGAGGATTCAAGTTGTGTGGCACGAGCAATTTACGGCGGAGTTTATCACCATTACAGACGGAGGTAGAAGCACTAGTGTGGGCCATGCAGTGTATGCTCAGACAAAATAAACGGACGATGGTGTTTGAAACGGACTGTTCTACTCTGGTGAAGATGGTGTCTAAACCTGATGGGTGGCCGGCATTTACAATCTTACTTAATGAAATTGAGAAATGCAGGAAGTTGTTTATCTCCTTCTCCATAATTCACATACCGAGGATAAACAATACAAAGGCGGACAAGCTACCACGGAGTGCTCGAAATCTACCTTACGATTTGTATTATGTAAATTCAGTTCCACCAGTTTGGGTTTCCGATCTGGCTTAGGAATTTAGGCTGCTGACAAAAAAAAAAAAAAAAAAAAAAAAAAAAAAAAAAAAAAAAAAAAAAAAATTCTCATTATATAGTTGTGACATCTAAAACGTCCTTTTTCACCTTCCATTGATACTGAATGTTAGAGAGCTATTGAGGTTTAAACCTATTGACATCCGTAATACGGGTTCACCAAACTCTGTAAAATTAGGTTAAAAAAACTATCGTCATGAGTCATAGAAAGAGACATAACAAACATACTAAACCATAAAGAGAAAAAATAGAACAAATCATATTCGTAAACCTTCTTGTTCTTCTATATAATCATCATGATCAGAAATCATTACCTTACTCTTATGTATAATCATCTTGATCACAATCGTAATTATCATCATCTTATTTTTATTCCTCTGGATATTTTTAACCCATCCAGAGCTTCTAGAAGAATTGTTTCTGGTTCCGAGTGGCATCATAGCTACCGGAGGAACAGGTTGCCGGTTTTGTAAATTGTGTTCACGGAGATATCCTCGAACTCAACCAACGGTTCCGTCTCCACCTACAACATGTAATCAGTGATCAAACTAATGGCAATTATTTTATTTTTTTTCATAGTGATGCTATGGAATAAATTCGTTAGGTTTCACTTCCGTTTGTAAGGAAATGCTTACGCTCAAATGAGCTTATTGAGATGAAGATAAGATTGATAAATGAGATAGCTTCATGAGCTTTATTTATGTACAGAAAACTAAAGACAAAGGGAAAGAGATTTAAGATTGTCACCAGGAACACAAATGATTTAGATTGATATCGTAAATGAGAAAAGAAGAGTTGCTTTGTGGCAACTCTCCAAGTTTACATAACTAAAACACTTGTAGAGAAACCCTAGATACATGGGCTATAATCAAACATCAAAATATTAAACAAATTCAATATTTAAAAGTGAATAAGAATTTTATTATTTGTATAATAGATTAACTAAAAATATAGATTAACCAATCTTTGAACGAATACACCCAACTTGATAAACCTTACAGTTACGAACATTCATCTCCTCGTCGTAAAAGTAACCGGACAACGTTAGTATCAATCGTAGAGAACCAACTGTAATTAAGAAATACGAGCATCGAATATCTGAAATTGGTTCTAACTTTGAAAATTTCCACTAGTTTCCCAACTAAAAAGAAAGAGGGAACGAATTTAAAAGAAGAAGAAACAAATTAATTGGGTCGTTGACAAAATAATTGAACAATGATATGGCATCTTTCTTCACGAACTTTAAGGTTATAAAAACGGAAAGTGGGTCTTTGACATTTGATGAACGTTCTTGCACGTTTCACGATTGAAACTATTGCATACATGCTTCCATGATTATTGAGATGCAAGCGATTAAAAAAGGTAATAGAAATGGTAAAACCATAGGCTATATAAACGCATGCACAAGTAATGTACAATCATAAAACAAAACAAAAAAACAAAACAAAGCTACCAAAATAAGAATGAAATCTTCTTCCGGGATGGGGCGTTCAGCCCATCTTGTTTATGCCCTTTGTTTTACTATAATGGCCACAATGGTTGCTGCTTCTTATGAACCCTACACGTATAGCTCTCCACCACCACCAGTGTATCATTCTCCACCACCTCCTTACGTTTACAGCTCTCCACCACCACCCCCTTACGTTTACAATTCTCCACCACCACCACCATACTACTCACCCTCTCCTAAAGTATATTACAAGTCTCCTCCACCACCGTACGTTTATAGTTCTCCACCACCACCGTACTATTCACCTTCTCCAAAGCCCGTATACAAATCTCCACCACCTCCTTACGTGTACAATTCTCCACCACCACCATACTACTCACCTTCCCCAAAGGTGGAATACAAATCTCCACCACCTCCTTACGTCTACAGTTCCCCACCACCACCATACTACTCACTTTCCCCTAAGGTTGAATACAAATCTCCACCCCCACCTTACGTCTACAGCTCTCCACCACCGCCATACTACTCACCTTCTCCCAAGCCCGCATACAAATCACCACCACCACCATACGTCTACAGCTCCCCACCTCCACCTTATTACTCTCCTTCGCCTAAACCAGTATACAAATCTCCACCACCTCCTTACGTCTACAGCTCCCCACCCCCACCATACTACTCGCCTTCTCCTAAGCCAGTATACAAATCTCCGCCACCACCATACGTATACAGCTCCCCACCACCACCATACTATTCACCTTCCCCTAAGGTTGAATACAAATCTCCACCCCCACCTTACGTCTACAGCTCTCCACCACCGCCATACTACTCACCTTCTCCCAAGCCCGCATACAAATCACCACCACCACCATACGTCTATAGCTCCCCACCCCCACCTTATTACTCTCCTTCGCCTAAGCATGCATACAAATCCCCACCACCACCATACGTGTACAACTCCCCTCCCCCACCATACTATTCACCTTCTTCTAAGCCCGCATACAAATCTCCGCCACCACCGTACGTATACAGCTCCCCACCACCACCATACTATTCACCTTCTCCCAAGCACACATACAAATCTCCACCACCACCATATGTTTACAGCTCTCCACCTCCACCTTATTACTCTCCTTCGCCTAAACCTTCATACAAATCTCCACCACCACCGTATGTCTACAGCTCTCCACCACCACCATACTACTCGCCTTCCCCTAAACCAGTATACAAATCTCCACCACCTCCTTACGTCTACAGCTCCCCACCCCCACCATACTACTCGCCTTCTCCTAAGCCAGTATACAAATCTCCGCCACCACCATACGTATACAGCTCCCCACCACCACCATACTATTCACCTTCCCCTAAGGTTGAATACAAATCTCCACCCCCACCTTACGTCTACAGCTCTCCACCACCGCCATACTACTCACCTTCTCCCAAGCCCGCATACAAATCACCACCACCACCATACGTCTATAGCTCCCCACCCCCACCTTATTACTCTCCTTCGCCTAAGCATGCATACAAATCCCCACCACCACCATACGTGTACAACTCCCCTCCCCCACCATACTATTCACCTTCTCCTAAGCCCGCATACAAATCTCCGCCACCACCGTACGTATACAGCTCCCCACCACCACCATACTATTCACCTTCTCCCAAGCACACATACAAATCTCCACCACCACCATATGTTTACAGCTCTCCACCTCCACCTTATTACTCTCCTTCGCCTAAACCTTCATACAAATCTCCACCACCACCGTATGTCTACAGCTCTCCACCACCACCATACTACTCGCCTTCCCCTAAACCAGTATACAAATCTCCACCACCTCCTTACGTCTACAGCTCCCCACCCCCACCATACTACTCGCCTTCTCCTAAGGTTGAATACAAATCTCCACCACCTCCTTACGTCTACAGTTCCCCACCACCACCATACTACTCACCTTCCCCTAAGGTTGACTACAAATCTGTACCACCTCCTTACGTCTACAGCTCCCCACCACCACCCTACTACTCACCTTCCCCTAAGGTTGACTACAAATCTCCACCACCACCGTATGTCTACAGCTCTCCACCACCACCATATTATTCTCCTTCCCCAAAGGTTGAGTACAAATCTCCTCCACCACCGTATGTCTACAGTTCCCCACCCCCACCACCATATTACTCTCCTTCTCCAAAGGTTGACTACAAATATCCTCCACCACCTTATGTCTATAGTTCTCCACCTCCACCACCATATTACTCTCCTTCTCCAAAGGTTGACTACAAATCTCCTCCACCACCGTATGTCTACAGTTCCCCACCTCCACCACTATATTACTCTCCATCCCCAAAGGTTGAATACAAATCTCCTCCACCACCTTATGTTTACAGTTCTCCACCTCCACCGGCGTATTACTCCCCATCTCCAGAGGTTGAGTACAAATCTCCACCACCTCCATATGTCTACAACTCTCCACCACCACCATCATACTCTCCTTCTCCAAAGACTGAATACAAATCTCCTCCCCCACCCTCGTATTATTGAAATCGTGCTATCTAATTAAGATCATATCAAATCTCATATGATGTCATACCATTTAATTCTTCTTGTACCTTATCCGTTATAATTCTAAAGGTTCAGATGAAATCTTTCGCTATTTCATTTCATTTCGATCATGTTCTTTTTCTTTTTTTTTTTCCTTTTGGCTAAGGGTTGCCCCTAATCCATATTTGTAAGTGAGTTGCAATTCTATTTATCGTATTCTTTACCTTATTGTCAATGATCCGCAATTTCTCATGGACGAATAAAGCTACGTTAAATTTGTCAATGATCCGCAATTTCTTATGTGTTTCTATATCTTCTACTCTTCTGTTTCATATTAAGTATTGTTTTCAGAAAATGTATCTGAAATATATTGGATGTATTTAACTCAAAATACATCCAAATACATTCAATATATTTCAGATACATTTTCGAAAAATGACACTGAATAAGAAATGGAGGAAGTATCTATCTATTATAATATGGGAAAAATGACATTTAAATCCTGAACTTTCAAATTTCAGCAATTTAAACCACCAACTTTGACGTGAACAATTTAAACCACCAAGTTTCGTTGACTGTTTATAAATCTCAAACTTTCGTTGACTCAGCAAAATTAAACCCGACGTGAACTCGTTCAACAGCACAGACAAGCGACGTTAAACCATCATCTAAAACCTCAGTTAATTAAAACGACGTCATTTTAAAACACATAAACCCCCAAATTGAAAACTTTCAAACCCTAAATCATGAAATCGATTTGTCTCTCGATCTCTTATCAACTTTAGAACCCTAACAAATCGAATCGGAAAGAGCAGAACAAGACACTCGATTTATCTCAACCCTAAACCCTTTTCAATTTCTTCTCACTACGAAAGAAGGCACCGCATCAAGGTGAAATGATTTACGATGGTGGTGGTGATGAAGGAACTCAGCTTGAGGCTGTAATTTAAGATGATTGCTGAGTTGTTGGTGATGAGGATTGCGAAAAGGTTGATGACGCTGATGACAAAGAAGAATATGAGAACGACGGGAATGCTTTAACGGTGGTAGAAGAAGGTTGTAAAGACTTAGAACAACATTTTGGAGAGGCTGCAAGAGATGATGAAGCTGAGAGGGATGCAGATAGTGGCGATGATATTTGGAATTTGTGATCATGGTTGGTTTGTGATTGTCGGTTTTATGAATCGGATATGTGATCATGGTTGGTCATTGTGAGTCGTTTTCTTATTGCTATTTCACAACCATATATTTCTCATTCTTATCTCAATCCCCAAACCTGTTATATGATCTCATCTTATTCACGTAAAAGATGCATTTCATTCAATACCAAATCCGATTACAACTTAACAAAAGACATGTTATATTATACAATAACAAAGTCAAAGCAAGAACCAAGATCTAAACTATAGATCTAACCATACTCCACTAATAACCAAGGACAAAGTTGGTTTCCTTAGCTTTACCAAACATCACAGATGATGGTCATGAAGCAAAGACACACAAAAGACAATGTGCTCATAGCTTTCCACTTTCGGTTTTCTTTTTTTGCTGCAATTTACCTCTTCCTTCAATTCTTCAATGAAAACCTTTAACTCTTCGACCTCGTATTTGACATCTTTTTTTATTCAACGCAAGCTTACATCTATTTTGCTTATGCAACGATAAAAAGGCCTTCCTGGATAGTTTGCGTTTTAGATGTCAACATCATCACATCTAATCCACACACTTCGACGGGAAGCCACCGTATTCAACGACACAAGATTGTTCGAAGTGGATGTCATTGGAATAGATGGAAGACGAGAGGACAAAACGGAAGGGAGAGGAGAATTCGATTTGTCAAAACTTTGATTTGATGAGAGATCGAGAGGAATCTGATTGGAAATCGATTTGGGGATTTTGAGTGTTTAAAGCACGAAGTCGTTTTTGAGTAACAGAGTTTTTAAAGCTGATTTAACGACGCTTATTCTCGCTGTTAGACAAGTTAACGTCGGGTTAAATTGGCCGAGTCAACGAAAGTTTGAGATTTAAAAACGAAGTCAACAAAAGTTGATGGTTTAAATTGTCCACGTCAAAGTTGGTGGTTTGAATTGCTGAAATTTGAAAGTTCAGGTTTTAAATGTCATTTTCCCATTATAATATTGTATGGTTACCACTTTTCTCACTTCATGAGAGGGTGCCATGTGTCATCTTAAAATTATGACACATGTCTTCTTTTTAAACATTTTTTTTTATCTATATCTCTCTTTAAAAGTTAACACATGTCTAAGACCATTAAATATTTATTTAACTTCAATACCACTACATATTAATTTAACTCTCTTGTGTATATAATTAGAGATTTAATATATTAGTTACACAATTAGAATATTCAATTATAACACTTAATAATTATTCAACATTTTTAGAAAAAATCATAAATTAACAAAAAAAATATATTAAAAATCATATCAAATTTAACTTACAATCATTTTTAAAAAGAAGTTACACCACACAATAAACATAAACAAATTGAATTTTTTTTTATGATTACACAATCAGAGGATTTAATTAGACCATTGACTCATATATTTTAAATTAGTTACACAATTAGAGTACTCAATCAGACCACACAATATTTATTCAACATTATGTTAAAAAACATATATTTACATTAATAAAAAAATATTAAAATAATATATATCAAAATTAATACCTAATCATTTTTAAAAGAAGTTTAACTACACAACTATCAACAAGAATAAATTTGAAAAAAAACAAATTACAGAAATTATTTTTATCAAAACTAAATATTAAAACCATCTCAAAATTAACTTTCATTTGTAAATTTTGTTTCAAATCACTTAACTACATTAATATGTACATTAACTACGCATTTACTCATACTAAAATATATTTAATTAAATAAATATTAAGATTAAATGTGATTACAAGTAATATATAATTTCAACTCAACTAAATTTCTAATGTCTAATAACTCTTCATAATTTTAAAGACACTACTCCCTTTGTCCTAAAATATAAGCAGTTTTCCCAAAATACAACTAAATTTCTAATGTCTAATAATTCTTCATAATTTTAAAGACACTACTCCCTTTCTCCCAAAATATAAGCAGTTTTTCCAAAATATCAATAAATAAGAGCAAAAGCTCATAGAAAAACAATACAATAAGAATCCAAACACAACACACTTTTAAAACCAATAAATTATCAATATACAAGAGCAAAATCTCATAGAAAAACAATACAACAAGTATCCAAACAGTACACATTTTCAAAACCAGTGTAACATCCGTAAACCAAAGAAGTGGAGTTTTTGCCTGGTGTCGAGCGACACCAAGGCTGGTGTCGATCGACACCGGCCAAATCGCAAATTTCCGGTTTGTTTCTGTTTTGTTCGGTTCGCGTTGGTTTGGGTTGGAAAACCCTAGGACTCGAAATAAAAGTCGTGGCCGTCGAGTTTTTGTCTCTTTTTAAGGCAGAGAAGAGTTCTAAGGCGATTTTGGGCGATTTGGTGTGTTTTTGTGAAGTTTTGTGAGGAGTTGATTGATGTTCTTCCTTGTTCATCTTCCTTTTCTCCCTTTCAATTCAAATCCAAGGTGAGTGCGTGACTGTGGGTTCGGGATTTCCGGATTTAGGATGTTAGATGAATGAATCGATGTTTCTAGTTGTTGTTCTTGAGTTGTGTGATGATTTTCGTGCTGATAATGGTGTTGAATCGTTTGTGTGAATGATTGGGTGGTGTTTCTGTGTTTTAGTGCCGATCTGTTGCACTCGGATTCGAGCAGACGACCGAGTGTCGATCGACACCAAGTTTGGTGTCGGTCGACACCACCGGTTTTGTCTGGTTTAATCCGATTTGATTTGGAATTAATTGGAAACTGAATTAAAATTGGTTTAATCCGGTTTAAAGGAATTAATTGGTTTTAATGGTTATTGAAATGGTTTGATTAATTATTTTCGGATTAATAATTAATTAAGATTATTATTTAATTATGAGAATTATTTAATAATTATTTGGAATTATTTTAATGGTGGAAAAATATTTAATAATTGTGGAAATTATTTAAAAGACTTTAATTATCTGGAAATTGCGTAATTGGTCCGTGGGCAGAGTGATCGTCTCACTAAGTATTTATGATAATACTTACGCATCTCCTTTCCTGTGATGCAGGTGGTAGAAATGTTTAAGCGCGGAATCAAGGCCGAAGAAGAGGATGATAGGATTTATGTTTTATTCATTTTGCTTAAGTTGTTAGAGTTATTTGATATTTGATCTATTTGATTTATTTGATTATTGACTTCTGTTGTTGAATTGAATTTATGATTTATTGAATTATTTATTTTAAGACTTCCGCTAGAATTGTTAAAAAAAAAAAAAAAGCTTGGTTGTTTCAACCAGTAAGTGGACAATACACTACTTGGACTATACTATAAGAATATCATTTACACCACCATACGAAAATCAACTTTATCTCAAAATCATTTACAACATCAGCTACACGATCTTTTTTTACCACGGATCAAATAATACAACAAAATAACTCAAATTTCAAATGTGCTGTTAGACAACTATATTATCATCACGAGACGACACCAGACACCAGACGAACCTCAACCCAAATTCATCAAGAAGATTACATGACGACTGGGTAATCAAAAACTTAAAAACAAAATCAAGTTACGAAATAAGAACATGGTAATTTTACTATATTTCTCGACAAGCTAAGAGACTCTAAAAATATCAACACATTGATTTGTAGTCATAAATCCAGCATGAATGTATTGCATAACCTTGACAAACATAAATTACTAACAATAAAAAACAAAATTTTCGAAAACTCATAGGAACGAGTTTCCGCGCATCGCGCGGACTTTCCCCTAGTATATATTAAAAGAAGAAAATTGGAGGCCAATTTTGCTGATGTGTCATCCTCACATTTTTCTCATTTTTTATTTTTGATTTATTTAATTCTCTTATATTCATTGCCAAACATAATTATTTTCATTGTTTTATATTTTGATTATTCTAATTTCTATTTCCAAACACATTTGAATATTCTTAAACTTACCAAAAATATTTGTTTAAAAAATACTTCCTCCGTTCCTTAATATTGATTTTTTTGGACATTATTTGTTGTTCCACAAAGATAAATACTATAGTTTTTTATGCACTTTTTCAGATTTCAAGAAACTTTAATTGTATTTGTTGGATATTGGTTTAAAATTATAAAAGAAAAAATTATTGCAAAAACATATACAATAATGATTGAAATCAACTTTTCTTAATATGTGTGAAAAAAACTAGAAACATTATCTTTAAGGAACGGAGGGAGTATAATATTAAATATATTAAGGGGGGGTTATTGGGAGATGGATTTCAAAGAATTTTTAAAATTTTAAGAATCCGTTGTTATTGGTTTATGAATTCTGATAATCTTACTAAAATCCATTGTTATTGGTTTGCTGATTTTTAAATTCCATACAGAATCCATGTTATTCAAAAAGTTTGTGTTTTAATGATTTCATGAATCCATTAAAATCCTTGTTATTGGGAGATGGATTTTAAACAAATTAACTCATGAAACAAAAGTTTCAAAATACTATCAATAACCCTTAGATTTTCAAAATCCCTTAGAATAAAATATTTTGATTGATTTCCTAAATTTACATACTCTTTTCAAATCTAACAAAAACTCATTATAAATTTAACAATTCTCTTGACTTTCAAAATCTTTCAAATCCACACAAATTCATCTCCCAATAACCCCCCCTAAAAAGAAAACGTTGAAGGACAAAATATATTATCATTCAAAATATATTTTAACAATAAATATAAGAAGATTTGTTTGTTATTAAACTAAGAAATAATATTTTTTATTTAGAATTATTTATGAGTGAAACACATTCTTATACAAAAACAAATTACAAATTTGAATATACATAACCGAGACGAAGAATTTCATATAATAATTTCTTACTATAGTTAACTTTTAAACTAAAATTATAAAACCATTTTTAAAAATTTCACAGGTGAAACACATTTCTATAGAAAACTATCACAAATTTGTATATACACAATTGAATCTCAAACTTCATATAATAATTCAAAATATCAGTTGGCCTTTTTATTAAAAGTATGAATATGCTAATGTTAAAAAAATATATATATATATGCTTATAAATATACTGAAAAATTTATTAAAATAATTAATGATTAATATTGAACCCGTGCTATAGCACGGGTATTATCCTAGTATATCTTTAAGTTAAATGATAAGAATTTGACAACCCATTACTGTTTTTTTTTTTCTTTCTAGAAAATAATATACTTGTCCAGTTGTACTATCATGGTTGAAAATTAAGATTATCAATAAATAAATGAGAACTAAACTAAAATTACTTATCATTAGTTTCTACTTTAACAAAAATTATTTTGAGAAAAAAAGATCACTGACCGAGCCAATAAAGAAGCTACTGATTATATTATTGTTGTCGTCAACTATTTATACTATTATTTACAAAATGATTTTGAAAAACGGAATTTTCTCATTGACTTTCAGAATTAAAAATACATAAATACTCTTACTGAAATAGCTGAATTAAAATACCTTGCCATCATTGATATAATTATTAAATTATAAAATATATTAATTTCAAACCCTAATCTATTATTTCTTTCATGCACGTTATTTTCAGTTGTGCCTTTTTTTTGGTTTTAAGTTGTGAAACTTTTGATATAAATAATGTTTATTAGTCTCTGTATTTACATTCCACAATGCCGTCATCATATCAAATTGCTCTCTTCTTCAGATTTTGTGAAACATATAAGAGTTTTGATTTGATTGGATCCTCATGGATCTCTAATTGGACAAGTTTCGTTGTCTCTTCTCGATGACATGTTTCTAAGTAGTGTACCCATCGTGAGAGATGCAGATGATTTCTGATTGATTTAAATCCTATCGGATGAATTATTGAATTTGAAGATTGTTGTTTGATTATCTCTGTTACTGTCAGCCACGACAATGTCAAGCTTGGCTGTTTGATTTTCTACAACATATTTATCTCAGCTGATTAAGGCTATCTCAGCTGATTTTTCCAGTTAAACTAGGTAAGAAGTTTCTGTGATTGCTTATGAGTTTTGGATTGTTCAAAGTGCGATTTTAGCTCTCGTTTTATCATATGATCATTGCGATCCTTTCGGTCATTAGTACTTCAAGGCTTGTGGAGTTTAAGTAATCAAGATCAACTTTTTATCTCATTACTTTAAAAGGTGCTTAGATCATATGAAATTAGCATGGATTGAGATTTAAGCCTCCAAGCCGTAACTGTGTTTCCATGATTCCTTTTACTGATCAGGGATTATTAAATTTTTCGGCTTCCAATAGGATTCTTATGCAAAAATACAATGAATTGTATATATAATACGATTTAGTTAGGGAGGTTTTGGTTGGATTTGAAAATCACAACACATGAGAATATACCAAATCTTTTTTCATCCACAAAAAAAAAAAGAGATAATTAAGTGAAATTGTTTTTAAGAGGCAAACAAAGTGGATGATTTGTAAGTTGAGAGTTGAAATCTTCTCTCACCCTTTTTGCGTGCGTGTGAGGCAAACAAAGTGGAGATTTCTAAGTTGTGAGTGGAGAAGTAATATGATTTTGTCTCAGGCCCATTGGATGATCTCAATCTTGCTCAAAGATTACTTTTCAATCTTTCCATGTGCTCTGTTTACATGTTTTGATTGAGTTAAGATACTTTTGATAACAAGTGAGAAATTTATGAGTTTTTAATTTTCGGGGGCGAGCCTTTTTAGAAAGCGAAGGAAATATATAAAAAAGGATATGTTGTGTGTGTTACCGGAGTTCAAGAACTTGGATTGGGATTAATTAACTGATATATAAGATAATAAACAATAGTTTTTCTTCAATGTTAACATATTTCATAAAACGGAGAGATTCAGAACATCTATTCCAAAGGAACTAATAGTAATTCCAGTTTCGTTTACCATCATCTTTGTTATGATCAGACGGAAATGCTCTATGTCTCGTGTGTGAATTGATAAACAAGAGTTCTTTACAATGTTAACATATTCAGTAAAGAGATTTGAAAATATAATTTTTAATTATATTTAATCTCGCGCAAGTCGCAAAAAACCAGCTAGTATATAATATGATTATAGATTTCAATTTACATGGATTAATTAAGGGGGAATTGTGAATATACCCCATTTTTTTAGACCTCTTGTCCTTTTACACATTTTTTGAAAATTCCCAAATTTGGACTCTAATACCCTTGCATATACTAACAATATGAAATAAATATTTTTACAATTTAAAATTTTTAAAACAAATTTTAATAAATTCAATAATATTATATGAAGATTATAGAGAATTTTTTTCATAATTGTTTTTTGAAATTTGAAGTTCAGAAAATTAAATGAAGTTTGGTTCTACCAAGTTTGGTTTTCAAAGTAGAATATATCTTCTACTAAATGCTCTAATATCTACCTGCAGTAGAACATGAATTCTACCGTCTGTTTAGTCATCTACCGTCGTAGAATTTGCCTTCTGCTAAATATCATACGTTCTACGAGTTGGTAGAATGGTTCGTCAATTGTTCTACGTGTTACACAGTTTTCTACCACCAGTAGAATCTATATTCTACCATAGACACTGTTTACTACCAATCGTAGAATATGTATTCTACCGTAAACACTCTCTTCTACATTTTTTAGATTGCATGTTCTGCCGAAAATACTGTCTTCTACTACTCGTAGATTATGTGTTCTACTCAAAACAACGTGAAACAACCAAGCTTTTTTTTTTTTTTTTTTTAATTATCGATGCGGAAAGTCTCGAAAGAAATCAATAATATTAAACCGTTCAACAATAAACCAATAACCAATAAAAACCAATAATAAATTCTAGCAACCTAAACACCAGGTTTGCTACATTATTGAAATCAAGCTAACACCCTAACAACGAATTCCGTGCTAGCCACAACAAGATTGCCAAAATCAAGTTCCTAGTCTCATCATCCTCTTCTCTCGGTCTCTTTCCGCGGAAGAACATTTCGACTACCTGCATCACATTAGAGAAAAAGAGATGCATAAGTATTTAATAAATACTTAGTGAGGCAATCACCCCGCCTACAGGCCAATTACGCAATTTTAACAATTTTCAACAATATTAATAATTACCACAATTATTAAATCCTTCACTTTAATTATTAAATAATTATCACAATTAAATAATAATTTTTAAACACTTAAATAATTTCCACAATTATTTTTAGATCACTTAATTAATTAATTTCACCAATTATTAATTAATTCTCGAATTAAACCATTTAATTACAATTAGACCGGATTAAACAACTTAATCCAATTGATTTCTTAAACCGCCAGATAACCGGATTAAACCGGACTGTGTCGATCGACACACACTTGTGTCGGTCGACACCTTGCCCGTTTGGTGTCGACCGACACCGGCTTGGTGTCGATCGACACCGATCCAGGAGATCGACGCCAACTTCGATTCTCAACACATAAACACCCAAATCACAAAATCAACACACCACACGCGATTCAACCCGCGATTATCACATAAAACAACAAGAAAAACAACATAACTCTACCAAATCACAATCCACAATTCACCAATTCTCTTATCTGCGAGCCTACGGTCATGCACTCACCTTGACAAAGGAGTGAAGAGAAGAAAGAGATGAAGAACAGCACAAATCCACCACGGATCAACCACAAAGCTCCAGAATCACCACTTTTTCTCTCTGCCTCTTTTTCTCCTCTAAGAACTCGAAAAACGACAAAACAATGCGGCCACACACTTTATAACGCGACTTAGGGCTTCTCCCACATAACCAGCCCAAACCGGAACTCAAATCGAACCGAAATCGATTTTAACCTTTGGTGTCGACCGACACTACCCCTGGTGTCGATCGACACCGCTTCCCAGAAGCGATAGATTGGTTTACGGATGTTACACAACGTCTTCTACCGTAAGTAGAAACACCATTCTTCCGTTGATACTTACTTCTACGGAAGGTAGAATTCATCTTCTACGAAAATCTGAGAAAATATAGCAAAAATAGTAACTGAATATTTAAAAATCTTTTGAAAAATATATTTCCTTTTATTTCTTTTCTCAGCAAACATGATGAGAAGGTTAAAACTGGGATTAAATTTTAATAATTTAATTATTTATTTCTTTTATTTGTTAATTATTTAATAATTTAATTATTTGTTAAAACTGGGATTAAATTTCTTTTATTTGTTAATTATTTATTAATTATTAAATTTTCTTAAACATGATGAGAAGGTTAAAACTGGGATTAAATTTTAATAAAATGTATATGGACAACTTTTGGAAAAAAAGAGTATAGGGACAAGAGTTCTCTTTTTTTGGTGTGTTTTGCCAAATTTCCCTATTTTTTTTTGTCTCTATTGTGAGTGGAACTATTTTTGATCTTTTGTAATAGATGTGAATTGAGATTATAACAATATCTAATCTTTTGTAATCATATGGAATATTAAATATCATATTAATGTGTTATTTACTTATATATATATATATAAATGTTTTAAAATGTAAAAAATTGGGTTAAAATTCCACCCCGATTAATCCCCAATTAAATTCTGATTTTTAAAAAATCGGGATCGACCGCCGATTAACGATTACCGATTTTTGGAACACGGGTTGTACCTAATACTCGAGCATTACCCGAAAACATACAAAATAGCCGAAAATGTGCAAAATAACCGAAAAAGTTTGTCTTAACTTCAATTCTCCAAACTCCGAAGTCCAACATCCAAAGAAAACATAATAGAAATCCAAAGTCTCAACTCTCAACTCTCAACTCTCAAAGATTCAAAGTCTCAAACGCAAACATACTAAAGGGAAGAAGAAGTTTCAAGTTTTAAACAAACACAAAAAGACAAGATAAAACAAAAGCTCCATCTTCTACTCGGACCACAAACCACAAAGCTCAATTCCAACGCCTGTCCCTGAATTACAAAAAATAAATGATGCGATATGAAACAACCAAGCTTTTTTTTTTTTTTTTTTTATAATTAGCCCAGATTAACATTTCCATAAATATTAATCCTCAACAGCTAATTCAACACAATGCGGAAGAAAACCAATATTATTAAATCATAAATAATTATTCAACAATAACCAATAAAGAATAAAACCAATAAAACCAATAACCAATAAGCAACCTAAACCGGTTTGCTACATTATTAAAATAAAGTCTAACACCCTAAACTCATGAATTTCTGGTCAACCATAACAACAAAGCCAGAATCAAATTCCTAATCTCATCATCCTCTTCTCTCGGTCTCTTTCCGCGGAAGAACATTGCTGTTACCTGCATCACATTACGAAAGAGATGCGTAAGTATTATCATAAATACTTAGTGAGTGGATCATCCTGCCTACAGGCCAATTACGTCAAACAATAGACAATACATCACAATAAACAACCAGAAAGACAATGCAATAACCAATACATCAACTACCTGTCAGGAAACCCACGTTTCCTGACACCCAGGTCGGTGTCGACCGACACCTCTATGGTGTCGATCGACGCCAGCCTCCCGAGTGTCGATCGACACTCACAGAGTGTCGCTCGACACCGGCTCGACGCCCAGACACCAACAGCAACGAAAATCGCATAAAACATCCAAAATCGTGGGATTCAACCCCCACATCGATCAATCAACACAATAACTCAATCATACTCAAGAACAACTCGAAAAACTCAATAACAAAACCGAAATCAAACAATCTCTAATGCTAACGGGCCTACAGTCACGCACTCACCTTGAAAAGGGATTGAAAGGAAGGAAAGGAGAAGGGAACAACGAAGAACAGCCACGGATTCAACCCAGAAACTCAGAAATCACCTCCAATCCTCCAAAAATCGCCTAAGAACCTTGATATCTCGAAAACTGTGCCTTTCTCGCGGCCACAGGGCTTAAAAACGCGAGTCTAGGGCTTTTCTCGCCCAAACCAGCCCAAAACCAGCCGACTTGAATCAAACCGGTCGATTTCACCATAACCGGTGTCGATCGACACCCTCCCTTGGTGTCGGTCGACACCCATCGACCAAACCAACTCCAATTGCAAATCGATCGACTTAAACCGGAAATCAAACCCGATAACCGGTGTCGATCGACACCCTTCGGGTGTCGATCGATACTAGTCGTTCAGAAGAATTTGACACACTTTCTTCGCAATGCTTGAACCTTAGACCGACTGCACAACAATCAAACAAGAACATGCACAACCAATCCTCAATTCACACCTCTAAGAGCATGTGCCAACTACTCCCGAACCCCTAGCATCGTCCAACACCACTTCCAAAACAACTTTCTGGTTCACGGATGTTACAATTCTCCCCCACTAAAATGGATTCGTCCTCGAATCCCAACACAAACGTCTCTCCAAGACCTCAGAACTCAAATTTTAGTCCTATGTTATACGCATGTTTCCAAGATATTATTGCTCTCAATGCCATAACCGCAGTCATGACATCCGTACTGCGACTCACGGTCCAGTACCAAAATGTGACCACTGCCACCAAACCAAAACGTGACCCGAAGCCACAACCAAAACGTGACCCGAAGCCACAACCAAAACGTGACCCACTGTCACTCAAACAACCCATATCGAGGTAGCGACCCCCAATATAAGTCCGTTGGGCACCTAACGTCCCAACACAAATAGAACCACCGTCTACAAGGCCCACCGCCTCTAGACAAAACGAGTAATAAAATCTGAAACGCGTACCAACATATGACTAAAAACTTCCAATGACCACACCGGCCAAAGAAACTTGTAACATCCAAACATAACCAAAAATATGAGGCAAAACTCCATCTCATATAACTCCAAAAATGTATATCGTACAACAAAACGAAAATACATAAGTCCAAAACCAACAACAACAAAACCAAAAACAAGACTAGAACCACAAAGATGAATCACTCCACAGCCTGCTTGTCGAACCACTTTCCGAACTTCAGCTTCATCTTTGCCTCTGGCTCCCAAGTCTGCTCCTCTGTGCCACTACAGTCCCACAAGACTCTCAACAATGGCACCCTCTTGTTCCGCAGAACCTTGACTCTCCTCTCAAGAATCCTCACAGGAACTGCCGGAACTGTCATATCTGGCTGGAGATCCTCTGGAATCTCAACCACAACCTCCTCTGAAGGACGCAAACACCTCCTCAACATAGAAACATGAAACACCTTGTGAAAGGCGCTCATAATCGGTGGCAACTCCAACCGATAAGCCACTGGCCCAACTCGTTCCACCACTGGAAACGGACCCATAAATCGCGGACTGAGCTTGTTCTCTGCTATGGACCTGTTAGGGCCCCTCAACATAGCCATCTTGAGATAAACTCTATCTCCCACCTGAAACTCAAGCTCACGTCGCCGTCTATCTGCATAACTCCTCTGTCTATCCTGAGCCTCCTTCATGTTCAGCCTCAAGACACGAATCTTCTCCGTCGTCTCCTGAACAAAACTAGCCCCAAACATGCTGCGCTCCCCCACTTGGGTCCAGCATAAGGGTGTCCTGCATGGCCTCCCATACAAAGCCTCATAAGGAGCCATACCGATACTAGACTGAAAACTGTTGTTATAGGCAAACTCTGCCAAACACAGATGATCAGCCCAATGACCACCCCAATCCAGTACACACATCCTAAGCAGATCCTCCAAAGTCTGAATAGTCCTCTCTGACTGCCCATCTGTCTGCGGATGATACGCTGTACTCATATGCACCTTAGTGCCCATCTCAGTCTGAAATGCCCTCCAAAACTCTGAAGCAAACCTCGGATCTCTATCCGACACGATACTGGCTGGCACTCCATGCAGCCTCACAATCTCTCGCACAAACTTCCTAGCCAAGACAGCCGCTCCATCTGTCTTCTTGATAGCCAAGAAATGTGCTGACTTGGTCAAGCGATCCACAATGACCCAAATCGCATCAAAAGTCCGTGAGATAGGTAATCCCACAACAAAATCCATAGTGATCATATCCCACTTCCACTCTGGAATGGGTAAACTCTGCAGAAGACCACTAGGCACCTGATGCTCTGCCTTGACCAAAGAACAAGTGTTGCACCTCGCAACCCAATCTGCCACATCCCTCTTCATCCCAACCCAATGATAATACCGTTTGAGGTCACGGTACATCTTGGTAGCACCCGGATGAATCGAAAACTTGCTCGAATGAGCCTCTCTCAAAACCTCATGCCTCAACTCCTCATCCTTAGGCACACAAACTCGCCCACGAACCAAAATAGTTCCATTCGAAGAGACCTGATACTCAGAACCAACCGCCTGCGAAGCATCAATCAAACCCTGATCACTATGCTGCGCCACCCTGATCCTACTGAGTAAATCTGCCTGATCAGCTGCCTCTAAACCCAAAGGCTCCTCTGAAATAGCACAAAGACGCAATGTATTAATCTCGCTGACCAAAGACTCAACACCACGCTCTCTATCTGAATCAACCCTCCGTCGACTCAAAGCATCTGCCACCAAATTGGCCTTGCCTGGATGATAAACAATATCCAGGTCATAATCTGCCAGAAACTCCACCCAACGCGTCTGTCTCGCATTCAGCAAAGGCTGAGTGAAAATATGCTGTAGACTCTTGTGATCTGTAAAGATCTGCACTCTACCACCATAAAGATAAGACCTCCAAATCTTGAGTGCAAAAACCACTGCTCCCAACTCAAGATCATGTGTAGGACGGTTGCGCTCACTGCCCTGCAACTGCCTCGATGCATAGGCAATCACTCTGCCCTCCTGCATCAAAACACAACCAAGTCCAACACCTGAAGCATCTGTGTACACAACATATGGCTTCCCCGGGTCAGGTAATGCCAAAACAGGTGTACTAGTCAACATCTCCTTGAGCTTCCCAAAGCTCTCCTCGCACTCCGGCGACCACACAAACGGCACATCCTTGCCAGTCAACCTCGTCATCGGCTGAGACATACTCGCAAACCCCTTGACGAACCTTCTGTAGTAGCCTGCTAAACCCAGAAAACTCCTGATCTCGGTAGCACTACTCGGTCTAGGCCAATCCCTGATAGCCTCAATCTTAGCCGGATCCACAGAAACTCCCTCTGCAGAAACAATATGGCCAAGAAAACCCATCTCCCTCTGCCAAAAGCTGCACTTGCTCAACTTAGCAAACAGCTTCTGCTCTCGAAGCTTCTCCAAAACAAGCCTCAAATGAGTCGCATGCTCCTCTGGACTCCTCGAATACACCAAAATGTCATCAATGAAAATAATGACAAACACGTCCAGAAACTCCCTGAACACGTCGTTCATCAACCTCATAAATGCTGCCGGCGCATTAGTCAAGCCAAAAGGCATGACCACAAACTCGAAATGCCCATACCTCGTCCGAAAAGCTGTCTTCCGGACATCTGCCTCATCTATCGGAATCTGATGATAACCCGATGCCAAATCAATCTTGGAGAACCAAGTAGCCCCTCTCAACTGATCCAACAACTCATCGATCCTCGGAAGTGGGTACCTGTTCTTCACTGTGACTCGGTTAAGTCCCCGGTAATCGATGCACAACCGGAAACTGCCATCCTTCTTCTTCACAAACAACACTGGCGCTCCCCAAGGCGACACACTAGGTCTGATGAACCCTTTACTCAAAAGGTCCTCTAACTGCTTCTTCAGCTCTGCCATCTCTGCTGGAGCCATCCTGTAAGGTGTCTTCGATATCGGAGCTGTCCCGGGCTCTAAATCAATCGTGAAAGGATCTGACCGAGATGGTGGCAATCCCTTCAGCGACCGAAATACATCCTCGAAATCCTGGACAACCTGAATATCCTGCAGACTCACCTCACCACTGGACTCTGTCATAGTGATCGTCGCCAAATAGGCTTCGCAGCCCCGCTCTAACAACTGCTCTGCCTGAATAGCTAAAATTACTATACTCCCCGAAGTCGGTCTCACTCCCTGATAAACCAACTTCCCTGCATCCTGCTCAAACACCACTCTACCTCTGTAGCAATCCAGATGAACTCGGTATAGAGATAACCAGTCCATCCCCAAAATTACGTCATACAGTTCCACCGGACTGATGACTAAATCTGCTGGCATAGACTGCCCCGCAATCTGCACGTCAACTGCTCTAGCTCTGCCCGAAGTAGCCAAATAACCACCACCAGCCACCTTGACAAAGCCTGAAGCCTCGCCATCGCTACTCCGAATACCACTACCCTCAGCTCTCTCCGGAGTTATGAAGCAATTAGATGCTCCCGAGTCAAACAACACGTGAGACTCAAAATCGCCAACTAACAAGGTCCCTACACAATTCCACAAGTGTTGAGAACCTCTAACTCTATCACAGTAAAATAACAGAAACAGACAACACCAACAATTCTACCTTAAGAATTTAAAAGTCTGAGTCAAGATTTTACCTGTGATCTGGCCTGACTGACTGGTCTGGCCCACCTCTGCCGAAGTATACACTCTCGGCGCACCACCTGACTGCAACGCCGCAACCTGCGCTGCTGACTGAATAGCCAACGGCTGAATCGCCGCTGCCACTGCTCTCTGCTGCAACTTGGGACACATTGTCTTGATATGCCCCGGCTCCCTGCAGTAGTAGCACACTGTCGACTCTCTGGATCCCGCCCTCTTGGGGCAAGTCGCCACTCTGTGATCCAGACTCCCACAACCAAAACACCCACCCGTACTCGGGCTACTAGCAGATATCTCGTCTGCTCTCCTCTTCTGGCCCTGCGCAGGCCTACTGCCCCTGCCGTAACCAGAACTGTGACCTCTGCGCTGCTGATGCTGCTGCTGGCCCCGAGGATGGGTAGCAGGAACAACTGCAACTGGAACAACCGCCGTACTCACCGGCTCACGCAAGTCCTCCTCAATGGACGCTGCCAACTCCACTAAACCCGCTCTAGTGTGGTACATACCACCTCTGCACTGCGTCCTGATGTTCCTCCGAAGTCCCTGAAGAAACCGCGACGTCAATGCTCGCTCACTGATCAGCTCACCACCAGAAAAGACCACCAATCTGCAGAACTCTGCATCATACTCTCGAACAGACCTCTCACCCTGAGTCAAGTCCAAAAACCTCAACTGCAGCCTGTCACGAGCCTCCTGAGGGAAAAACTTGTGGTTGAACTCCTCGACGAAGTCAACCCAAGTCCAAACCTCTCTCCTGGTCCTAACAGACCTCCACCACAAATGTGCATCACCTCCAAGGTAGTGCACCGCCAGCTCAACCTGAAACTGCTCCGGACAACGAACAGAATCGAAGTTCCTCTCTAACCTCTGACGCCACTCATCAGCCTGCTCTGGAGTAACACCGCCCTCAAACGTAGGCGTACCAATCCTCTGCATCTCCCTCATCATCTCACGATAAGGAGAAACCCCAACTGCAACACCCTGCTGCACCGCAGCCTCCTGCTGCTCAACAAAACCGGCACCAACATGTGCCCCGGCACCAACCTGTGCCCCGGCCGCTGGAGGTGCAACCGGAGCCTGCTGTGGAACTGCCTGAGGAAGACGTGCCAACAACTGCGTCAGTAGCCCCACAATCAACTCTCCCTGAGCTAAAGCAGCGCCCCCACCGGGAACCGCTCCAGCTCCTGCGCCACCACTGGCACCTGAGTTAGCCCCACCGGCCAACGAAACCGACTGTGTCACCGACGCTGCCGCCACACTAGGCGCTGCACTCTCTACGGAAACCTCAGCCTCTGGCACTCCACGACCAGCACCCCGACCTCCACGACCCGCTGCTCGCCCACCGCGACCAGCTCCTCTGCCCCCACGGGCTGCACCGCGACCACGACCACGGCCACGACCACGACCTGCGTCCATCTCTCTGCACTACCACCAAGTACAGAAAAAGAGCAAAGGTCAAAACACAGACACAAAACCAAAACACACCAATTATCCAACTCACTTACCCGCGGAAAACTGGAAGACCGAGAGGATGAGACTAGACCACTAACTGACTAACTCACATAATCAATTAAACACATAGTCCAATCCACTCAACACTAACAGTCCTAAAACCGTATTTGCTCTGATACCAAAATGAAACAACCAAGCTTTTTTTTTTTTTTTTTATAATTAGCCCAGATTAACATTCCCATAAATATTAATCCTCAACAGCTAATTCAACACAATGCGGAAGAAAACCAATATTATTAAATCATAAATAATTATTCAACAATAACCAATAAAGAATAAAACCAATAAAACCAATAACCAATAAGCAACCTAAACCGGTTTGCTACATTATTAAAATAAAGTCTAACACCCTAAACTCATGAATATCTGGTCAACCATAACAACAAAGCCAGAATCAAATTCCTAATCTCATCATCCTCTTCTCTCGGTCTCTTTCCGCGGAAGAACATTGCTGTTACCTGCATCACATTACGAAAGAGATGCGTAAGTATTATCATAAATACTTAGTGAGTGGATCATCCTGCCTACAGGCCAATTACGTCAAACAATAGACAATACATCACAATAAACAACCAGAAAGACAATGCAATAACCAATACATCAACTACCTGTGAGGAAACCCACGTTTCCTGACACCCAGGTCGGTGTCGACCGACACCTCTATGGTGTCGATCGACGCCATCCTCCCGAGTGTCGATCGACACTCACAGAGTGTCGCTCGACACCGGCTCGACGCCCAGACACCAACAGCAACGAAAATCGCATAAAACATCCAAAATCGTGGGATTCAACCCCCACATCGATCAATCAACACAATAACTCAATCATACTCAAGAACAACTCGAAAAACTCAATAACAAAACCGAAATCAAACAATCTCTAATGCTAACGGGCCTACAGTCACGCACTCACCTTGAAAAGGGATTGAAAGGAAGGAAAGGAGAAGGGAACAACGAAGAACAGCCACGGATTCAACCCATAAACTCAGAAATCACCTCCAATCCTCCAAAAATCGCCTAAGAACCTTGATATCTCGAAAACTGTGCCTTTCTCGCGGCCACAGGGCTTAAAAACGCGAGTCTAGGGCTTTTCTCGCCCAAACCAGCCCAAAACCAGCCGACTTGAATCAAACCGGTCGATTTCACCATAACCGGTGTCGATCGACACCCTCCCTTGGTGTCGGTCGACACCCATCGACCAAACCAACTCCAATTGCAAATCGATCGACTTAAACCGGAAATCAAACCCGATAACCGGTGTCGATCGACACCCTTCGGGTGTCGATCGATACTAGTCGTTCAGAAGAATTTGACACACTTTCTTCGCGATGCTTGAACCTTAGACCGACTGCACAACAATCAAACAAGAACATGCACAGCCAATCCTCAATTCACACCTCTAAGAGCATGTGCCAACTACTCCCGAACCCCTAGCATCGTCCAACACCACTTCCAAAACAACTTTCTGGTTCACGGATGTTACACGATATATATGAAAACTAAAATCACATTGATAAAGCAAACAAGATAACAAAGTAGTCTATGCGATTTAGTAGTGCGTACCTTACGTTTAGATTCTTAGGGAGTTGAATTCATGTTCAAATTCTAAACAACAAGCACAAATAACAACAAAAAACATAAGTCAGAAATCACAAATAATCAAAAATAAAAAAAGAAGTTTAACTGAAACTACCTCTCATAAGTTCATCTTGCATCTCAACATCCACAAACAATTGTTCTTGTCTTGTGACTCCTCAGTCACATTGATATCACATTTCAACCATTGCCGGTGCACATCAAGACTTCAATCATGTAGTGAGTCAAGCAACTTCTGGTTGGGTCCAAAACTCTACCTGAAGTGCTAAAGGCAGATTCAGATGCCACTAAAGACACTCACATTGCAAGTATATCTCTAACAACTAGTGACATAACCGAAAACTTAGGACTGTTCACTCTCCAAAAAGAAAGAACATCATACCCAGTACCAGTTATGACATGAGGATTCTCCACACTCTCTTTCTAGAACAAATCCAACTCATCAACATTTTCTCAAAAACCTGATTCTTGGACAAGCTCATTGTATATATCATTCATACTTTCGTACCGGAAGACCATTTCTAATAACGGTTCGCTGAGAAACTTCATCTAGAAACTGATCTTAAGACTGAGAAAATGCTCTATTTGACTGAGCAGAAGTAGATGTCAGTGACTCAGAACTAACCTTTTTCGCTATCATGTTATACTCATCAAACAGGTTCCTCATAATAGTATTAACTTCAGCACAAAGATTAGCAGCCTGGACGCTATCTTTACCATAAAGTTTCTCAAAACATCCCTGAACAAACTTCATCTTCTTGCTTGGATTAAAAACAGCAGCTACCATCACTAACTTTTCATCTCTACCCTCTTATCAAATGGATTATAGTATTTTTCTAACTTCTTTAACATTGACAAAGCTTTTGTACGTAAAGCTTCATCAGAACCAGAAGTAGTGTTTAGCGTAATTATGTTCTTACTAATAGTTACTATCGCATGATACAATTTATGAGAACAGGCAATAGTTGAAACTGAATGCACCAATGTGGCTTTGTAAATTATGATAAGGAATTAGACTAACCTATCAGCTGCTTCCCAATCAGCTCTAGATGGTGGTCCAAGAATCTCTTTGAAGTAATCATGATATGGCAAATCTAAAACATCCATCTTGTCAAACGCAGCTCGGAACTTCAAAGCTTTTTGTAGCATGAGATAAGTTTAATTCCATCTGGTCTTCACATCCAAAGGTAAGTTTCCTCTTTCAACTCTTCTCGTTTCTACAGAAGTAAATCCCACTGCGAATAGCATTAACATTGTCGCTTATCTCCAGCAAACCTTCCTTCACAATCATGTTGGTTATATGTGTAGCGCACATTAAATACATATATGCACCATTCAAAACCATTGCTTTATCTCCATTAAGTTGCTGGAATTCTTCTTGGAATAAAGTTAAGGCTGTCGTGTTTGTTGTGGTGTTGTCAACTGTGATGGAGAAAATCTTCTTGATGTCCCACTCGGCCAAGCAGTCAACAACCACCTTACAAATTGTAGCACCTTTGTGGTCGTAGACATTCTTAATCCCTATGATGAGCTTCTTTAAATTCCACCAGGCATCAACAAAATGAGCTTTTATTACCATGTAACTAGCTCCAGTTGGTGGAGAAACCCATATATATGTGGTGAGTGAAATCCTCTGGTTGTTATCTCCAAGAATATTCTTCATGGCTGCCTTCTTTTCCAAAAATATCTCCACAATATCTCTTGCGGTTGTTCTTCTAGAATGTGGTTTAGACAGACTAACCTTAGAGCAAATATGCTTCTACGCCAAGCTCTCTATGAACGCCAATGGTAACTCAGCCAACACCAACATCTCATTAGAAGCATGCCTGACTACCTTCTCATAAACTTTACACAGCCTAAGCTCACCATCATTTGGGAGCTTAGTCTGACCCTTGATATTGAAGTTATTAGCAGCATCCCACAATTGGTAAGCTTTGCAGGCCAGAAGTAGATGCTTCTTCATGCTGGATGTGCCTGACTTTGTTGCGATAACCATCTCTTTGTCACAGTGCCTAAGTTCTTATTCTCTTTCTTTGGGTTGAAGTGATCCCAAACCCAAGACCGCTTACTCCCTGACTTAGAACCGCTGTCTCCTTCTAATTCTTTCTTCTTGCCTTTCTTATTTTCTTGTCGATGTGTTGGTATTTCAACATCATCATCATCTGTTGATTCCGCTTCTTTCCGCTTGCCTTTGTTTTGTTTTGTCTTGTTTTGATCCTGTTGGTGTTTCAAGATCGACGTCATAATCTGGACTTCCACAAACGGCATCTGCATTAATTAAAAATTCGAAATTATTGTCGGATTTCAGAAACATAAACTCAAATATCAAAAACATGAAGTCATAAACATAAAGGAGTTTAGTTTAACAAGAATCTAAAATCACATAGAACATAAACAGAGACTATAGAGTTACAGAGAACACATTTTTGAACACTCAAGAATCAAAAGATAAACACAAAATCCAGTAAAAAGAAGTAAAACAGATTCACTGAACAAGAAGAAGTAACTACATTCAAATTGCATAAGAATCAAAAACTAAAATCACCAATTGTAAGTTTCAGGAAATCACATAATCCTAACAAACCACACATTAAGGTAACAACGTTTTCTACAGAGATACCATAAAAGTGAGCAAGTAAAGAAGAATATGATGATGCTTGAGACTTTGATACGATTTCTTAAAAGGATCAATAGCATACAATGAGAAAATTGAGCCATAGAGTACACAGATGTTTCAGAAATCCAGTAAAACAAAGAAGAACGATATTTGAAGAGCAAATAGACAATCACTTATACAAATCTCATCAATCAATTTAGAAAACAGAAAACAGTTGGGTACCTTCGACCGATTTCGAGATGTCTCTGATGGAGGAGAAGATGTCGTCGAAGGATTGTGTAGGGTTTCCAGTTTGTGATTTGGGATATCGGTTGCATGCAACCTTAGACGGGATTTGCAAAGGAACTAGGGAAGTGGGAATAATGGTAAAGTGATATTGTCGGAATACGTTTAATTATTTCTCGGGTTCCCATCGGGTCTCGGGTAAAAATCCGACCCGAACCGAGAATTGGAAGTAGAATTTATATGGATTTGAAATATTTTTTTATTTATTTATTTTTATCATCTTTTGTGGGCCACAACTGTAACATCCGCAAACCAGAAAGTTGTTTTGGAAGTGGTGTTGGGCGATGCTAGGGGTTCGGGAGTAGTTGGCAAATGCTCTTAGAGGTGTGAATTGAAGATTGGCTGTACATGTTCTTGTTTGATTGTTGTGCAGTCGGTTTAAGATTCAAGCACCGCGAAGAAAGTGTGTTAAATCCTTCTGAACGACTAGTATCGATCGACACCCTTCGGGTGTCGATCGACACCAGTTATCAGGATCGATTCCGGTTTAAGTCGATTGCGCGTTTGATTTGAGGTTGGTTTCGGTTTGGTCGATGGGTGTCGACCGACACCAAGGAAGGGTGTCGATCGACACCGGTTATTGAGAAATCGACCGGTTTGATTCAAGTCGGCTGGTTTTGTTCAGTTTGGGGCAAGGAAAGCCCTAGGTCGCGATTTAAAAGTCTGTAGCCGCGAGAGAGGCTCAGTTTTCGAGGCAGAAGTGTTTTTGAGAGAAAAATGTGATTTCCAGAGAGATTTTGGAGTTTGGAGACTTGTTTTGTTGCTGTTCTTCGTTGTTCTATCTCTTCTCCATCTTTCCAATCCGTTTATAAGGTGAGTGCGTGACTGTAGGTCCGTTAAGCGTTAGAGATTGTGTGATTTCGGATTTATGATGTGTTCTTGAGATTGTTTATGCTGGATTTCGTGTTTTGATAGCATTGGGGCGTTGAAAACCCTTAGATTTTTGTGTTATTGCGATTTGGAATGCGATTTTCGTTGATGTTGGTTTCTGGGCGTCGAGCCGGTGTCGAGCGACACTCGATGAGTGTCGATCGACACTCGGGAGGCTGGCGTCGATCGACACCATAGAAGTGTCGGTCGACACCGACCTGGGTGTCAGGAAACGTGGTTTCCTGACAGGTAGTTGATGTTATTTTTGTTGCATTGTCATTGTTGTTGATTAGTGTGCTGTATTGTCTATTGTTTGACGTAATTGGCCTGTAGGCAGGATGATCCACTCACTAAGTATTTATGATAATTCTTACGCATCTCTATTCCAATGTGATGCAGGTAACAGCAATGTTCTTCCGCGGAAAGAGACCGAGAGAAGAGGATGATGAGATTAGGAATTTGATATTGGCATTGTTGTTGTGGTTGACAAGGAATTCTTAGGGTGTTAATTTATTTTAATAATGTATCAAAACCTGGTTATGGTTGCTTATTGGTTATTTGGTTTATAGGTTTTATTCTTCATTGGTTATTTGTTATACGGTTATTCATGATTTAATAATATTGGTTTCTTCCGCATTTTGTTGTTGAATTAGCTGTTGAGGATTACATTTATGGGAATGTTAATCTGGGCTAACTATAAAAAAAAAAAAAAAGCTTGGTTGTTTCATTTTTGGTATCAGAGCAAATACGGTTTTAGGACTGTTAGAATTGGATGAATTGGGCTGTGTGATTAATTGATTATGTGAGTTAGTCAGTTAGTGGTCTAGTCTCATCCTCTCGGTCTTCCAGTTTTCCGCGGGTAAGTGAGTTGGGTATTTGGTGTGTTGTGGTTTTGTGTTGTGTGTTGACTTTGCTCTTTTTCTGAACTTGGTGGTAGTGCAGAGAGATGGACGCAGGTCGTGGTCGTGGCCGTGGTCGTGGACGCGGTGCAGCCCGTGGGTGCAGAGGAGCTGGTCGCGGTGGGCGAGCAGAGGAGCTGGTCGCGGTGGGCGAGCAGCGGGTCGTGGAGGTCGGGGTGCTGGTCGTGGAGTGCCAGAGGCTGAGGTTTCCGTAGAGAGTGCAGCGCCTAGTGTGGCGGCAGCGTCGGTGACACAGTCTGTTTCGTTGGCCGGTGGGGCTAACTCAGGTGCCAGTGGTGGCGCAGGAGCTGGAGCGGTTCCCGGTGGGGGCGCTGCTTTAGCTCAGGGAGAGTTGATTGTGGGGCTACTGACGCAGTTGTTGGCACGTCTTCCTCAGGCAGTTCCACAGCAGGCTCCGGTTGCACCTCCAGCGGCCGGGGCACAGGTTGGTGCCGGGGCACATGTTGGTGCCGGTTTTGTTGAGCAGCAGGAGGCTGTGGTGCAGCAGGGTGTTGCAGTTGGGGTTTCTCCTTATCGTGAGATGATGAGGGAGATGCAGAGGATTGGTACGCCTACGTTTGAGGGCGGTGTTACTCCAGAGCAGGCTGACGAGTGGCGTCAGAGGTTAGAGAGGAACTTTGATTCTGTTCGATGTCCGGCACAGTTTCAGGTTGAGTTGGCAGTGCACTACCTTGGAGGTGATGCACATTGGTGGTGGAGGTCTGTTAGGACTAGGAGAGAGGTATGGACTTGGGTTGACTTCGTCGAGGAGTTCAACCACAAGTTTTTTCCCTCAGGAGGCTCGTGACAGATTGCAGTTGAGGTTTCTAGACTTGACGCAGGGTGAGAGGTCTGTCCGGGATTATGATGCAGAGTTTTGCAGATTATTGGTGCATTCTGGTGGTGAGCTGATCAGTGAGCGGGCATTGACGTCGCGGTTTCTTCAGGGACTTCGGAGGAACATCAAGACGCAGTGCAGAGGTGGTATGTACCACACCAGAGCGGGTTTAGTGGAGTTGGCAGCGTCCATTGAGGAGGACTTGCGTGAGCCGGTGAGTACGGCGGTTGTTCCAGTTGCAGTTGCTCCTGCTACCCATCCTCGGGGCCAGCAGCAGCATCAGCAGCGCAGAGGTCACAGTTCTGGTTACGGCAGGGGCAGCAGGCCTGCGCAGGGCCAGAAGAGGAGAGCAGACGAGATATCTGCTAGTAGCCCGAGTACGGGTGGTTGTTTTGGTTGTGGTAGTCTGGATCACAGAGTGGCGACTTGCCCCAAGAGGGCGGGATCCAGAGAGACTCCAGTGTGCTTCTACTGCAGGGAGCCGGGGCATATCAAGACTATGTGTCCCAAGTTGCAGCAGAGAGTAGTGGCAGCGGCGATTCAGCCGTTGGCTATTCAGTCAGCAGCGCAGGTTGCGGCGTTGCAGTCGGGTGGAGCGCCGAGAGTTTATACTTCGGCAGAGGTGAGCCAGACCAGTCAATCAGGCCAGATCACAGGGACCTTGTTAGTTGGAGGTTTTGAGTCTCACGTTCTGTTTGACTCGGGAGCATCTAATTGCTTCATAACTCCGGAGAGAGCTGAGGGTAGTGGTATTCGGAGTAGCGATGGCGAGGCTTCAGGCTTTGTCAAGGTGGCCGGTGGTGGTTATTTGGCTACTTCGGGCAGAGCTAGAGCAATTGATGTGCAGATTGCGGGGCAGTCTATGCCAGCAGATTTAGTCATCAGTCCGGTGGAGCTGTATGACGTGATTTTGGGGATGGACTGGTTATCCTTATACCGAGTTCATCTGGATTGCTACAGAGGTAGAGTGGTGTTTGAGCAGGATGCAGGGAAGTTGGTTTATCAGGGAGTGAGACCGACTTCGGGGAGTATAGTGATTTCAGCTATTCAGGCAGAGCAGTTGTTAGAGCGGGGCTGCGAAGCCTATTTGGCGACGATCACTATGACAGAGTCCAGTGGTGAGGTGAGTCTGCAGGATATTCAGGTTGTCCAGGATTTTGAGGATGTATTTCGGTCGTTGAAGGGATTGCCACCATCTCGGTCAGATCCTTTCACGATTGATTTAGAGCCCGGGACAGCTCCGATATCGAAGACACCTTACAGGATGGCTCCAGCAGAGATGGCAGAGCTGAAGAAGCAGCTAGAGGACCTGTTGAGTAAAGGGTTCATCAGACCTAGTGTTTCGCCGTGGGGAGCGCCAGTGTTGTTTGTTAAGAAGAAGGATGGCAGTTTTCGGTTGTGCATTAATTACCGGGGACTTAACCGAGTCACAGTGAAGAACAGGTACCCACTTCCGAGGATCGATGAGTTGTTGGATCAGTTGAGAGGGGCTACTTGGTTCTCTAAGATTGACTTGGCATCGGGTTATCATCAGATCCCGATAGATGAGGCAGTTGTCCGGAAGACAGCTTTTCGGACGAGGTATGGGCATTTCGAGTTTGTGGTCATGCCTTTCGGTTTGACTAATGCGCCGGCAGCGTTTATGAGGTTGATGAACGACGTATTCAGGGAGTTTCTGGATGTGTTTGTCATTATTTTCATTGATGACATTTTGGTGTATTCGAGGAGTCCAGAGGAGCATGCGACTCATTTGAGGCTTGTGTTGGAGAAGCTTCGAGAGCAGAAGCTGTATGCTAAGTTGAGCAAGTGCAGCTTTTGGCAGAGGGAGATGGGTTTTCTTGGCCATATTGTTTCTGCAGAGGGAGTTTCTGTGGATCCGGCTAAGATTGAGGCCATCAGGGATTGGCCTAGACCGAGTAGTGCTACCGAGATCAGGAGTTTTCTGGGTTTAGCAGGCTACTACAGGAGGTTTGTCAAGGGGTTTGCGAGCATGTCTCAGCCGATGACGAGGTTGACTGGCAAGGATGTGCCGTTTGTGTGGTCGCCGGAGTGCGAGGAGAGCTTTGGGAAGCTCAAGGAGATGTTGACTAGTACACCTGTTTTGGCATTACCCGACCCGGGGAAGCCATATGTAGTGTACACAGATGCTTCAGGTGTTGGACTGGGTTGTGTTTTGATGCAGGAGGGCAGAGTGATTGCCTATGCTTCGAGGCAGTTGCAGGGCAGTGAGCGCAACCGTCCTACGCATGATCTTGAGTTGGGAGCAGTGGTTTTTGCACTCAAGATTTGGAGGTCTTATCTTTATGGAGGTAGAGTGCAGATCTTTACAGATCACAAGAGTCTACAGCATATTTTCACTCAGCCTTTGCTGAATGCGAGACAGACGCGTTGGGTGGAGTTTCTGGCAGACTATGACCTGGATATTGTCTATCATCCGGGCAAGGCCAACTTGGTGGCAGATGCGTTGAGTCGACGGAGGGTTGATTCAGATAGGGAGCGTGGTGTTGAGGCTTTGGTCAGCGAGATTAGTACATTGCGTCTTTGTGCTATTTCAGAGGAGCCTTTGGGTTTAGAGGCAGCTGATCAGGCAGATTTACTCAGTAGGATCAGAGTGGCGCAGCAGAGTGATCAGGGTTTGATTGATGCTTCGCAGGCGGTTGGTTCTGAGTATCAGGTCTCATCGAATGGGACTATCTTGGTTCGTGGGCGAGTTTGTGTGCCCAAGGATGAGGAGTTGAGGCATGAGGTTTTGAGAGAGGCTCATTCGAGCAAGTTTTCGATTCATCCGGGTGCGGCCAAGATGTACCGTGACCTCAAACGGTATTATCATTGGGTTGGGATGAAGAGGGATGTGGCAGATTGGGTTGCGAGGTGCAACACTTGTTCTTTGGTCAAGGCAGAGCATCAGATGCCTAGTGGTCTTTTGCAGAGTTTACCCATTCCAGAGTGGAAGTGGGATATGATCACTATGGATTTTGTTGTGGGATTACCTATTTCACGGACATTCGATGCTATTTGGGTCATTGTAGATCGCTTGACCAAGTCAGCACATTTCTTGGCCATCAAGAAGACAGATGGAGCGGCTGTCTTGGCTAGGAAGTTTGTGCGAGAGATTGTGAGGCTGCATGGAGTGCCAGCCAGTATTGTGTCGGATAGAGATCCGAGGTTTGCTTCAGAGTTTTGGAGGGCATTTCAGACTGAGATGGGCACTAAGGTGCATATGAGTACAACGTATCATCCGCAGACAGATGGGCAGTCAGAGAGGACTATTCAAACTTTGGAGGATCTGCTTAGGATGTGTGTGCTGGATTGGGGTGGTCATTGGGCTGATCATCTGTGTTTGGCAGAGTTTGCATATAACAACAGTTTTCAGTCTAGTATTGGCATGGCTCCTTATGAGGCGTTGTATGGGAGGCCATGTAGGACACCCTTATGCTGGACCCAAGTGGGGGAGCGCAGCATGTTTGGAGCTAGTTTTGTTCAGGAGACGACGGAGAAGATCCGTGTCTTGAGACTGAACATGAAGGAGGCTCAGGATAGACAGAGGAGTTATGCAGATAGGCGGCGACGTGAGCTTGAGTTTCAGGTGGGAGATAGAGTTTATCTCAAGATGGCTATGTTGAGGGGCCCTAACAGGTCCACAGCAGAAAACAAGCTCAGTCCGCGTTTTATGGGTCCGTTTCCAAGGGTGGAGCGAGTTGGGCCAGTGGTTTATCGGTTGGAGTTGCCACCGATTATGAGCGCCTTTCATAAGGTGTTTCATGTTTCGATGTTGAGGAGGTGTTTGCGTCCTTCAGAGGAGGTAGTGGTTGAGATTCCAGAGGATCTTCAGCCAGATATGACAGTTCCGGCAGTTCATGTGAGGATTCTTGAGAGGAGAGTCAAGGTTCTGCAGAACAAGAGGGTGCCATTGTTGAGAGTCTTGTGGGACTGTAGCGGCACAGAGGAGCAGACTTGGGAGCCAGAGGCAAAGATGAAGCTGAAGTTCGGAAAGTGGTTCGACAAGCAGGCTGTGGAGTGATTCATCTTTGTGGTTCTAGTCTTGTTTTGGTTTTTGTTGTTGTTGGTTTTGGATATATGTATTTTCGTTTTGTAGTACGATATACATTTTTGGAGTTATATGAGATGGAGTTTTGCCTCATATATTTTTGGTTATGGTTTGGGATGTTACAAGTTTCTTTGGCCGGTGGGGTCATCGAGAGTTTTTAGTCACATGTTGGTACGCGTTTCAGATTTTATTACTCGTTTTGTCTAGAGGCGTGGGCCTTGTAGACGGTGGTTCTATTTGTGTTGGGACGTTAGGTGCCCAACGGACTTATATTGGGGGTCGCTACCTCGATATGGGTTGTTTTAGTGACAGTGGGTCACGTTTTGGTTGTGGCTTCGGGTCACGTTTTGGTTTGGTGGCAGTGGTCACATTTTGGTACTGGACCGTGAGTCGCAGTATGGATGTCATGACAGTGGATTATGGCATTGAGAGTAATAATATCTTGGAAACATGCGTATAACAAAGGACTAAAATTTGAGTTTTGAGGTCTTGGAGAGACGTTTGTGTTGGGATTCGAGGACGAATCCAGTTTAGTGGGGGAGAATTGTAACATCCGCAAACCAGAAAGTTGTTTTGGAAGTGGTGTTGGGCGATGCTAGGGGTTCGGGAGTAGTTGGCACATGCTCTTAGAGGTGTGAATTGAAGATTGGCTGTACATGTTCTTGTTTGATTGTTGTGCAGTCGGTTTAAGATTCAAGCACCGCAAAGAAAGTGTGTTAAATCCTTCTGAACGACTAGTATCGATCGACACCCTTCGGGTGTCGATCGACACCAGTTATCAGGGTCGATTCCGGTTTAAGTCGATTGCGCGTTTGATTTGAGGTTGGTTTCGGTTTGGTCGATGGGTGTCGACCGACACCAAGGAAGGGTGTCGATCGACACCGGTTATTGAGAAATCGACCGGTTTGATTCAAGTCGGCTGGTTTTGTTCAGTTTGGGGCAAGGAAAGCCCTAGGTCGCGATTTAAAAGTCTGTAGCCGCGAGAGAGGCTCAGTTTTCGAGGCAGAAGTGTTTTTGAGAGAAAAATGTGATTTCCAGAGAGATTTTGGAGTTTGGAGACTTGTTTTGTTGCTGTTCTTCGTTGTTCTATCTCTTCTCCATCTTTCCAATCCGTTTATAAGGTGAGTGCGTGACTGTAGGTCCGTTAAGCGTTAGAGATTGTGTGATTTCGGATTTATGATGTGTTCTTGAGATTGTTTATGCTGGATTTCGTGTTTTGATAGCATTGGGGCGTTGAAAACCCTTAGATTTTTTATGTTATTGCGATTTGGAATGCGATTTTCGTTGATGTTGGTTTCTGGGCGTCGAGCCGGTGTCGAGCGACACTCGATGAGTGTCGATCGACACTCGGGAGGCTGGCGTCGATCGACACCATAGAAGTGTCGGTCGACACCGACCTGGTGTCAGGAAACGTGGTTTCCTGACAGGTAGTTGATGTTATTTTTGTTGCATTGTCATTGTTGTTGATTAGTGTGCCGTATTGTCTATTGTTTGACGTAATGGCCTGTAGGCAGGATGATCCACTCACTAAGTATTTATGATAATACTTACGCATCTCTATTCCAATGTGATGCAGGTAACAGCAATGTTCTTCCGCGGAAAGAGACCGAGAGAAGAGGATGATGAGATTAGGAATTTGATATTGGCATTGTTGTTGTGGTTGACAAGGAATTCTTAGGGTGTTAGTTTATTTTAATAATGTAGCAAAACCTGGTTAGGGTTGCTTATTGGTTATTTGGTTTATAGGTTTTATTCTTCATTGGTTATTTGTTATACGGTTATTCATGATTTAATAATATTGGTTTCTTCCGCATTTTGTTGTTGAATTAGCTGTTGAGGATTACATTTATGGGAATGTTAATCTGGGCTAACTATAAAAAAAAAAAAAAAAAGCTTGGTTGTTTCAACAACAGGCCGGCCTACGGACCCATTATCTTCCCAATGAAGAAATTAACCCCACATGGGGGAAGGTGGAGTCGAACTCCAGATGAGATGGTAGCAGAGGTGTAATGCAACCAATGGCCCACATGCTCCTCTCTGGATTTGAAAGATTTTAAAAGTGAAAAGAATCCCTAATATATTAAAAGAGAATGCATTATCAAAATAACCTTTCTCTCATGTGTAATTAACAACTTTGCCATTGCTGATGTGTCATCACTAGGTTCATTCTCAAGAGATTTTTTAATTAAACCTAAGATTACTAGAGAATTTACAATGAATGCCATTATATATTATATCTAAAGAATCAAATATGTATTATTCAACTAATCATATATATAACTATTAATAAAAAATTATCATTCTCCTTCCTTAATTGGCAATTACGACAATAAGTAAATAAGGAATATATGAGATTCAATTTAGTTCTTTCATAATAATTGTTTTTTAAATCATTATATATCTCCTATCATCTTTGTTTAACTTTATTTTATAAAATAATTTGAATCACAATATAAAAAATCTAATGAAGAAAATCTTAAACTTTTTCTGTATATGCCATGATTTGAATTTTTAAAAACAATAATAATCACTAAAACTGTTAAAATTATCATATTGGATATGCTATTGACTTATTGTGTGGAGATGTAGAAATATATTATAAAAAATAGATTATATGCAACCATATGAGTAGGAAACCTCATTTAGTAGGTATCCAAATGTAAATTGTTTTTTTTATATTCGATTTAATATGATTTTTAATTAAACTATATAATTAAATCAAATAAAACAATTTTTTATAAATATTTTATTTTAATCAAAATTTTGAATATTACTATATCTGTTTCAACTTTCAATATAAAATTAATTATATTTTTGTTATTTTGACAATTTGGATTTTGCATATTGTTTTCTTATTAGTTAGTTGTTTTGGAATTAATAAAACGTGTTTAAGTTTTCAAAAAAAAAATAGTTTTAATCCGAACATAAAACTTCTTATCTTATTATATTGTAGTCATTTGGGTTTTATGTATCTTGATTAAATTTATCATATTAAATCTATGCCTACGGTTAAATCTTTAATTTGTTTACTTTTTTAAAAAAATGGTTTAAGATACTTAATTTCCACACTATAAACGAACACAAGAACCAAACTAAGGTAAAAATCCGTCGCATAAAATTTCGAAATAGATAAATATACATTTTTTAATAAAATACAAATTTAGTAACCATCACCCCGTGCAGAGCGCGGGTCCAACCCTAGTTGTTAAATTTATATGTAAAAACCCAATAACCGAACCTGATCCGAACCGATGTTTTATGGTCGGTTCCGGTTCGGGTCTTGAGGTCTCGATAAAATATCCAGGCCTAGCTTCAAGTAATCTGATTATCACTTTGGAAGCCTTCATTTATAGATTAATACCCTACTAATTTAGATAGTGATACATGTTAGTATTATATTTGGTATTTTTTAATTGATTTATTGATTTATTTTTCTTTAGTTTAATATAATGGATAAATTAATATTTATTTGAAAAAAAAAATATTTTGATAGATGCTACATTTTTGTTCTGAAAATCCTGTAGAAATTTGTATGTCATCAACTAACTTAGGTGATGAAACTAATACCAATAAGTACATCCTAAAAGTCTCGGTCAATAATATTGTTGTAACATCCGTAAACCAAAGTTCTGAGTTTTTGAGGGGTGTCGAGCGACACCAAGGTGGTGTCGATCGACACCGGTCCGAAAATCGAATTTCCGGTTCGATTTGAGTCGCTGGTTTTGTGGGTTAAGGGCAAGTGAGCCCTAAGTCTCGAAATAAAAAGGGAAGCAGCCGCTGGGTGGCTCATATTTCGAGGTTTTTCAAGGCAGAGGAGTTCTAGAGTTATTTTGTGGAGTTTTGTGAAGTTTCTGAGGTGTTTGCTGGTTGTTCTTCCCTGTCCATCTTCCTTTCCTCCCTTTCAATCCAAATCCAAGGTGAGTGCGTGACTGTGGGCTTGGGATTTCCGGATTTAGGATGTTAGATGAATACATTGATGTTTCTAGTTGTTGTTCTTGAGTTATGTGATGATTTTCGTGTTGATAATGGTGTTGAATCGTGTGTGTGAATGATTTGTTTGAGTTTATGTGTGTTCAGTGCCGATCTGTTGCACTCGGATTCGAGCAGACGACCGAGTGTCGATCGACACCAAGTTTGGTGTCGGTCGACACCACCGGTTTTGTCTGGTTTAATCCAATTTGAATTGGAATGATGGTTTAATCGAATTGAAATTGGTTTAATCCGGTTTAATGGTTGTAATTAATTAAATTGGTTAATTGAAATGGTTTAATTAATTATTTTCGGATTAATAATTAATTAAGATTATTATTTAATTATGAGAATTATTTAATAATTATTTGGAATTATTTTAATGGTGGAAAAATATTTAATAATTGTGGAAATTATTTTAAAATACTTTAATTATCTGGAAATTGCGTAATTGGCCCGTGGGCAGAGTGATCGCTTCACTAAGTATTTATGATAATACTTACGCATCTCCTTTCCTGTGATGCAGGTGGTAGAAATGTCTAAACGCGGAATCAAGGCTGAAGAAGAGGATGATAGGATTTATGTTTTATTCCTTTTGCTTAAGTTGTTAGAATTATTTGATATTTGATTCATTTGATTTATTTGATTATTGACTTCTGTTGTTGAATTGGATTTATGATTTATTGAATTATTTATTTTAAGACTTCCGCTAGAATTGTTTAAGTAAAAAAAAAAAAAAAAAAGCTTGGTCGTTTCATTTTGGTATCAGAGCCTAGACGGTTTTAGGACGTGCTAGGTTGATAGTTTTAGTATCATCCTCTTCGGGCTTCAGGAGATTCCGCGGTGAGTTTCGTTTGTGTTGTTAGTTTTCGTGTTTTGTATCTCACCTCTTTGTTCCATACAGTGAGATGGACGGTGGTGCTCGAGGTAGAGGTAGAGGCCGAGGTGCAGGTCGCGGTCGTGGCCGTGGCAGAGGTCGTGGAGGTCGTGGAGGTCGGGGTCATGGCGAGCCAGAGGATTCGGGCGAGAGTGTTGCGCCGAGTGTGGCGACTGCGTCGGTGACCCAGTCTATTTCAGCGGCGAGTGAGGCCGGTGTGGGCGTCGGTGGTGGCGCGGGGGTTGGAGCGGCCCCAGGTGGGGGTGCGGCTCCGGCTCAGGGTCGAGATGACCTGGTTGTGGGGTTACTGACACAGTTGCTGGCACGTTTTCCGCCAGTGGTTCCTCAGCAGGCTCCGGGTGTTCCTCCGATGGCCGGTGTACCGCAGGGTGCGCCAGCGTTTGGGCAGCAGGATGCTGCAGTACTTGGTCAGCCGGGTGCGGCTTTTGTTGGGCAGCAGGGAGTTGCGGTGGTTGGTCATCCGTCCTATTTAGAGATGGTGGGACAGATGCAGCGTATTGGGACGCCTTTCTTTGAGGGCGGAGTTGGTCTAGAGGTGGCCGATGAGTGGAGGTCGAGAGTGGAGCGGAACTTCCAGTCGATCAGGTGTCCGGTTCAGTATCAGGTTGAGTTAGCGGTCCACTATCTGAGTGGTGACGCGCATTTGTGGTGGCGGGCTGTTCAGGGCAGGAGAGCTGTCTGGACTTGGGGCGAGTTTGTGGCGGAGTTTGACGCCAAGTACTTTCCTCAGGAGGCTCGAGATAGACTTCATATGCGGTTTATCGCTTTGACGCAGGGAGACCGTTCAGTGCGTGAGTACGACGCAGAGTTTAGCAGGCTAGTGGTGCATACTGGTCCCGGTATAGGTGGCGAGCGCAGTGTTATGCAGAGGTTTCTTCAGGGGCTTCGTCCGAGTATCAGGACTAAGTGCCGAGGTCGTGACTATACCGTGAGAGCTGAGCTAGTGGAGCTGGCAGCTTCTATTGAGGAGGACCTTCGTGAGCAGGCTGGTCCGGTGGTGGTGCCGTCTGCGGATGCTCCTGCTATCCAGCCTCGGAGTCAGCAGCAGCAGTCGCAGCAGCGCCGTAGTTCGAGTGTTGGTTCTGGTTCTGGCAGGGGCAGCAGGCCTGCACAGGGTCAGAAGAGGAGTCGGGAGGAGTCTTCTTCCGGCAGCCGTTTTCCTCGTGGTTCGTGTTACGGGTGCAGCAGTACGGAGCACCGAGTGTCTAGTTGTCCCAAGAAGGAGGTGCCTCGGGATACAAGGGATACTAGAGTGTGTTTCCATTGCGGAGAGTCGGGACATATCAGGCCGAGGTGTCCCAAGATGCAGAGTTTGACAGTGGCAGCAGTTCAGCCGATAGCGGCTCGACCAATGACTCAGGTGGCAGCGGTTCAGCCAGTGGGCCAGTTGGGGGCGGGACCGATAGTCTACTCTTCTACAGAGGTTGGCCAGTCGAGTCAGGGCGGGCAGATCACAGGTACATTTATTGACTCAGACTTCGTAAATTCCTTAAGCTATTTGTGGTAATAGTTTGTTTGCAATATTTTGCCTGTGATGGGATTAGCAGGGTCTCATAGTTTTAAATATGTAGGGACGTTGTTAGTCGGTGGCGTTCAGTCACACGTTTTATTCGATTCTGGAGCATCTAATTGCTTCATCACTCCGGAGTGGGCCGAGAGTAGTGGCATCCGGAGCAGCGCGGGTGAGCGTGCAGGCATGGTCAAGGTGGCTGGAGGTGGGTTCCTGGCTACTTCGGGCCGTGCTAGAGGCATTGATATTCAGATTGCGGGCAGTCGATGCCAGCGGATTTGGTGATTAGTCTGGTGGAGTTATTTGACGTTATTCTGGGGATGGACTGGTTATCTTTATACCGGGTTCATCTGGATTGCTTCAGAGGCAGAGTGGTTTTTGAGCGTGATGGCGGGAGGTTAGTGTTTCAGGGTGTGAGACCGACTTCCGGGAGCATAGTGATCTCGGCGATTCAGGCAGAGCAGTTGATTGAGCGAGGCTGTGAGGCCTATTTGGCGACGATCTCTATGGCGGAGTCCAGTGGTGAGGTGGTTTTCGAGGATATTCGGGTGGTTCGAGAGTTTCCAGAGGTTTTTCAGTCGTTGACGGGATTGCCACCTTCGCGGTCAGATCCTTTCACGATTGAGTTAGAGCCGGGGACAGCGCCGATATCCAAGACGCCTTACAGGATGGCTCCAGCAGAGTTGGCAGAGCTGAAGAAGCAGCTAGAGGACCTTTTCAGCAAAGGGTTCATTCGACCGAGTGTTTCACCGTGGGGAGCACAAGTTCTGTTTGTGAAGAAGAAGGATGGGAGTTTCCGGCTGTGTATTAATTACCGGGGACTGAACCGAGTTACTGTGAAGAACAGGTACCCTCTCCCGAGGATTGACGAGTTGTTGGATCAGCTGAGGGGTGCTACTTGGTTCTCCAAGATAGACTTGGCATCGGGTTACCATCAGATCCCGATAGATGAGGCGGATATCCGCAAGACTGCTTTCAGGACACGTTATGGGCATTTTGAGTTTGTGGTTATGCCTTTCGGTTTGACGAATGCGCCTGCGGCATTCATGAGGTTGATGAACGACGTATTCAGGGAGTATTTGGATGTGTTTGTCATCATCTTCATCGACGATATCCTGGTTTATTCGAGGGGCATGAGACTCATTTGAGGTTGGTTCTAGAGAAGCTTCGAGAGCATAAGCTGTATGCTAAGTTGAGCAAGTGCAGTTTCTGGCAGCGAGAGATGGGGTTTCTCGGGCATATTGTTTCTGCGTAGGGTGTGTCTGTAGATCCGGCGAAGATAGAGGCCATCAGGGATTGGCCTAGACCTAGTAGTGCTACCGAGATCAGGAGCTTTCTTGGGCTAGCAGGTTATTACAGGAGATTCGTCAGGGGTTTTGCGAGTATGGCACAGCCGATGACGCAGTTGACTAGGAAGGATGTTCCTTTTGTGTGGACGCCTGAGTGTGAGGAGAGCTTTGAGAAGCTCAAGGAGTATTTGACTAGTACACCTGTCTTGGCGTTACCCGAGCCAGGGAAGCCTTATGCAGTGTACACTGATGCTTCAGGTATTGGTCTGGGTTGTGTGCTGATGCAGGAGGGCAGAGTTATTGCTTACGCTTCGAGGCAGTGGCAGGGGAGCGAGCGTAACCGTCCTACCCATGATCTAGAGTTGGGAGCGGTGGTCTTTGCGCTTAAGATCTGGAGGTCTTATTTGTATGGTGGTTCAGTTCAGATCTTCACTGACCACAAGAGTCTTAAGCACATTTTCACTCAGCCGATGCTGAATGCGAGACAGACGCGCTGGGTTGAGTTCTTAGCGGATTATGACTTGGAGATCATCTATCATCCGGGCAAGGCTAACCTAGTGGCAGATGCTTTGAGTCGACGGAGGTGTGATTCGGCTTTAGAGCAGGATGTCGAGGCATTGGTGGGCGAGATTAGCACTTTGCGCTTTGTGCTATTTCGCAGGAGCCTTTGGGTTTAGAGGCAGTAGATCAGGCAGATTTGTTGAGCAGGATCAGAGTGGCTCAGGAGAGTGATCAGAGTCTGATTGATGCATCACGAGTACCGAGTTCTGAGTATCAGGTAGCTGAGAACGGGACTATTCTGGTTCGTGGTCGGGTCTGTGTACCCAGGGTTGTTGAGTTGAGGCAGCAGATTCTGAGAGAGGCTCATTCGAGCAAGTTCTCGATTCATCCAGGAGCGACCAAGATGTACCGTGATCTCAAGAGGTACTATCATTGGGTTGGGATGAAGAGAGATGTGGCGGATTGGGTTGTGAGGTGCAACACTTGTTCCTTGGTGAAGGCTGAGCATCAGGTTCCAGGTGGTCTATTACAGAGTTTACCCATTCCAGAGTGGAAGTGGGACATGATTACGATGGATTTCGTGGTTGGGCTACCTATTTCGAGGACACATGATGCTATTTGGGTTATTGTGGATCGGTTGACTAAGTCAGCACATTTCTTGGCCATCAAGAAAACAGATGGAGCAGCTGTCTTGGCCAGGAAGTTTGTGCGTGAGATTGTGAGGCTGCATGGAGTGCCAGCCAGTATAGTGTCAGACCGAGATCCGAGATTTGCCTCAGAGTTTTGGAGGGCATTTCAGGATGAGATGGGCACTAAGGTGCATATGAGTACGGCATATCATCCACAGACAGATGGGCAGTCAGAGAGGACGATTCAGACTTTATAGGATCTGTTGAGGATGTGTGTGCTAGATTGGGGTGGTCATTGGGCAGATCACTTGAGCTTGGTTGTGTTTGCTTACAACAACAGCTACCAGGCTAGTATTAGCATGGCTCCTTCTGAGGCTTTGTATGGGAGACCATGTAGGACACCCCTATGCTGGACCCAAGTGGGGGAGCGCAGCATTTATGGAGCTACTTATGTTCAGGAGACGACTGAGAAGGTTCGTGTTGTGAGGCTGAACATGAAGGAAGCTCAGGATAGACAGAAGAGTTACGCAGATAGACGCAGACGAGAGCTTGAGTTTCAGGTTGGAGATAGAGTGTATCTCAAGATGGCGATGTTGAGGGGTCCTAACATATCCATCGCAGAGAACAAGCTGAGTCCGCGTTTCATGGGTCCGTTTCCAGTTGTGGAGCGAGTGGGACCGTTGGCGTACAGGTTGGAGTTACCTCCGATTATGAGAGCCTTTCACAAGGTGTTTCATGTGTCGATGCTGAGGAAGTGTCTTCATCCTTCTGAGGAGATAGTGGCTCAGATTCCAGAGGATCTTCAGCCAGATTTGACAGTTCCGGCAGTGCCTGTGAGGATTCTTGAGAGGAGAGTCAAGGTTCTGTGGAACAAGAGGATACCGTTATTGAGAGTTTTGTGGACTTGTGGCGGTATTGAGGAGGAGACTTGGGAGCCAGAGGCAAAGATGAAGTTGAAGTTCAGGAAGTGGTTCGACAAGCAGAGTGTGGAGTGAGCTTCTTTCGTCTTTGTGGCTTTGTTTTTGGTTTAGCTTGCGAGCTTTTGTTGTTGTTGTTGTTTTGGTTTACGTTGTAAGACATACATTTTTGAGATTTATGAGATGGAGTTTTGCCTCATTATCTCTGTTATTTAATGTTGTCTTGGATGTTACACTTGTTGACCAGTTGGGTCGTGAGACGTGTCAATCTTTTTGTACAAGCGTTTTAAGAATTTTTCTCTAAGGGCTGCGGTCCTGAATAACTCATTACGTTTTGGAGACTTTGGTTCTCTGGCAGACTTACCTGAGTGTCGTGGCTTCAGTGTGAGTAGCTTATCCGAGTGCCGTGGCTTCGGTATGAGCGTTGGCAGGCCCATCTGGGAGTCCGTGGCCCCAGTTTGGGTAGTTGCAGACTTGTTTGGGAGGCCGTGGCCCCAATACAAGTGGTTTGGTTGAGACTCATTTGGGAGGCCGTGGCCCCAAATTGAGTGTTTGGATAATGAGTTAAGAGGAAAAAATCTTGGAACGTGCGTATACATAAGATTGAGTGTGAGTCTCGGGGATCAGTTGAGGATCTCCAGTGTTGTGACCTTGCGTGGTCGGATTTTTTGGTCTTGCGAGACGTGTTTTGAGTTAGGATTCGAGGACGAATCCAGTTTAGTGGGGGAGAGTTGTAACATCCGTAAACCAAAGTTCTGAGTTTTTGAGGGGTGTCGAGCGACACCAAGGTGGTGTCGATCGACACCGGTCCGAAAATCGAATTTCCGGTTCGATTTTAGTCGCTGGTTTTGTGGGTTAAGGGCAAGTGAGCCCTAAGTCTCGAAATAAAAAGGGAAGCAGCCGCTGGGTGGCTCATATTTCGAGGTTTTTCAAGGCAGAGGAGTTCTAGAGTGATTTTGTGGAGTTTTGTGAAGTTTCTGAGGTGTTTGCTGGTTGTTCTTCCCTGTCCATCTTCCTTTCCTCCCTTTCAATCCAAATCCAAGGTGAGTGCGTGACTGTGGGCTCGGGATTTCTGGATTTAGGATGTTAGATGAATGAATCGATGTTTCTAGTTGTTGTTCTTGAGTTATGTGATGATTTTCGTGTTGATAATGGTGTTGAATCGTGTGTGTGTGAATGATTTGTTTGAGTTTATGTGTTCAGTGCCGATCTGTTGCACTCGGATTCGAGCAGACGACCGAGTGTCGATCGACACCAAGTTTGGTGTCGGTCGACACCACCGGTTTTGTCTGGTTTAATCCGATTTGAATTGGAATGATGGTTTAATCGAATTGAAATTGATTTAATCCGGTTTAATGGTTGTAATTAATTTAATTGGTTAATTCAAATGTTTAATTAATTATTTTCGGATTAATAATTAATTAAGATTATTATTTAATTATGAGAATTATTTAATAATTATTTGGAATTATTTTAATGGTGGAAAAATATTTAATAATTGTGGAAATTATTTTAAAAGAATTTAATTATCTGGAAATTGCGTAATTGGCCCGTGGGCAGAGTGATCGCTTCACTAAGTATTTATGATAATACTTACGCATCTCCTTTCCTGTGATGCAGGTGGTAGAAATGTCTAAACGCGGAATCAAGGCCGAAGAAGAGGATGATAGGATTTATGTTTTATTCCTTTTGCTTAAGTTGTTAGAATTATTTGATATTTGATTCATTTGATTTATTTGTTTATTGACTTCTGTTGTTGAATTGGATTTATGATTTATTGAATTATTTATTTTAAGACTTCCGCTAGAATTGTTTAAGTAAAAAAAAAAAAAAAAAAGCTTGGTCGTTTCAATTGTAATCATATATATGATATTTTATTTTTAAAAAGAATAACTAGAATCCAAAAAGAAAGTTATTTTAGGCTATTTCACAATAGTTAATTAATTTTAATCATAGACTATATATGATGTCGCGAAATTCTTTTTCTATTAAAAACTTAACTGAATGCTTTAGAAAACATATATAAGGTAAAAAATTGGTCATCTTAATGATTAATTAAAGGGGGAATTGTGAATATACCCCATTTTTTGAGACCTCTTGTACTAACAATATGAAATAAATAGTTTTACAATTTAAATTTTTAAAACAAATTTTAATAAATTCAATAATATTATATCAAGATTATAGAGAATTTTTTCACAATTGTTTTTTGAAATTTGAAGTTCAGAAAATTAAATGAAATTTGGTTCTACCAAGTTTGGTTTTCAAAGTAGAATATGTCTTCTACTAAATGCTCTAACATCTATCCGTAGTAGAACATGAATTCTACCGTCTGTTCAGTCATCTACCGTCGTAGAATTTGCCTTCTGCTAAATATCATACTTTTTTTACGAGTTGGTAGAATGGTTCGTCAATTGTTCTACGTGTTACACAGTTTTCTACCACCGGTAGAATCTATATTCTACCATAGACACTGTTTACTACCAATCGTAGAATATGTATTCTACCGTAAACACTCTCTTCTACATTTTTTAGATTGCATGTTCTGCCGAAAATACTGTCTTCTACTACTCGTAGATTATGTGTTCTACTCAAAACAACGTCTTCTACCGTAAGTAGAAACACCATTCTTCCGTTGACACTTACTTCTACGGAAGGTAGAATTCATCTTCTACGAAAATCTGAGAAAATATAGCAAAAATAGTAACTGAATATTTAAAAATCTTTTGAAAAATATATTTCCTTTTTTTTCTTTTCTCAGCAAACATGATGAGAAAGTTAAAACTGGGATTAAATTTTAATAATTTAATTATTTATTTCTTTTATTTGTTAATTATTTAATAATTTAATTATTTGTTAAAACTGGGATTAAATTTCTTTTATTTGTTAATTATTTATTAATTATTAAATTTTCTTAAACATGATGAGAATGTTAAAACTGGGATTAAATTTTAATAAAGTGTATATGGACAACTTTTGGAAAAAAGAGAGTATAGGGACAAGAGTTCTCTTTTTTTGGTGTGTTTTGCCAAATTTCCCATTAATTTCCCATTAAAATTTAATCCCAGTTTTAACCTTCTCATCATGTTTAAGAAAATTTAATAATTAATAAATAATTAAATTATTAAATAATTAACAAATAAAAGAAATTTAATCCCAGTTTTAACAAATAATTAAATTATTAAATAATTAACAAATAAAAGAAATAAATTATTAAATTATTAAAATTTAATCCCAGTTTTAACTTTCTCATCATGTTTGCTGAGAAAAGAAATAAAAAGAAATATATTTTTCAAAAGATTTTTAAATATTCAGTTACTATTTTTGCTATATTTTCTCAGATTTTCGTAGAAGATGAATTCTACATTCCGTAGAAGTAAGTGTCAACGGAAGAATGGTGTTTCTACTTACGGTAGAAGACGTTGTTTTGAGTAGAACACATAATCTACGAGTAGTAGAAGACAGTATTTTCGGCAGAACATGCAATCTAAAAAATGTAGAAGAGAGTGTTTACGGTAGAATACATATTTTACGATTGGTAGTAAACAGTGTCTGTAACATCCGTGAACCAGAAAGTTGTTTTGGAAGTGGTGTTGGACGATGCTAGGGGTTCGGGAGTAGTTGGCACATACTCTTAGAGGTGTGAATTGAGGATTGGCTGTGCATGTTCTTGTTTGATTGTTGTGCAGTCGGTCTAAGGTTCAAGCATCGCGAAGAAAGTGTGTCAAATTCTTCTGAACGACTAGTATCGATCGACACCGGTTATCAGGTGCGATTCCGGTTTAAGTCGATCGATTTGCAATTGAGTCTGGTTTGGTTTTGGTCGATGGGTGTCGACCGACACCAAGGAAAGGTGTCGATCGACACCGGTTACCTGGATTTCGGCCGGTTCGATTCAAGTGATTGCGGTTTGGCTCGGTTTTGGGCGATTGAAGCCCTAACTCGCGATTAAAACACTGTAGCCGCAGAGCAAAGGGACAGTTTTCGAGGTTGGACTTTTGCAGAGAGAAGGAGGCGATTTTGGTGAGAAATTTCGAGTTTCTGGAGCAGATCTGAGCCTTGTTTCATCTCCTTTCTTTTCTCCCGTTAAATCCAAGGTGAGTGCGTGACTGTAGGTCCGTTTCACTAGAGTTTTCGTGGATTTTCTGAGTTTAGGATTGATGTTCTTCGTGTTCTTCGAGTTTTGGTTGATTTGATTCGTTTTGGGGCCTTGAAAACCCCGGATCTGTGTTTATCTGTGAAACTGCGCTGTTTTGTTGATTTTGGCTTCGGGTCGTCGAGCTGGTGTCGATCGACACACCTCAGGGTGTCGATCGACACTCAGAAGGATGGCGTCGATCGACACCATAGAGGTGTCGGTCGACACCAACCTGGGAAGTCAGGAAACGGAGAGTTTCCTGACATGGAGGTTTATGTTGTGGTTTGATCGTTCTGCTTTTGTTTATTGCTGTTGTTGATTGATGTAATGTCTAGTGATGACGTAATGGCCTGTAGGCAGGATGATCCACTCACTAAGTATTTATGATAATACTTACGCATCTCTTTCGTAATGTGATGCAGGTAACAGCAATGTTCATCCGCGGAAAGAGACCGAGAGAAGAGGATGATGAGATTAGGATTTGGATTCTGGCATTTATGATGTGGCTGATTGAGAATTCATGAGTTTAGGGTGTTAGACTTTACTTTAATAATGTAGCAAACCGGTTTAGGTTGCTTATTGGTTATTGGTTTTATTGGTTTTATTTCTTTATTGGTTATTGTTGAACGGTTATTCATGATTTAATAATATTATTGTTTCCTTCCGCATTGTGTTGCTGAATTAGCTGTTGAGGATTAATATTTATGGGAATATTAATCTGGGCTAATTATTTTAAAAAAAAATAAACTTGGTTGTTTCATTTTGGTATCAGAGCGTATACGGTTTTAGGACTGTTAGCATTTAGTGGATTGGACTATGTGTTTAATTGATTATGTGAGTTAGTCAGTTAGTGGTCTAGTCTCATCCTCTCGGTCTTCCAGTTTTCCGCGGGTAAGTGAGTTGGATAGTTGTGTGTTGTGTTTTGTGTTTTTGTGTGTTGACCTTGCTCTCTTTTTCTGTACTTGGTGGTAGCTTCCTGTGGGAAGGCTACTTAAAGGGTGAGGTCTCAGGTTCGAGTCTCACCAACAACCTAGGTTGGTATAGTGGCCGTGGCCTTATACACCAGAGGGGTTGGGGTGTATTGGGCTGCAGCCCATAACAGCGCCGGGCGGGCCGGTGGAGCCAGTGGGGCCGGGCTGTTACAATTAAAAGTGCACTTATTTTTGTGGGGCACGGTCAGATCCTTTCACGATAGATTTAGAGCCCGGGACAGCTCCGATATCGAAGACACCTTACAGGATGGCTCCAGCAAAGATGGCAGAGCTGAAGAAGCAGCTAGAGGACCTTTTGAGTAAAGGGTTCATCAGACCTAGTGTGTCGCCATGGGGAGCGCCAGTGTTGTTTGTGAAGAAGAAGGATGGCAGTTTTCGGTTGTGCATTGATTACCGGGGACTTAACCGAGTCACAGTGAAGAACAGGTTCCCACTTCCGAGGATTGATGAGTTGTTGGATCAGTTGAGAGGTGCTACTTGGTTCTCCAAGATTGACTTGGCGTCGGGATATCATCAGATTCCGATAGATGAGGCAGATGTCCGGAAGACAGCTTTTCGGACGAGGTATGGGCATTTCGAGTTTGTGGTCATGCCTTTTGGCTTGACTAATGCGCCGGCAGCGTTTATGAGATTGATGAACTATGTGTTCAGGGAGTTTTTGGACGTGTTCGTTATCATTTTCATCGATGATATTTTGGTGTATTCGAGGAGTCCAGAGGAGCATGCGACTCATTTGAGGCTTGTGTTGGAGAAGCTTCGAGAGCAGAAGCTGTATGCTAAGTTGAGCAAGTGCAGCTTTTGGCAGAGGGAGATGGGTTTTCTTGGCCATATTGTTTCTGCAGAGGGAGTTTCTGTGGATCCGGCTAAGATTGAGGCCATCAGGGATTGGCCTAGACCGAGTAGTGCTACCGAGATCAGGAGTTTTCTGGGTTTAGCAGGCTACTACAGGAGGTTCGTCAAGGGGTTTGCGAGCATGTCTCAGCCGATGACGAGGTTGACTGGCAAGGATGTGCCGTTTGTGTGGTCGCCGGAGTGCGAGGAGAGCTTTGGGAAGCTCAAGGAGATGTTGACTAGTACACCTGTTTTGGCATTACCCGACCCGGGGAAGCCATATGTAGTGTACACAGATGCTTCAGGTGTTGGACTGGGTTGTGTTTTGATGCAGGAGGGCAGAGTGATTGCCTATGCTTCGAGGCAGTTGCAGGGCAGTGAGCGCAACCGTCCTACGCATGATCTTGAGTTGGGAGCAGTGGTTTTTGCACTCAAGATTTGGAGGTCTTATCTTTATGGAGGTAGAGTGCAGATCTTTACAGATCACAAGAGTCTACAGCATATTTTCACTCAGCCTTTGCTGAATGCGAGACAGACGCGTTGGGTGGAGTTTCTGGCAGACTATGACTTGGATATTGTTTATCATCCAGGCAAGGCCAATTTGGTGGCAGATGCCTTGAGTCGACGGAGGGTTGATTCAGATAGAGAGCGTGGCGTTGAGGCTTTGGTCAGCGAGATTGGTACATTGCGTCTATGTGCTATTTCAGAGGAGCCTTTGGGTTTAGAGGCAGCTGATCAGGCAGATTTACTCAGTAGGATCAGGGTGGCGCAGCAGAGTGATCAGGGTTTGATTGATGCTTCGCAGGCGGTTGGTTCTGAGTATCAGGTCTCTTCGAATGGAACTATTTTGGTTCGTGGGCGAGTTTGTGTGCCCAAGGATGAGGAGTTGAGGCATGAGGTTTTGAGAGAGGCTCATTCGAGCAAGTTTTTGATTCATCCGGGTGCGACCAAGATGTACCGTCACCTCAAACGGTATTACCATTGGGTTGGGATGAAGAGGGATGTGGCAGATTGGGTTGCGAGGTGCAACACTTGTTCTTTGGTCAAGGCAGAGCATCAGGTGTCTAGTGGTCTTTTGCAGAGTTTGCCCATTCCAGAGTGGAAGTGGGATATGATCACGATGGATTTTGTGGTGGGATTACCTATCTCACGGACATTTGATGCGATTTGGGTCATTGTAGATCGTTTGACCAAGTCAACACATTTCTTGGCTATCAAGAAGACAGATGGAGCGGCTGTCTTGGCTAGGAAGTTTGTGCGAGAGATTGTGAGGCTGCATGGAGTGCCAGCCAGTATTGTGTCGGATAGAGATCCGAGGTTTGCTTCAGAGTTTTGGAGGGCATTTCAGACTGAGATGGGCACTAAGGTGCATATGAGTACAGCGTATCATCCGCAGACAGATGGGCAGTCAGAGAGGACTATTCAGACTTTGGAGGATCTGCTTAGGATGTGTGTGCTGGATTGGGGTGGTCATTGGGCTGATCATCTGTGTTTGGCAGAGTTTGCCTATAACAACAGTTTTCAGTCTAGCATTGGTATGGCTCCTTATGAGGCTCTGTATGGGAGGCCATGTAGGACACCCTTATGCTGGACCCAAGTGGGGGAGCGCAGCATGTTTGGAGCTAGTTTTGTTCAGGAGACGACGGAGAAGATTCGTGTCTTGAGGTTGAACATGAAGGAGGCTCAGGATAGGCAGAGGAGTTATGCAGATAGACGGCGACGTGAGCTTGAGTTTCAGGTGGGAGATAGAGTGTATCTCAAGATGGCTATGTTGAGGGGCCCTAACAGGTCCATAGCAGAGAACAAGCTCAGTCCGCGCTTTATGGGTCCGTTTCCAGTGGTGGAGCGAGTTGGGCCAGTGGCTTATCGGTTGGAGTTGCCACCGATTATGAACGCCTTTCATAAGGTGTTTCATGTTTCGATGTTGAGGAGGTGTTTGCGTCCTTCAGAGGAGGTAGTGGTTGAGATTCCAGAGGATCTTCAGCCAGATATGACAGTTCCGGCAGTTCCTGTGAGGATTCTTGAGAGGAGAGTCAAGGTTTTGCGGAACAAGAGAGTGCCATTGTTGAGAGTCTTGTGGGACTGTAGCGGCACAGAGGAGCAGACTTGGGAGCCAGAGGCAAAGATGAAGCTGAAGTTCGGAAAGTGGTTCGACAAGCAGGCTGTGGAGTGATCTCCTTTCATCTTTGTGGATTCTAGTCTCATTTTTGGTTTTGGTGTTGTTGTTTCTGGATTTATGTATTTTCGTTTCGTTGTACGATATACATTTTGGAGTTATATGAGATGGAGTTTTGCCTCATATTTTTGGTTTATGTTGGGATGTTACAAGCTCTTTGGCCAGTGGGGTCATTGGAAATTTTAGTCATTTGTTGGTACGCGTTTCGGATTTATTACTCGTTTGGTTTGGGTAGACTTTGGGTCTACATTTTGGGGGCGATTGGTGCCCGGCAGACTTATATTGGGGGTCGCTACCTCGGTATAAGTGGTTTTAGTGGCTTCGGTCACATTTTGGTTGTGACAGGGATCACATTTTGGTTGTGACTTCGGGTCACGTTTGGTTTTGTGACATTGGTCACATTTCAGTACTGGACTGCGGGTCGCAGTACGGATGTCATGACTGCGGTTATGGCATTGAGAGTAATAATATCTTGGAAACATGCGTATAACATAGGACTAAAATTTGAGTTTTGAGGTCTTGGGGAGACGTTTGTGTTGGGATTCGAGGACGAATCCATTTTAGTGGGGGAGAATTGTAACATCCGTGAACCAGAAAGTTGTTTTGGAAGTGGTGTTGGACGATGCTAGGGGTTCGGGAGTAGTTGGCACATGCTCTTAGAGGTGTGAATTGAGGATTGGCTGTGCATGTTCTTGTTTGATTGTTGTGCAGTCGGTCTAAGGTTCAAGCATCGCGAAGAAAGTGTGTCAAATTCTTCTGAACGACTAGTATCGATCGACACCGGTTATCAGGTGCGATTCCGGTTTAAGTCGATCGATTTGCAATTGAGTCTGGTTTGGTTTTGGTCGATGGGTGTCGACCGACACCAAGGAAAGGTGTCGATCGACACCGGTTACCTGGATTTCGGCCGGTTCGATTCAAGTGATTGCGGTTTGGCTCGGTTTTGGGCGATTGAAGCCCTAACTCGCGATTAAAACACTGTAGCCGCAGAGCAAAGGCACAGTTTTCGAGGTTGGACTTTTGCAGAGAGAAGGAGGCGATTTTGGTGAGAAATTTCGTGTTTCTGGAGCAGATCTGAGCCTTGTTTCATCTCCTTTCTTTTCTCCCGTTAAATCCAAGGTGAGTGCGTGACTGTAGGTCCGTTTCACTAGAGTTTTCGTGGATTTTCTGAGTTTAGGATTGATGTTCTTCGTGTTCTTCGAGTTTTGGTTGATTTGATTCGTTTTGGGGCCTTGAAAACCCCGGATCTGTGTTTATCTGTGAAACTGCGCTGTTTTGTTGATTTTGGCTTCGGGTCGTCGAGCTGGTGTCGATCGACACACCTCAGGGTGTGAGGTGTCGGTCGACACCAACCTGGGAAGTCAGGAAACGTGAGAGTTTCCTGACATGGAGGTTTATGTTGTGGTTTGATCGTTCTGCTTTTGTTTATTGCTGTTGTTGATTGATGTAATGTCTAGTGATGACGTAATTGGCCTGTAGGCAGGATGATCCACTCACTAAGTATTTATGATAATACTTACGCATCTCTTTCGTAATGTGATGCAGGTAACAGCAATGTTCATCCGCGGAAAGAGACCGAGAGAAGAGGATGATGAGATTAGGATTTGGATTCTGACATTTATGATGTGGCTGATTGAGAATTCATGAGTTTAGGGTGTTAGACTTTACTTTAATAATGTAGCAAACCGGTTTAGGTTGCTTATTGGTTATTGGTTTTATTGGTTTTATTTCTTTATTGGTTATTGTTGAACGGTTATTCATGATTTAATAATATTATTGTTTCCTTCCGCATTGTGTTGCTGAATTAGCTGTTGAGGATTAATATTTATGGGAATATTAATCTGGGCTAATTATTTTAAAAAAAAATAAGCTTGGTTGTTTCAGTGTCTATGGTAGAATATAGATTCTACCGGTGGTAGAAAACTGTGTAACACGTAGAAGAATTGACGAACCATTCTACCAACTCGTAGAACGTATGATATTTAGCAGAAGGCAAATTCTACGACGGTAGATGACTGAACAGACGGTAGAATTCATGTTCTACTACGGATAGATGTTAGAGCATTTAGTAGAAGACATATTCTACTTTGAAAACCAAACTTGGTAGAACCAAACTTCATTTAATTTTCTGAATTTCAAATTTCAAAAAACAACTGTGAAAAAATTCTTTATAATCTTGATATAATATTATTGAATTTATTAAAATTTGTTTTAAAAATTTTAAATTGTAAAACTATTTATTTCATATTGTTAGTATATGCAAGGGTATTAGAGTCCAAATTTGGGAATTTTCAAAAAATGTGTAAAAGGACAAGAGGTCTCAAAAAATGGGGTATATTCAATTGAGAACATACAAAAATATAGTAAAAGGATTTTAGTTTTTCATCCTTTTGTTCTTCATTAATTGATCAAGTAATTAAAGTGCAATGGACTATTAGACTTAGATGTGTTAGATCCTAGAGCAGTTACTTATTAACCTGAAACAAATGTGAAAAAGTGATGTTAGTAATTGAACTTGTACACACGAAACCAGAACATATAAAATAGACATACATAACAATCTTTAAAACGAAAATCAAATGTTTAAAACCAGATCACTACACATAAAACCAAAGCCTTTACTACACCAAAACCGATAATAACCGACTTGAATAGGACCCAAATAAAACCCGAACAAGAACCGAAAATTTTTAGTTATTTTACGGATATTAAAAATTTAGAACTGAACAGACCCAGAACCGATGGAAACCGAACCGAAACCTAACCGAAATCGTATATGTTCCAATATGGGTAAAATAATTAGTAACCCGAAATACCCGAACCTGAAAAGAACCGACTCGAACCCGACCCAGAGACATGAATGCCCAAGCCTACTTGAAGCCATCATATCCGTCATTTGTTGCTCTAATAGTACTAGTGCCGGTGATGTACACTCCGTGAAGGCGACAGTTGGCGGTCGCGATTGACAAAATGGTGGTAGAAAAGAGATGTAGCAGTGAAGAGAGCCTGCATCAGAAAAGAGATGAAAAAAAAAAAAAAAAGAGTCGTCAATGAATCCATGTTCCATGTTCAACCACTGATTTATATTCGTGTCAGAAAAACGAAGTTTGATATGGTTCCCTGCGTTTTTATCACAATATAATTAGTTTTTTGAGAAATTGGAAAAGTTTTAGTCACTTTTTATTTCAGAGAAAGAAAAAAAAATGGTTCCTTAGATTATAAATTTTTTAAAATAGTATTTTCGTACTACATTTTTTTTTTCAAAATATAAATGGCTAATAATGTATATGAAAAGATAACATAATTTAGTTTTGCATTTTACAAACTTGTATAAAAACCTAATTTTCACTTTTACGACCATGTCGGCTTTTACTATTTGAACATTTATAAAAGCTTGAGAATAACTTTAACTATTATGAATGTACACCTTAATACGGGTGTCAAAATGGGTAATCCAACCCATCCAACCCATTATCCAAATGGGTTGAGAGTTAATGGGTCATGGGTTAATCCAACCCAATTAGTAAATGGATTAGGTTGATCCATGACCCATCTAATTATATGGTTTAATTGGTTAAATGGTTAACCCATGATCCATAAACAATAAACATAAATAATTTTCTAATAATTTTATCAAAATGCATTTTAGGCTGGAAAATTTGTAAAAACGCGTTTTGGGCGGGAAAATTTGCCAAAACACGATTTTGGACGAAAAATTTATGAAAACGCGTTTTGGCAGGGAAATTTTATCAAAACACGTTTTAGGCGGGAAAATTTGTCAAAACGCGATTTTGGACGGAAAATTTGTGAATACGCGATTTCGGACAGAAAATTTGTGAAACGCGTTTTGGGCTGGAAAATATCAAAACACGTTTTAGGCGGGAAAATTTGTGAAAACGCGATTTTGGACGGAAAATTTGTGAATACGTGATTTCGCACAGAAAATTTGTGAAACGCGTTTTGGGCTGGAAAATATCAAAACGCGTTTTAGGCGGGAAAATTTGTCAAAACGCCATTTTGGACGGAAAATTTGTCAAAACACGATTTTGGCGGGAAAATTTGTCAAAACGCGTTTTGGCGGGAAAATATCAAAACGCGTTTTAGGCGGGAAAATTTGTCAAAACGCCATTTTGGACGGAAAATTTGTCAAAACACGATTTTGGCGGGAAAATTTGTCAAAACGCCATTTTGGACGGAAAATTTGTCAAAACACGATTTTGGCGGGAAAATTTGTCAAAACGCGTTTTGGCGGGAAAATATCAAAACGCGTTTTAGGCGGGAAAATTTGTCAAAACGCCATTTTGGACGGAAAATTTGTCAAAACACGATTTTGGTGGGAAAATTTGTCAAAACGCGTTTTGGCGGGAAAATATCAAAACGCGTTTTAGGCGGGAAAATTTGTCAAAACGCCATTTTGGACGAAAAATTTGTCAAAACACGATTTTGGGTGAAAAAATTGTGAAAACGCATTTTGGGAGGAAAAATTTTATCAAAACTTGATTTTGGACGGAAAATTTGTGAAAACGCGATTTCGGACGGAAAATTTGTGAAACGCGTTTTGGGCGGGAAAATTTGTCAAAACGCGTTTTGGGCGGAAAAATAGTGAAATCGTAAGTTTTGGTGAAAAATTGTGAAACCCGCATTTTTTGCGAAATTTTTTTGTGAAAATTATATATTTGGGGAAAAACTAAATTTCATATTTTGTTGGGTATAATTTTGAAAAAAATAAAAAAATTGGGACGAGGTAGTTTGCAAAATCATGTTTTTTGTAGACAAAAAGTGAAATCATAATTGTGGAAGGACTAATTTGAAAAATAAATTAATGTATAATGAGAAAGTGATAGTTAATCATTCCATCCATCAATCCATTTCAATTTGACCCATTTAATCCACAACCCATTTGATCCATAATCCATTTGATCCATTAATCCATTAGAACCAAAAAAATTGATCTATTAGGGTTAATGGGTTGGTTGGGTTGGGTCAACCCATAAATTTCAACCCATTTTGACACCCGTCCGTATGTATTTAAGCTATATATTTACAACTCTATACTACTAATAGTATGGGAAAATAAGGCATACTAAGACAAATGACATGAAAAAAATATTAAAAAGATACAAGAGTAGAAACTTAGAACATCAACATTGCATAACTTCACATGGGATTCTTAAACTTTTTTAATTATTTTTAAAAAAGATATTCGAAAAAAAAAAACGATTTTCAAAAATAACAAAAAAAAATTTTTGATAAATCGCATCATGACAAGTGTCGTAAGATACCGTTTCTATTTCAGTCTCTCTGCAGTGTATATGCTCTTAGACAGCTAACTGAAACCAAGAAAAAGATGAAGTCCAAAGACTCTGTAGACGTCAAAGAAGGACTACAAAGCAATGAGGCTCAAGAGCAACCAAACTAGGTAACTCCTGTTGGAATAAGCTTGAAGACAGCTTGAGTTAGAAGCTATCCTAATCCTAGCCAAGTTATGGTTAGAGAGAAATAATGTTTAGGAGTTAGCTAAAACATAAGTGAATTCTAATAGGATTAGGATTAAGGTTTTGTTATATAAAGGATGTCAAGGTGTGACATAATGGTGTGTGAGAGTTTTAGAGATTGAGAGATTGTGTGAGATTAAGTTTTGAGTTATTTTCTTAATCTAATAAAAGAGAGTTATTCTTTTAAATCCTTGATCTCCTGAAACTAGATTTGGTATCAGAGCCTTACGCTAACAACAAACAACGAAGATCATACAATCTAAAGACCTTGTGGATCAACCATGGCAGACGACGACACAGCTATCATCCCAACACCTCCGCCGAAAGCTAAGGAATTTTCTGCACCACCGGTTCATTGTCTGATGTTATCTGAGACCAATTATACCGTATGGGCCATGAGAATGCGTAACTTGCTGAAAATCTATAAAGTTTGGGATACGATTGATTCAGGCATCACCGACGAAGACAAAAACCAGACAGCTATTGGCGTGATCTTTCAGGCGTTACCGGAACATCTCATTCTACAAATTGGTGATCATCTTACCTCTAAAGCAATCTGGGATACTCTTCAAACACAGAACATTGGAGCAGAACGAGTTCGAGCCGCACGTTTACGGACCCATCTTGCTGAATTTGAAAGAATGACGATGTTGGATTCTGACACAATCCAACTCTTCTCCGGGAAATTATCCGAGATCGCTTCTAAAACAGCTTCTCTTGGTCATAGAATAGAGGAATCGAAACTTGTAGCTAAGCTCCTCGATAGTGTGCCACAAGAGAAGTTTATTCCGATAATCGCTTCCCTCGAGCAAGTTTTGGACCTTGAAACTACCAGCTTTGCAGATATAATTGGACGATTGAAGACTTATGAAGAACGATTCAATAGGGCAAGAGACAGAGGTGATTCGCAGACCAAGCTCCTCTACGCTGACTCTTTTCCGACCAGTGCCGGCAGAGGACAAGGACGAGGCAGAGGAAGAGGACGAGGAAGAGGACGATTTGGCTATCAGCAGAGGGATGTGTCCAAGATAACGTGTTATCGATGTGACAAACTTGGACATTACGCATCTGATTGCCCAGACCGTCTTCTTAAACTTGCAGCTACAGCAACAAACGAGACAACTGAAGATGATTCCAAAGAAGCAGAAGCACTTATGGTACATGAAGTTGTTTATTTGAACGAGAGGAATATCCAGCCAGAGATGTTTGAGACGCATTCAGATAAGGTATGGTACCTTGATAACGGAGCTAGCAACCACATGACCGGAAATCGAAAGTGGTTCTGCAATCTTGATGAGTTAGTCACAGGCAAAGTGAGATTTGGTGATGACTCTTGCATTAGTATCAAAGGGAAAGGTTCTATTTTGTTCTTTAGCAAGAGTGGAGATAAGAAGGTACTCTCCGATGTTTATTACATCCCAGATCTTAAGAGTAATATCATCAGTTTGGGACAAGCGACTGAATCTGGTTGTGATGTGAGGATGAGAGAAGACTACCTTACTCTACATGACAGTAACGGTACTCTTCTAGTCAAAGCAAGTCGCTCTAGGAACAGGCTTTACAAAGTGCATTTAGAAGTCGAAGCCACCAAGTGTCTGCAGCTAGCAACATCAAGCGGAGATTCTACACAATGGCATGCTCGACTCGGACATATCAGTCATGCCACTCTCAAGAATATGGTGACTAAAGAACTAGTTCACGGGATATCTAGTGCGTCAAGAGCAGAAGAAACATGTTCATCATGTTTACTTGGTAAACAAACGAGAAAAGTGTTTCCAACAGCAACTTCATATAGAGCATCCAAACCCCTAGAACTGGTTCATGGAGATTTATGTGGACCAATTTCACCACCTACAGCTGCAAACAAGAGATTCATCTTCGTTTTAATTGATGATCATTCGAGGTATATGTGGTCTATTCTCTTGAAAGAGAAGAGTGAGGCGTTTGAAAAATTTAAAGTTTTTAAAACTTTGGTTGAGAAAGAGACCAACTCTACTCTTAAGACGTTGAGGACTGATAGAGGTGGAGAGTTTGTGTCTAATGAACTTAAGGATTTCTGTGAAAAGGAAGGCATCAATAGACATCTTACAGCCCCTTATACACCTCAGCAGAATGGTGTGGTGGAAAGAAGAAATAGAACTCTCATGGAGATGACGAGAAGTATCCTAAAACACATGAGAATGCCAAACTTTCTATGGGGAGAAGCTGTGAGACACGCAACTTATATCATCAATAGAGTGGGAACAAGATCTCTTGAGAATCAAACACCTTATGAAGCTTACAAAACCAGGAAGCCAAACGTTGATCATCTAAAAGTTTTTGGCTGCATTGCATACGCCAAGATCGAAGCACCACACCTAAAGAAACTAGATGATAGAACAAAAATGTTGGTACATCTTGGAGTAGAACCGGGTTCAAAGGCATATCGACTCTTCGATCCTTCAAATCGGAAAGTCATAGTGAGTAGGGACGTGGTGTTTGATGAAAACAAAGGATGGAATTGGAATCACTCAAGTTCTGAAACTCACAAAGAACCAGGAATGTTCACACTCAGCTTTGGAGATTTCGGAAATCATGGAATTACAGAAGAAGAAGTGACAGAGGAAACAGAACCAAGCGAAGAAAATTCACTTGGTGAAGAAGATAACACGTTTGAAGCTGCAACCGAAACTCCGAGTATTGAAGAAGAAACTCCGAGTACTGATTTAGAAGCTATACAACAAATACCAACGACACGATCGGGTAGACAAATCATTAAACCAAGTTACTTGAGTGATTATGTACTACTAGCAGAGATTGAAGCAGAATACCTACTTCTCTCAATTAATGAAGAACCGTGGGATTTCAAAGAAGCAAGTAAGATGAAAGAGTGGAGAGACGCTTGTGAAGAAGAAATAAAATCCATAACGAAGAACATGACATGGTCTTTAGTGGATCTTCCCAGAAATTGCAGATCAATTGGGTTAAAGTGGGTTTTTAAAATCAAACGCAACTCAGATGGAAGCATTAACAAGTATAAATCAAGACTTGTAGCCAAAGGATATGTGCAACGACATGGTGTTGATTACGATGAAGTATTCGCCCCTGTAGCTCGCATTGAAACAGTTCGATTCATCATCTCACTAGCGGCATCAAATGGTTGGGAAATACACCATCTTAATTGATGTAAAAACAGCATTCCTTCATGGAGAACTAAAGGAAGATGTTTATGTGAGTCAACCGGAAGGATTTGTAATCAAAGGAGAAGAAGGAAAAGTCTACAAACTTCACAAAGCCCTCTACGGACTTAAGCAAGCACCACGAGCATGGAACACTAAGCTGAACCAGATTCTCAGAGATTTAAGTTTCGTCAAGTGTTCTAAGGAGCCTTCTCTATATAGAAAAGAAGTACAGGGACAACTTCTTATTGTGGCCGTCTATGTGGATGATCTCTTAGTCACTGGGTCGAACCTGCAACTTATACTATCTTTTAAAGAAAGTATGGCTACAAAGTTTGAGATGACTGACTTGGGAAAACTCACCTATTACCTTGGCATATAAGTTATTCCAGAAGAGAATGGAATCAGATTGAATCAAGAAAGATATGCCAACAAGATCCTTGAGGAAGCAGGGATGAAAGATTGTAATTCTGTGACAACACCGATAATGTTAAGTGTGGAGCTATCCAAGTCAAAATTAGAGAAGCCTATCAACGAGAAAGACTATAGAAGGCTGGTTGGATGTCTCAGATACTTGTTGCACACACGCCCTGATTTATCATATGTCGTTGGAGTTTTGAGCAGATATATGCAGGAGCCAAAAGAATCACATGGAGCTGTAATGAAACATGTGCTCAGGTACCTTAAAGGGACACTCGATTATGGACTATTCTTCAACAAAGGAGACAAGAGTGGCTTGATTGGTTACAGTGATAGCAGTCACAGCGTGGATGCAGATGATGGAAAGAGCACAGGTGGTCATGTTTTCTATCTCAACAAATGTCCAATTACATGGTGTTCACAGAAGCAGCCGGTTGTCGCACTATCCTCATGTGAAGCTGAATTTATGGCTGCTACAGAAGCTGCAAAACAAGCCATTTGGCTTCAAGAGCTTCTGGCTGAAGTAAGCGGTTCTGAATGTGAAAAAGTGGTGATACGAGTTGATAATAAGTCAGCCATTGCTCTCACTAAAAACCCAGTGTTTCATGGTAGAAGCAAACACATCCATCGGAAGTTTCACTTCATTAGAGAGTGCGTTGAGAATGAGCAAGTGGAGGTTGAGTATGTTCGTGGAGAAGAGCAGAAAGCTGACATACTTACTAAGTCACTTGGTAAGAACAAGTTTGGAGTAATGAGAGATCTCATTGGTGTGCAAAGCAACTCAAGGGGGAACTTCAAGCTTAGAAGGGAGAATGTTGGAATAAGCTTGAAGACAGCTTGAGTTAGAAGCTATCCTAATCCTAGCCAAGTTATGGTTAGAGAGAAATCACAAGTTGTTTAGGAGTTAGCTAAAACATAAGTGAATTCTAATAGGATTAGGATTAAGGTTTTGTTATATAAAGGATGTCAAGGTGTGACATAATGGTGTGTGAGAGTTTTAGAGATTGAGAGATTGTGTGAGATTAAGTTTTGAGTTATTTTCTTAATCTAATAAAAGAGAGTTATTCTTTTAAATCCTTGATCTCCTGAAACTAGAACTCCAACACGGAGACCCGGCGAACTTCAAAGAGACCAGAACCAAAAACACGACAGTGATGGAAACGGACACCAACTAGAACCGGAAACAGAACCAGCCTCCACCCGAGTCACATCGAGAAACCTGAAACCGTGAAACGTTGACAAACCTTTTATCAAACATAAAAAAACTAAACAATTCGAATATTTAATTGTGAATAAGAATTTTATTATTTGTAAAATGAATTAATTATACATATAGCTTAACCAATCTTTGAACGAATATACCCAACTTGATAAACTTTATGACGTGGGAAATCTGGTTACAGTTACGAACATTCATCTCTTCGTCGTAAAAGTAACCGGACAACGTTAGTATCAATCATAGAGAACCAACTGGCATCGGGTATCTGAAATTGGTTCCCAAGTTTGAAAATTGCCACTGGCTAGTTTCCTCAACTAAAGAGAATAAGAATTTAAAAGAGGAAGAAGAAACAAATTAATTGGGTCGTTGACAAAATAATTAAGCAATTATATGGCATCTTTCTTCACGAACTTGAGATTATAAAAACGGAAAGTGGGTCTCTGACATTTGATGAACGTTCTTGCACGTTTCACGATAGTAACTATTGCATACATGCTTCCATGATTATTGAGATGCAAGCGATTAAAAAAGGTAATAGAAATGGTAAAACCATAGGCTATATAAACGCATGCACAAGTAATGTAGAATCATAAAACAAAACAAAAAAACAAAACAAAGCAATCAAAATAAGAATGAAATCTTCTCCCGGGATGGGGCGTTCAGCCCATCTCGTTTATGCCCTTTGTTTTACTATAATGGCCACAATGGTTGCTGCTTCTTATGAACCCTACACGTATAGCTCTCCACCACCACCAGTGTACCATTCTCCACCACCTCCTTATGTATACAATTCTCCACCACCTCCTCCAGCTTATTCACCATCTCCTAAAGTAGAGTACAAATCTCCACCGCCACCATACGTCTACAGTTCTCCACCACCACCCCCATACATCTACACCTCCCCACCCCCACCGCCTTACTACTCACCTTCTCCAAAAGTGGATTACAAATCTCCACCACCTCCATACGTCTACAGCTCCCCACCACCACCGCCTTACTACTCACCTTCTCCAAAGGTGGATTACAAATCTCCACCACCTCCATACGTCTACAGCTCCCCACCCCCACCACCATACTACTCACCTTCTCCAAAGGTGGATTACAAATCTCCACCACCTCCTTACGTTTATAGCTCCCCACCACCACCTCCATACGTTTACAATTCTCCACCACCACCGCCATATTACTCACCTTCTCCTAAGGTAGACTACAAGTCTCCACCACCTCCTTATGTTTACAGCTCTCCACCACCACCCCCTTACGTTTACAATTCTCCACCACCACCACCATACAACTCACCCTCTCCTAAAGTATATTACAAGTCTCCTCCACCATCGTACGTTTATAGTTCTCCACCACCACCGTACTATTCACCTTCTCCAAAACCTGTATACAAATCTCCACCACCTCCTTACGTGTACAATTCTCCACCACCACCATACTACTCACCTTCCCCAAAGGTGGAATACAAATCTCCACCACCTCCTTACGTCAACAGTTCCCCACCACCATCATACTACTCACCTTCCCCTAAGGTTGAATACAAATCTCCACCCCCACCTTACGTCTACAGCTCTCCACCACCGCCATACTACTCACCTTCTCCCACGCCCGCATACAAATCACCGCCACCACCATACGCCTACAGCTCCCCACCTCCACCTTATTACTCTCCTTCGCCTAAGCTTGCATACAAATCCCCACCACCACCATACGTGTACAGCTCCCCTCCCCCACCACACTACTCACCTTCTCCTAAGCCCGCATACAAATCTCCGCCACCACCATACTATTCACCTTCCCCTGAGGTTGAATACAAATCTCCACCACCTCCTTACGTCTACAGCTCCCCACCATCGCCATACTACTCACCTTCTCCCAAGCCCGCATACAAATCACCGCCACCACCATACGCCTACAGCTCCCCACCTCCACCTTATTACTCTCCTTCGCCTAAGCTTGCATACAAATCCCCACCACCACCATACGTGTACAGCTCCCCTCCCCCACCACACTACTCACCTTCTCCTAAGCCCGCATACAAATCTCCGCCACCACCATACGTATACAGCTCCCCACCACCACCATACTATTCCCCTTCTCCCAATCCCACATACAAATCTCCACCACCACCATACGTTTACAGCTCTCCACCTCCACCTTATTACTCTCCTTCCCCTAAACTTGCATACAAATCTCCACCACCACCATATGTCTACAACTCTCCACCACCACCATACTACTCACCATCACCTAAGGTTGTATACAAATCTCCACCTCACCCACATGTATGTGTTTGTCCACCACCTCCTCCTTGCTACTCCCCTTCTCCTAAGCATGCATACAAATCTCCACCACCACCATACATTTACAGCTCTCCACCTCCACCTTATTACTCTCCTTCACCTAAACCTTCATACAAATCTCCACCACCACCGTATGTCTATAGCTCTCCACCACCACCATACTATTCACCTTCTCCAAAGCCCGTATACAAATCTCCACCACCTCCTTACGTCTACAGCTCCCCACCCCCACCATACTACTCGCCTTCTCCTAAGGTTGAATACAAATCTCCACCACCTCCTTACGTCTACAGTTCCCCACCACCACCATATTACTCGCCTTCCCCTAAACCAGTATACAAATCTCCACCACTTCCTTACGTCTACAGCTCCCCACCCCCACCATACTACTCGCCTTCTCCTAAGGTTGAATACAAATATCCACCACCTCCTTACGTCTACAGTTCCCCACCACCACCATACTACTCGCCTTCCCCTAAACCAGTATACAAATCTCCACCACCTCCTTACGTCTACAGCTCCCCACCCCCACCATACTACTCGCCTTCTCCTAAGGTTGAATACAAATCTCCACCACCTCCTTACGTCTACAGTTCCCCACCACCACCATACTACTCACCTTCCCCTAAGGTTGACTACAAATCTCCACCACCTCCTTACGTCTACAGCTCCCCACCACCACCCTACTACTCGCCTTCACCTAAACCATCATACAAATCTCCACCACCACCGTATGTCTACAGCTCTCCACCACCACCATATTATTCTCCTTCCCCAAAGATTGAGTACAAATCTTCTCCACCACCGTATGTCTACAACTCTCCACCACCACCATATTACTCTCCTTCTCCAAAGGTTGATTACAAATCTCCTCCACCACCGTATGTCTACAGTTCCCCACCTCCACCACCATATTACTCTCCATCCCCAAAGGTTGAATACAAATCTCCTCCACCACCTTATGTTTACAGTTCTCCACCTCCACCGGCGTATTACTCCCCATCTCCAAAGGTTGAGTACAAATCTCCACCACCTCCATATGTCTACAACTCTCCACCACCACCATCATACTCTCCTTCTCCAAAGACCGAATACAAATCTCCTCCCCCACCCTCGTATTATTGAAATCGTGCTATCTAATTAAGATCATACCAAATCTCATATGATGTTATACCATTTAATTCTTCTTGTGCCTAATCCGTTATAATTCTAAAGGTTCAGATGAAATCTTTCGCTATTGAAATTTCATTTCGATCATGTTCTTTTTTTTTTTTCCTTTTGGCTATGGGTTGCCCCTAATCCATATTTGTAAGTCTGTTACAATTCTATTTATCGTATTCTTGACCATATTGGTTCGGAAATTTATAATATCCTTTGCCACTATTATGCTATATGGATTGCCCATATAAATTTCATGGATGAATAAAGCTACGTTAAATTTGTCAATGATCCGCAATTTCTCATGTGTTTTCTATATATATCTTTAGTTAAATAATAAGAATTTGACAACCCATTATTTTTTTTTTCTTGAAAATAATACACCTGTATTGTTGAGTTTATTAGTTAATATTATCTATAAAATAAATTGGAACTAAACTAAAAATATTTCATTATTGATTTCCAATTTAGGATTCTCATAATAGATATTATCTTGAGACAAAAGATCACTGACCAATAGACAAGCTACTAGCGATTATATTATTGTCCTCATCAACTACCTATATGTAATTTGGTTATAGATTACATGGACTAATGAATATTGGTTCTTCAGCTCCAATTAAGAAGAAGAAGAAAGTTTAATGTGGAATGTGGATCCTTTTTTCCGGCGGTAGTAATTAATTTGGATTCAGATTTTGGAATTAAGGTTTTCTACAGTAAATGAATTAACTTTAAACATGTAGACTATTTCATGGGATCGATAAGATTCTGAATATATGCCGCTTCCTTATAAATATTTTGGTGGAATTAAAATTTTTGATGAACAAAATTTGTATACGCTAAATGATTTTGGATCGGAACTTTGTAAACACGTTTCAAAATTATCAGTTTTATGTATATGACATCTAATCGTGCCCGAATTCAGAAACAGATGAACTGCTAATATAGTAATATGACTATACACCTAATAAAAATTTCCAAATGATCACATATATATCCACATCAAACAAGTTTATTTAGTTCGTCAAAGTTTCGTCCAATCCGCGGTAAGTCATTTTCCTGAACTAGCTAAACTATATTAAAGTATAGATGGAATTGCTCATAATGATACATTAATATATATATATATATTATTATTATTGCTGTTCTAATTTTTTATTGTTACAATTATTATTATTGAAGATTCAACTGCTTCTGAATCGGGCCTTGATTAGAGATGATGTACATGACAATGAAACATGCATGTTCCTCCAACTGATGATGGAAGAAAACGCTATCTATAATGTCCGACAAATTTGAAAGATGTAAATAAAACATGAACATTTGACTAAATAACTATCAGAGAAAGAATGAAAATGCCAAAATAGCGTTCTGAATGGAGTTACGACTAAGATATATATTATTTTTATATATAATTCTAAAAGATATATATATATATATTATTTTTTAATTGCTTTTTTATATATAATAGACAACGCCCCGTGTATACGCGATATTTGTTTTAAGTTTTTTGAAACAATTTAGGAAAAAATATTAAACAAAATATAATTACTTGAAATTATGGAAGAGGAGTGCCACTGGTTGCATCACCTCTGCTGTTCTCACATGTAGAGTTAATTTTCTCATTGGGAGTATAATGAATCTGTGGGCCAACTTGTTGTGGCCCAATGACAAAAAACAAAAGAAAAAGTAAGTAAAATATATTAAAAATCTGATAAGAAATATCTGAAAGAGTAATATATATAATGCTGATGTTATAATAAGATTTCTAATTTTTTAATTTCGAATAACACGTACTATACGACGATAATTTTGATTTATAGTCAAATAATCTTCATTGTTTTATTGAACTTTTGAGGACAATTTTTTTTATTCTAAATTAGAGAAAGTAAAAAAGAAAGATGGAATCACACAATTAAATTTTGAAGATAATAGTTTATTATATAAGGTTTGGTAAGACATAAACTATGATTTTTCATTTTCTGTTAGAATATAGAACCTTTTTATCTTAGAATATGAGGCATGCAAAAATATTTTATTCTTTTTTTCCATTAGAATATGAAACCTTTTTCGGTTGGAATATGGCAAATATACTTTTACCATTTTTTATCTTAGAATATGAAGCATGCAAAAATTTTTCTTTTTTCCTTCAGACTATGTAGAGATATCAAACGGGCCAACCCGCATCCAAACGGGCCAACCCGCACCCAAACGGGCCAACTCATCGCAGTTTTACTTTTTTGGCGGACTATGCGGGTTAGCCCGTCGCGGGCTGCGGTTTGGAAAGCTAAGCCCAAACCCACTCCACCTTATATTAGGCGGTATGCGGGCCAGCCTGCGGGTCATATATTAAGTTTTTTTGTTGTTTTATGTTGTGTTCAATCAGCTATAAAAATAAAAATTTGTGTTGCAAACCTATTTTAGTCATTTTTAGACATGAGAAATTAACATGTTTTATATTCGTTAAGACATGAGAACTAATGTTCATTAGTTGTGCAAATTGTTGTGGATATCTGTATCATCTATACACTGAATAAAACATAAACTTCAACAAAACCTTTTTTTTTTAAGACAAATCATTATTCAAAATTTCAAACAATCAAATCAAACATGGAAATAAAAATCCTATGACAAACTAAAATCAGCAAGAGAAGATTATTTGGAAAATTCTAAACTTAAATTTGAGAAACAACAAAAGAAATCTCAAATGTTATCCAAAACAAAACTCTAAAGTGAAAAATTTTGTAATTTGAGAACCAAATATAATACTACATTACTATTTCTCAAGTTTTAATTATATCTTCTTCACCATCATATTTTTTATCATTCTCTAAATAAGTTATATAAAATAAGTAACTTAATAACCTGCGGGCTAACCCGCGCCCAAAAGGGTTAACCCACTGCGGTTTCATTTTTTTGGCGGACCATGCGGGTCAGCCCGCCGCAGATTGCAGTTCAAAAAACTAAGCCCAAACCCGCCCCGTAGCGGATCAATTTGGGCTAAACCCGCGGGCTGTGGACCATATTGACATCTCTAAGACTATGGAACATTTTTCTGTTAGACTATATGAAACAACCAACATTTTTTTTTTTTTTTTTTTACTTAAACAATTCTAGCGGAAGTCTTAAAAAGCTTTAAATAAATAAATCAACCAATTCAACAATGAAGTCAATAATCAATAAATCAAATGAATCAAATATCAAATAATTCTAACAACTTAAGCAAAAGAAATAAAACATAAATCCTATCATCCTCTTCTTCGGCCTTGATTTCGCGTTTAGACATTTCTACCACCTGCATCACAGGAAAGGAGATGCGTAAGTATTATCATAAATACTTAGTGAAGCGATCACTCTGCCCACGGGCCAATTACGCAATTTCCAGATAATTAAAATCTTTTAAATAATTTCCACAATTATTAAATATTATTCCATCATTAAAATAATTCCAAATAATTATTAAATATTTCTCATAATTAAATAATAATCTTAATTAATTATTAATCCGAAAATAATTAATTAAAACAAACCGGTTAACCATCAAAACCAATTAAATACATTAAACCGGATTAAACCATTTTTAATTCAATTTTAATTCAATAACCAATTCAATTCGCTCAAACCGGTTAACCATCCTGAACCAACATTGGTGTCGACCGACACCAGCTTGGTGTCGATCGACACCCGCTCGGCAGGACGACACCAGAAGCAATGAAACACACAGAAAACGCCAAATTATCACAATCATCAATCCAACACGAATCAACACCACAATCAACACATACACATCACGAAAAACAACAGAAACTCATCTATTCAATCATCTAGCAACCTAAATCCGGAAATCCCAAGCCCACAGTCACGCACTCACCTTGGATTTGGAGTGAAAGGGAGAAAGGGAGATGAACAGGGAAGAACAGCAATCACCAACTCACAAAACCTCACAATCTCCTCCAAAATCGCCTCTAGAAGTTCTCTGCCTCGAAATATGAGCTGCAAAACGCGGCCAGCTCTTTTTATTTCGAGTCTTAGGGTTTTCCAACCCAAACCACGCGAACCGAACAAAATAGAAACAAACCGGGAATTTGCGATTTGGCCGGTGTCGATCGACACCAGCCTTGGTGTCGCTCGACACCAGGCAAAAACTCCACTTCTTGGTTTACGGATGTTACAACTCTCCCCCACTAAACTGGATTCGTCCTCGAATCCTAACTCAAAACACGTCTCGCAAGACCAACAATCCGACCTCGCAAGGTCACAACACTGGAGATCCTCAACTGATCCCCGAGACTCACACTCAACCTTATGTATACGCACGTTCCAAGACATTTTCCTCTTAACTCATTACCCAAACACTCAAATTGGGGCCACGGCCTCCCAAATGAGTCTCAATCAAACCACTTGTATTGGGGCCACGGCCTCCCAAACAAGTCTGCAACTACCCAAACTGGGGCCACGGCCTCCCAGATGGGCCAACCAAAGCTCATACCGAAGCCACGGCACTCGGATAAGCTACTCACACTGAAGCCACGGCACTCAGGTAAGTCTGCCAGAGAACCAAAGTCTCCAAAACGTAATGAGTTATTCAGGACCGCAGCCCTTAGAGAAAAGTTCTTAAAACGCTTGTAACAAAAAGATTGAAACGTCTCACGACCCAACTGGTCAACAAGTGTAACATCCAAGACAACATTAAATAACAAAGATAATGAGGCAAAACTCCATCTCATAAATCTCAAAAATGTATGTCTTACAACGTAAACCAAAGCAACAACAACAAAAGCTCGCAAGCTAAACCAAAAACAAAGCCACAAAGACGAAAGAAGCTCACTCCACACTCTGCTTGTCGAACCACTTCCTGAACTTCAACTTCATCTTTGCCTCTGGCTCCCAAGTCTCCTCCTCAATACTGCCACAAGCCCACAAAACTCTCAATAACGGTATCCTCTTGTTCCGCAGAACCTTGACCCTCCTCTCAAGAATCCTCACAGGCACTGCCGGAACTGTCAAATCTGGCTGAAGATCCTCTGGAATCTGAGCCACTATCTCCTCAGAAGGATGAAGACACTTCCTCAGCATCGACACATGAAACACCTTGTGAAAGGCTCTCATATTCGGAGGTAACTCCAACCTGTACGCCAACGGCCCCACTCGCTCCACAACTGGAAACGGACCCATGAAACGCGGACTCAGCTTGTTCTCTGCGATGGATCTGTTAGGACCCCTCAACATCGCCATCTTGAGATACACTCTATCTCCAACCTGAAACTCAAGCTCTCGTCTGCGTCTATCTGCGTAACTCTTCTGTCTATCCTGAGCTTCCTTCATGTTCAGTCGCACAACACGAACCTTCTCAGTCGTCTCCTGAACATAAGTAGCTCCATAAATGCGCTCCCCCACTTGGGTCCAGCAGAAGGGTGTCCTACATGGCCTCCCATACAAAGCCTCGAAAGGGGCCATGCCAATACTCGCCTGGAAGCTGTTGTTGTAAGCAAACTCAACCAAGCTCAAGTGATCTGCCCAATGACCACCCCAATCTAGCACACACATCCTCAACAGATCCTCTAAGGTCTGAATCGTCCTCTCTGACTGCCCATCTGTCTGTGGATGATATACCGTACTCATATGCACCTTAGTGCCCATCTCAGCCTGAAATGCCCTCCAAAACTCTGAGGCAAATCTCGGATCTCGGTCTGACACTATACTGGCTGGCACTCCATGCAGCCTCACAATCTCACGCACGAACTTCCTAGCCAAAACAGCTGCTCCATCTGTTTTCTTGATGGCCAAGAACTGTGCTGACTTGGTCAACTGATCCACAATAACCCAAATAGCGTCATGCGTCCTCGAAATAGGTAGCCCAACCACGAAATCCATCGTAATCATGTCCCACTTCCACTCTGGAATGGGTAAACTCTGTAATAGACCACCTGGAACCTGATGCTCAGCCTTCACAAAGGAAAAAGTGTTGCACCTCGCAACCCAATCAGCCACATCTCTCTTCATCCCAACCCAATGGTAGTACCTCTTGAGATCACGGTACATCTTGGTCGCTCCTGGATGAATCGAGAACTTGCTCGAATGAGCCTCTCTCAAAATCTGATGTCGCAGCTCCTCCACCTTGGGTACACAAACTCGACCACGAACCAGAATAGTCCCGTTCTCAGCAACCTGATACTCGGAACTCGGCACATGTGACGCATCAATCAAACTCTGATCACTCTGCTGCGCCACCCTGATCCTGCTCAACAAATCTGCCTGATCAACTTCCTCTAAACCCAGAGGCTCCTGCGAAATAGCACAAAGGCGCAAAGTGCTAATCTCGCCCACCAACGCCTCAACGTCCTGCTCTAAAGCCGAATCACACCTCCGTCGACTCAAGGCATCTGCCACTAGGTTATCCTTGCCCGGATGATAGATAATCTCCAAGTCATAATCCGCTAAGAACTCAACCCAGCGCATCTGTCTCGCATTCAGCATCGGCTGAGTGAAAATGTGCTTAAGACTCTTGTGGTCAGTGAAGATCTGAACTGAACCACCATACAAATAAGACCTCCAGATCTTAAGCGCAAAGACCACCGCTCCCAACTCTAGATCATGGGTAGGACGGTTACGCTCACTCCCCTGCCACTGCCTCGAAGCGTAAGCAATAACTCTGCCCTCCTGCATCAGCACACAACCCAGACCAATACCCGAAGCATCAGTGTACACGGCGTAAGGCTTCCCTGGCTCGGGTAACGCCAAGACAGGTGTACTAGTCAAATACTCCTTGAGCTTCTCAAAGCTCTCCTCACACTCAGGTGTCCACACAAAAGGAACATCCTTCCTAGTCAACTGCGTCATCGGCTGCGCCATACTCGCAAAACCCCTGACGAATCTCCTGTAATAGCCTGCTAACCCAAGAAAGCTCATGATCTCGGTAGCGCTACTAGGTCTAGGCCAATCTCTGATGGCCTCTATCTTCGCCGGATCTACAGACACACCCTCCGCAGAAACAATATGTCCGAGAAAACCCATCTCCCGCTGCCAGAAACTACACTTGCTCAACTTAGCATACAGCTTCTGCTCTCAAAGCTTCTCTAGAACCAACCTCAAATGAGTCTCATGCTCCTCAGGACTCCTCGAATAAACCAAAATGTCGTCGATGAAGATGATGACAAACACATCCAAATACTCCCTGAATACGTCGTTCATCAACCTCATGAATGCCGCAGGCGCATTCGTCAAACCGAAAGGCATAACCACAAACTCAAAATGCCCATAGCGTGTCCTGAAAGCAGTCTTGCGGATATCCGCCTCATCTATCGGGATTTGATGATAACCCGATGCCAAGTCTATCTTGGAGAACCAAGTAGCACCCCTCAACTGATCCAACAACTCGTCAATCCTCGGGAGAGGGTACCTGTTCTTCACAGTAACTCGGTTCAGTCCCCGGTAATCAATACACAGCCGGAAACTCCCATCCTTCTTCTTCACAAACCGAACTGGTGCTCCCCACGGTGAAACACTCGGTCGAATGAACCCCTTGCTCAAAAGGTCCTCTAGCTGCTTCTTCAGCTCTGCCAACTCTGCTGGAGCCATCCTGTAAGGCGTCTTGGATATCGGCGCTGTCCCCGGCTCTAACTCAATCGTGAAAGGATCTGACCGCGAAGGTGGCAACCCCGTCAACGACTGAAAAACCTCTGGAAACTCTCGAACCACCCGAATATCCTCGAAAACCACCTCACCACTGGACTCCGCCATAGAGATCGTCGCCAAATAGGCCTCACAGCCTCGCTCAATCAACTGTTCTGCCTGAATCGCCGAGATCACTATGCTCCCGGAAGTCGGTCTCACACCCTGAAACACTAACCTCCCACCATCACGCTCAAAAACCACTCTGCCTCTGTAGCAATCCAGATGAACCCGGTAAAAAGATAACCAGTTCATCCCCAGAATGACGTCATATAACTCCACTGGACTAATCACCAAATCAGCTGGCATCGACTGCCTCGCAATCTGAATATCAACTCCTCTAGCACGGCCCGAAGTAGCCAGGAAACCACCTCCAGCCACCTTGACCATGCCTGCACGCTCACCCGCGCTGCTCCGGATGCCACTACTCTCGGCCCACTCCGGAGTGATGAAGCAATTAGATGCTCCAGAATCGAATAAAACGTGTGACTGAACGCCACCGACTAACAAGGTCCCTACACATTTAAAACTATGAGACCCTGCTAATTCCATCACAGGCAAAATATTGCAAACAAACAACAACCACAAAATAACTTAGGGAATTTACGAAGTCTGAGTCAATAAATGTACCTCTGATCTGTCCGCCCTGACTCGACTGGCCAACCTCTGTAGAAGAGTAGACTCTCGGTCCCGCCCCCAACTGGCCCACTGGCTGAACCGCTGCCACCTGAGTCACTGGTCGAGCCGCTATCGGCTGAACTGCTGCCACTGTCAAACTCTGCAACTTGGGACACCTCGGTCTGATATGTCCCGACTCTCCGCAATGGAAACACTCCCTAGTGTCCCTAGTATCCCGAGGCACAACCTTCTTGGGACAACTATACACTCGGTGCTCCGTACTGCCGCACCCGTAACACGAACCACGAGGAAAACGGCTGCCGGAAGAAGACTCCTCCCGACTCTTCTGACCCTGTGCAGGCCTGCTGCCCCTGCCAGAACCAGAACCAACACTCGAACTACGGCGCTGCTGCGACTGCTGCTGCTGACTCCGAGGCTGGATAGCAGGAGCATCCGCAGACGGCACCACCACCGGACTAGCCTGCTCACGAAGGTCCTCCTCAATAGAAGCTGCCAGCTCCACTAGCTCAGCTCTCACGGTATAGTCACGACCTCGGCACTGAGTCCTGATGCTCGGACGAAGTTCCTGAAGGAACCTCTGCATAACACTGCGCTCGCCGCCTATACCGGGACCAGTATGCACCACTAGCCTGCTAAACTCTGCGTCGTACTCACGCACTGAACGGTCTCCCTGCGTCAAAGCGATAAACCGCATATGAAGTCTATCTCGAGCCTCCTGAGGAAAGTACTTGGCGTCAAACTCCGCCACAAACTCGCCCCAAGTCCAGACAGCTCTCCTGCCCTGAACAGCCCGCCACCACAAATGTGCGTCGCCACTCAGATAGTGGACCGCTAACTCAGCCAGATACTGAACTGGACACCTGATCGACTGGAAGTTCCGCTCCACTCTCGATCTCCACTCATCGGCCACCTCTGGACCAACTCCGCCCTCAAAGAAAGGCGTCCCAATACGCTGCATATGTCCCATCATCTCTAAATAAGATGGATGACCAACCACCGCAGCTCCCTGCTGCTCAACAAAAGCCGCACCCGGCTGACCAAGCACTGCAGCATCCTGCTGCCCAAACACTGGCGCACCCTGCGGTACACCGGCCATCGGAGGAACACCCGGAGCCTGCTGAGGAACCACTGGCGGAAAACGTGTCAGCAACTGTGTCAGTAACCCCACAACCAGGTCATCTCGACCCTGAGCCGGAGTCGCACCCCAACCTGGGGCCGCTCCAACCCCCGCGCCACCACCGACGCCCACACCGGCCTCACTCGCCGCTGAAATAGACTGGGTCACCGACGCAGTCGCCACACTCGGCGCAACACTCTCGCCCGAATCCTCTGGCTCGCCACGACCCCGACCTCCACGACCTCCACGACCTCTGCCACGGCCACGACCGCGGCCTGCACCTCGGCCTCTACCTCTACCTCGAGCACCACCGTCCATCTCACTGTATGGAACAAAGAGGTGAGATACAAAACACAAAACCAACAACACAAACAAAACTCACCGCGGAATCTCCTGAAGCCCGAAGAGGATGATACTAAAACTATCAACCTAGCACGTCCTAAAACCGTCTAGGCTCTGATACCAAAATGAAACAACCAACATTTTTTTTTTTTTTTTTTTTTACTTAAACAATTCTAGCGGAAGTCTTAAAAAGCTTTAAATAAATAAATCAACCAATTCAACAATGAAGTCAATAATCAATAAATCAAATGAATCAAATATCAAATAATTCTAACAACTTAAGCAAAAGAAATAAAACATAAATCCTATCATCCTCTTCTTCGGCCTTGATTCCGCGTTTCGACATTTCTACCACCTGCATCACAGGAAAGGAGATGCGTAAGTATTGTAACATCCGTGAACCAGAAAGTTGTTTTGGAAGTGGTGTTGGACGATGCTAGGGGTTCGGGAGTAGTTGGCACATGCTCTTAGAGGTGTGAATTGAGGGTTGGCTGTACATGTTCTTGTTTGATTGTTGTGCAGTCGGTCTAAGGTTCAAGCATCGCGAAGAAAGTGTGTTAAATTCTTCTGAACGACTAGTATCGATCGACACCCGAAGGGTGTCGATCGACACCGGTTATCGGGTTTGATTTCCGGTTTAAGTCGATCGATTTGCAATTGGAGTTGGTTTTGTCGATTGGTGTCGACCGACACCAAGGGAGGGTGTCGATCGACACCGGTTATTGCAAAATCGACCGGTTTGATTCAAGTCGGCTGGTTTGGGCTGGTTTAGGGCGTGGAAACCCTATTTCGTGTTTTAAAAGCCCTGTGGCCGCGAGAAAGGCACAAGTTTCGAGTTATCAAGTGTTGAAGGCGATTTTTGGAGGATTGGAGGTGATTTCTGAGTTTCTGGGTTGAATCCGTGGCTGTTCTTCGTTGTTCCTTCTCCCTTCCTTCCTTTCAATCCGTTTTCAAGGTGAGTGCGTGACTGTAGGTCCGTTAAGCGTTAGAGATTGTGTGATTTCGGATTTATGATGTGTTCTTGAGATTGTTTATGTTGGATTTCGTGTTTTGATAGCAATGGGGCGTTGAAAACCCTTAGATGTTGTGTTATTGCGATTTTGGAATGTGATTTTCGTAGCTTCTGGTTTCTGGGCGTCGAGCCGGTGTCGAGCGACACTCGATGAGTGTCGATCGACACTCGGGAGGCTGGCGTCGATCGACACCATAGAGGTGTCGGTCGACACCAACCTGGGTGTCAGGAAACGTGGGTGTTTCCTGACAGGGATGGTTTATACTGTTGATTAATGTTGAGCATTGTTATTGTTGTTGATTATTGTGATGTTTTGTCTAGTGTTTGACGTAATTGGCCTGTAGGCAGGATGATCCACTCACTAAGTATTTATGATAATACTTACGCATCTCTATTCCAATGTGATGCAGGTAACAACAATGTTCTTCCGCGGAAAGAGACCGAGAGAAGAGGATGATGAGATTAGGAATTTAATCTTGGCTTTATTGTTGTGGCTGACCAGGAATTCGTGATGTTTAGGGTGTTAGTTTATTTTCAGTAATGTAGCATACCTGGTGTTTAGGTTGCTTATTGGTTTATTGGTTTTATTGGTTATTGTTGAACAATTATTTCATGATTTAATAATATTGGTTTCTTCCGCATTGTGTTTCTGAATTAGCTGTTGAGGATTAATATTTATGGGAATATTAATCTGGGCTAATTATTTAATAAAAAAAAAATTTGGTTGTTTCAAGTATTATCATAAATACTTAGTGAAGCGATCACTCTGCCCACGGGCCAATTACGCAATTTCCAGATAATTAAAATCTTTTAAATAATTTCCACAATTATTAAATATTATTCCATCATTAAAATAATTCCAAATAATTATTAAATATTTCTCATAATTAAATAATAATCTTAATTAATTATTAATCCGAAAATAATTAATTAAAACAAACCGGTTAACCATCAAAACCAATTAAATACATTAAACCGGATTAAACCATTTTTAATTCAATTTTAATTCAATAACCAATTCAATTCGCTCAAACCGGTTAACCATCCTGAACCAACATTGGTGTCGACCGACACCAGCTTGGTGTCGATCGACACCCGCTCGGCAGGACGACACCAGAAGCAATGAAACACACAGAAAACGCCAAATTATCACAATCATCAATCCAACACGAATCAACACCACAATCAACACATACACATCACGAAAAACAACAGAAACTCATCTATTCAATCATCTAGCAACCTAAATCCGGAAATCCCGAGCCCACAGTCACGCACTCACCTTGGATTTGGAGTGAAAGGGAGAAAGGGAGATGAACAGGGAAGAACAGCAATCACCAACTCACAAAACCTCACAATCTCCTCCAAAATCGCCTCTAGAAGTTCTCTGCCTCGAAATATGAGCTGCAAAACGCGGCCAGCTCTTTTTATTTCGAGTCTTAGGGTTTTCCAACCCAAACCACGCGAACCGAACAAAATAGAAACAAACCGGGAATTTGCGATTTGGCCGGTGTCGATCGACACCAGCCTTGGTGTCGCTCGACACCAGGCAAAAACTCCACTTCTTGGTTTACGGATGTTACACTATAGAATATTTTTTCGTTAAAATATAGAAAATATTTTTTTTTCCTTTTTTAACACATTTTTAATTAGGTGTTTTTTTCTAATACTCTTGTCAATATCTCAATATGAATAAAATTAAATCTGACACATGTCGCGGTCCTATGAGTTATAAAAATCTTATGTGTCGCAACCACGTTGCGCGCGCATCCAACTATATATATATTACATTTTTATATATTATTTTTTTAATAGCTTTATATATATATATTACATTTTTTTAAACAGCTCTAAGATATTTAGATTAAGGGGGAAGGGGAAAATTATATGTTATCATATATTCATATTCATCACAGCAATATATTGAATAGAATGAGATTGTGCCTTACATATAGAACGACAGTTTCTTACTTTAACATTGCATATCTATTTTTTAGTAACATATATTCCAAGAAAAATGACACATACTTATTTTGATTCATTTTTCTATTATTTAGGAATTTGTATATTTATTATTTAGGAATCTGTATACTTATTATAAAGAATATTAATTTAAAAATATAAACAAAATTCGCAAAAATGGGTAAAAAAGTATGTGTCATCTTATTTATAATAGCAATACATAGAATATAATCTCAATGTGTTCTGTGTAAAACAATATCTTCTTTTTAAACATTACATACTCATTTTCTTTAAAATATATGTTCGTTTTCAAAAATCCAAAACATGTCATATACAAAAAAATATCTAAGTTTTTCCCTATTTGAATCATTATTTTCAAAATATTAAAAATAACTAAAGACGAAGGAGGAAGAACATACAACAATTACGAATGGTATATCACTACCAATTTTTTTCTTAGGGGATGTTATTGGATATTGTATTTTAAATAAACTGAAATCTAATCACAATTCAGTGTTATTCAAGTAACATTCTAAATTATATTTTTAAATCTAGTGTTATTGGATATTATATTTGAATATCATCATTAAAAGATTTTCAAATACAATGTTATTCAATCAATATCTCAAATACTCTTTTAAAATCTAGTATTGTTTAAAACTAAACGACCTTTAAATATTTGTTAATTTAATTGAGTCATTTGAAAAAAAAATCTAATGGAGTTTCATGAGTAAATTATTAAAAACAGAATTCAAACTATATTGCAAAGATTTTAGAATCAACTAATATGAATTCTTTTAAATAAGATCAAATTTTTAAATCTAAAAGATTATAAAACCTAAAGAATTAATTTGAAATACATTATTGAATATCACCCCCTTAGTCATTTTCTTAATTTCACCTCATATCTTTGTCGTTTGGCCTGATATTTCCTCCTTTTTTTCTCCAAATATTCTAATTTTGGAGGTTTTTTATCTGCCATACAAAACGCTTTGTATATTTTTCAAATTGTATTAACAATCGTCTATCCCGAAAAGTTCTGTATAGATAACAAACTCTCCCTCTTTTAGTTAAAAAGACATAAAATCCTCCAATTTCTTAGGAACTGTTTTCCTAAAAAGACAAGTTGAACCATATAGAAATAAATCCGGGTAATAATAATGTGTCACTGATCTTCGGCTATAAATAGAGTAGAGAGCACATCCTTATAAATCAAGTAAAACTGTATTCATTTTGAAGTGCTCTCTCTATAAATCCTTTGTTTACGAACACACCTCTCTCAAGGTCCGTCTAGAAATTAAAACATCTTAGACTTATTTTTCCACTTTACCATTATTCATGCTTATTGTAGAATCAGATGATCATAATAAGGGATCTCTCATAATAATGATATTTGTTTCTCGTTCACTCGTTTAAACGAAACCCTTGTTATTTTTCGAATCCTTTAGTAGTTATAGTGTTAACTCCTTGATAGTTTCAAAATTATTCCTTCTCTTTAATTTCTCTTTTTTCCAAAAAAAGAATAAAACCGATTAACCATTTCTTTTAATCGATTAACTTCTTATCTAAAATTTTCATTTTTGTTGTTACTCTTGGAACGAAAAGAAATGTCGACGGAGACGTATGAAGATGCACTTGAAAAACTAGGAGAGCTTCTCAGGTACAAAACACACACTCTCTTTCTGTCCCAATCTGATCCGATATTTTCAGAATTTGCAGGTTGTGTGATGATCACAACCGTAGATCATATATCATACCTCGTACCCTGACCCTGTGATTAATCTTTACAAAAAAAAAAAAAAAAAAAATAATGTCTTCTAATTTCTACATATTGTTTAATTGTATGAAATTGTCAATTTACTTTGCAGTAAGAAATCGGATCTCGGGAACGTGGCGGTCGCAAAGATCAAAAAGTTAACAAGTGAGCTAGAGGAACTTGATTCCAACAAATCATCAGATGCTGTAGAACGAATCAAATCCGGATTTATCCATTTCAAGACTCATAATTATGAGTACGTAATATTCCTTACTCCGTATGGATCCGTCCAATTTTCAATACATTTTAATATGAAAAAATTTCCACCTTTCCCCCACCACCATAGTGGTTATAAAGTTAAGTACTTATTTTAATCTTATGTTAAATAAAAGCGAATAAGACAGAAAATGGTTTTTAAAAAGTTATGGAACTTTTCTTAAACATGTTCTTGATTAAATAAAAGCTTGAGTTTTGAATTTGATGTTTTTCTCATTATATTATTGGTTTCATCAATTTGCAGGAAGAATCCTACTCTGTACAGTGCACTGGCCAAGAGCCAGAGCCCCAAGGTTTTGATTCTGCCACTCAATTCATTCTTTTTGTCACCTTTTAGTGATTTGCTTTTCAAGTTGACTTTCCTCTAATTTGCCATAATAGGTATGAAAAACAAGGAAAAAGTTTTTAATCCAGTAATGATGGTAACTTTATCGGCAAGCCAGAAAAACACACACACACAAACTAAAACCCTAAAAGTAGAAAGAAGGATTAAGAGTTTATTAAGACTAGTTGAAAGAGATCGGATTAAGAGTTATTTAAGACTAGCTAAAAGAGATCGTTTTATCCATTATGAATTTGTTTTTTTTTTTTTTTTTGCAGTTTCTGGTGTTTGCTTGTGCGGATTCCCGAGTTTGCCCTTCTCACATCTTGAATTTCCAACTTGGGGAAGCCTTTATCGTCAGAAACATTGCAAACATGGTGCCACCATATGACAAGGTTTTATCCTAACAAAAAGAAGTTCATATCACTATCTATATTATCTTTTTACAAACAAAATCCCAAGTTGTTGTAGTGATTAAGCAACTAACTAACATAAGCTTTTGTCTTTGTAAACTTTCAGACGAGACACATTGGTATTGGTGCCGCCCTTGAATATCCAATTACAGTCCTCAACGTACGTACTAAATTAGAGTTTGCTTCTTAGCTATATTTCTCATGTCTTCTTGCATAAGATGCTTAGTAAAAAGCTGATGTGATCTAGTTTCAACCCTAAGATAATGTGATGTACGTTTTGTCATTATCATCAGGTGGAGAACATTCTGGTGATTGGCCACAGCTGTTGTGGTGGAATAAAGGGACTCATGGCCATTGAAGATGATGCAGCTCCCACTAAGACGTAACTAACTAATCTCAAAATGCTAATTTAATCAACATCCTCTAAATTACATAGATCAGCCATAAGACAGTTTCTTGGCTATTGTGTTCACTAAACTTGAAAATTCTTTGCAATGGCAGCGAGTTCATAGAAGACTGGGTCAAGATCTGTAAACCGGCCAAGAACATGATCAAGCAGGATTTCAAAGACCTATGCTTCGACGATCAGTGTACCAACTGTGAGAAGGTAATATAAAAAAAAAAAAAAAAAAAAATGACAAAACTTTTCTCCACGTTCTGTCTTTTACTTAAGAGACTGAAATTGTCTCTCTGGTTCGAGCAGGAAGCAGTGAACGTGTCGTTGGGGAATCTGTTGTCTTACCCGTTCGTGAGAGAAAGAGTTGTGAAGAACAAACTCTCCATAAGAGGAGCTCACTACGACTTCGTGAAAGGAACTTTTGAGCTTTGGGAACTCGACTTCAAGACCACCCCTGCTTTTGCCTTGTCTTAAAAAAATATAAAGAATAAACATTCCTACTCAGCTTTACTCTATGTTGCTTCTAAGTATGTTCGTAAAATCTTCCTTTGCTGTTTCTGTTTCAAAATAAAATGAATAAGCTTTAAAAGTATGACTTAAAACACTCTACAAAGAGAAGATACACTTTTGACACTTGCTTTTATTAGCTTTATACACATAGATAAGATAAGGCTAGTCTCAAGTCAAGCCTCTCTCATGGGATGGGATATACAACGACCTTCCCTGTGGCATGATTCGTTTCCAAGTACGAGAAAGCCTCAGCGACGCGTGAGAACGGGAACGGTCCTTTGGGATCAACCACCGGTTTCACTTTCCCACTCTCAATGTATGGATTCAGTTTCTTCAAAACCTCGCCGTTTGATGTCACAACGAATCTGAAACCAGGAGGCGTGACTGCTCCGGTCAAGGCCACAACTTTCCCTCCTTCCTTAATCACCTTCACTGCCTTATCGCACATCCCTTTTCACACACAAAAAAAAAGAGTCTTCTTGATTTCGTTGCAAGAAACTAGATTATGTGTTATGGTGTTTTTTTTTTTTTTTCGTTTTGTTTTACCAATTGCGTCAAAGACGACATCAAATTTCTCAGGCAAGTCTTCAATGTTGTCCTTTGTGTAATCAATGGCTAAATCAGCACCTAAGCTTCTCACTAGCTCCAGCTTCCCTGTGCTCGCTGTTGCAGCCACCTTCGAAGCTCCGTACACTTGCTTCGCCAGCTGCATTCAGATTATGGAATCATTCAACAACCATCAATCTCCGACTTAGATTGCAGAAGAACAATTGATTTCACCTGAATCGCAAGGCTCCCTACTCCTCCGGCGCCGTTGAGAACGAGAATTGACTTTCCGGCGGAGAATTCCGTCCTAACCAGACCTTCGTCGGCGGTTTCTATAGCCAGTGGAAGCCCTGCGGCTTGAGCGAAATCGATGTTGTTAGGTTTTAAGGCTAATAGCTTCTCTTCCACCGCCGTGTACTCCGCCAGCGAACCGAATTGCTTCGGACCTTCCAATGCTTTCTCGCTCACGTTTGCGTAAACTTCGTCTCCTTCTTTGAAATCCTTCACCGCACTCCCCACTTTCACCACTACTCCGGCGACGTCGTATCCCGGCACAGTCTGCTCCGACGAAGATTCAAATTAAGAATCCGAAATCTTCTCAGAGTTTGAGAGAGAGAGAAAGAGAGGGGAATTTTTACCGGGACAGGCGAATCGGTGGCTTTGAATTTCCCTTGCCGTCTCTTGGCGTCGACGGGATTAAGAGCCGCCGCAACAACCTTAATCAGAACCTGATCCTCTTTAATCTCCGGCACCGCAATGTTGCTCTCCAGCTTCAGAACATCCACTCCTCCGTACTCACTGTACACCCACGCCTTCATCTCTTTCGGAATCGACGCGTCCGTCGCGACACCGGCCGCCGCTGAAGTGCTCTGAGAGCTCGCCGAGATCCTCAACAATGTCTTGCTGACCGTTTGCACGCCAGATCCGAATCCAACTCTGTTTCGCCGGAATACCGGCGATTTTATCGGAGAGAAATGACGAAGAAGAGGCGAGGCACGTCGGAGTACAGGAGTTGTGGCGGTGGTGGTTGCAAGCGCCGCGTTCATTTTTCCAGTCTGTGGCTAATTTTCTCCAAACGGCTTATCTCTTTTCGCATCCTCTGCTTTATTCGAATTACAAAACACTCCCACGTGGCTTTGTCTGATTGGTCAGACTCTTTTTGTGGTTGTCGTTTTTAACTTTTGATCAGAAAAATTGTGGCGTTTTCTGTGTCGAGAAGTTTCCTTATTCAAACGGCAGTAGTTCATCCGTTAATGTGTTTCTTCGTTTCCTCAACACAACTACAAAAACGTCAGGTAGTTCATATCTCAAACCTGTGTGACGCAGCCTACATTGATGGGCTATAAATTTGAATTGGGCTAAAACAAAGGCCCAATAAGTCGAAACGGTTGTTAAAAGCGCGAGTCCGATCATTCATCTAGGCACGATGACCATACAACCGCGCACAACGAAGCACGATGTGTACACGTGGACTGTTTTACTGGGATCAATGGTCAAGCTTAAAACTCGACCGTCCGTTGCTTCACCCCAAAACTCAAAACAGAAAGCTTTTTTCCGGGAATTTCATTGAATGTGACGGCTCGATTGTTTTTGGAAACGTCAATCAGATCCAAAAGGTAGGCTTTGAATAAACCCAAATTCTCTGAGAAATTGTATCACATTTTCAAGAAAAATCGAATTTTTGTTGTTGTTAGGATCATATTGAATGGTAAAAGCTAACTGGATTCAGAAACTTTTTGAATCTATCTTTTGTCCTAGGTATACGCCTTCATTGATCCTTTCTGTAACTTGATAGAGCTATGATTTTTTGTCGTTGCAGGCTCTTCGTATTGAAAAATGTCAGAAACCAAGCCCGGTTTGAGAAAACCAGCTTTCACTAAGGTTGATCAGCTGCGTCCTGGGACAAGCGGACACAATGTGACCGTGAAGATCATTAGCACGAAGATGGTGTTGCAGAAAGGACGTGCAGATGGTCCTCAGGCTCGTCAGATGAAGATTTCTGAATGCATTGTTGGAGACGAGACTGGAGTTATCATCTTTACCGCAAGAAATGACCAAGGTACTTTTATTTATCTCAATCAATGAATCATTTAGTAGACTCAATTGACATGTTATCTTGATTTTGGTTGTGTGTGTGCAGTGGACTTAATGAAAGAAGGATCCACTGTAACTCTACGCAATGCCAAAATCGACATTTATAAAGGATCAATGAGGCTAGCTGTAGACAAATGGGGTCGCGTTGAAGTCACAGAGCCTGCAAGCTTCAAAGTGAAAGAAGAGACCAACATGTCCCTTATCGAGTATGAGCTTGTCAACGTTGTTGAATGAAGTGACATATATAATCCTCCAGAAATACTCTTTCCCTTTTTGTTTCCCGCTAGAGAAACGTTTGAATAATAAACAAGTACGTAGATTGTGTAACCCTTAATGTTGCTGGCATCAAGAAAGAGCTTTAGGTTAAGTTGCTTTGCTTGTTTTTGAGACATTGTGGCATCTTTTGTTTTGCAATGTCATCATAATTGTTAAGGATTTTGTGTTATATTATCAGATGGTCAAAAGCTTTACATAAAAAAAAAAAAAAAAGAGCAACTATATAGCATAATCATAACAAAACAAAGAGAAAAATCATACAAAATCACAAAAACAAAAAAAAAGTTATTCAAAAACATATCCAAGCGGATTTATTGGCTGATACATCGAAAGCCAAATACAACACCAGTTCCATTTGACCACTCAGCATGTCTGCTAGTCGCTTCCTCCGAGAATGCATCCGAACCGTCCTCCACCTCCGCCGCCAAGCCCCCGTGAAGGTGGTCCCCGGTGAAAACCGATGGATCGATCTCCAACAAGTCTGAAACGTGGGTCTTCAAATATCACAGGATATCGACTGCGGCCTCCTCTCATGGGAAAGTATTGAAAGTTTCGTCTATCTGTGGGAAACTGCAATAGGCCTTGCCTCCTCCAAAAAGCAGCAGCTTTCGCCTGATGCATCTTAAAAGCAGCAAACTTTGCCTTCCAATTAACCGAATCACCGGATGATCCACTCGCAACGAGATGCTCAGCTTCTTTCAAGCACTTGTGTTTCCACAAGTCGTTCTCCGACGCCACGTACCGCATCTCTGTACAAACGCAACACATCTTGGCAACGCTCGAGGCAGGAAGCGACTCCAGTATCTTCAGCTTTAGCTCTGTTGGTAGGCGCATCAAACACGGTGGAAGCTCCAAGCCAGATTCATCGCAGAGACCGATCAGCAACGGCATCACGAGACCATCTTTCACCATCCTCCAGAACGTGAACAATTCGCGGTATTCGCTACAAGAGCTTTGTTTCTCTAACTTCAACGTATCCATAACCAAGTCAATCACGGGCACAAACCTCTGCTTATCAAGACGAATCATCCGACTAGACCCGCCTAGGATTCCGTAAACTACAACCATACGGCCTAAGCTCTGAAACCTCACAGTCACGGACTCGACCGTGTTCGTATTCTTGCGGGTGATTAGCTCAGGGAGAGTATACTTTAGGGATGTCGAAAGTAACTCCTTTGAGAAGCTAAACTTATCAGAGCCGTGGTTTAACAGCACAAACCCAGATTCTAACATTACGGCGTGAATTGACAAAGCTAAGGTAGTTAACTCGCTGGTATCGCCAGATTTCTCAAGTAATATCTTTTTCAAAAAGAATGGTACGCTTAACCTTTTGCTTCCAGCAGCATCGAGCTCTAAATCAAGCTCAACATCCATCGGATCTGGACCCGTGGATCCTTCCGCTGAATCTTCAACGCCTGAATTCAGATCGATTATCGATTGATCTTCGATATTCATATCTACATCGACCTCAGTGAAACCAATACCCATCGAATCGTGATTCCTCTCCGATTGTGGACCTAGGGTTGCAGATTCTCCCGATTTCCCCTCCAAAGATTCGCCACTTGGAACTAGGGCTTGATGTGCTTCACCCGAAGAAGCTGATTCAATCCCCTGGACCGATGAAACGAAAGCGGAGTGATCGAGAGAGTAGTAGATAAGGTCACCGGATGTTACACCAAGGGATCGGAGCGTATCCTCCGGCGAAGGCGCGAGGAGCTCGTCCTTACGATTAAGCGATAGATGAACGGAGGAAGGCGACAATGCATTGATCCGTTGCCGGAGATCATGGAGTGTGCTCGAATCGGCTAATTCAAGTTTTAGTGTTTCTCTGGTCTCGTGACGTCTCAACCGCAGCTTCATTTTGTCGTGATTTTTGTGATCTTCGTCAACAAGAAAAGAATACGCAAAAGCATTTATACACAGAAGGCGGTTACCGCTGGACCCATTATTGGGCCGTATTTAACGCCATTGATAACTTCTTAAACTAAATGGGCTTTTAGTGGATTCACATCCAACCCGACCCGGTCAGAAGTTTCTTGTACTGCGGGTCGGGTCACTCGAGTCTACCCGTAGCTGATCCAAATTACCCGAAATTTTTATCTCTTTTGGACCTTTTGGTTAGATAAAGGGTTTATAGTAAGAAAACCCCTCAACTAAAGATGGATAGTAATAAAACCCCTCAGTTATTAAGTCAATGAAAAAACCCCTCACGTTTTAAATATTTAATGTCGTTACCCCTCCGTTCACCTTGTCGTCAAAACTGGACGGACACCCGTTTAATCAAAACGCAGCGTTTTGTTTTATCAAAAAAACAACATGTTTTTCATCGAGAGTTTCGACTGTTGATTTAGATTCTACTGCGTTGAATTTCATAGATCTCTCCCTTCCTCGCTTTCGTTTCGATTTTTTTTGCAAAGTTTACAAATTTCGTCCCTCTTTTGCTTGTATTTTCCTCAAAATTCAAAGAAATTGTGAATAAAATGGACAAACATTGATGAAATTTCCCAATTTCGGTACGAATCTTAGATTGCTTTTCCTTTTCTAATGATCTTAGTTCATTTCACTTCATGTGCTCGATGTAGATCCTACATTTTGAAGCTCTTCATTGTTTATGCCTTGAGATTTCATGCCTAATGTATCAATCTCAAGTAGTACTTCTCCTCAATGCTTTGCTAATTAGTTGATTCAGTTTGTAAATAGGGAATGGGCTTCGCCTTTATCATTTCCTTTCGCACACTAATCGACTTGATATGTTTTGGCCATGTTGCAGTAATGGACGAGGGACGTCAAAAGGACTTGCAGTTGCTGGAGGAAATCATCGACAAAGGTTTAAAACAGAAGCTTGTACACATAACTGCTTCACGGTATTCAAATTTATCTCCTTTTCATGTCCACATTTTGAATTGTGTGTATAATGTTAAAGTGTATGTAGAGTTTTTCTTGTTGCGCTATGTTTGACTGTCTTCTCTGCATGCTATTCGTTTGTAGTCTCTTCTTTTATTGTTTACTCATAGTCTTCTCTGCATTTGTTGGTTTTGCAGGGACAAGATCTTTGAAGAACAAAAAGTATTGTATCCTTTTATGTGTAGGAAATACTCTCTTGCTTCTTGAATTGTACATCTCATAGAGCTGATCCTAGATATTTTTTTAGTTTCTCCCTTGTCTTAGCCCCAGTAAAATATCCATAACCATTCAGTTTTTTTTTCACTTGGTTCTTAGTTTCTTGTAATCCAGAGGAACCGTTCTTGAAGTGGTTGGATGAAGCTCATCTTGAAGAATTTGATGTTTTGGCTCAGAAACAGTCGATGATGGAAAAAGATTTGGCTGAAATAAAAAAAGACATAGCTGATATGAAGCAAGACATGAGTGAGATCATTGAAGTGATTGAGAGTCTTAGAAGTAAGTTTTAGAGTGTCATTGTATTAAGTTTGAGAGTGTCATTGATTGGTTGTAGAAGTAAGTTTTAGAACTGTGATAATCTAGTGTTTTAGTTTCAGTTGATGTTTAATTTACCTTGATTATGTCCTCTTTGTTTCTTCTTAATATAATTTGAGTTCATTGTATCATTTTCGTTGAGTTTATGGTGTCATTTTCGTTACAAAACACCAACAAAAATGACGTTAAATTTCGGAGAAAAGATCTTAGCCAAGAGTGAACCTTAGAACATAGATATCCAAAAACGCAAAAACAAAACATGTTCCAAAAACTAGCCGAGTCTACTTAAGCCGAGAGTAATTTCAAAATACCAAAAACAAAACATGTTCCAACATGAAAATTTCACTCTTAAAAGCTACAAGCCAAGTTCATTCGGTAGTTTTTTGTTTCTTCGAAGGTCTTCCTGGAGGCAGATTTGGTGGCTTAGGCACCGGATCAAGTTTACAATTGCGTTTGTTGTGTCCTTTTTGTTGACAATTGCTACATGTCTGCAAATTAACAATAAGACCATTATTAAGCAATATTTGAAACACACAAAATCCTATAAATAAGGATTAGAACTAGAAAATTACCACTACAGTTTTCGCATGGTAAGAAGGAAATTGTGGAGGCTCAATAGATGGCTTAGGTACTGGCGGTAGTGCACATGTACGTTTGTTATGACCTGTTTGTCCACAGTTACTACATGTCTGCATATAACCAATTTGACAATAACTATTTATCACATACAAAGAAAGTATTCATCCTAATTTGCAAAGGGAAGTAGACATACCACTATAGCTTTATGCGAATTCTGAGAAGCAGCTTGCTCAATATTCTCAGCTTGCTCAGTATTCTGAGAAGGAGCTTGCTGAGAATTCTGAGAAGGAGCTTGCTGAGAATTCGGTTGCTGAGAATTCTGAGAAGGAGCATCTTCGCTTGGATCATGGATTCGATCATTATTTTTGGGTCTTCCCGGCAATATCCTGTCTGGAGGAGGCATAACAACAATATCACTATGTGTTTCCCACATTTCCATCCCATTCACAGGATTAAGTAGAGAGTCGTAACAAAGCTTCCACTTCTCGACTGAGTACCAATCTGACACTAGAGTTTCTGGAAGTTTACTTTCATGGTATTCTTCCCACATTGCAGACATTAGATGACAGCAAGGAATCCCACTCACATCATACTCCCTGCAAGTGCAAGAAAACTGATGTCGCACATGAACCACATACTTATTTTTTCCATGATCTACCTCATAAATGCCTTTTCCATTCGAAAATGGATGACACCACTTCAGACTTCTTTTCCGCTTCTCTAAAATAGCCAATGCCTTCGGTGTGATCCGACTTGTAACACTCTCCATTTCTTTGAGCTTTAACTTATTACTAGCCATAATATGTCGCCTTATGTCTTCTAGCAATGCAATCACTGGGTTTTTTCGAGCATCTTTCAAGACAGCATTGTATGACTCACTAATATTGTTTTCCACAGCAAATGTCTTTGTCACATCACTGAAAAAAGCCCTGCAATAAGACCAGATCTCAGAAGTTAACTATATTTCATATCAACCAGATTTAAAATAAAAGCAAAGAGAAAGAAAAGACAGATTTCATACCTAGACCAGTTAGAAGCGACAGTTCGCTTCATTTCCTCATACGCTTCAGGTTTAATGTTTTTCATCTTCTCAAGCAATCTGAAAAAAACCGGCTTATTGTAAGCTCTTGCACACTTCCAAAACAGCTTATGTAGAGGTCCCATCTGCCTGTATCTTCTCTGCAAGTTCGCAAAAATGTGTCTAGAACACATTCTATGCTCAGCGTAAGGAATAACAGTTTTTACAGCGTAAATGAGTCCCTTCTGCTGATCTGAAGATATTGCAAGACCATTACCAAGCTCCAGACCTAAGTCTTCTGCTAATAACTCCATGAACCACTCCCAGTAGACTTTGTTCTCCACTGGAACAATAGCCCATGCAATGATATACATCTGATTATTTGGATCCTTCCCAACAGCAGTCAACAACTGCCCTTTCATGCGCCCTTTTAGAAAGGTCCCATCCAAATGAATTACACGCCTACATGAACTCTTCCAGCCTGTTTTTTGAGATTCAAAACAAGTGTAGAACTTCTCAAAAACTCTGTCTTTTGTACCCAAAATCACTGTTGAACCAGGATTAGTCTTCTTCAGCTCGTGCACATAATCATACATTCTTGTAAACTGCTCAGCATACTCATCACTAATGATATGAATCATAATCTGCCTTGCACTCTGACATTTTGTTTTAGTAACCCGAAGACCATTTAGAGCCAACCTCTGCATTATTTGGTCAGCAGACAATTTCGGATTACCCCTAAACTCATTCAAAAAATCCGCTGCTATCTTCGGTGCACTGTAGAGTTCCACAACGCCTGTAGGATAACAACTATGAGTTCCATTGTAAGATCTCACAACCATATTGTCGGATCGACTGTTTATTGATGCATATATCCTCCACTTGCAAGAATCTTGAACACAAACTGCTGCTACTTTCTTCCTTTCAGATCTGTCAAATTTAATATTCACCTTCTCTTTCACCGCATACTTCTCTATTTTCTCCTTACACTTTTCTTTCGAAAAAAACTCTTGGCCTACAAAAAACTCTATCTTCTCACTATCATCATCTGAATCATCACTCTCTACATAATCATCACGGTAAAAGTTTGGCAAATCACCATCATTATAATCATCTTCCTCTTCTTCCTCTTCTTCCTCTTCTCCAATAAGAACATCATCTAAGTAAGGATCATCAGCCCTAACGCAATATAAATTCACGCTTTCCATTTCATTGCCCAAACTCAGCATTTCCATAACATCTCTATCACTCTCCAAATCTTTACGACCCACACCTAGTTCGCCATCTGGGAAATGAGAAAACTTACTCATATTCTCCGCAAAACCAGAATCCAAAACCATTTTCACCAACATTCCTAAGCTTGGTGCTTCATAATCGATCCTACAACATCTTGTCACACCACCATTGTATGAACCATCTGCTGCCCAATATCCTCCGACGTGTAATCGAAAGAAACTAGTCCTATATAGAAATTACATTTGGTTAAGAAACAAATCAAAGAAAGAAACAAACTCGACATCATTCTTTTCATATTTATCCGAAACAAACACAACACATACCAATTGATTTACGAAAGAGAAGAGAAACAATCGAAGCTGAATAAGTAGAAATCACGAAATACTAGTTACCTTGTCATCGTGTAAGCTCCTGGAACATCAAATCTCTCCCAATTGATTTCGCAGGAATTCTACACTCTTCAACTTTTTCTCCAAATTCACCAGATTTTCTTCCAAATTGGAAGTAATCGATGAAAGCAAACACCCCCAATCTCTTCCAATCGACTACGAAACACCACAAACTTCAATCAATCTCACTTTTAGAAATTAGGGCTCGTCGATTTAGGTTTTAATTTGGGAATTTTAGAGTTTGGGGATTTCAGAATCGGCTTTTAGGGATTTCAAATTCGGGTTTTCAAACACCATGTCGTTTAGAGTAAACATCGTGTTGGTTCTCGATGAAAAACATGTTGTTTTTTTGATAAAACAAAACGCTGCGTTTTGATTAAACGGGTGTCCGTCCAGTTTTGACGACAAGGTGAACGGAGGGGTAACGACATTAAATATTTAAAACGTGAGGGGTTTTTTCATTGACTTAATAACTGAGGGGTTTTATTACGATCCATCTTTAGTTGAGGGGTTTTCTTACTATAAACCCTTAGATAAATTATCAGTTTGGTTAATTACATTTTTTCTAATTTTCTATATTTAAATTATTTCAAATTGTACAGATTTTAAATGGTCCATTTTAATACATCAACTTATCATTTGATACCTTAATTAGCCTGACCCGCAAATGATGCTATATTTGACATGAACCGATCCAGTCTCAACGGGACTTGGATTCACTAATGATTACATGAAGCCAGAAAAATAATTACGAGTAATACCTTATTGGGCGTCGATCTGTTTCTGGCCTCTTTTGTGCCATGTATTTATACATTTGCGATCAAATTTTGAAGTACTTTTGCTTGGTTGATTTGTTCTATACTTGTATGTAATCTTTGTTTTGGACATACTTCTTTTCAGGTTTGGTCAGCAACTCAGCATACGTTAATATTGAACCGTCTTGAACAACCAAGCAAAAAAGTTAGTCAACCTCTAAATTTCTGTGTCCGTTACTAACAAGCAAAAAAGTTAGTCAACCAATAATTATTTTTTCATAACCAATAAAATAACCAAACTACACCAACCCATACAATATAAATCAACTGTGTGTATACAACACAAACTCTAAAATTCTTCAAAAATTGACAAAGCCAAATTAACCAATAGCCACAACTGAATTTACTTAAATCGTGTTTTGTAAAGTTAACTATAGATCGCTGGTATGGAGGAAAATGCATTGGTATTGTATAATGAAGAAATAAAAAGTTTGAACGAAAACAGTTTGGGTTGCATAAGTTGCCGTAGTCTAGCCAAATCTAAGTTTGTTTCGTCGGAATTTAAATCAAGCAAATAGGAAAAAAACTAATGTGGATTGTATGAGTTAGTGTAGTCTATCGAATTCAACCCAAAAAATTTAGAAAACTTTTATCAATGGTAAATTTTCTTCCATCCATATATTAAAAAAAAAAAAAATGAAACCGGATAAATACCAATTATCCAATCTGTCGGATAAAAAAACAGTCAACCTAGAAAACAAAGTCAATAATTATGTTGCCAAACCCATTTTCGTATAAAAATGGATTAGAGGAGAAGCGTATAAAACCAAGAAGATCCCGCCGATAATAATAATAATTATACAAATCAAATACACATAGGAATAATTACAGAGAGAACCCACCACACCAATTCGACCGTTGCCCACAACGTTCCAAAAAAACCCCGATTTTTTTCTTTATTTTTGAAAAACAAATTGAAATTATTTTTATCTTTCTCCTCCCTCTTTTTTCAAGTACTTGATTACCGTTGGCTCTCCGCGGCTAATTAAAAACCCTAAATTGTTCAATCACAGCAATACGTTTTCCTTATCTGATACAAATATCCAAATAAAAATCCCCTCCGATCCATAACCCATTTCTTGAATTTCTCACTCTCGTCTGAATCACCAATTTCACGATCTTAAATCTCGACAAACAATGGCGGCTTTAGCGCCCGGAATCCTTCAGAAGCTGATCGACGGTATGAAAACCGGAGTTAAACCGACCGGCGAGCACAGAAGCTCTCTGTTACAAGTCACCGACATAGTCCCAATCGATCTCGACGAGAAGAATCTTTTGCCCAAACAAGGCTTCTTCATAAAACTCTCCGATTCCTCTCACTCAATCTACGTCAGCCTCCCTTCCGATCAAGACGACGACGTTCTCAGCAACAAGATGCAGCTTGGTCAATTCATCTACGTCGATCGGCTCGATCCAGGGACCCCTGTTCCGATCGTGAAAGGCGCGAGGCCGATCCCGGGACGGCACCCTCTGCTCGGAACTCCTGAGCCATTGATGAGCACGAGAGGAAAGACGGAGAAGGAGCCTGCTTCGAGACCGAGGAGAGGCTCTTGGGGTCAAAACGGCGACGTTTCGTCTCCTTTCGTATTAAAGCCTGCGCCTTTGGATTTCGATCAGTGCACGCCGGCGAAGCATAGGCTTGGTGAAAGGAGACTCGCGGCGGCGGCGTCTCCGATGACGAGAGGGAGATCGCCGGGAGGTGTTCGGTGTTCTTACGGAGGAGGGATTTTGGGGAAAATGGCGGATCTTAAAGGAGAGAGTCCCGCTGCGATGATGAGGAAGAGCTGTGTTGTCCCGCCGAGTTCGAAGTTTCCGAGAAGCAGAAGTGTTTGCGATAGAGAGACGGCGGCGAAGATCTCTGTTTCTTCTCTTCTTCTTAGTCCCTTTAAATCCTCTGTAGGTACATTTTGTTCAGAGTTTCTCTTTTTGGCTTGAGCATAAAAGGAGAGTTAACAATGGAGATTTTGCAGGCAAAGAAAAGCAACTCGCCGCCTCCGAGTTTACGCACCAGAAGAGCTACGGCAGCAGCTGCTTTGGTGGAAGATGAAAGAGATGCTCCAAAGTCTACTTCGAAATTGGCTTCTCCAAAGTATGAATCTAAGCAGGTTAAGGTGGAAAAACCAGAGAAGAGCTTGACTCTACCAGGAAGACTTAGCACACTGAGCAAGGTGATTCACTTTTGGCCACTTTGTAGTAACAGTCTAAAAGTGGCTAACTATATGGTGATACTGAGAGATGTGTATTGGTTTGTTCAGGAAGCTATGCAGCAGCGAGATACGGCTCAGAAGATAGCTCTTCAGGCACTGAGAGAAGCTACAGCAACAGAAACAGTCGTTCGTCATCTCAAGTATACACACACCTGACTCTTCTTTGGTCGTTTACATTGTATAATTTATGGGTTTTTGAGTTTGAAATGTGAATGATAAAGTTCATTTTGGGGATATACAGGACATTCGCAAATCTCAGCAAATCAGCAAAAGCGGACTGTCCGGCTTCGTGTTTCGAGAAGTTCTTGGAGTTTCACAGCCAGATTTCTGAAACTATGAGAGAAATCACATCTATTGAAGCAGCTGTTTCATCAGCTAATACTTATAACAAATCAGAGGATGGATCGATACTTAACGAAATCCAGCATAACTCTATTGATCAGGAGAAAACCGCATCAAAGAGAAGAACCACTAGCGCTCTGAAGCAGCAGCAAACTCATAAGCAATTGAGATCAAACGATGAGAACAAGAACCCATCATCAGCTCCTCTTTCCGGGTTAGGATACACGGCGAGGTTGGCGAAAGAGATAGAGAAGGAAGCTGCAAATTGGTTCATGGAGTTTATAGAAAAGGCTTTGGAGAAAGGGATGAAGAAGTGTAAAGGCAAAGGTGATGCAGATGTCAAGAAGGTTCCACAGTCTCTGATTCTCCAACTTGTAAACTGGGTGGAAGCAGAACAATCTGCTGATAACACGAGACGGCAGGTCCATCCAAAAGCCTCACATATCACTAGAAAGCTCAGAATCAAATTGAAGAATCCTTGAAACCATAAGTGCAGGTATTGAGATTTTATGTTTTGTCCCACTTCTACTTCTACTGTGAAAAGGCTTTTATAGTTTCCACTTATAGAGAGTTTATTCAAGTTTATATATAAACAGTGGTTGGTTATTCTCAAATGTCACAAGAAAAAAGGATAAGTATATGTCAATAAATGTTTTATAGGATTACACATAGTGCTGAAGATAAATTAATCATCATTATCTAGAAAACTTTTAGATCTCATACAACTCCCAGTTTCACAAAGCAAAAGAGTGCTGATCCATATAACGAACCAACCTCTCAAGAAATAAGTATAGATCGTACCTGGTCCGGCTTAGAGCCAAGCCGGGTTCTTGAGGGCAGTGACAACAGCCTTGACTTGCAAGTAGTTGCTGAGACTGTAGAGACCTTTCTCTCTTCCAATGCCACTCATCTTATACCCTCCAAATGGAATTGTGGCATCAAACACATCGAAACAGTTTATCCAAACGCTCCCAACCCTGAGCGCTCGCATCAGCCGGTTCGCTGTGTCCAGATTCTGTGTGAACACTCCAGCAGCTAAACCGTACCTCGAGTTGTTCGCCCTCGCAATCACCTCATCAAGATCCCTAAAGAAACATCAAGAGCCATTAGTAAGGGAAGATGTCAACAAAAGAGGAAATATTTGGTTTTCACATTAGACTTTTACTTGAACTTTAGTATGGTCTGAACCGGCCCGAAAATCTCGTCTGTGGCTATGAGCATGTCGTCCTGCCAAGTTCAATCGATTTTCGTTAAGAAAATTGTGACGGTAATCGAGTTTTTTAATGGTAAGTATTCTGTTTGCTTACTTTCACGTCTGAGAAAACAGTGGGTTGAATGTAGTAACCTTTGGAACCAAGCCGGTCACCTCCAGCTTGTAAGGTGGCTCCACTGTCAACTCCATGTTTGATGTACTTCAGGATTTTTTTGAATTGCTCTGAGTCTACCTGTTTTTTTGTTTCCAAACAAGTTAGGAATTTCGAAATGCTGTTTTTTTATTTTCTTTTACTGAGAATGTGGTTACGGTTTCATCATGGAAGGATTCTACCTGTGGACCTTGCTCAATCCCTGACTTGAATGGATCGCCAACAGCGCGATTGTTTGCACGAGCTTTAGCTTTCTCTACAAACTCATCATACACGCGTTCATGTACAAATGTACGTGAGCCAGCACAGCAGCATTGTCCCTGCAAGTTAGCCACAAGAGATTATCAGACACGGATTGATATTTAAGATTAGATTGGGAATCCATAAAAGCCAAGTACAGATGAGTTTTTTTGAGTGATGTTACCTGGTTAAAGAACAAAGCGAAATGAGCGAGCTCCACGGCCTGATCCACATCAGCATCTTCACATACAATGAATGGGGACTTGCCTCCAAGCTCAAGAGTCACTGGCTTGAGGTTGCTTTTTGAAGCCAACCCAAGAATAATCTTCCCAACTTCAGTAGACCCTGTGAAAGCAACCTGCATAAGGCAGAGGATTTATCCGGAAATTATTTATAAGTCAGATAATGTTAGAGAACTGACACGTGGTTAACTTATTATTATCATTATCATTATCATTATCAATCACATCTTTATTCTTGCAGCAGCTTTTCCAAGAAACTAGGAAAAGCTCTGTGAAAACAAGATATATAACAGTTGCAAAAATGTAAGATGACAAGAAGAAGTTTTAAAAGGTTTGTACTTGAAACCTTATCAATGTCCATGTGAGCAGCTACGGCTGCACCAGCGGTAGCACCAAATCCAGAAACTATATTTACAACTCCTTGGGGAAGTCCAGCCTGTCACATATATATCACATATTCAGGGAGACACTATTTGTATGGTACTGAATTCAAGTAAATCGGTTTACAGTATGGTTAACCTCGTGGAGTAGTCTTCCAACAAGGAGAGCAGATAGAGGAGTTTGCTCAGCAGTCTTGAGGACAATGGTGTTTCCGCAAGCTAAAGCTGGTCCAAGTTTCCAAGAAAGCATGACAAGAGGGAAGTTCCATGGGATGATCTGTCCAGCGACTCCTATGGGCTCATGGAGTGTCTGCACATGGTATGGACCGTCTCCTGGAACCGTCATTCCATGGATCTTGTCTGCCCAACCTGAGAAACTCATCCAAGATAACAGATGAGGAAAAATCACATGGTTACAATATAATAATACATGAGTGATTTGACTCACCAGCATAGTAACGGAACACCCTAGCAACCATTGGCACTTCAATTTTGGCGGATTGCTCATAAGGTTTCCCATTATCCCAAGTCTCAAGAGCTGCAATCTCGTCGTTGTGTTTCTCGAGTAAGTCAGCGAATCGAAACAGTATCCTTGATCTCTCCTGAAGAAGTCATTTCAGAAGCACAATGTCACATCTATAAACACAAAGATAGGCACAAAATGAAACTTTTGCATTTACATAAGCTGTCATTCTAGGCCATGGTCCTTCGTCAAAGGCCTTGCGTGCGGCTAAAACCGCACGGTTCACGTCTTCTGCATCACCCTCAGACACCTGAGCTATCACTTCCCCAGTCCTTGGATCCAAAGTCGGGAAAGTTTTCCCTGTAACAATAAGGCTTTTGATATATATCCACATTTATACGAGTTTTCAGATATGAACAATTTTGAAATCTGACCTGAGGCTGCATCAACGAATTTTCCGCCGATTAGGAGCTGTGTGTGCTCGACTTTCACAGGCGGAGTAATCGTGTTTTCGAGAGCAGCAGCAGCAGCGGCGGCGGCGAGGTTGCTGTATCTTTGAGCTCCTCTGTTCATGTGGGGGTTTTTACCTAGAAGGAAACAGACGAGAATCAGTCGATTCGATTTCAGTCGAGATTCATCTGTGAATAATCGATACCAACGAGACGAAGATCTCTAATACAGAATTCAAAATATAAATAAAATCTCTCAGATCATCGATCGGAAATGGAAGATCAACGATCGCACGATCTCAAACAAACAGGATGAGACGATCGATGATTCACATATGAAGACAGAAAACAACAGTGACAGAGCCCGATTAATGGATCGCATCAGATATATATATATATATATATATATATATATACCTGTAAGAGCCAAAAGAGAAGGCGAGGACATGAAGGAGCGAGAGAGCAGCCAAGAAACTCTTCTTGAAGCCATGGAAAACTTTTTTTTGTTTTTTTTGCTTCTCCTCTCCAGTCACTCACGGTGAGGCTCTCTTTGTATGGGGAAAGTCGTAAAGTAAAGCTCTGATCGGTTGCACACGAAGTAAGACTTTCGTGCCGTCAAAAAAAAAAAAAAGAAAAAAAAAAAGTAAGACTTTTGTTTTGTTATTCACTTATTCCCTTTAATTTAACAAACATACAAAAGATCCAATTTAAGAAATTAATGTTATCCATTTCCACATGTTAGACCGACGAAACGGCAAACATGTGCCAAAATTACACGTCGCGACAAGATATTTTCATTTTTTTTTTTTTTTTGACCAAAGGGCTTTCAAATTCTATTTTATTCAGCTTTGAAAGTCTACGATGTCAATGTGTAATACCGTTTTATTTTGTGGTCGGCAACTCTGTATAAAATCATTTTGTATAAAACATTTTTAACTAGTAACACAATTTTATTTTTTTGGATTAAATACTGTTTTTCATATGTGTTATGTTAATGTTTGGAGTTATAGTTGTTTTTATAACAGCATCATTTTTTTTAACATAGCATAGATCTCAAGACTATGCTCACGAAGAAAATAGTCAAAATAATAACTAATTAATTATTCCACCAAATTAGAAATTCATTACAAAAAACTATGACAGAATAACTATCACCAAAACTAATAAGTAGAACCAATATTTAGACAATTGTTGTCACTCTGTTACCGAGGTGTGTCTGTCTCCCATGAGATCATGATCACTCACTCGTAGCAGATTAATAAGATTGGGTCCGTTTTGATGTAAAAAAACAAAAAAACAATATTTAGACGATCATTGTCAATGATGATATAAAAAAGTATGGTGCGGTGCAGTTTTTGCGGACCAATAATGTTTGTTCACACTTAAGCACGAAGAAAGGAGTAGGGGAAAAGCATATTATTATTTACACTATAGTGTGCTTTCAAGGAAGAAGAGAGTTTCATACCAAAAAAAAAGAAGAAGAAGGGATTTGAGATTTTGAGTAGCTCACCTACCACGTAAACGAATTCTTTTTGTTATATATAGAAAATCGTTGTGTCTCTATTTTTTTTGTTTTATTGTTATTTATTAATTTATACTATATAAAAGTTGTGGCTAAATGCCTTTAAAAGTGTCTACTTCAGTTTTTAAGTTTTTTAAAACCAATTAAATTATGTCAAATCTGCATCTCTAAAATTAAGAAATTTTTCAAATTTTGAACAACCAATAATATTTTTCTATATCATCATCTAAGATTAAGATATTTTTCAAATTTTAGATTTGGAATATCGATAGATATAAGAAAAACATATATAAGTTTTTAGTAAAAAATCTACTTAGATTTATATAAGGAAAATTTCTTAATTTAAGATAATGGTTTTAATTACATAAATAATCACTGAAATTGTTTAACAAATAAGAAAAAACAAATTTATAAAGCATATATATATTTTATATGTGGACACTCTAAATAACTTATGGATCGATATCAAACTAAAAAAACTTATGTTAAAATTAGTTTACAAATTTCAACATAAAATTAATATTTTACAAGAGAAATGGAGCCATGTAGAATTTTAATTGTGGAGAATAACCTACACAAATAAGAAAGAAAGAAAAAGTTGAAGAAAAATACAGACACAAAGAAGAAGAGTAAGAACATAAAACCGAAGAAAAGCGAAAACGAATATATTAAATTGCGAAGACAAAATAGAAACCAAAGAAGGCAAAGATGAATAAGAAAAAACCTGATAAAAACTTGCGAAGAAAAATTTGAAAAGGAAATCGAATAAGAACGAAGGAGAAGAAACCAAACAAAAACAAAAAACTTGCAAAGACCAATCTAAAGAGGAAAGCGAATAAGAACGAAGGAGACGAAACCAAAAAAAAAAAAAGAATAAAAAAGAAGCGCAAAGACGAAGAAAAGCAAATGCAAAGATGAGTGAAAATGAAGAAAAGACAAAGAAGAAATCAAAACAGAAGAGACTGAATAAGAATGAATCAAAGAAAATTAAAAAACATAAAAACAAGAACGAAGAAGTAAATAAAAAACAATGATATATGTCGATTAGCTTCTCTTCATTTAGGTTTTATAACCGTAGAAAACCTACCAAAATATTATCTTATCTTCTAGCTTTAATTTGTTTATACGTACATTTTCATTTTTAAGTTTGGTTTGGTGTATCATATAATGAAAATATATTCTACATAGAATTAAAGAGATTTATGCTAAAATATGTACGAGAAGAACAAAAAGAAAAGAAGTAAATGAAGAAAAGGGAGGACGAAAATAGCAAAAAACAAAACCATAAAAGAAACCAAAAAGATAAGGTTAAAGAAGGAAACCAAATAAAAAGATGAAACCGAAAAATAAGAAATTGAAAACTATGCGTAACTATATCTCTATGATCGCATAAATTAAATTAGTTATATTGTTATTAAACATTGTTTATTACATGTGTGAATATGTAATTGTACCATCTCTAGATTAATTTTGTTTTCGTGAATTTTTTACATTTTTAAGTTTGGTTGGGTGTATCAGATAATTGAATTTTTTACTCTACATTAGATTAAATTAAAGAGAACTACAATAAAACTATTTATAAAAGGGATCAAGTTCTCGAGAATAATCAAGAAAAATAAAGAGAAGAAGCTAAACAAAAGAAATATAGCAAACTCTTAGCAACTTCAACTATATGAACTAATTATAGAAAAAAATATGAACAAGAACCAAGACGATGACAAAAATAAGAAGAAACATTAAAAAAAACGAAGACAATGATATCAAATTTTATTGGACAAAAGGGTTATGTTGCATTGTGTTCCTTTTTGCGAAAAGTTAGGTTCTAGATTGGGCCTGCTAATATATTGGGCTAAATTAGTGCTGGCCTTATTCACCAGCAAGCTCTTTTGTTGTTCGAAACGGCGAACCTTGCAATTACAGCATACATTTATGTGTAATTTATACGCTCATCTTGGAAATACACTTTTGCTACAAGACAAATTACTTCTCCATAATCATACACTTATGTGTAATTGATACACTCATCTTGGAAATACACTATATCCATTTTCAATTGATTAGACGATTGTTTAGATTCCAAACAGTCCAAAACACCACTAAAACGTCTAATAGTCTATTGAATATTGGTTAATAATTGACAAGAATATCTGACGCAATAATTCTATCAAATTTTTTCCTGACTCTGTACGTACGCTACTTCCCTCTTTTAGTAATCCTCTCTACGTGCTTCGAACTCATCGCACGTTTGCAAACTTAGACGAGTCACAAGAGTCGACGAGGCTCGAGAGCCATCAACTTTGCACGTGAGATAGCGCGTGGTGTGAACGTGTTAAAATTGCGAGTGGGGTAAAAAATAGATGCGAATACAAAAGCAGACATAAAAAGCCAAAAAGCTCCTAAAAAGCCAAAGAAACCGATATATTCGAGGCAAAAGCAGAGATATCATCACATAATAATTTCCCATAATTTTCTCGTTCGAATAATTAAAAAAAAACAAATATATAAATGAAAAAGATATTGACAGCCATACACCGAATCTCTACTTCTCCTTATATCTTCCGCTTCACTACTTCACATCAACACAATCCCGCAGCAAAAACCCTAATCCCTCTCTCTCATTTCTGCTTCTCTCGGAGCTTCTTAGGTTCGCTCCCGAATTTAATCAGCAGAGCAACAATGGATGCCAAAGAAGCCTCCCCCGCCACTGATTTGAAGAGACCGAGAGAAGAGGATGAGATAAACGGCGCCGCCGCCGCTTCAATGGAGACGGAAAACTCCGTTCCCGCCGCTAACGGCGATCAGACGAAGGAGCCTGCTTGTTTCTCCTCCGTGATTCCTGGGTGGTTCTCCGAAATGAGTCCCATGTGGCCAGGTCAGGTCGATTCTCGTTGTTGTTTGATTTTAAAAAGGGGAAACAAATTTGATTAACAAATTTCGCAAAAAGCTGAATTTGGATGATCTGAGATTGCAGGAGAGGCACACTCTTTGAAGGTTGAGAAAATTTTGTTTCAAGGGAAATCAGATTACCAGGATGTGATTGTTTTCCAGGTAAACAAAAACAATTGACTCTTGCTAATTGCGTCATCTCTCTGTTGTATGATGTATGATGAATTTGTTGTTTTTGCTTCTTCTTAGTCTGCGACATATGGGAAAGTTTTGGTTTTGGATGGAGTAATCCAACTTACGGAAAGAGACGAATGTGCCTATCAGGAAATGATCACTCATCTTCCATTGTGCTCAATCCCTAACCCAAAGAAGGTAAAATCCTTCAAGAACTAACTAAAAATTGTGTGTGCTTTAGGACCGGTTATCAAAGTCTATTGCTTTTGAATGTTATGAAAGGTTATTATGAAGCTCACATTTTTCTTCTCCGGTATAATAGGATGACTAAATCATTACTTATGGAGACATAGAGTTCCTTTTATCAGATATGAATTATAGAAACTAATTTGAGCTGGAGTAAATGATTAGAAATGTCCACTAGAGAAAAAGGTAGATATGATCAACATTTTTTTGCTTTTTAAATGTACAAACTTTGATGGCCTCCTGAGAAAGAAAAAATAAAAAATTTGCATAATTGAAAAACTTTGAGGGCAAAGTTATACTTGGGTTCACTGGCAAAGTTAGAGAACTCAAGTGTAGCTTTATTGGGTAATAATAATATGATAGAAAACTGTTTCATCTGCCTTAAATGATTATCCTCTAGCTTGTTATTTGAGCACTTGTTTTGAGAAAAAAGTTAATAATAACCAAAGCTTCTTTCATCCAAAAATTGCTTTTGCTCTGGATAATCTAACTATTTTGGGCTATAGTAAAGTGGAGCAGCTAGTTTTTGCTTTTAGAAGGTAAGGAGTGCATCTGATCATTGCCCTTCTAGTTTTTTCCATAGGTTTTGGTCATTGGAGGTGGAGATGGAGGTGTCCTGCGTGAAGTTGCACGCCATGCTTCTGTTGAGCACATTGACATGTGTGAAATTGATAAAATGGTGGTCGACGTGAGTGGTCACATACTTTCTCACCTTTCCTGCAGTCTCTGTTTCTGTTAATGCCTTGTTATAAAGGAATGTTTAGAGGGGTTTTTTTAGTCTAACTTCTTTTCAACTTATGGGAATCTTCAGGTGTCTAAGCAGTTCTTCCCTAATGTAGCAATTGGATACGAGGATCCTCGCGTGAACCTCGTCATTGGCGATGGTACAATACCTCAGCTTTTATCTCTCTGTAGCTGTTGTCCTTTCTCAAACTATCTTCTTGAAACTGATGGTTGGAGGATTATGATTACTGCAGGTGTTGCTTTCTTGAAGAATGCTGCTGAAGGATCATACGATGCTGTTATTGTTGACTCATCAGATCCAATCGGTAACGACCACTAACATTAGATTAACCTTTGCTGTTATATTGAACAATTAGATTTAACCTTTAACTTTGATTACGCGTTGCTGTGGTGTGTGTGTGTGTCTGTCAAGGTCCTGCAAAGGAGCTGTTTGAGAAACCATTCTTCCAATCTGTGGCTAGAGCTCTTCGTCCTGGTGGAGTTGTGTGTACTCAAGCTGAAAGCTTGTGGCTTCACATGGACATCATCGAAGACATTGTTTCCAATTGCCGTGAGATCTTCAAGGGTTCTGTCAACTATGCGTGGACCAGCGTTCCAACATACCCTAGGCACGTTTCATGACCTCTTTCTTCTTTAACATTCAATCATCTCTCTCATTCTTTTCGTTATTATAAACTTAAAACCTTAATGTGTATCATTTCACGCTTTTAAAATTTGCAGTGGGGTTATTGGATTCATGCTCTGTTCAACTGAAGGACCTGACGTTGACTTCAAACACCCAGTAAACCCTATTGATGAGAGCTCCAGTAAATCAAATGGTCCCTTGAAGTTTTACAACGCTGAGGTAAAAAAAAAAAAAACTCTCAATTTACCATTTCATGCGTCTGGACAAGACATTCGAATCCTTAAACTTATGCTCTCGTTTTCTTCTGTGTTGCAGATTCATTCAGCTGCGTTCTGCTTGCCTTCTTTCGCCAAGAAGGTCATTGAGTCAAAAGCCAATTGAAAAGGGAAAAAGAAGTAAACTTGGGAGGATCGTTGCACTTGTCAAAATAAAACCCTTTTAACAAAAAAATTAGTATTTCTTGTTTGTTTCAAGCATGTTTCTATGACACTGCAACAAGTTCAATCGACAATGTCTTCTTTTAGCATGACAATCACATTTTTAGCATTTATTTAAAAACTCCAACTTTGAATTGATCTAAGTAGAAGGAGGTTTAGCTTGTTTCTACATCAGCCGTCTTCCTCAAAAAGCTAACTTTACAATCATAGTAACGTACAACACAAGCCAACCATTTGACCACATTCCCAACACAAATGAGACCTACATAGAAACCAGTGTACAACACTCCGTTTCCACTCGAACTCAAACTGCATTTGGAGTATAAACAAGGCAACCTCGTTGCGAGAGCAAAGACCAAGAACACCAACATCATCCAGAGGTCACGCTTTTCATGTCCTCTTCGATACAAAGCTGAAAGAGACAAAGCATCGATTCCACAGATGTCATCTTCACCATCTTCTTCTAAGACCGAAACAACCAAACTCATGTTCCATCCTGCGCTCCACTTGCTGAACTTTGCAGTTATGTACAAGAAGAGAGTGCCTTGAACAAGAACCCCCACCGCGTAGATCAACACCGGTACTAGCTCGAGGAAGCTTTCGTGTTGGTGTAAGAGAGGAGTTCTGATTAAGCTTTTGGTCCAGTTAGAGAAGAAACCGAAGAAAACCAGAAGAAAGAAAAGAAAGAAGAAGAGGAAAACAGAGGTTGACAAGAGAGTGGGAGAGAGCAGAGGAAGAGTAAGAAAGCGAGATTGATGTTTCCCAAGAGTAGCTTCACAGCTCGTTTTAGTACTTCGATGACACTTAGCTTCTCCTTCATCTTCATCTCTATTGGTTCTCAGACTTTCTTACAGTAGAAGTAGAAGAAGGCAAATCACAGATCTGTTTATGTCTCTGTCTGTAGTACAAGTACAACATACATAAAAACAATAATTAGACTTCCATTAAATCTATGGTCGACGTTTTCCGTTGCGTTGACTTGTTGACTTCATCTAAAAGTAACAAGTCTCCGTATGTATGGTTTGACTTGTAGTGGAGATTTAGTAGATAAGCTTTAAACATAAAGTTTATTAAAATGTAATTAATGCTTTAAAGGCTTTAAACACAGCAGACTCCAATGTACCTCTCTTATTATTGGATAGAGTAAAGCAAATGTGTGACACCAAAGTTGACCAAAAAGGGCTAAACAAATTGGTGATAATTAAGAGAAATGTTTAAAGATTCGATCTCAAACACTTTCTCTATGTAGCAATAGACTTAGCTTTTGATCCAAGTTCCACATCACCCTTCTTCACCAAAACCCTAGTTCTACTATAATCATGGTAACAAACCACACAAACTACCCATTTGACTACATTGCCAACACAAATCAAGCCTACATCGAGACCAGTGTACAACACTCCATTTCTACTCAAACTCTCACTGCATTTGCAATATAAACATGGAATCCTCATGACAAGAGCGAAGAGCAAGAACATCAACATCATTCAGAGATCACGCTTCTCATGTCCTCTTCCATACCAAGCTGAAAAAGACAGAGCATCGCTTCCATAGATGCCTTGACCATCCTCCTCTTCTTCCAGGACAGAAACAACCAAACCCATGTTCCATCCCGCGCTGTCAGAACTATGAAGACGGTACCGTCAATCAGAACAACCACCGCGTGGAACAGCACCGCAGCTTGGCTGCGAAAGCTTTCGTGTTTGCGTGCGAGAGAAGCAATGAATAAGTTCAAGTCGATAATCTAAAGACTTTTAGAGTATAAAGAACAACTGTCTTTATTAGATTTAGAAACTCTCTCAAAACTAAACCTCTTGTCTTGAATCTTATGGAACAACTCTCCATAGATTCATTATATAGAAAATAGCTTCTCCTATTTCTATTAAGATTACAAAACTTATATCTAAACCTTATTTGAATCCTTGTTGTCTTCTCTTTAGGATTTCATTTTCCTAAAGATATCTTGCTCTTCAAGTTATCGAATTATCCAACATTCACCCCCTTAATTCCAACTTGAACGCCGGGAAGCTTGATCTCTTGAACTCCGATAAAACTCCGCATTTTCTTGAACTTGATTCGAGCTAATGGCTTTGTAAGAATGTCTGCCTTCTGTTCCGCGCCTGGTACATGCTCCACCTCGATCTGTTCATTCTCCACACACTCACGAATAAATTGGTATCTCGAAAGTATGTGTTTGCTCCTTCCATGAAAGACCGGGTTTTTGGTAAGAGCAATGGCAGACTTGTTATCAATCCTTAATATGATCTTCTCCTCAATACTAAGTATCTCCTTGAGTAACTCCTTAAGCCATATAGCTTGCTTTGCGGCTTCTGTAGCAGCCATGAACTCAGCCTCACATGAAGATAGTGCAACGGTTGGTTGCTTCTGTGATGTCCATGTGACCAGCGACGAGCCGTAGTAGAACACGTGACCTGAAGTACTTCTTCCGTCGTCAACATTGATTTTGTGACTGCTATCACTGTATCCAATGACTCTTCTTGACCCATCTCTTTTGAAAAACAGACCCATGTTGGTAGTCCCTCTCACGTACCTCAGGAAATGTTTGATCGCTTGTCCGTGAGACTCTCTCAGACTTTGCATGTAACGACTTAACACACCAACTGCAAAAGATAGACCGGGTCTCGTATGAAGAAGATACCTTAGGCATCCAATAGCTCATCTGTACTTTGTGGCGTTGATCTCTGGTTCATGTTCTGCCTTGGAAATCTTTATTTTTGACTCCATTGGTACATGAGTCAGATTACATGTATCCATCTTGGTATCGACAAGTATTCCATGAGCATATCCTTCTTGTTTGATTTGTATCCCTTCTGCTCCTTGAATCACCTCTATACCGAGATAGTACGTTAGCTTGCCAAGGTCTGACATCTCAAACTTCCTTGACATATCACTCTTGAATTGATCAATGATCTTTCGTGAAGAGCCGGTCACAAACAGATCATCGACATAAATAGCTATGATCATAAACTCTCCTCCAGCTTTCTTGAGATACACCGACGGTTCCTTATGACACCTTTTAAAGCTCATCTCCTTTAAAAATTTTATCAAGCTTCACGTTCCAAGCTCTCGGAGCTTGCCTTAGACCATATAACGCTTTATAAAGTCTGTAAAATTTCTGCTCTTATCCCTTCTTTATGAAACCTTCAGGTTGACTCACATAGACCAGCTCGTTTAATTCACCATTCAAGAAGGCCGTCTTGACGTCCAAGTGATGTATTTCCCATCCTTTCGTAGCTGCAATGGCTATGAGAAGTCGTATGGTTTCAAGTCGTGCCACCGGAGCAAACACTTCCTCGAAATCTACTCCATGTTGTTGTACATAGCCTTTTGCCACGAGTCTTGCCTTATGCTTGTTCACTGATCCATCTGCCTTTCTCTTTAACTTGTAAATCCACTTCAACCCTATGGGTTTAACTCCATCTGGTTTCTCTATGAGCTCCCATGTCTTGTTTTTATTATAGAGTCCAACTCTGTTTTCATAGCATCAACCCATTCTCTTAGTTTTGCAGCTTCCACATAGTTCTCTGGTTCTCCATCTATCGTGAGTAACAGCTTTTCTGCTTCTGCTTCTACAAATAAGACATAGTATTCGAGGTGTTTGGGTTTAGTTATTGTTCGGCCGTATCTTGTTAATACTTGCTGAGGTCCTTGTTCTTGGTTTTTGTTCTGATCATGATTCTCTTCTTCTTCTTCTTGTGCTTCTTGTTCTTCTTCGTTCTGATTTATATGCTCTTGATCAGGATCTTGATGATCATTGTTTTGATCATCCTCATATCCTTCTCCATCTTCTATAATATCATAACGAGGTATCTTAAGCATATCCGGTTCTCTTTCCTTTTCGTTTGTTGTAATAGACCAATCCCAAGCTTTCTTCTCGTCAAATATCACGTCTCTACTAACAATTACTCTTCCAGCGACCGGGTCATAGAGCCTATATGCCTTGGAACCAGGCTCTGTTCCAAGATTGATCATGCACTTTGATCTTTCATCTAGCTTCTTGAGATGAGGCCCATTGATTTTTGCATGAGCTACACAACCAAACACTCTCAGATGCTCAATGTTTGGTTTCTTGCGATTGAAGGCTTCATAGTGGGTTATGTCCTCCAAAGCTTTTGTGGCAATTCTGATAACATACATTGAATGTCGTACAGCCTCTCCCCACATAAAGTTTGGAACCTTCATCGCCTTTAGCATGCTCCTTGTCATCTCCATCAATGTCCGATTTTTCCTCTCCACTATGCCATTCTGCTGTGGTGTGTAAGGAGCTGTTAGATGTCTGGTAATCCCGTTCTCTTCACAGAACAGATTAAACTCCTTTGAGGTAAACTCTCCTCCTCTATCGGTGTGAAAGGTTTTTATTCCTGAGCCAGCTTGCTTCTCGACAACTCCTTTAAACCTTTTGAACCGATCGAATGCATCTGACTTCTCCTTCAAAAGTATTGTCCACATATATCTCGAGAAGTCATCTATGAGAACAAATACGTAACGGTTGTTGGCTGGTGTTGGTGGCGAGATTGGTCCACACAGATCTCCATGAACCAACTCTAATGCTTGTGACACACGAAACGCTGCTTTGATCGGAAACGAACCCCTTGTTGGCTTTCCGACCAAGCATGCATCACAAATATTCTTCTCATACGGAACATATGGCAAGCCTAAGGTCATCTCCTTCTTTGCCATGTTGTTCATCACACCAATACTCACATGCCCCAGCCGAGCATGCCACAGCCGCGTAGTGGTATTGTCTTCCATCTGAAGGCACTTAGGGTAGCTGATCTCCATTGGTGTTTTGTAGAGGCGATTAGGTGATCTTATAACACGCACAAGCAACCTACCGCGAGGGTCTCTTAGTGTCAAGGCGTCGCTCTTCATGTACACCTGACACCCATGTTCTGTTGCTTGTCCTAGACTGATGATATTATGCTTTAGGTTGGGTATATAGTAGATGTCCTGAAGTGCTCTCTTCTCGGCATCCTTCCCTACAAATACAATCGTACCCTTCCCAACTATATTAACATACGACCCATCACCGAACTTCACTTTTCCTTTGAGGTTCTCATCTAGACTTGAGAAGTAACCCCTGTTTCCCGTCATATGATTGCTTGCTCCATTGTCTAAGTACCAAATACTTGCATCGCCATTATTGGAATCGTAGACCTTTGGAAACACCTTATCTTCATTCAAGAACACCACCTCGTGAACATAAAGAGCATCGTCCGCCTCTTGCGTCTCGTTTAGGTTCGTCTCTTGGGTCTTGATTGGCTTTTCGGGACACTTCATTGCATAGTGACCAGTCTTATCACATCTCCAACATGTCACATGCGATCGATCTTTCTGATTCTAGTTACTATCTCCATTCTCTCCTCCTGAGTTTCGGTCGTTTGATCTACCTCGTCCTCTGCCTCTACCAACAGCTCCTCTACCTCTACCTCTGCTTCTTCCTCCTCCTCGAGAACCTCCATAGCCACCACGGTTGTTCTGATTGCTACTAGATCACATCAGTTTTCCTTGGTCTTCTTTATGGGTTACTCTTCCAATACGTTCTTCATATGCCTTTATTCTTCCCACGATATCTGCAAATCCCGTCGTCTTTAGGTCTAGGACTTGCTCTAGGGAGGCTACTATTTGAATAAACTTTTCTTGTGGAAGCCTTTGCAGAAACTTTTTCACCATCTGGATTTCTTCTATGGATTCTCCTAACGAGGTTGCTTTCGATGCAAGACCTGCTATCCTGCCTGCAAAGTTATCGACGGTGTTGCCATCGTTCATGGTCACTCTGTCGAAGTCCGCCATTAGTGTTTGAAGTCTCGCCTCCTTTACACGATCCGCTCCAAGGTGTTGTGACTTGACGGCGTCCCAAATCTCCTTTGACGTGTTTAAGTCTCCTACTTGCAAGATTAGTGCCTCTGGAATCGATTGGAAAAGAAGAGTTATCGCCGCATAGTTCTTCTTTAGGTTTGTCACCCCAGGATCAATCGTTTCCCATACTTCATGAACTCGCCTCGATGTGGAGAATGTTGTTATACCACCATCTATGAGTGTGATGATCACTGGATTGATGCCTTATGACTGTCGAGGTTTTGCGCGTTATCCTTATCGTGACTTGGTCAAAAATTATGCTAGTCTGGGGCTTCACCGTTACAATTTGTTGAAGGTAAATTAAATTAGTCTCCTATCGTTGGTACTTTATCCTCGTGATGCTCTGTTGTATCTAATTCAATTTTCTTTCTGCATTTGTCAGGGGACAAGATTCCAGTTTGGGGACTTACAGAAACTCAACATGTTACAGAACGCTGTATCATCTTTCTACATGACTCTGCGTGCATACGAGCCAGGTGCACCTGATAGCAGAGAGCAGGATACCTTTCAGGTTCGAGTTGATGAAAAAAGATATAACCATTTGGATATTACCTGCTCCGTTGCTAGACTTAAAGTGGTGCCTTGTTATTCATTTTCTTTTTCTTCATACAAATGTCAAGTATCGTATAAAATCTCACATCACTTGCTGAATGTTGTACAGTGACCACAAAGAAGCCCTTCATACCTCACTTTCATGGTGGTGCAGCTGCCGATGGTATCTTCAAAGGTGACTTGCCTGATTGGCCATCTGACGATGATTTGAAGGATGAAAAACGCTTTTACTTGGTAAGATTATTATATAAGATACACAACCTTAAGTTATGATCAAATAAGCAAAGATGGTATCTTCTTCTTGAATTTGCAGGTGAAGAAATCAGAGTGGGAACAAACTGACAATAATTGGATTCTTACGTATTTAAAACTTCTGATTTTTGCCAGTGGTAGGTCGATCACAGAAGTAAGTTTTGCATATCGATTAATGACATACCAGATGTAAGTGTTAGTGTTAGTGACAATAATAATAATTAACACCAAAACTGTTGTTGCAGCTGATAAGGCCGAACAGCAACCTTCTTTCCGAGTTGGAGATTTTGAAAGTGGCGATAGAAACTGTTGAATCTCAAAATAGCACAATAGTGTTATAGAAAGATGTGGAGTTTAGGAGAGACTCTTTATTAAGATCAACCAAAGTACAAAGATTACAAAGGGTGATTCGTCTTGGCGACAAGGCTTGCCGAGATGAATACGAAGAGAATAGGATAAACTGAAAGTAAAGGACGAATTATAGCTAGGGTTTTTGCCTCTCTGCTCTCAGTGATTGCAGGGGATTTCTGAATATTCTTCAATGAATGAAGGGTCTTCTTTATATAGTGAGAGGAGGTCGGCTTCTTCAAGATATTCTTCCTTTTCTCTTTTGGAAATATTCTTCTTTGGTGTTGATCTCTTTCCTTTCTTCAAGGATTTTGTCTTTTTCTCCAAGTCTTTCCTTTTCTTTGAGGAGGTGGTGGTGGAAAACGGGCCAGGCTTGCATGATGTTATTAATTATGACGGGCTCAAGGAATTGTGCTAATTCCGGTATCAACAGAAACTGGTGTTGAAGATGGGAAGCCGCCGAATGAGAGACTCAAGGCCAAAAGTGCCAACGTCTACATCATGTTTAAGGGCTTGGCAGAGGCTCGAGCCGGTAGACAGGTTTTTGAGAGTGGTGAGCATGTTGAACGGAAAGTTATTGTTAGAAGAGGTCTCGATGAGCATTCAGGATACTTGACTCTCCAGGGTAAGTTTTGTGATGAGCCTCAGTTAGAATAAGAGAGTCGTCTGGCTCGCAGGAGAGGAGAAACAAACTCGGTCGTAAAAAGACACCTCGCTTAGGCTAGGCGCTTTTAGCCGTTCATATGCTATAGTTTAATGTTTTAATTAGTTAAACTTTTCGAAGAACAGAAGATTGTTTTCTGTCCAAAATATTGCAATCTGGATGATAACTTCTTTTGTTGCACTATCACAACGTTTCTCCTAATTAATACTGTATATATGTTTCGGAAAAATGTTTAATGTGTTTTTGAACATCACCAAATTCACGTAGTTTTACTCAATTTGAGAAACTATTTCACGCAGACATTTTTGATACATAACCTTTATATGTATACGTTGATGACCATTATTACAAATCGAATGAAGAATTTGGTGAGGTATTCTCAACTATGATTTATCATAGAAGTGTGTTCCAAAACACTGTTGGAGAATAACATTTGGAATATGGAAATGGGCCTAACCGAAGTGCCAGCAAACCGTTTGTAAACCGAAGGTGTCGCGACATGTGCACGAACCGAACCGGAAGACCGAAAGAAAGCTATTGGGCCAAGTCGTGATGTCTAGTGGGCTGAACCAAATCTAACGTAACAATTCGAGCCGAAACCCACAAAGACGGCCCATGACAAAGTCCGCGGGAATATTCTCTGTATTCATTCTCAGTTCTCCTAAGAGTATGTGCACCTAAGAGTATGTGCAATGGAGAGTGCTTATAGAGGTGTTTAAATTTTTTTTTATTATTAAAAATATGTTAGCACTTCTGTTAAGAATTGTATGTTTTTTCTGCTCCAATGGGAGAATCTTATTTTAGGGTGCTTAAGAGGTCATCTCTCCAGTTATAGTGCCACGTGTCCATTTTACTAAAACAAAACACGCAGAAAAAGCGACTTCTCCCATTCTCTCACCTTCTCTATTTACTTGGTTCCAAATCCGACTTCTGATCTTCTTCAACAATCGAAACGTTTTTCATCAAATCCATTGTTCAAGCGTTTTCGAGACTCATCTCCTTCCCTAATCGACGGTATAAAAGAATACAGAGGCCTGAAACGATTACGTTCCCACTATTTACCTATCGGAATCCCGATAGTGAAGCCAAACAGTAGAGAAAATACAGAGAATGTGAAAGAAAAACAAACCGGTGGAAGTTTAGCGGCTCCTCGCATATTTGGGTAATTTTTTCGAGCGTATCTATCCAATTCGTGGTTTAGCCTCATACGTTAATGACTTCAATCGTTGTTGCTTATTGTTATTGTTGTCGTAGTTATAACATACATGGATTGCTAAGAGGAAAAGAATTGCGGATAAATTCTACAGGCCAAAGAAAACATGTTGTCAGGAGACCCAAGGAAGAACACATGATGCTAAACCCAACTGAGGTGAGCATCTGGGAATGCTAACATTTGCTCTTATTTAGTTCATGGACTGAAAAGCCTTTTCTAACGTTGTACTCTAAACGAGGAGCCTCAAGGAGAGATTGTTTATGATCTCTCTAATGAAAAGTTTTTGAGATGGATGACAGGGAATCCCAGGACAAAGTCCAATCGGTTCTTCCTTGGACGTGTAGACAATGGAAGATGCTGCAACGAATGTGGTGGTTGTAACTTGTAAGGAGATCATATATTATATATACGCCAAGAATTTTAGCTTTGATCTCGAAAATTTGCTTATTGCCTTCGTTTATGGCTATTATATACTGTCAAAAAATGACCTTAACTATGTAGAATATTACAAAAAAAAATTCATTATCAAGTCCAGCAAAATTAATGAGGTGCAGCATACAAACAAATATAAAGGAACCAATTAAAGATATTTCGTTCTTTCTGCCTGTGTCTCAGTATCCAATATGCCAATCTTAACCATAATGGATTCAGTGTCTTTTGATCGTCCGTGATATCACTCCCACCTAAAGCTCTGACTCGATTGCGTTGGTTGACTTTTTTTTAAGTTATTTTTTATTAGGTATATCAGGCTTGATTCAGTGAGTGAATATTTTTCCATTCCTTCTCAACGATCTTGCTCTTTTCGCGAGCATAGATATACGTGTTCTTCACGTGACATTGGCTCCCTCTCGTGATTCTTCAGCTGTTTTCCTTTTTCACCAATCAATTTTCTTCACTCAATTGCTTTACGTAAGAACCGTGAAGCGTGGAAACGCAACGCATGTGATTCATACAAGTGATGCACTGATTCAAACTCCTAACTGTAGGGTTTTACCGTCTATATAAACGTTCATTGTTCTGAATTCAGAAATGGCTTTTCATTCTTCTGATGTTAGTCATTGCTTGCTTCGTCTCTCTAATCTCACGAATCTGCTCTACACAGAACGAACACTCCACCACGTTCGTTTTATTAATCAGAAATTAGATTTGGGTTGAGAAGCCCCAACTGAAGCCCATAAGTGAATATATATAAATATAAGATCACATAGACCACTACGAGGAGGAGAATATGACGACGGGGGATTATATTACGGCGGAGGAGCTCGACAGATATGAGAGTGAATACTGGCGTGAAGTGGAGGAATCCGATGTAATTCTTTCATCTTCTAATTGTTTAGAGATTTTCTTGGATTGTTTCTCTGTTTAACATAATTAACCGTAGGGCTGCAAGAGTAAATTGATCGAGATCTATGCGAAATCGATCGCTTCTAGGTTTGTTTATGGACTGATTCTTTTGCTGATAGGTCTTAGGTTTCGAATTTTATGGAAAATCGAACGCCTCTACACGGTTGTTTAGAGAATTTAAACTATATATAATTGTGATTTGTTAGATTGTTCCTTTCGTTCAAAGAATTAACCCTAACCATGATCCTAGTTTATAAATAGCTTCTAGAGGAAGTTATGATCGCTTCTAGGGTTGTGAGAAATCGATTGCTTCTAGGTTGTTCATATATACTGATTATTTTGCTGATGGGTCTCAGGGTTTCGATGTCAAGACTGGAATTTTGGGTGGACTGGTGCCCTACGACTGTGTACATGTTAATCATTACCCTTATCGTATATTGGTCACCCTTTATGCTAAGGCGGGGCTTCATCGTTACAATATGTTGAAGGTGATTAAAACTAATTTCTTTCCTTTGGTGCCTTTGTGCTAATAACATAGCATCGTGTACGTATGTTGATTATCAGGGAACAAGCTTCCAGCTCGCTGCCCTAGTGAAATTCAACATGACACCAAATCATGTGTGCTCTTTTTACATTACTTTGCTTGCACACGAAGCAGCTGACAACACGTCGCAGAAAACCTTTCAGGTTCGAGTTGATGAAGCAAAATGTAACCAGTTTAATATGACGTGCACCATTGCTAGACTTAAAGACGAAGGTGACTTGTGGTGCATTGTTTTTCATTTTTCTTGTTCTTCATATAAGTTGAGTCAATTGTATAAAAATCTCACTTTGCTTTCTGATTAATAATGTTGCACAGTGGCCACCAACATGCCCTTCATAGGTCACTTTCATGTTGGCGCAAGGGCAGATGGTATCTTCAAAGGTGAAATGCCTGATTGGCCATCAGATGATGCTTTGAATGATGGAAAACGATTTTACGTGGTAAGGAGGATTAATTTATATAATACACAACATTAAGCTTTGTTTTTGCTAATGATCAATTAATTAAGCAAGCCCTAATATGTGTTCTTGCTTTTGCAGGTGAAGAAATCAGAGTGGGAAGCCACTGATTGGATTTCTATGTATTTGGAACTTGTAGTTTGTGCAAATGATAGGTCACTCACACATGTAAGTTTTGCATATAAATTTTAACATACCCATCAATTGATGACAATAACATATTGAAAATTGACACCAAAAGTGTTGTTTCAGGCGAAACAACGTTTTGATGTCATGTCCAAGTTGGAGATTGTGAAAGTGGCCATAGAAACTGGTATTGAAGACGTTGAGCCGCCGAACGAGAGACTCAAGGCCAAAAGTGCAAATGTCTACATAATGTTCAAAGGCTTGGAAGAGGCTCGAGCCCTTCGTCGGGTTTTTGAGATTGGTGAGCATATTGAACGGAAAGCTATAGTTAGAAGAGTCATAGATGATTCAGGATTCTTGACTCTCAACGGTACGCTTTGTGGTGGTCAGTCTACCGATACCCGGACTTGTAAAAAGCCACGTCGCTTTTGAATATGTGGTGGTCAGACTACTTTCGCTTATAACCGCATAACGAAAAGTTGCAACATTTAAAAATTAATTATGTTTTTTTTCACTTTTATATATATTATTTACTACATTTACATCATTCAATTAAAATCTTAGAATCTCCTCCCAACTTTTTTTTAGTTTTTTTCTTTCTGATTTTTGCTTTGTCCCTTTTCACTCATAGTTTGTTGCCATATTCATCCGTTTACTTCATTGTGGTTATGGCTTATTTACAAATAAACAATTTGTAGTGATTCAACCTACCATATATCTTGGCTTGTAAATGTGGAGAATTTTTAAATACGAGATACATGATCACCATCGTTTAGTCGAAAGTGTACACTTTCCTTTTCAACAACATTTTTCTCTTTAGTTTTTCTCACTATCCAAAGAACATTTCCATCCTGTTGGAATAATTTTTAATGTAAAATGGGCTTGCTCCATTTGATTAAAAATTGATAGTTTCGTGAATAAGAAATGGGCCAATATGGGCTTAGAGATAAATGAAGAAGAGTGGAGAAGAAGCTTAAACTCTTGAGCAAGTAATTTTCCTTGAATGAAAAATTACGTTTCATGAAGTTTAGAGCATTAACTCCTCCCTTGTGAAACAAGTCCAACTTGTTGACCAAGGTGTGCCTTTGCTATAAAAGGAGCCTTCCTCCTTCTCATTTTTCACACCCATCCATTCACAACACATTCTAGTTTCTAGCAATATCCCTCTCTCTTTTCTAAGTAAGTTTCTTGAGTATAGGGTAGAAATAATAGTTCGTAGATTCCGCTTTCGGGTGTTGCGAAACGGTCTCACTGTGATTGTATCCTAGGATTCAAAAATCGCACAGTTCCGTCACACATTACGGGCGATTTATTGAGTTAAGGAAAGAGATCAAATCTCGACTCCACTTTTATTTATTTTTTATATCACTGTGAAGTTTCGTTTTAATCGCCTTTCCGTTTATATTTGATCGTTTATTAGCAAAGTCTTATATCCGAATTTTGCGGTCCTACAATCTTAACTCAATAAATCCCCTTCCTGCTTATCGCTTGAATCGGATTGAGATTTGCTTTTTCTTAAACGATACAAACGAATTTACGATCCGCTTAATAGCAAACTCGTGAATCGTTTATTCAAAACCTTTATCGGATTTGCGATCCGCTTCATAGCGCTTCCGCGAATCGTTTAATTTATCAAAACGATATCAAATCTAAAAGTGTGACATTTCCGCGAATGCTTGTTAAGCGAGTTTGCGAAACGTCTTAAACGTTTTGACTAAAACGTTTCCACGAACGCTTATCGTCTTAAGTGAGTTTGTGAAACGTTAAAAGTAATCTAAAAACGTGAAACGCTTTCGAGCCATTTCCGTTACGAGTTTAACTAAACATATCGGTTTATTTAAGATAAATCATATTGAACTCTAAAAGAAATGATGAATGCAATGTTGCAGGAATCTGGGTTAGCCCAGGACATGTGGGGGGAAGCGTTGCTTACCACAAACTATATCCTCAACAAAATACCGCACAAAGTCACAGGAAAAACTCCTTACGAACTTTGGAAAGGTACTGCACCATCGTATAAATACTTGAAAGTGTGGGGGTGCCTAGCAAAAGTCGCTGTGCCACTTCCTAAAAAGGTCACAATCGGACCAAAAACCGTTGATTGTATTTTCATCGGATATGCACGGAATAGTAGTGCTTATCGGTTTCTGGTTTATAAATCAGAGATACAAGATATTCATGTAAATACAACAATGGAATCAAGGAATGCTTCTTTCTTTGAACACGTGTTTCCGTGTAAGGATAAACAAAACCCAAAACGGACTCGTGAAGAAAGAGACGCAATAACATCAATAAATGAGGCAAGTACTTCTGGCACATCGTTGGATGATGCAGAAGAAACTGAAGATGCACCTAGACGTAGCAAAAGAGCTCGAAAAGAGAACTTTTGGCAACGATTTTTTAATGGTTTTTCTTTTAGAGAATGAACCACGAACATACGCAGAGGCTATGTCTATACCGGACGCACCTTTTTGGAAGGAAGCCACCAATAGTGAAATCGATTCCATTATGCAGAGTCATACTTGGTACATAACCGATTTATCAGAAGGTTTTAAAGCTTTGGGGTGCAAATGGATTTTCACAACAAAACTAAAAACCGATGGTCTTATTGATAAGTATAAGGCTAGGCTTGTGGTGCAAGGTTTCCGACAAAAAGAAGGTCTGGATTTCTTTGACACATATTCTCCAGTAACGAGAATAACTTCAATCCGTATGCTGATAGGAATTGCAGCATTAAGAGACCTTGAAAAATCATCAAAAGGAATGGGTTTAAAGCCTATGAAATAAGATGAAGTTTGGTGGAAACCCCACCTACCTGAGTGGAGATCCCACGAAGTAGGTTCAAAGGGAGAACTAAATCAAACGGAATCTAAAAAGAGCACTGTGAGACTCGCGTCTCTAGCCCAGTTCCTACGATGATAAACAGTGCTACATACCTGTATGTGATAAGGTTAAGCATCGGCTTTTAATGATTCCATAACTTTGTAATCGTGAAGTATAACAGGATACTTCTGGAAAAGTTAATGGCAGATCACCTAATGAGTGTGAAATGGGGCCGTTTCTAGGAGACTGAAAGTGAGGCTATATTCTCCAAGTTCACTCATGAATAACTAGGCAAGTTCAGGGCCAAAATGAACACAATAGAGAACTAAAGTTCTGCGAGAAATGAAGCTGCGTTATAGCTGTTGTCTCGGTTTACATCAAAGTCCGGGTGGTTCAAGACATCATGTTCACCTTCTGGCCGAGTAAACCCGACAGATATTAACTATGGGAGGTTCAAGGCTGAAAAATGCTACCGACTCAGACACAGTGAATTTTCGTCTATATTCTCGAAAACTACTTAAAAAGTGAATATGTTTAGATTAATTTCTATTCATGTGGGGGATTGTTGGAATAATTTTTAATGTAAAATGGGCTTGCTCCATTTGATTAAAAATTGATAGTTTCGTGAATAAGAAATGGGCCAATATGGGCTTAGAGATAAATGAAGAAGAGTGGAGAAGAAGCTTAAACTCTTGAGCAAGTAATTTTCCTTGAATGAAAAATTACGTTTCATGAAGTTTGGAGCATTAACTCCTCCCTTGTGAAACAAGTCCAACTTGTTGACCAAGGTGTGCCTTTGCTATAAAAGGAGCCTTCCTCCTTCTCATTTTTCACACCCATCCATTCACAACACATTCTAGTTTCTAGCAATATCCCTCTCTCTTTTCTAAGTAAGTTTCTTGAGTATAGGGTAGAAATAATAGTTCGTAGATTCCGCTTTCGGGTGTTGCGAAACGGTCTCACTGTGGTTGTATCCTAGGATTCAAAAATCGCACAGTTCCGTCACACATTACGGGCGATTTATTGAGTTAAGGAAAGAGATCAAATCTCGACTCCACTTTTATTTATTTTTTATATCACTGTGAAGTTTCGTTTTAATCGCCTTTCCGTTAATATTTGATCGTTTATTAGCAAAGTCTTATATCCGAATTTTGCGGTCCTACACATCCTATTTCTGGTTAAATATTTTACTTCGGAATTCTAATTTGCCACGTTAAAAGATCTACAGATTTTGAAGATATTTTCACTTGCTGATAATTTTAGTTTTTACAAGTATATATGAATGTATATTTTTTGTTTGACGGATAATGCTTATGTATTTGCTAATAATTATAGATCATACAAGCATGTATCTATATTTTTTGTCTGCCAGAGGGGGAATCAAACCGGATTTATCTTAGATGTAAGAAGATAAAGAAGTAAAACTTGTTGGTTTATGAGTTTGGTCATATATTATAATATATATGGTAGTGTTATGAAAACTTCTCTTTATCTCGACTATTTTACATTCACGCATGAGACAAAGCTCACGAGAGACTTGAGGGAGACATGGAGAAGGCTCGCATAGCAAAGCAAATATATGTTTCTGAAAATTACATGTGTATGGTGAATCAAAAGTCTAAGAAAGAGATGTCAAGAGACGTGACATTTGAAGAAAAATAAGAGGATACTTCCAAATCGCCAAGAAAGTATAAGTCAATGGGTGATATAAAAACGAGACAAATGGTGGATTATGAAGATTCGGCTCAAGTACATGAAGCTACCACAATTATACCATGGAGCTTCTGAGATTATATGGAATGGAGAGAATCCATGGAAGAGAAATTAAGATGATCGAGAAGAAAAAGACTTGCTATCTTGTAGATAAACCAAAGAAGATGAACATCATTGTCGTAAAATGGACATATCGTATCAAAACGGATGCGTATAGAAATCCAACAAAGTACAAAGAAAGGGTTGTCACACAACCACCTCGATTCATAGTCAAAGGTGAAGAAGAGAAAGTTCAAAAGTTGAGGAAGCAAAGACGTTGGGCTTGGTATGAAATTTGTGCAAATGATAGGTCGATCCCAGATGTAAGTTTTTGCATATCAATTAATGACATACAAGATGTAAAGTGGTACTTTTAGTGAAGAACAATTAACACCAAAACTGTTGTTGCAGCTGAATGAGCGGAACGACGTTCTAAAAATTTTGGAGATTTTGAAAGTGGCGATGGAAACTGGTATTGAAGAGGTGGAGCTGCCGAATGAGAGACTCAAGGCCAAAAGTGCAAATGTCTACATAATGTTCAAAGGCTTGGTAGAGGCTCGAGCCCCTCGACAGGTCTTGAGATTGGTGAGCATATTGAACGGAAAGCTATAGTTAGAAGAGTCATGGATGATACTTGACTCTCCAGGGTAAGCTTTGTGGTGGTCAATCTACCAATACCCGGACTTGTAAAAAGCGACCTCGCTATGACTATCGCCGTTGTGCGTTTGCGAATGTGAATCAGATAATAAACTATGCTATTTCGTGCGTTCCGAATGCTCAGGTGCGTGAACAAATAACACGTCTGTGAACAATGTTATTAGTTTTCTTGCGTGACAAGCAAGACGACGCTTTCTTAGTATGCTCATTATCTTGCAAGTTTAATAGTTTCGCGGGTTGTTTTGTTAATGTTTTTCATATATTGAATTTCATGATATATATAGTATAAGACTTTATTTTCTCCAATGCTTAGTTACTGTTTATTATTTCTTATATATGAGCTAACATGAAACAAAACATAGTTGATCTATAAAAAAATTATATAAGTATTATGAGAAAAATATAAATTGGTTACACAAAATAATTTGATGTCTTATTAATTTTCTTCAAGAATTTATTTGAAAAGAATTCGGAGATAATCGTTTTGTAATGCTCATTACTGTCACTACTATAGGCTATAGCGAATGAGTAATCATTACAATTATTAGGGAACTGAGATACATATATTTTTGATCTTCTGGAGTTATAATACGCAATAACAATCTTACACCAATTGATCGACACTCGACAGTGTTAGAGATTGCTATAGATATTGTCCGCTGTTACACTAAGGAAATCAAGAGTTAAAAAAAAAAAGTTACGTAAACTTTGTATAGATATTTTCCGCTGAGACGGTTACTTTCTTCCCTTGATGTAAACATTTACCTTGATGATCTTCTTTTGGCTTTCCTATCATGCTCTTCTCAACACTTTGTTGTTTTGTGTGTTTGTTTTGCGGTACTACTTGACCAAAAATTCAAAGAACTAACTTCAAAAATCAATAATGAATTACATGATAGGGATTTCATGCAACCCTTTATCTGAATTTATGTATAGTGGAAAAATAAACGTATGAACTACATGGATTGTCATTTCCTCCATTCCAATAAATTCAACATCTCATAAAATCTAAAGGTCATAAGAACTCAATCGAATATGCTGCAACCTGCAAAATTACCAAATATCATAGTGCGAACTACAAAATAATATTGATTAAACATCGAAACCAACCCAATTTTTTTTAAAACCAAAAAGGGAGCTCATCATCTTTACACCTTTTTGTGGCTAAATTTGTTAACTACAAACATTTTTTATGTGAATCTATATACCATGACTGATATTAAGACCCATTCATAAAAAAAATTGGCATGTGGTTTATTAAAACAATTTAAATGCTGAAATCCCACAAATTAGAGGAGTGAGTATTAGATAATTTCAAGACACATATTGCGTCCTCCAATTGGGATCAAACCTTCCTAAAGTTTCAGAGTTTTGGTAAAGTTACTATCACCACAAATAATCCGCCTCCATTCACAGTTTTAAATGAAAGAGAAGGAAATCCTAAAAGCAAACAAAATTCGTTGAGTGAATTGTAAGACCTTTCTAACTAAATTTTACAACTACAACAGATATTACACAATAACAAAGCATTCAGTAACTTTTACCTTAGAGTTTGGAAACACTGTAAATTTAGCCCAAATCCAAATCAATTTTGCTGCTTAAAAGCCGAATCCCAATATGTAAGATAAAATAATAAACCCTAATATTTTAATCGAAGGCAAATAATTAAGAAAAAAACAGTGATAAACACGGAGTGTACATGAGACTCCTCTACGTGGCGACATTATTGTTCGTCCCTTTCCTCAGTTAATCCATTCATTGACTAAATTAACCAATCCTTCGTCGGCTTCTACACACAATCCCATGCACTATCGAACTGCTTTTCTCCGGTTGACTAACTGTAAGAAAAATAACATCTGAAATAACAGCTACTTCCCTCAACTACATGGACCAAAGTACAGAACATCGATGACTTTTAATAAGCCTAAAATGTAAGATTCAGTGAGGTAAAAGTTGGAGAACATGAACCACCTAAGCCTCGCAGGGAGTTAACCATTGTATATCTATTATAATTAGGCAGACTGAATCAGGCATCATTAAGCTCAGAAGTTGGCCGAATTTCAATTAGTCACTTCCAATCATCATGTTCCGGAGCATCAGAAACGATGCTTGGATGGTACAAACTTAAATACTATGAAACATGGACCAGAAATTAGACGAAACTAATCCCTAGTTTATCTGCTGAACAAAATAATTGAAATCAGAACTAACCAATGTACAATCCTGCCATTGACGACCTTCATGGGAGCTGTAGTTGGAAATATGATGTTCCTCCATGAAATAGAAAGCTTTTCTGTAAAAGACGGATCTAAAAACCCAAAGGGGAATACATGGTTGGGAATATATGAAAAGCCCCAAACAACAAGCATTTTATCTTCTATCTATAATATTAATTGAGAAGTACATTCTAATGTTTGGATATACAAGAATAGTAGAGAAAAACTGTTTGGAAGGATAAAAGAGAAAAACTCTTTCGATACAAGAATAATAATTTAAAACAAACCGATTGTTCAGAAAATAAAATAAAACCCGATCCAGATTTAACTTAAAACAAACCGGAGGATGGTTCAATCAAACCAGAAATCAAATATATTAATTAATCGGTTTCACATGCTCTCTCATAGGGTTGCGGGTGACCGGGTCGGGTTTGGATAGATACCAATTGGGTCCGAATTTATCGAGTAGTTGGTCTCTGTACCCATATATTACCGAATGAATTTTGGTTCGGTATTGGGTCGGGTCCATTCAGATTCGGTTATGTTTGGATTGAGTACCAAAATAAAACTAAATTGAAAAGATAAAAAAAAAACATAATGGATTCGGGTTTATCGAGTAGTTGGTCTCTGTACCAATATAGTACCGAATGAATTTCCGCTCGGTATCGGGTCGGGTCTATTCAGGTTCGGTTATGTTTGGATTGGGTACTAAAACAAAAATAAACTGAAAAGATAAAAAAATAACCCGGCGCTACTACTGTGCGGGTCGGCTACTAGTATAGTGTCTATTTTACACGCGGGTTTCTAATTACACTAAGTAACAAAAAATTATTTCATGAATAATATATATTTAGACTGTGATATACCAACATCTTCTTCTTATGTAATGTACAAATACGTGAAATTTTTCAAAAAACTCTTGAAATCTTACCTTTTATCTTGTTTGTCTATCTTTTAAAAAAACAGTGAAAAATATTTGCAGGAAATCCTTTTTTGCTTTTGGATGCAAAATGAAACTGAATGATTTACAAATACAGGTTATTTTCATCAAATATCTTCAGAGCAATCATAAAATTAACTTCAGTAAATTTAAAACCATATAATCACGAATTTGATGTGATGTATTATTATTGTATGTGTTCAGTAAAAGTAGTTAAGTTTTATAAAAAAAATTTGGGAACTCATGTTTTATTCATTCATTTTTTTTTTGATATTCTTTGTTTTCGTTTTATTTTGTTGGTTCCAATATGTTATTGATGTATTTGGTTTTTATTTAGTCTTACTGTTACGATTTGCCCTCGAGAAAACCTGCAAATCTCAATCACACACAAGCTCACAAAACCTCTTTATCTCTCTCTCACACACAAGAATCAGATCAAACAAGAAAACAGAGCAAGTATAGAAGTAGAGAACACAAGGAGTTTGTTCACCCAGTTCAACTTAGTCGATATGACTAAGCCTACGTCTGGGGCCGATTCAATCCGGCAATCCACTAATCAAAAGAAGGATACAGCTCAATAACAGAGCAAAAGTATCAATGGAGGTTACAGAGATCAACTCTCCTATTGACGGCACAAGAAAGTGAAGAATAGAATATGAAATAAACCTTATCAGAAGTCTATTTATACGCTAACCCTTTATCGCGAATCAAGGGCTCGCTTAACCAGCTTCTTCTCTTAACTCGGTTTAATCACCAATACTAAAACCGATGTTACTCTTCTTCAATTCCTCCGGTTTAACCAACCTGAAAACTGAATCAGAACCAAACATCACAACACTCCACCTTGATTCATTTTTCATCTTCTCTTCTAGTGAACTGCACAACTTGGATTTAACCTCGGCACGAAGATATGCCATCTTCACTTGAGTAGCCCCAGAAAATCTAAGGCTTCCTCAAACTTACGAACTGGAATGCTTTTTGTAAGCATGTCCGCTGGATTCTTTGATGTATGAATCTTACTCACTTCAACTTCACCTTCTTCAATCACATCTCTAATGAAGTTATACTTTGTAGCCACATGCTTTGTCCTTTCATGAAAAGTATTGTTTTTAGACAAGCAAATAGCCGACTGAGAATCGCACCATATCGAAGCTTTTGCTGGTTTTAAACCCATGTCTTCCAACAAGCCACGAATCCACATAGCTTCTTTCACAGCCTCCGTTAGTGCAACATACTCAGCTTCTGTAGTTGACAAAGCAGCTGTGTGCTGCAGACTTGATTTCCAGCTCACTGTATTCCCACCAACCGTGAAAACATAACCCGTGATTGACCTTCTTCTGTCAAGATCCGCTGCATAATCAGAATCACTAAAACCCTGCACACTGAAGTCTTTACCCTTTGTATACACCAAACTCATCCCAACTGAGCCTTTAAGATATCTCAATAACCACTTAACAGCTTCCCAATGTATGTCTCTTGGTTTACTCATAAACCTGCTAACAAGACCGATAGCATAAGCAACATCTGGACGTGTCCCAACCATTGCATACATAATGCTACCAACTGCGCTGTTGTACGGTACCAACTCTGTATCAACACACTCACTATCATCTTGAACCGACGACAGCTTGAAATGTGCACCAATGGGCGTGCTCACAACCTTAGCTTCACCCATATTAAACCTTTGAATCACTTTCTTCAAGTACCCAGACTGAGATAAGCATAGAGTACCTTCTTTTCTGTTTCTTGTAATGTCTATACCCAAGATTCTACTCGCTGCTCCCAAGTCTTTCATATCAAATTCTTGACTTAACTCAGCCTTTAGCTTATTCACTTCTGTCATACTCTTTGCAGCTAAGAGCATATCATCAACGTATAACAGCAAATAGAGAAAGTCTTCATCACCTACTTCCTTCACGTAGACACATGAGTCATGTCCACTGCGAGTGAACTTTTGGCTCATCATAAACGCATTGAACTTCTTATTCCATTGCCATGGAGCTTGCTTTAACCCATAAAGCGACTTCTTCAGCAAACACACTTGATCTTTCTTTGGATCAACCACAAAACCTTCTGGTTGTTCCATGTAAAGTTCTTCGTCAAGTTCACCATGCAGAAATGCTGTTTTTACATCCATCTGCTCCAGCTCTAAGTCTTCTTTAACCACCAATGACATCAGAATACGTATGGATAGATGTTTAACTACCGGTGCAAACACCTCTTGATAATCAATTCCCTCTTTATGCGTAAAACCTCTAGCAACAACTCTTGCTTTATACCTTTCTGATTCGACGTTAGGAATACCAGGCTTCAATCTATATAACCACCTGCTGCCTATGACCTTCTTGTCTTTAGGTCGATCAACAATAACCCATGTTCCGCTCTTCCATAGCGACTCCATCTCATCTGTCATACCACCATTCCATTTAACCCAGTTTTTATCTCTTCTGGCTTCATGATAACAACTCGGTTTCTCTGAAGTTACAAATTCAGCTGTGAGGAGAGCAAATGCGACTTCAGAGTAATCCGAAAACTTAGCTGGTGGCTTAGGTTGTCTTCTACCTCTGTCTCTTGCTAGTTGATAGTTTGTCAGATCAATATCACCAGCAGAGGCGTCTTCTGTCTCATCTTCATCAGACTCAGAGCCACTAGCATTTTCTTGAGCTGCTCCACCTGCGTCTGAGTTTTCTGTAACATGTTCATCTTGAACATCATCATCAACCACATTTTCTGTTCTGAGAAACGTCTCTGTCATGATCGCTGGAACCGGCAGAACCTTAGAACCTGATGCTTGATTCTCGTCAGACTTCAGATCTTTGAAGACCATATTCTCGTGAAACACCACGTTCCTGCTGATCACACATTTTTCTTCATTCAACAACCAGATCTTGTAACCCTTAGTCCCTGGAGGGTAACCCAGAAACACACCTTTTAAAGCTCTTGGCTTCAGTTTTCCCTGATCTTGATGAACGTAAGACACTGACCCAAACCTTCTCAAATGCTTGTAACCTGGTTTCCTGTTCAGCCATAACTGTTCTGGAACATTGTGATCAATAGCAGAACAAGGAGATCTATTCACCAAATATGCTGCGGTTGCAGCTGCTTCAGCCCAAAACGGTTCACCAAGGCCAGACTCATCTAACATACATCTGACCTTCTCCATTATGGTTTTGTTCATGCGCTCAGCAATGCCGTTCTGCTGCGGCGTATAGGTGCACGTTCTGTGACGCTCAATTCCAGACTTCTTGCAGTAATCATTGAATCTAAAGTTGCAGAATTCTAAGCCGTTGTCAGTCCTCAGTACCTTTACTTTCTTGTTCACTTGATTTTCAACTAGCACCTTCCACTCACAGAAATTTTCAAATGTTTCATCCTTAGACTTGAGAAACATTAACCAAACTTTTCTCGTTTTATCATCGATAATAGAGAGAAAGTATTGTTTACCTGAGAGTGAAGGAGTGACATTTGGAGATCCCCATAAGTCTGCATGAACATAGCCGAGGATATCTTCTGTAATGTGTCTACCCACATTAAAGCTCAACTTCTTTGATTTTCCCATTATGCAGTGCTCACAGAACGTAAGGTCTTTGATGTCTTTCTTCTCGATCAGACCTTTACCGCTGAGAGTCTTCATATTGTTTATGCTCATATGCCCAAGTCTACTATGCCATAAACTCGTCTTGTCATTTGAGCTTCCTACGTTGCAGTTTTCTCCCAGCACAGTCCTTCCATCAAGAATATACAATCCATTTTGCAAGATTCCACGCAGAGCCAACTTATTGTTCTTATAGAATTTTACTGCTCCATCTCCACCTTCGTGTGTGTACCCTAAGCTGTCAAGAGTACCAGTAGAGATCAAGTTTCTCTTCAGATTTGGAACATACCTCACGTTCTTTAACACTTTGATGGAACCTCCGTTTGTCCTCACCTTTATAGATCCACATCCTTTTGCTTCGACAGTGTGATCATCACCAAGGAGAATCGTCGTACTTGTGTTCTCATTGAAATCCGAGAACCAATCTCTTCGGGACGTCATGTGATATGTGCAACCTGAGTCAATAACCCACTGTTCCTTTGACTCTTGACCGTTTACACTCAAAGCTTCAGTATATACCAGCTTCTCTGTAATCACTCCCGCTTCCCCTTGAGGTTCAATTCCATATTTCTTCTTTCTTGCATAACAGTCTTTCTTGATATGTCCCTCCTTCTTGCAAAACCAACAAGTAAGCCTTGTATTTGAACTCAACCTGCTTCTGCTGCGATCATTCTTTCCCTTAAAACCTTTGTAAGGTTGTCTTCCTCTTTCACCAGTATACAAACTCGCTGCTTGATTCTTATCAGACCTGTGATCTTCTGATAATTCTCTTTCCCTAGACCTTGCTGCAGAGACTACTTCTTCTAGGGATAGCGACTCTCTTCCGTACTTCAGAGTATACTTCAATTGATCAAAGCTAGGAGTCAAAGAAGTAAGCAACAAGATAGCTTGAACTTCATCCGAGACCTCGACGTTAAGGCTACTAAGTTCAGCAACTATCTTCAAGAAATCATCGACATTCTCATCAACGTTCTCAGACTCTACCATCCTGTATGTATAGAATTTCAACTGCATATGAATTCTATTTGGCAGCGAAGTTTCCGTGTACAAACGATCTAACAAAGACCACATCCTGTATTTTGCGATGGATTTGCGACGGAACTGCCCCATTCCATCGAAAATCCGTCGCAATTTAGCGATGGATTTGCGAGGAAAATGTTGGAAACCCTATATATAGAACCCTAATCCGAACCTGAAATGACTTTTGTGAAGTCTTGTAAGTAAAAATTCTCCATCTTCACTTGAATCGGCAACGACGTCTTCAACTTCTCTATACTCGGGGTCAACGTGTATGATGTTTCATCAAAACCGTTTGTACGTGTATGACTTTTGTGTACGTAGTCTTGTAAGTAAAAAGTTTAAATTGCGATGGAATTGCGATATATGCTACTTTTTAAAACCATCGGAACTGACGCAAAAACATAATTTTTACGTAGGAAATACAAATTCATCACAATTCAAAATACAAACAACTTAAAATACAAAGAAAAACCTCAAAATTAATCAAAGTCATTTTCATCATCGTTTTCATCGTCATTTTCAGATACGTAAGAGTTTTCACTGTGCTCCCGTTCTTCTTCATCACTCGCAGACTCTTCGAATTCATCGGCTTCTCCATCTTCACTTGTATCGTCAACGACGTCTTCAACTTCTCTATTCTCGGGGTCAACGTGTATGATATTTTCTGTGGATTCGATCGGGTTTGAAACTTCTGCAACTCTGTCATGCTGCATGGCCACTTCATCGTCTAAACCAAATATATAACCTATTGGATTGACCTTTATGACCGATAACCAAGTCTCTCGTCTTTGCCTAACTCGAGGATAAGGAATAAAACACACTTGCTCTGCCTGCGATGCAAGGATGAAGGGTTCGAACTTGGAAAATTTTCGGCCTGCATTTACATCAGTGACACCTACCGTCTCGTTTCTGCGAACCCCTCGACCTGGTGTCGGATCATACCAATCACATTTGAACATAATACATTTCAAGTTGATAATTCCTGGGTATGTGACCTCGATGATCTCTTGCAAAACTCCATAGAATTCTGTTTCGCCCGGGACATGAATACCATAATTTGCGGTCGACTTCTTCATGCCATGCTTGTACGTATGGAAAATGTACCCGCGAGTACAGTACTTTGGTGCTGTAGTGATCTTTCCTATTGGAGAGTTCACAATCTCATGCAACCACAGCGGTATTTGTTCCGGATGATAGCCCTCTCTCACCTGAATAAAAACAATTGGTACAATCACACACATTAATTATATATAGTGTTAGGTTTTAGTTTATATATCAGTAATTTGAAGAGTACTTACATAGTATTTTAACCATCCAGCAAAGTCACGTTCTTTGTAAACCTCATACTCATGCTCTTCTCGACCAGGGTAAGTTTGGCGGGCTAGATTATCAAATATGCTGCACAAAAATCTCGTGTTATATATATATTTATATATAAATGTATGATCAAAGTTACCTCTCAAATTGGTGCACTTCATCCAGATTTCGCAATATGTAATTGTGAGCCGCACTCAAATGTTTATGGTCCCACGATTTTTCCTTCAACTTTCCAGCAAGTCTGCCTATTTCTTTGAAGATGCTGGGGACAACATCCCTATAAACAGGTGCAACGCCTCCATCATCGTATCGTTTCGTAGCGGTTCTTCCCGTTCTCACATTTGGCCTAAAATAGTAAGACGCGAAGTTAGATGTTTCCTCTGTCAAACTTACTTGTACGATGGATCCCTCAACTTTTGCAAGGTTTTAAGCCTTTCCCTTCAAGTGTCCCATAAAACGCTCGAACGGATACATCCACCTGAATTGCACAGGCCCCCCCAGTTCCGCCTCATATGGCAAATGTACCGTTAGGTGTTCCATCACGAAGGAGAGAAGATCATTTCCATGTTACATAACAAGACAACAATGTTTTTTTTTAATTTCTCTACCCGTCTTCTGTCAGTGTTCGCGTGCAAAGATCTCGGAAAAACGCCCCAATACCTATAATATAATATATATTCACCATAAACAAATTAATAAAAACATATTTAATTATATATGTACATATATAAACTCAATGAAAAGAAATGTAAATACTTGTTTACCAGCAATTGCTTCGTGGACATGAGACGGCAATAGTTCTTGTAATGCAAACGGTAGTAGTCGCTGCATGAAAACATGGCAATCGTGGCTCTTCATACCAGAAATTTTTTGTCCTTGCTCTATACATCGCGAGAATTTGGAAACATATCCATCCGGAAATTTGACATCTAAGGCCACCCAATCAAATAGAGCTCTCTTCGCATCTGCAGACAATCGAAAACTTGGAATTGTCTGTTTGCCGTCTGTAGTAATCTCCAACTCGCTTCTTTTGCATATTTCTGCTAAGTCAGCCTCGATTTCATATTGTCTTTACTTCTCCCTTGGACATTCAAAATGGTATGCATGATGTTATCAAAAAAAATCTTCTTGATATGCATAACGTCCAAATTATGTCGCAAAAGATGATCCTTCCAATATGGGAGTTCCCAGAATATACTTTTTTGTGCCAATTGTGTGCTTGTCCATATCCGTCAGGCATGTTTGCAGTACAATGCCAATTGCTCCCACGTTTTCATGTCTCCTCACCACCAAAATGATCTATCTGATCAAGCAACTCCTGTCCCGAAAGATAATCCGGAGGGGGACCGCGGACAACTTTATTCTTCGTAAATAAAACCTTTTTCTTTCGGTACCTGTGATTGATAGGAAGAAAACGACGGTGACAATCAAACCAACAAGGTTTTCTTCCACGCCTCAGCTGAAATGCTTCTGCCCTATCCAAACAGTGTGGACACGATAGTCTTCCGTGCGTAGTCCACCCCGACAACATTCCATACGCTGGAAAGTCGCTAATCGTCCACAATAATACTGCGCGCATGATGAAGTTTTGTTGCTGCGAGTAATCAAAGGTGCAGACTCCTGAATACCACATTTGTTTCAACTCGTCAATCAAAGGTTGCAGAAATACATCTAGGGATCGCTTCGGATGCTTAGGACCTAGCACTAAAATAGTTAAGAACAAATCTCGCTGCATGCACATTGTCGGCGGAAGATTGTATGGCGTTAGTATGACGGGCCATAGCGAATATTGTCTCCCTGACATACCAAATGGACTAAATCCATTTGTGCATAATCCTAGATAAACATTCCTGGACTCATTAGCAAAGTTTGAATGTACCGTCTGAAAGTGTTTCCACGCCTTTGCATCTGAGGGATGTGTTATCTCTCCATGATGTGTGGAATGTTTTGCATGCCATCTCATTGACGCCGACGTCATTTCCGATTGGTATAACCGTTTCAATCTTTCTCTGATTGGCAAGTACCACATACGTTGGTAAGGGACCCGCCTCCTTCCAGTAGTGGGTTTGTATCTCGGCTTCCCACAAAATCGACATTCCTGCAGCTTATCATCATCTTTCCAGAAAATCATGCAATTGTCAATGCATACGTCAATCATTTCATGAGGTAACCCAAGACCCGCAACCAACTTCTGTATTTCATAGTAATTACCAGCAGACAGATTATCTTCCGGTAAATACTCTTGAAATAGTCCAGCCCACTTATCCATGTTACTTTCGTTGCTGTTATCTTCACTTTTAATTGTCATCATCCTAGCTGCTAGTGACAATCTAGAAAGTCCCTCTCTACACCCCTCGTAAAGTGGTTGATTTGCAGCATCTAACATATCGTAAAACTTTTGTGCTTCAATGTTGGGTTCTTCCAAAATTGCTTCCGGTGGATTATCAGCAAGAACAGGGGTAGTTTCATGAAATGCATCTGTAACCATATCATGAAACCTATTCCCTTGCTGATACCCACTATCATTCTCCAAGATATCAGGATGACCATAATCATAGCTAGCGTTATAATTATGTTCCTCAACCGGTACCCATTGACTCGAACCACTATTTCCCGCTTCATAGTGAGTAGTATTATAATGATTTTCCCCATGAAAATACCATACATAATAGTTTGGAACAAATCCTCTATTAAATACATGTTTTTTAGCAGTATCAACAGCGATATATTTTTTGTTCCTACATTTCGCACAGGGACAAAATATTTTACCAGTTTGCATTACCTGTGGTTCGTATCGTGCTTGGTTAAAGAATCCATGTAATCCTTCAACAAACTCTCTCGTCACTTCGCCGGTCACCGGATCTCTTTGATTGTACATCCAGCTTCGTAACTCATATAATCCGTAACTCATTTTTTTAGTGTTTTGGTTTTCTCTTCTTCTCTTTCTTTTTTTTCTCTTTTTCTCTTCTTCTCTTTTTTTTTTCTCTTCTCTTCTCTTCTCTTCTTTGTTTTTCGTTTTTGTTGTTGTGAATTCATGTGCCAGTTCCTCGGCTATTTATAGAATCATAAATTTTTTTGCGATGGATTTGCGATGGATTTGCGATGGAATTGTGCTACTGATTTGCGACGGAAAGAAATTTGCGACGGAAGAGCGACTGACTTGCGACGATTTTGCGACGGACTTGCGACGGAACAATTCCATCAATTGCGACGGATTTGCGACACAAATAAACGATTCCATCGCAATTCCATTGCAATATTGCGACGAAATTGCGAGGGAACAATTCCATTGCAATGAGTTAGGTGAACTTCGTTTAACACGTGCGTACCTAACTCATCGCATGTCGGCCAACCACTTTCCGTCGCAAATCCGTCGCAATTTGCGACTGATTTGCGACAGAAATAAACGATTCCATCGCAATTCCATCGCAATATTGCGACGGAATTGCGAGGGAATGGGGCATTTCGTCGCAATTCCATCGCAATATTGCGACGGAATTGCGAGGGAATGGGGCATTTCCGTCGCAATTCCGTCGCAAATTGCGAAGGATTTGCCATGGAATTTTTAGTTTAGGGTTTAGGGTATATAAAGTTCTAAATGTATCACATTTATGCGCACTCGACTTGGAGCATGTATGCACATCGAGTAAGTAGTCGAGTTGGTGAAAAAGGTGGCAACTTTACGCGCACTCGATGAGAAGCAGATATACACATCGAGTCTGTAGTCGAGTCTGCGTGCACGTGCCAGTTTTTACCCTTTTTGTACCCTAGTATAAATAGCTTTATGATGTCAGATTTTTGGCATTCTCTATCATTTTTCTTCTTTTAGCCACAAAAACCTAGAAACCGCATCTATGGTGTTCTTAGCTTGTACTTGAAATTTCAACTTTGTTTTTGGTTATTTGCACTTGTTCCCTTTAATAAAGTTTTTTATTTTCTCATTCTCTATCTTTTGATGCAAGCTTTACAGTTTTTCGGTTTTGATTTCATGAAGTTGATGTGTGAGTAGTGATTATGATTCTTAAGGATGGGTTAGATTAGTGAAGATCCATGGTTACCCAAGGTGTTTAAGCTTCATTTTACAGTTTTCCCTTCTTGATTAGTGAGTTTAATGTTTATTCATTTATGTTGAATTTGGAATCTGAAGCTAGGCATTTTGCACCCAGAAGATGTTTGATGAAATGTCTGAACCAGCTTTTCCAAGAGATTTGCATATTATACCTAGGACACTAGCTGATTTGATTGCATTTTGGCATTTGCGAGCTGTCTCCTACTGCTTGTTAGTGTGTATTTCGCTGTTGAGAGTGAGGTCTGGAAACACACTAACTCGATAGCGTCTCACGAGAGTGAATTCGCTAGCTGTCGGGTTCGCAGCTGAGGGAACATCTCTGTTTGAGTTTGGTTAAACACCTGAAGTTAATCATGGAGATTCATTAGTCAATAACCCCATCCTTAGGATCCTTTGCTCCTTCTGATTTCATTTGATCATTGTTCATTAGGTTTCTGTCTTTTTATCTTTGTTGCATTAATATTTGCGCCTGGACGCCTTGTCAACTTGATTGCTTTTGCACCTGGACGCCTTGTCATATTATTCTATTTCATTCTGTTTTTGCATTTCATTTCTGTTCTAGGTTGTTAGATTACATTTCCATCATTGCAATTGGCTTGACTTAGCTTGTCTTGATCACATCTTGATTGCATAGCATCTCACCCATTTGGATTGACACCTTCTTAATACTACATCGATATGATAGTGTTGAGGGGTTAATTGCATAGCATTGTAAAAAGCCTGCTATCAGGGATCTAGAGGACCACCATTCCTGAAGTATCGTCCTTTAAATATTTTTGCGAAAAGTGATCCAGGTTTGTCAATCAATCGCCACAACTGCTTGGCTAAGAGCGCTGTGTTAAAATCTTCGATTGTTCGAAAACCCAAACACCCCTCATCTTTATGCCGACATAGTTTTTTCCAAGCCAACCAATGCATTCCCCGCGACTGACCGTTATTACTCCACCAAAATCTTGCCACAGCACTAGTCAGTTTATTTGTAACCCCTTTCGGTAACCGAAAACATGACATAACATGGGATGGCATGGCCGAGAGGACGGATTTAATAAGAATCTCCTTTCCTCCTTTCGATAAGAGTTTTGATGTCCACCCATTTATTCGTTGATTTGCCTTTCAATCAAGAAATTGAAAATCTTTGTTTTCGCACCTCCCAAACTTTACGGTATTCCTAAATAGTTGTCCATACCCCCAACATTTTTTGTTAGCAAATTATTTTTTATAAATTTTAAAATTAAAATTTAAGATTTCATAAGATAGTAGACTTTATGGGTAGATTTTTCATCAGATTTGTAGGTTTGTGGCTTACTTTATCTTTGTTGTCTTATGCTAATTTATTTGTATGCTATTTTATTTTTAAAAGATGTGAAATATCAATGTCTTATTTATGTATAATTTGTTTAGTTAAATATTTTTTTATTTTTATAATTTAAATTTAAGATGTAATTGTGTAGTAAACTTCTTTTAGAAGTATACTATTTGTATACTTCGTTAGTAGACTTCTCCTCCTAGGGTAAATTGGTCATTGTGACAATCGATTATTGTTTGTTCATAAGAGAGAACATAGTCATCAGCTTATCATAATTAATTTCAATATTTTCAAAATAGTAAAAATATAAAATTAAAGAAAACACATGTCAGCTTATCAGAGAGTGTGAATAGAGGTAATTTTAAATTGTGACTATTAATTTTTGGAACGGTGTAAGACAATTTTTAGAGTTATCCTTATATTTATGTTGCAGTCTTTTCTTTTTATCGGTTCAGTTTATGTTCCTTTTTATCGGTCTTGGCTCACGGAGCTATCGCTGGAAATTGAAAATGAAATGATAGTTTGATAGGTTATGTGTATCGATCAATTATAAAGAAGTCTTTTAGGTGTCTTCGGTGCATTTTTACTAGCTTGCTACAATGTTGATAAGGAAGAATACCAGAGCATTTGTAAAATCGGTCAGTCTTGTTGACCTTTGCATTCAGTTTTCTTTTGTACTCGAGACAATAATCGACTTAATTTTTTGGTCAAAAAAGAGTTTGATTGTTTTAGACGTTAATGTTTTGAGTTGAACTTAGCCAGCAAAACTATAAAGACAGCACAGTGAAACAGACGCAACATGGAACGACATCCTTACAGGATTGTAGAAGCTGTTGCATGTGTATTAATAGTCTCTGCCATCTTCAATGTCGATATTATAGTAGTATGACTAGGCATCAATTCCCATCAGATAAATGATGTAGAAATAGTTCGTTGCTGCAAAGAAGAAAACAGAGGTTGACAAGAGGACATATAGAGAGAGAGAGGTGCTCAGACAGCCTCAACGAGTCATGTGTAAAGTACGTAGTTGATTAGGAATTGATGGTCGTTCTTCATTGACGTTGATTTGGTCCACAAATCCGGTATACCTCATAAAAAATGATTTTCGACCCGGCTACACTTCATTTAAACCAATTGACGTAAAAAAAGAAAGCATCACATGAAGGGATGCTGCGGATGAAGAATCAAAAGTCACAAATTTTCATAAATCATGGTCACAAAAGGCCCGACACCTTCCACAAGCAATATAAAAAGAAGCATCCACAAAGGGTTACGTGAAGCTTTCACCTTCAAACCAAAAAAAAGTTCAAAAAGTACCAGTAGATGTGACAAAAGATGTTGAAAACTAGAGTCACTAAAATGTAAAGCAGAGAACCTACATGATGAGTGAGAGTGAAACTAGTGGTGAGCCAAGACCGATGTAGAGGAAGGGGCGGGGTGAAGAAACAATTTCGTCTTTCTCATTAGAATCTTGGTTGCAGATCAGGGTAAGGTGACAAGTAAAGATCAAGGCAATCTAAAAAAAGTAACAAGAAGCAAATCTAGCTGAAGATCGTCAAGATGATGATGCAGATTGATGATTGATGACAAAGCTAAGTTGTGGGCAGAGTAGGATGCAGCGCAGCTGCCAAGAGATCCCAGTATCTTACACGGTAAATCATACCTCACAAGGAAAAACAAAGAGCGAAAAACAGTTGAACCTTTTAGATACGTCACACATACGGATGAGATATAAAGGAAAGATCATTCAACAAAACCACACCAAGAGCATATATGGATAATATATAAGTAATACTGCGGTCAAAGAAAACATTGAAAAACGACCTTGGGGTTCAAGCACGCTGAAGACAGCAAGCCAACGCGGTCTACAGTAGTTCTGGTTATTGAGAACAAGTCACAGAGCCGTTGGAGAACAGCTTGAAGGAGAATTCCAAATCCAAATCCAAAGTATCTAATAAGAAGCCACAACACCACGACATGTCCATGCGTAACAACCAATCCTAGAAGATCTCATAATATCATAGCAGATATATCCTAAAGGCCGGGCACCACTCTGAGTTCCTTCTTCTTCAGGTCACAGTTTCACACCCTGCAAGAAGCGAAAAGAATATGAGACACTTACCAAAAATGGGTAAATCAAAAGAATTGTGATAAGCCTAGACTCTATGAGTATGATGTAAAGAAAATGGAGCTGTTTGGACCCCAAATGCTAATCTTAAGGCTGTTGGTTTTACGAGGGTTTCAAAGCAAAGAAGTTCAAGCATGTGAGATTCTAGAGTTATTGTTGGTCATGGGATCGAAAGCTGAGAAGCTTCTCGTTAATCAAAGTCACAATTGTGTAACAAGTACTGTTTGGTGAATGGAGAGAAGAGAAAAGAAAAGAAGTTTTACCCATTGGCATACGGTGAACGTCGGCCATAGGGGGAGTCTCTGCGGCGTGAACCACGATACGGTGGGGATCTGCTGTAGCTCCGCCCACGGCGAGGTGGAGTTACACTGCGGCGCCTTGGAGGAGGAGGAGATCTTCTTCCACGAGGGCTGATGCTCCTGAACAAAATGGAACAAAAACGTATGTCATAAGTGCTTACATGATCTAAATTTTATTCAAGCAGCTCAATAAGAATGTTTTAGTTAAACTCACCTGCGTGCATGCCCATAATCTGGACTCCTACGACGGCGAGGGCTAGGGCTTCTACGCCTGCTCCCATAGCCTCCTCGGCGACACTCCCGAGCAAAATGTCCAGGTTCGCCGCACTCATAGCACTTTGAGTCCTCAATACCGCCACGACGGCCACCGCCTCCACGACCTCCTCTATCTTTGTGAGAAAGCTCCACACGCCACCCATTCTTTCCTGATAAACATGACTCAGTTTGTAAAAGATTGTTACAATTTGCAAATTAAGGCAACAAGATCCATTGAAACATGGAGATTAAGATAACAATTGATTCAACAACAGATTATAAATTAGGAAAATCAAAGACGTATCTAAAGAGAAGAACACTGACCATCCAAAGCCCTGATTGCATCCAAAGCATCTCTCTCGTCATCGAACTCGAGGAAAGCGTAGCCTGGAGGCCTACGAGCTACCCACACGCTGCGATTTTTTTTTGTAAAGAATCGAAATTCGCAGAAAAAGGTATTTTCAGAAACTAAAGCGACTACGAGTGAACAGATGAGAGAATGATGAATTTACCTGCGAAGAACACCGAAGATCCTGAATTCATCTTCGAGTTCCCTTTCGGAGACTCGCGGGTCTAAATTCCCAACATAAACCCTCGTCATGTTGCAAAATCAGCCGGAAATCTGAACGATAAAACCCAGAAAAGTAATTGATCAGTTTTAGGAACTTGCTGCGGCTCTTGACGGCGGAATTTCGTATCTTGGAGTGGAGAATCGAATCTTGTGAAGAATATGGCTATCGATAATAGTCACAGCAAGTTAAAAAAACAAAAACACGGTGGCTGAGAATCGAGGTCTTACCAAGAAACGGGGATGTTTTAGGGTTCAGTCTTCGGCGAGGAAAGAGAGCACGAGACTGTTGACGACTGCGATCTAATTAGTTAGATGAAAAGTTAAAGACCTAAAGTTAATATTAGTAGCAGCTAATTTCTTCTTTTTTTTTACAGCAGTAACGAGTAACGACAGTTATTATTGGTTTTCGTACACTACGCGAACCAATTTTTTGTTTTATCTGGTACGAAGAAACATTCACAAAAAAGTCTCATTTTTCTAAAACTAGGTTTTTAATCCGCTCGGATCTGTAATAATAATTTTTTTTAAATCATTTATAACTTTAAAATTATCATATCATAATTGATGTTCAAGAAAAAAAATTTGAAAAATGTACCTAGAATAAATTTTGAGTTAATTTCTTTTTATATGTAATTTTTTTTTAATTTAGTTTAGTTATTATCTTTTTAAATTCTAAAAATAATCATCTACATATCTTTGAAATGACCAAATTCAATAACGAATCGAGTACATTTTTATGGTTATATAATAACCTAATTTGAAGAAAAGTCAAACATTGTTGTCCTTTAATTTCTTCTTCATTCTTGATTCTTTCTTTACTCTATATTTCTTATCATACTATTATTTGCGAAGCCAAAATTTCGTTTCGAGGCACCACGTTCGCTCTCAGCCACGAAATTACCGAGATACCCTGAAGGAATTTTAGTTAATATAGTGGTTTAGATGTTAGGCTGCTTTGGGATTTGAGTAGGGAGTAATCTTCCTTTGCTGAAACGGATCCATGAATTAATTGTTATAGATCAGTCGTAGGAATAGACTGAATAGTGGTATGGTAAAATTTCTTACTCAAGTTATTAGGTTACATGGAGAAAAGCCCACCGCTTCAAACTCTCATCGCCGTAATAGAAAGTCTAAACCCCCAAAAAGAAAGTAGGCAACGTTTTCGTCGGCAAGCTTTTCAAGGGTTGATCTCATGTTTTAATAAGAAGATCACGTGCTGTTTATATGTGACACATCAGGTAACAACCAATTTTAATTCATATGTGCCAATTTTTATGACTTCTTCTTTTACGAAATATATTTGGTTGATTGTTTCGTAAAGTCTTTGGCTTGATTTTGAAATACTATTTTCACCACTAGAGTTTGACGTATCAATTCTCGAATGCCTCATCAAGAGTCTACGTGATTCGATGCTGTTTCCGAAAGCCCTCAAGGTTTGTTGATTATAGATTTTCCACTTTACACTTCTACTCTAGACTTTCTGACTTGGACAAGCTCCCTTTAAAAGGATGGGTGGACAAAGAGTTTGTAATCTTTACTCGGAATATTTTCTGTTCAATCATGGGATTGTTTCTCTCTGAAATTATTCTGACTTGAACTGATATGGGTTGACTGTTTTTCTCGGAATTAGAGTATTCTAACAGAGAAATTGGAAGAATAAAAAGAAGATGTAAGAGACAAAGATTATGAAAAATAAAAAGAATGAGAAGATGGTGAAGAAGAAATAACAAAAATAATAACTAAAAATAAAAAGAAACAAAGTCAAAGAATGAAAATTTTATAATAAGAAAAAGTAAAACCGGAAGAAGAAGAAACTGGATCTAGAGGATAAAAAAGAGAAAAAATAAAAGAAAGGATAAGTCTAGACAAAGAAAAACCTGAAGAGTAAAATGTAAGAGAAAACAATGGAAATAAAGAAAAGATAGAAAAAAATAAGAGAAAGAAGAGAAACCGGAAAAAACTCAAAAATAAAACGGAGAAAATGAAGATGACGAAAATGAAGACAAGGAAGGGGTTCAACATAATGTTTTTTGTTGGAGGTAGTATACACGAAATAGGAAACTGTAAGAATAATTTAAGGGCCTCAGATATCACGTTTTGCAAACATTGGGTAACTTACTTTAAGCAAATCTAGAGAAAGGGAGATCCACCAAATACCAATGATCAAAGAGATAGAGAGAGAATTATCGTACGATGGGATAAAGAAAATTATGAGAATAGTTCCAAAGAAAATGAAATATATCACTGAGAAAGAGGAAAAAAACTAGAACTGAGAAGGAGATCAGAAAAATAATACGAGTTGAATAATGAGAGATGGCGCAAAAGGGAAAAAAAGATAAGTAGAAAGAAAAAGGTGATGAAAAGAGGAGAGGGGCTGGAGAATACAAAGAATAAGAAGAAGACGAACACAATGAAGAAGAAAAACAAGTAGCCAAAGATGATGAGTTTTCGTAACGTGATTTTGGAGATCATGAAAAAAATTTAGAGGGAGGGAGACCTATTGAGAACAGTGGGAAATTCACTTAACACTATTATGGTGTCACAAACCAAAAGAGAAAGAGAGGTTAACTCTCCATATGACACCCATATAATAGATTTTTTATTTAAATTTATTTATTGAGACTGCTGAAAAATATTTCTAGATTTGGCACTGATTGAGATTATTAATGATCATAGAGAGAGACATTAGTAATTCAGCAATTATGTAGCACATTTCTCTTATCAATACTATTCTAGCCACAGTTGTTGATTATATTTCTTATTTTGATGTATAAGATGTAGAAGACAAAACACAACGTATTGGTGTTTGATTTTGATATGTTATTGTGCTTTGAGATATATTAATTGTGATTTGGTGTGTTTTTTTTAGTTTCTAATGTTATTAATATGTTGTGGTGCTTTAAGACAAAAATAATGGTGCTTTGGTGTTGGAGAATTTATTTATAATTATAAGTTCTACGCCACGATTTATAACCATTAAAAATATATATTATTCATTTTTTTTATCGATAACACTAACATTGTCGATTTAAAACAAAAAACAACAACAACAACTTTAAAAAAAAAAAACTAAAACAATAAAGCAAATCCAAAACCAGTTTATAATGTGGGATTATGGTGTAAGATTTACGGGGGCGGTTATAATGTGGGGTTAGGGTTTAGAGGGGGGAGGTTATAATGTGGGTTAGGGTGTACGGTCTAGGGGGTTTCCAGGAGGGGGGGGTATAGGGGGGTTAGGGTTTAGGCTGTTAGGATTTATATTGATGGGTGTAGGGTTTAGTTTTTGGTGCATTTTTAAAAATTTGAATTATTTTGACATTTATAATATATATTTTTTAAAAAAACATATCAACCTAAAATAAAAATGAGATAAGCAAAAGGAGTAAGAATAAAACAAGACGAATTTGATAACGATGGAGAGTGAATAATTGAGGAAGAATAAAAACTCGAAGGATAAGATAAATATCAACCCAGAAGAACAAATAAGAGAAATTCATTGGAGGATGAAGAAGACGAATATGAATGGAAGAAAGGGAAGAAGATGAGAAAATTGGAGAAAAAAAACTAGAACAAGAGGTAAAAGTAGTCGAAAAAGAAATTCAAAGGATGAAGAAGAAGAAATATAACAAAAAGACTAAAACAAAAGAAGAAAATGATACATAAAAAAATATAATTTCGAGCCAATAAATACAAATGCAATTAAAAAGGAGAAATAATATTCGAGGAAAAAAAAAAGAGATTGATGAAAAAAAAAAAAAAAGAGGATGTTGGAGGATATGAGAAAAATTGAAAGATCAAAAAGAAAAATAAAACGACAATGAAAACACATATTATAACATAAAGAAAAAATAAGAAGATGAATAAGAAAACGATAAAAAAGAGAAAGGCCGTGTTCGTTTGGCAGTCGCAGGGGTCTTGCGATTGCGATTGCGATTTTTTGTTGTTCGTTTGTCTATCGCAGCGATCAGTCGCGCGATCCAGCGACTGAAATTTTAAGTCGCAAAGAATTTTCAGCGACTGCGATTATAGGTTGCGATCAATCGCGCGATCAGTCGCACGACTGCCAAACGAACAACATCCTGCGATCCCAAAATCGCAATCGCAGCCGTAATCGCAGCGATTATCAAACGAACAGGGCCAAAGAAGAAGTTAAGATCATTGGAGAATAAGAAGAGGAAGAATAAGAATAAGACGCAGACGAGAAGGTGAAGAAGGCGAATAAAAACTACTATAAAATAAAAAGATGACAGATCAGACAAAGACGATGAAGAAAAACCAAAACACAAAGAATAAGAAATCAAAGATATATAGGAAATAATAATGAGAAGAATAAAAAGTTAGAAAAGAAAAAAACAATAAAGAAAAAAATGAAAGAATTAAGGAAAACAAAAAAGAAAAGAGAGTCAAGTGATATGAAGACGAACAAAAAATCTTTGCTTTGAAAATTTAGATATTTTTTATAAGTGCAATATGATAGTTTTTCAAATGATACAAATTTAATTTTTTTTTTTCAAAATAATTTATGCCCGCGCAATGTAGAATCTCTTCTAAATCTCTGTAACAAATGAGTTAGGGCTTCTTTATTCTTCTTTTCTCACGTAATCTATTTATTTATATGACGAACAAAACAAATGAAAAAAAAAAAACAAGATTACAATAGAAGAACATAAAAACAAATAAAAGGCTGGAAAAATCGAATGATGAAAATATGAAGAACAAGAACACAAAGCCATTAAAGAAAAAAATTGTAAATAAAAGGAAGATGGCGAATATAAACCAAAATAAAAAATAAAAAGATGAAGAAAAATAAAAAGAGATAATAAAGTTGGATAAGAAAAACCGAAAATAAAAATAAAAAAGGAAGATAGAGAAGAAAAGCAATCTAAAAGATGTAGAAGACAAAGCAAAAGAAGATGAAGATGAATACAAGAAAAATAAAATTTAGAATAATATAAAGTAAAAAGACGAATGCCATAAGAAGGTGGAGAAATAAGTAAGGAAAATAAAAACTGGAAAAAAAGAGATAAAACTAAACCATAAGAATAAAGAAGAAGAAGAAGAAGTATACGAATACAACACAAGAATATGAGAGTATTAAAAATTGAAAGATAAAGCTGAAGAAGACATGGCCGATGAAGAAGAAGTTGGAAAAGACGTACGTAGACAAGAAAAAATAAAAATTGGAGTAAAAAGAAAAAGATGAGAAACTTGGAGAAGAAGAAGAAGAAAAGCTCTGCTCGAACAAGAAAAACAGAAGATGAAGAGAAAAAGACGAGCGGGATATATTAAAATCAGAATAATGTGAAGGCGAGAAAGATAGAGAGAGGAGGATTGAAGAAGAAAAAGAATCGAAAAATAATATGAAGAAAAATATAAAGAAAAAGAAAGAGAGAGAGTTGGAGGTTATGAAGATTAATAATAAGAGACTGAAAGAAAAACATTAGAAGATAAAGAAAAGGAAACGACGACAAATAAAAATGGAAGAAATAGAAGAAGAGGAATAAGACGATAAAAAAATGAGATCATTGGAAAAAAATAAGAGGAAGAAAAGATTGAAGAAGAAAACTGAGTTGAAGAAAGAGAAGGAGAAGTCAAAGATGAGACATAAAAATTAGAAAAATGAAAAGTTAATAAAAGACAAAAATAATGAATACAATCACTAAAAACACACATATTTGCATTATGTTTAATGGTTTATTATATATCAATATAAGAGATATAATTTATATTTTGATATTTCTCATTTTTCCAACATATTAATACTTCTTTCACGAATAATAAATTTAAAATAATTGATATGGTTTTGTGCACTAAACTAAAAAAGAGTATAATAAAATATTTTAAAGATACAAAATATATGAAATTGATTAATGTAGTATATAAAGAATTTCTTCTGTTTTAATTCTTTGTTTTGTTTTTATTCGGTATCTTCTTTTTCTTTACTTTTGTTCTTATTTGGTTTCTTCTTCATCTTCACTCATCTACATTTATATTCTACTTTGCTCTTATTCGTCTTTACTCGTCTTGCTTCATTTTTTCCTTCCTGTTTGGTTTCTTCTCCTTCGTTCTTATATGATTTTTTCTTTTTCGCTTTCATGGTTTCTTATTCGGTTTTTCCTTCTTCATATTTGTTCTTCTTTGTCTTTTTTTTTTTTTTGTCTTCCTACTTTGGTATCTTCGAGTTTGATGTTCTTCGGGTTTAGTCCTCTTACTATTCTTCTTCTATGTGCTCGTCTTGCTTCTTGTTCTTTTGTTTCTTTTATGATTATTTTTTGCGCCTGAAGTTGTAAGTTGTTTTAGACGTGTTAGTCTTTTTATAAAAGAAAATATATTTTCTTCAAATTTGTATAAAGGAATCTTTAAAATTAAATATCAGCAAATACTTGAATTTTAACATGTTTATTATTTTAAATTATTAAAATTATCTTTCATATGTGTTAAAACTTACAATGCTAAATTATTTATTTTTCAATACATTTTAACTTAACACACATCATGTTTTAAGTTTATAAACTTTGATTCATGCAAATATAAATAAATATATATATATATATCTTTTACATACACTACAAGAAACACGTGATTTGGCATACTTTAAAACATGGTTCACGTCATTTTAAGAATGACTCTAATAACTTAAAGTCATTTGCAAAAGTAACACAACACTCAATGATGCTAAGTTTGTTAGCATCACTTAAATAAAACACACCAAATTTAACATCATTTAAGTAACATCATTTTAAAAAAACACACAAATATTAATATCAGTTAAAAAAATACACACAAATATTAATATCAGTTAAAAAAAACACACAAACTTTGACATCACTTAAACACACAAATTTTAAAGTTCCTTTTAAAGTTATACCAAAGTAACGTGAGATCCAAAACTTTATATACAACAAATAGTTCTCATAAACTGAAAGAAACTTTATATATCAACAAATAGTTGTCATAAACATACAATATCTTCTTTGTTTATAATGAAAATATAATTTTGGTATAAGTATTCACCAATTCGAAGCAAAAAAATACAATTTTCTGAACATAAAGATATGATGATTCGGCAACCACATTGTCTTATATTCTTCTCATATCTAACGAACACAATTTGAAGATAAAAACCTGAAACAAGCAACCAAATTGACCTGAAGTCAGAACATAACAAGCTATATATATCCGAAAACTGAACATAACCTAACTGTTTTGCTTGTGAACAAAACTGCTAAGCAACCAAACCAAACAATGATAATTGATTGTTTATAAAACCACAAAAACAGAACATAACCTAACTCTTAAGTCCAAAAAACTTTCTAGTTTGTTCATCAGATAACCTAATTGATTGTTTATCTAACCAACTAAACAATGCTTTGTTCATCATATAAACCTAATTGTTTCATACTCTAACAAAGAAACAAACATAAAGAGGAACATACCAGTTTCAAGAGGAACATACATTTAAATTCCAGTCTTTGAAGTGCCACTTTCCTGAAAATATATATAGATCACAAAGTTTAAGTATCAAAGAGAAGATACATATCAAAATATTATACGAATCAAAGCTTTTTGTTACCTGATCACTGTTGATACTAGATGATTGATGAAGATTCTTTTTAACCTTTTTGCTCTCAGCTCTTGCAGTCACCTATAAGAAAACACTTGTAAGATACATATCCAAGTATTATACATAAATGACTCAGAGATCACAAAGAAATTACCTGGAACCCATCTTGAACTTTTGATTCAACAAGTTTACAAACAGCACTAGTCACAATATCTAGTTTCTCTTCAAGATCTTTCACTCGGTCCTTCCAATGTTTAACCACAGCAGTAGACGAAGAGCGCAACACCATATCTAGTTTCTCTTCAAGATCTTTCACTTGGCCCTTCAAATGTTTAACCTCAGCAGTAGACGAAGTGCATTCCAAATTAGAGAAATACTTGGATGGTGTCGGGCCACGTCCTACACAACGAACTCGTCCTAGATTCTCAGGACCAAATACTTGTTCATATGCATCACGTGTTTCACTTTGAATAGAACTTTCAGTCATTACTTGTTTCAGATTATCCTAAATATGATCACATAACATAAAAACTTACAAGACTTCCATCAAAAATATGCAGTGGTATTCATCTCTATAGAGATGGAAAACTTACCACATAGATTCTTGCTTCCTCACAAACAAAAGTTCCATCTGATCTAGAACGTGATGCAATAAAAAGTTCAATTCGATTTGGTTCTCTACCTGTTTCCACTTCCTAAGAAAGAAATACATGCAATGACTTCAGCAAGATAAAGAGAACCGTAAATACCTTTTCACTAAATATCTTCTCTCTGCAATTTCTCCTTTCTCCAATGAATCATAGAAAAAAAAAAAAAAAGGTTAGAACATCATTTTATGTAACATGTATAGGTAAAGAAACTGTGTAACATCAAGCTCATTTCGAGAAAGTGAACTGAACAATATCACCAAACACACCAAATTTTAGTCTATGAAGCTTATAACACGGTTAGATATAATAGATAAGCCATTTTTCCCAAAGTAATTGAAATTTACATTCCCTGGATATGAAACGTATTTGATGAACAACCCAAACTCGATATCATTTTAGCAACCTACGAACAAACCCGATTTCATTTTAGCATTTTATGAACAAAACAAACTCGGGATTCAATTTCTACCTAATGATTCAAACGCATATACAAAGAGAAAGTAAATAAAGCAAACTCGCGAAGAAAACAAACTTGGGAACAAAATAAACTCTAGATTCAATTTCGTAGCTAATCTCAAGTACAATCAGAATTTGTAGATACAAACACAAGATTTCACAAGCACAAAACATTATATATTGCACAAGCACAAAAAAATTTGCAGATACAAAACATAACATATACAAATGAAGATAAAGCTAGTGAAGAAATTTACCTGGAAAATGAGATTTCCGGTGATGAGCGATTTGCTTTGTGCCTTTAAATATGTCTCGAAATGGAGAAGTAAACTAAGATTAGAAGAGAGCTTAGCAAAAAACGTCTCTGTATAAGAAGAGATTCTGTAAATGCAAATCAACAAAACTTAGATTATAAGCTTACCGAAGATGATGCAAATCTTCTCTTGTGGCTTGAAAGTAGACTCAGAATGTAGAATCAAACTTAGATTCGAAGAGATATCTGTAAATCGATTAATTCGTCGAAATTGATCGGAGAATTTTGGTCAAAATCGATCGGAGAATTTTTCAACTGATCGGAGAGAAAGGGGTCGACGGAGAGAAAGAGGAGATGGAAGAATCGAGAAACTGAAAAAGAAATAAAATAAAATGAAATATTAATTTTTCAATTTTAATATTTGGGCTTTAATTTTAGTTTTCAGATTTCGGCTGTTATGGGTCCAAATAAAATGTTTATGACGTTAAAATTTAACGTGAGTTTTGAAACTGATCTTAAAATCATTCCCTTTCAAAATCTTAACATCATTTATGCAAATGACATAAATAAAATGACGTTATCTACCTGATTTCTTGTAGTGATAATATAAATAATTTATGTTCTCTTAAACCTTAAATTATTATTTATTCAATGTTAATATTTCTTTGTGAATGACTTTATTACATTTTCTATGCTTTGTTTTTTTCTATACATTTCATCTGAGAGGTAGTTCTATATTAAACTTTACTTGGATATTTTAGTCTTAGATCTATTTAAAAATATCTAATTGGGTTTTTGAAAATATATTATAGTTCAAAAAAATTAAGTTATGTATTTGTTAAGAAACTACAAAATTTAGTTAGAGTTTTTTTACTTGAAAAACTGGTCATTAACTCACTCCATATAACTTACAAATGTTGCATGTTTCTAATCTCGTCAGTTCATCCTATGATTGGAATAATAATATTTGGCAATTTTGTACATCACCATATATCAAATCGATGGCAAAAGCTTTGTTGGTGGGTCAAGCTCTGGCCGTCATTGAATTGTTGCGGACATCTCTTACAAACGATGTGGCCAATAAAGAGACAGTCTCTATATCTTCTTTATGTCCTTTATGCAATATGAGTATGGAAGTCAGCCTATTTCCTCAATAAACTTGTGGCAAGCAAACATCCTTTTTTGAACTTCCTTCAAGGTGCAACAAATATATCTTCTTCATATGTCTTTTTTGCAACCTGGCTCTGGGAGTTAGCCCATTTTCTCAATAAACTTGTGGCAAGCGAAGGCCCCTCTTAGGAACTCCTTCTAGGTGCAACAAAGATGATAACTCTGCCCCAAATAATTTTATCGTCTACTCCTCTATACCCTTGGATTTGTTGGCATTTGTGAAAGAACTGTAATCTCTTCCTATTTCAATATTGTGACTTACATTAAGATGAAAACTTTTTTAAGACTGTGAATGATGCCCATGAATGAGTGATGCCCGAAGATCAACTAAGAAATCATCTTCTCCTCGCCCTCTCTATTTGGTCGGCATTATCCTCTCAAACACAAACTTTTGTTTCAATGATGCAAGTTTGAATGTTTCCTCTGTAAACTGTGGTATGAGCTGGATTATCAAATTTCCCATGAACTCTCCTCTTCTGCATAGCAACGCAAACATATTGTTTACTTTTTCGGTCATTATTGTTGAAGTTTTTGCGATGAAGAAAGCGTTATATAGTGTGCTAGATGCATATTTTGCATACATAAATGTAATAATGACACTCGTAACTTGATCTTTCCCATCATCTCAAAATGAACTACACATGAACCCTAATGTCTTCTATACGACATTACTACGCATCTTTGTTCTTCTTTTGTCTCTATCGCCTTTTATTTCATTTATATATTATGTAATATTAAGGCCGACTATCTTGCAAAGTTGGTTATATTTGCTCTGAACAATTTTCCTTATTATAGTTTAACTTCCTTTTTAAAAATATTTCAAATCTAGTTACCAAATCAACTTTAAGTTATATCAAAAATCAAAGAAGTTTGTTTAATTACTTTAGAATTGTGGAGTTTTTAATATAAAATTGGTTATATTTTTATTTTTGTCATATATATTATAGTTAATTAAAATTTTATAAATATTAAGTTAGTTATATAATTTTTTTATTTTATAAACTCATGAATACGAAAAATAAATAATATTTTTGAATTAGGAAACTATCTTGAAATATAAATAGAGTTTAATTAATTTTTTAAAAATATAACTTATTTTATTTTATATGATGATGTGGAATGATACTATTTGTTATTTAAAATTTGAAAATTTTCTTAATTCTAAAATGCTTATGTGGACTAATAAGATCGAGTCTTAAAATCATATGTGGACGCTCTAAGCATTTAGTCTCAACTTTTATATAGTATAGATTCATCCTATAGAATATGGTAGGCCTGAGACTTTTACCCGAAACCCGAACCCGACCCGAAAAACCTGAACTGAACCGAACCCGAACCGAAAATTAAAAAAAAAACTCGAATGGTTTTTATATCTCAAACCCGAAAAACCCAAAAAACCCGGAAAACCCGGAAAAAAAAACCCGAAAAATCCGGAAAAAACCCGAAAAACCCGAAAAACCCAAACCGAATCCGAAAAAACCCGAACCGAACCCAAACCGAAACTTTAAAAAACCCGAACGGTTTTTATATCTCAAACCAAAAAAATCCGAAACCCGAAAAAATCGAACCGAACCTGAACCGAAATCCGAAGTCTCAGGCCTAGAATAGGGAATTGAGAGTTTTATAATCGAATTTAACCTCAAGCTTCCTCTGAGCTAACCAAGGTCAATTAACATGATACGTTTTGTTTCTTGGGTTCGGTTAAGATACAAGATTTAACCAGTTTTCCATGAACCACGATCAATCGTTCGATACAAGATCTTGTTCCACTAATTAAATCGAACGATTCAATCGTTAGAAAATTGAAGGCACAAAAATTTGGGTAACATAAAATATTGTTTTGGACTTTGATGAATTGTGGTAAATTCGTTTGACTGTCATGGAGTTTAAATGTCAAAACGTACGTAATCTATATATGTTGGAGAACTTGCTTTCATATGCTTTTTATACTAATGCTATCCAACACTGATCGATAAGCAAGCTAATCGTTTTAATTTAATTGTCGCTCGTACAGACATCAGTTTTACCAAATTAAGGTATAAATTAACATTGCTCCTAGATCCACCTATCGTCAGGCTACTTGTATAAAATCCTAAGACGTCTTCTTTCACATTCATTGCAATTAATGCATGATCGAGTATCTTAACTTGATTCTTTACTGGATACTATATATTTCTTTCTTGATTCAATGGTTTATGTTAAGTTTCTTGGCATCCAACCTAAAACTAATTGGCAATAGGTGGAGAGACCTCAGTTCCTTATATATCACTTAAGTCTCATCTAAACTTCCGATGTGGAACTTTATATCTCAATACTTCCTCTCGAGATAATGGCCCTTCTAGCCATTAATCTCGCAGACCATCAATCCTAGGGTCTAGAGGTCGGGCCCTTTTTCTGGGCCGGATCAGGCTCTGATACCATGTTAAGTTTCCTTGGCATCCAACCTAAAACCAATTGGCAATAGGTGGAGAGGCCTCAGTCCCTTATATATCACTTAAGTCCCATCTAAATTTCTGATGTGGAACTTTATATCTCAATAGTTTATTAGGAACACAGAAAGCAAGATGCTAGCAATTGCTTTTGTGTAGGTGTAGCGTATAGATCAATGCCTCATGACCCATGTGATCTTGGATTAATAATTTGATGCATTGTCTTTGGTTATTCAGCTGTCACCTTTAATATATTAATCAGACTGATTTCCACAAGCAATTGTTTTATGTATCACAAATCTAAGCGCATAGTTTTCTTGCGGTGTACGAGAGCGTAATGATTCCTCGTGTTGAGATTCAACATGTACAAACATTGTTAATAGATCCACTTATCTCAGGCTGCTTGTATAAGTTCATAAACTTCTTCTTTCACATTCCTTGTCGTTGCATATGTTGATTGAGTATACGTATACTAGATTTATTACCTACCTATTTCATCATGACTTATATAAGGTTTTGGATACATTTAACTTTGAAAACTCTTCCTAACAATGAAGTTTGTAATTCAAAGCCTTGAACAACTAGATTTAGTCCATTTTGCCTTGTAAAGGCTGTATTTTGTGTTTGTATAAGGAGTTACGTTTAGTCCCTATATCTAGCTAGTTTCACGCTTATTGAAACTCGATTTTCTTCTTCTAATCTGATAAGAGAATCAAAACTCGATCACAATTTGTAACACCAGTAAAATGCACGTAAATTATCCATATTTAAGTGTACTTTCTTTTTTATAGCACAAAAAAAAGAAAAAAAAATAATAGGGTTATATACAAAGATGCTGGCTCAAACGTGCTGCAGGTCTCTCTATTCAATATTCAAACTCTCATAACGTGTCGATTTCTCATTGGTTAAATTTAACCGACGTAAATGGAATAGCAGTTGTCGATCCAAGACTTATCCATTCGCGGAAACATTCTGAACCAAGATATGTCATTCTGGGTCCCACCTACATCAAAGCCTCTCAAAGACTGTGCCTGATGACGTGTCGAACACCCATTCGTTTATTTACAGCCATCCGTGTAGACCCACTCATCCCCCACGTGCCTCCCTTTACAAAAGTTAAGAGGAAAACAGTATCGAACAGAAATGTCTTAAATTACAGCTCTGGTTTACACGTGTCAACACACCCACGCGCTTGGCCTTATCGAGTGGAAGAGGAGAAAAAGGTTGCCGTAAATTAAAAATTTAAAAACTAATTTTTAAAAAGCAGCAAAGAAGAAAAAAGAAAGTGTTTATCTGATTTGGATCCAATCAACCCAATCCTCGTTGGCTTCATAAACAACGAGAAAAAAATTAAAAACACGGCTTAAATGTCAACGTTATTACATTCGAACCACTAAACCAATAGAGGGTATTATCGTAGTTTAACACATGGTTAAGTACTTAGTGACATCCTTAATGCTGCTTTGGCCCTTGGAAGATTTGAGAGGCCACCCTGCCCGCATGCCCTTTTTAATATCAGTAATATTCATTACGATAATGTGTGCTTACATGTATTAATTATTTTTGTTTGGTCAAGTTTTTGATTTATTAATGACTTCTTCTTTAAACTATTTATAATTTTTTTTACTATCTAATACGGTATGTACATGCATGTTGCATTCCCGATGAATCTTGTTCCATTATCTGTTTCTTTTTTAATACGGCATTTCGAAGATAATATATTATAATATTTTAAGATTACAATTCGATGACATGTGTTCTTTTTAATTCTTTTTAAATTATAATTTATTTTTCTTTTTCTTGTTTTTATTACCTTTAATTTAAAAACAATTATTCCTCACCAAATCAATTCATATGTATTAGTTATAATTTTTTTTTGTCTTATAACATATATAATTTTATTCAAATAAAACATTCTATCTATTATAATATTTTAAGATTACCTTTTTTCACACTACATGAGAAAGCTGATATGTGTCAAACATGTGTCTTTTTTAATCCTTTTAAATTATAATTTATTTTTCTTTTCCTTCTTTTTGGGTTTTCATTACCTTTAAATTTTTTATTCAACATTATTAGAAAAAAATTATATAAGTACTTAACAAAAACTAATTATTAAAAATCATATAAAAATTAGTTTTAAATAAATTTGAAAAAAGTTTAACTAAACAATCAACAAAAAAAATTAATATTTTACTCAACATTATTAGAAAAAACATATATGTACTTTAACAGCAACTAAATTTTAAAAAACCATATCAAAACTTTTCTAAAAATTTAACTAGAAAATCAACAAGAAAACATATAAATCATGTATAAAATATACTTTCAAAGTATTTATTTGTTTTGATTTTTTTGTTTTAAATCACTTACCTACATAAATATGTACATTAACTAAACATTTACTAGAAAACCTGTAAATCATGTATAAAATGTAACTTCCAAAATATTTATTTGTTTTGATTTTTTTTAAATCACTTACCTACATTAATAAGTACATTAACTACACATTTACTCATACTAAAATTTATTTAATTAGAAAATTAAAAAATATTGGGATTAAATGTGATTACATGTTCCTCCTCACCAAACCAATTCCTATGTATACATATAATTGTTTTTTGTCTACTAACTAATATATTTTTATTCAATTAAAACACTTAATATTTTATCCAACATTAATTAGAAAAAACTATATATGTACTTTAACAAAAACTAATTATTAAAAATCATATCAAAATTTGATATTTTTTCTCAATATTTTACTCAACATTATTCAAAAAATATATATATGTACTTTAACAGAAACTACATTTTAAAAAACTATATCAATTTTTTTGAAGTTTTTTTGGGTTTTTCGGGTTTCGGGTTTTTCGGGTTTAAGATATAAAAACCGTTTCGGGTTTTTTCAAATTTTGGTTCGGGTTCGGTTTGATTTTTTTCTGGCGGCGGGTTCGGGTTTCGGGTAAAAGTCTCAGGCCTAAGAAAACCTGTAAATCATGTTTAAAATGTAACTTTCAAAATATTTATTTGTTTTGATTTTTTCTTAAATCACTTACCTATATTAATAAATACTTTAACTACACATTTACTCAAACTAAAATTTATTTTATTAGAAAATAAAAAAATATTGAGATTAAATGTAAAATAAACTCAGCTCAATATCTAATGTCTAATAATTCTTCATAATTTAAAAGAAATGAGAAATTAATATACAACAAGCAGGAGCTCATAGGAAAACAATACAACAACAATTCAAGCAATACACACCTTCAAAACCACCAAATGGACAATATACTATTTTCATTATAATATAGAAGTGTCATTTCCACCACCGTACGGAAACCAACTCCAACTAGACAATCCTTTGTACCACCGATCAAATAATACAATCAAATAATTCAAATTTCAAATATTCACTTTGATAACTATACTATCATCTTGAGACGACACCGCACGATGTCTATAAGTTTTTTCAAAATTGTGGATCTCAACCCAAATTCATCAAGAAGATTAGATGTCAACCGAGTAATCAAAGACCTATAAACAATGCAAAAACAAGCTATGAAATAATAAACAATAAATAGTTACAACCTTCAATACAATAATCTTTACACAATTGTTTCTAACAATAGTTGTTAAGTGTTTCAAATTATCCTCCAGATTTCGTAAAACTTCATTACAAAATGATTAAATTTCACTATAACATTTCTAATTTTCAATGATATATAATTAGCATATAATATTTAATTCAATTATATCAAATTGAAAGATTGTTAAAAAAATATGGGCGAACAAAAAAAAAAACCTACCACGTAGTAAATTTAAATGCATAATTTTGATAGGCGTAAAATACTAATAATAAAAAATATTTTTTTCAAAAATTCATAGGAACGAGTTTCCGCGCAACTTCTCCTTAGTTCTAAAGATTTTAATCCTTCATGCCAAAGCAAGAAGATTGATTCTAATCATCTCATTTATATAGAGTCTTAGAGATGGAGTAAGACAAATATAATTCTAATGATGTAATCCTTCTTATCTATATGGAGATCGTGTGTGGAACTTTAGTTATTGACCAGTTGGGTTTCAACTTGTTTATTTGTTGCCAACGGATTGCGATTATTTGTTTTTGAAACGTTACTTGCACTTTGTAGAGCTATATCCATGTTACTATGAATGAAGCGACTTATCAACAATTTGTTTTTTTCATATATACAATCAAGAAAATGCAGATACACCCGCCACTTTAATATAAATTTTATTTATATCTCACCAAATCATATGGTACTTAACAGGTTTTTTAAAATATGATTTTACTTTCAAAATACATGTCAAATGGGCGGAGAAACGATTGTGTTACGATATACCGAATGATCAATGGATAAAAGACAATAAACCATTCTCTCTACTAATATAATATCATTGTTATTAGAAAAAAATTATTTGGTTCTAGAACCAGTGTTGGTTGGAGTCATGTTTACCCAAATTTACTTCGATTTGAATTTGACGTGGTTCTCAATTTGGATAAACTCGTAAACGATGATGGCTCAGTTTAAAAAACCAAAATATCATTTTAAAAAGCTACAAACGTGGACCAGTACCCAAAATACGACCTAGACAGTAGGTTTGATGAGATCTCATAATCGCTTTAATTTAATATACATAAACGGAGCATTAGCATTTCGGATTGGATTAAGGATATATTTTTTTTTGTTTCAGCCGGGAAAAGAAAAATGGTCCACCACATTATCTAGTCATCTACCAACCCTATTTGTACGAAGATGATAAGAGGATTAAGGACAATAATGTCATTTAACCTCAGCGCCGTAATATTATAATAGCCGAAATAAGAAACAAAAATTAAATAAAGAAAGAAATAGATCGTTAGAAAACGTGTATATGTGCATTTGGTATGTATCGGATTTTCTAAAAACATTATTTTCTTTCTTTGTCTCTCGCATTAATTTCCTTTCGATGCTCTTTCTCTATCCGACTCTTCAGCGAATGTCCCAAAGGGTTCTTCTTCTGAGTCCTTATCGTTCTCTTTCGTGAACTTTTTGTTTCATTGGCTCCACGAAGAAGACAACCGACGGTTTTTGTTTTCATTTTTTTTTTTTTTTTTTGTCTCGCCGGCGATTAGAAGGTTAGTAGCAGCAGTGAACCACTATTTATTTATTTTCTGGGTTGTTGGACTTTTATTGGAATTTGGGGAACATCTTTTGATTCCGTTTAGTTTAGCTGTTTTTGGAACGAAATAAATTCTTCTGGAAACGGGTTATTGAGCTGCTTTGCGATCGATATGCGGCAACAATCACAATTTTTGGGGTTAGATTTGGTGTGAGTAGCGTAGTTTTCCGGAATTGGTTTCAGATTCAGTGAATCGTTTTTGTTTTGGTGTTATGAGAGTAAATTTCAAGGGAATGGGTTTGGTTTTGTTTCAGGGTATTGGATCATAACTCGTGTTGGATTTGTGTCAGAGACCATTCTCTTGCTCACATCTCCATGGTGTCGAGATCTTGTGCAAATTTTCTCGACTTAGCATCTTGGGACTTACTGGACTTCCCTCAGACTCAGAGAGCTCTTCCTCGTGTCATGACTGTTCCCGGTATCGTCTCTGAGCTGGAAGGAGGCTCTGTTGATGGATCCTCCGATGTTAACTCCTCCACTGGCTCCCACGAGCGGAAGATTATAGTGGCGAACATGTTGCCTCTGCAAGCTAAGAGAGATACAGAAACAGGACAGTGGTGCTTTAGCTGGGACGAAGACTCTCTCCTCCTGCAACTTAGAGACGGGTTTTCTTCGGATACAGAGTTCCTTTACATAGGATCACTGAATGCTGATGTTAGCACGAGTGAACAAGAAGCAGTTTCTCAGAAGCTTCTGATGGATTTCAACTGCGTTCCCACGTTTTTACCGAGGGAGATGCAAGAAAAGTTCTATCTTGGTTTCTGTAAACACCACCTGTGGCCGCTCTTCCACTACATGCTTCCCATGTTCCCTGACCACGGCGATCGTTTCGACCGGCGTCTCTGGCAAGCGTATGTCTCCGCCAACAAGATCTTCTCGGATAGGGTGATGGAAGTCATCAACCCTGAGGAAGATTATGTTTGGATTCAGGATTATCATCTCATGGTTCTTCCCACCTTCTTGAGGAAGCGGTTTAACCGGATCAAGCTCGGTTTTTTCCTTCACAGTCCTTTTCCTTCGTCAGAGATCTACCGCACTTTGCCAGTCCGGGATGATATCCTGAGAGGGTTGTTGAATTGTGATCTCCTTGGTTTCCACACGTTTGATTACGCACGCCATTTCTTGTCATGCTGCAGTAGAATGCTTGGCCTTGATTATGAATCTAAGCGCGGGCATATTGGTCTTGATTACTTTGGTCGAACCGTGTATATCAAGATTCTTCCTGTTGGTATCCATATAGGTAGGCTGGAATCTGTTTTGAATCTCCCTTCCACTGCAGCGAAAATGAAAGAGATTCAACAACAGTTTAAAGGGAAGAAGCTGATTCTTGGTGTCGATGACATGGACATTTTTAAAGGCATAAGCCTCAAACTTATAGCCATGGAACGTCTCTTTGAGACGTATTGGCATATGCGAGGGAAAGTTGTCCTGATTCAGATAGTGAATCCAGCACGAGCCTCGGGTAAGGATGTGGAAGAAGCAAAGAGGGAGACGTATGAAGCTGCGAAAAGGATCAATGAGCGATATGGTTCCGCGGGATATCTGCCGGTTATCTTGATCGATCGTCTTGTTCCTCGTTATGAGAAGACTGCCTACTATGCTATGGCAGACTGCTGCTTGGTGAATGCAGTGAGAGACGGCATGAACTTAGTTCCATATAAATATATCATTTGCAGGCAAGGGACTCCAGGTATGGATAAGGCCATGGGACTTAGCCATGATTCACCACGCACAAGCATGCTTGTGGTCTCTGAGTTCATCGGCTGCTCGCCTTCTTTGAGCGGCGCGATCAGGGTGAACCCGTGGGATGTTGATGCTGTTGCAGAAGCGGTTAACTTGGCTCTGAAAATGGGTGAGACTGAAAAGCGATTGAGGCATGAGAAACACTACCACTATGTTAGCACTCATGATGTTGGTTATTGGGCAAAGAGCTTCATGCAGGATCTGGAGAGAGCATGCCAGGATCATTATAACAAACGTTGTTGGGGTATTGGTTTTGGGTTGAGTTTCAGAGTTTTGTCCCTGTCTCCGAGTTTTAGGAAGCTATCTATCGATCACATTGTCTCGACGTACAGAAATACAGAGAGAAGGGCGATATTTTTGGACTATGACGGCACTCTCGTTCCTGAGAGCTCCATCATCAAAACACCTACTGCCGAAGTCCTCTCTGTTCTGAAATCTCTGTGTGATGATCCTAAAAACACCGTGTTTATCGTCAGTGGGAGAGGCTGGGAGTCTCTGAGCGACTGGCTATCTCCGTGTGAAAATCTTGGAATAGCGGCTGAGCACGGTTACTTCATAAGGTATATAAATGCTCAAGCTTTTAACATAAATGGCTCTCTCAATTAAGAGTTATTCTCTATTTGGATTCAGGGAGAATAGCAAGAAAGAGTGGGAAACTTGTTACTCGTCAGCTGACGCAGAGTGGAAGACAATGGTAGAACCGGTGATGAGATCATACATGGAGGCGACTGATGGTTCCACTATAGAGTTCAAAGAGAGTGCTTTGGTTTGGCATCACCAAGACGCGGATCCAGACTTCGGATCTTGCCAAGCAAAGGAGCTTCTGGATCATCTAGAGAGCGTACTCGCAAACGAGCCTGTTGTCGTCAAGAGAGGCCAACACATCGTAGAGGTCAAACCACAGGTAAGATAAGAGATGTAGTATACCAATATTCATGCAAAATCCTTGTCCTACCTTCTTCTTATGTGATGTAATCTGTTACTTTTTGTTGATGCAGGGAGTAAGCAAAGGACTAGCGGTGGAAAAAGTGATACACAGAATGGTAGAGAATGGGAACCCACCGGAGATGGTGATGTGTATAGGAGATGACAGATCAGACGAGGACATGTTTGAGAGCATATTGAGCACAATGACAAACCCGGACCTCCCAATGCCACCGGAGATCTTTGCATGCACGGTGGGAAGAAAACCGAGCAAAGCCAAGTACTTCTTAGATGACGTCTCCGATGTGTTGAAGCTCCTAGGGGGATTAGCTGCTGCATCGAGCAGCTCGAAGCCTGAGTATCATCAAGAATCCTCCTCGCACTCGCACTCGCACGTGGCGTTTGAAAGCATCATCTGATAAACACACAAAAGAAGTGTTTCAGTGTGAGAAAACCAAAACCAACATGTAACTTGGAGGAAATGATTGGGATTGGGGTTGTATATGAAAAGGTTAACATGGGACTTTTCCTCTGTGTGATTTTTGTTCTTTTTTTTTCGTTTTTCCAAGCTTGGGGAAGGTGTTTTCTTCTACCTCTCCTCCCTCTTGTTTTCTAGAATTGCAGTTTTCATCTCTTTGTATAGATTTCCATCTTTTCAAGTCTCTCTTTGTATACAATGTAAAAAACAAAACTGACTAATCTTGTGAACGATGTTACCCTGACATTTGAATAAAACATTATTGTCATCTGTGTTTCTGAAACGGCGTCGTTGGAGCGGTTTTAAGTAAATAAACCTCTTGCTAATCTCAAATTGGAGAGCACTACAAGTACAAATGCATGCTAATTAAGCAGTGCAAAACAACTAAATTGTAAGATCATTAAAAAGGGAATCTTAAAATAATCACCAAACCATAAAAAGATCTTGTTACATGATTATTAAAATATTGTTGCGCCGACGTTTGATTGAGTGACACATGTGTCACTCGTTTACGCCTCTCTTCTTCAACCTTTTTCCTCCTTCCTTTCTCACAGATTGTCCCTACTTCCTTCAACCATCACTGTTTCCTGCAAATTCATAACTTTTTGTGTCCTCCATCGTCAGCATAATATCTACCATTCATTCTTCCCTTTTTTATGTTTAATCTTCACATTCTCCATCATTCCTCTGTTTTTTAGATTATGAACTAGGGTTTTTGTTTCCCCCCTTTTCATCTTTCTCACTTCGCTATTCGTCTCTCTCCTGAAACTAAGTAATGAGTAGTAGTAACTTTCTGTTTCTGGGTATTATCATTCTGCTCTTATCTGGGTTTGTAGCTTCAGCTCCTTCAACGACCTCACCAGCGAGTTAGTTTCACTCTGTTTTTTTTCGCAATGGGTCGTTTTCATCCCACTCTTTGCTTACATCAATTCTATTCTCCTTGTTGCAGAGATTGTTAATGGTTTCATCTCGAATCATGGCACTTCCCTCATGAAATGGTTATGGTCCTTCAAAACCTCAACCAAAACAGGTTTTCAGATATTTTCGATTTCTTCCTTCTTCACAGATTAAGCTTGTGACGATCTAAGCTGGGTTTGTTTCTTCTTTTCATAATCAGCGGTTTCTGCGAAATCGATGGTGAAATTCGAGAATGGTTATACAGTGGAGACGGTGTTAGACGGAAGCAAACTCGGAATCGAACCATATTCTCTCGAGGTCTTACCCAATGGCGAGCTGCTAATTCTGGATTCTGAGAACAGCAACATTTACAAAATTTCTTCTTCTTCTCTTTCCCTATGTAAGTGCCAAATTTTTTTTTTTCCGATTTCTACTTGGGTTTTCTGTCGCATTGTACTATTGGTTTCGCGTCAGACGACGTGTGATTTCAATATTTTGATGATCCTCTAACGATCTTGAATACGGATGGAAAAGTTTTTTGCTCTGCCTGCACGTGAGAAAAGAAACTATTTTGCTTACCTAATCGCAGTACACTGTGCACATGGACTATACTAATTGCTTTACATTGGCAATAGGGAGATGGTCAAGAACACAATCAATACTTAATTTGCAGCTGTTTTTAGAAACCAGTAATTGATGAAATCTTGAACAGCAAATTGTTAACTCTTTAGAACAATGGCAGATAGCAGACCGAGGCTTGTTACTGGCTCCCCTGAAGGATATTCGGGTCATGTGGACGGTAGATTAAGAGACGCCATGTTGAACAATCCAAAGGGGCTTACTGTGGACGATAGAGGAAATATCTATGTGGCAGATATTGTCAACAATGCTATCAGGAAGATCAGTGAAGGAGGTAAATTTTTTCATGCTGTTTTATGGGAAAAATGTTGCTTTATCTATGTGGCAAGAATGAGTTTGAGAAAGATACAAGAAAAATGCAATGGCAGGAGTCACAACCATTGCTGGGGGGAAAACAGTTCACGGGGGAGGTCATGTGGATGGTCCGAGTGAAGATGCAAAGTTTTCAAATGATTTTGATGTTGTTTATGTTGGAAGCAGTTGTTCCTTGCTAGTCATTGACCGTGGAAACCGAGCCATTAGAGAGATTCAACTCCGTTTCGACGACTGCGCTTATCAGTATGGAAGTGGCTTTCCTCTTGGTAAAGATTAACATACAGAAATCCTCGGTTCCGTTGCTTCTTTTGTTTCTTTATTCATATCCATTTCTGAATCCAATGCTTGTATGATATTGCAGGGGTTGCAGTTCTTGTAGCGGCAGGTTTCTTTGGTTATATGCTTGCTCTCTTGCAACGTAGGCTCGGTTCTATCCTTTCATATAACACCGTAAGTGTTCCAGTCGCAGCCTAATATCTCACAGTATCATCATCTTTGGGTTATGTTACCATATAATAGCTATAACCAACATTTTTGTCGGTTGTGTTTATACAGGAACAAGAAATATATGAAGCCGTTCCTGATCAAAAGCCTATGAAACAAGTCAGGCCACCTCTGATTCCAGCCGGAGATGAGCAAGAGAAACAAGAAGAAAGCTTCATCGTGCCGTTCCAGTTATTCATGTCGAATGCTTGGTTGTTTTTAGTGGAGCTGTGGAGTGGAATGTTCCCTGGTCTCAGAAAGAAGCAGAGAGTCAGCTTCAACTTCAACCATCAAGCAACAGAGCATTCTGCTTTTAGCACAGCTCCATGGCCGCCAATTCAAGAGAGCTTTGTAATACACGATAAAGATGAACCACCTCCCATCGAGTCCAGGAATCCCACTCCCAAGAAAACTTACGCTTTCATGTCCAAAGACGCAGAGAATATGCAACAGCTGCGCCAGAGCCGTGCTTTGTACAGAAACTTGGACCCTGAATTCCTCCATGAGCAGCAGCAGCAACAACAGAAGCCACAGCAACGGAAGCAGCAGCATCACCGTAGGCATCACTCAACAATCCCACACACTGTTTATGAGCAGAGCAGCGAGAAGACTGAGTTTGTGTTTGGGCCAGACCAGGAGCAAGATTGGAGGAGTGTGGCAGCAGCAGAAGCTAATGCTAATACTCATCAGAATATTCACTACAGAGCACACCAATCTGTGAGTTACCCATATGGTTACTATTCCTATACATGAGAAGTTGATTGATAATATATGTTAGAGAAGGAACAATGGGGATTTTGGGTATAGGTGGCTTTTTTGAGATCTTTCTTGTAAGAAAAGTAGCGAACTTTGATTATTAAGCAAACGTGTTCAGGCACAAAGCTACTTTAATAATTCATAGAGCATAAACATTTACAAAAGATACAAACTTCCTCTGCTTTCATGTTCTCTTAAACGAAACCTACTCAGAAGAGGAAGAAGAGCCACGAGCTGCAGTGTTTTCCTCGGCCAACTTTGAAAATCCTTCAACATGAACCTTAATAATGTCATCTATGGTTGCAGCACGAGGAAGAGACGAACCAGTTTCAGTGCGTTCTTGGTCGTTATTAGTTTCTTGCACATCGTCAAAGGTAATAAGGTCCTTAAGAGGGTTTCGAGAAAGCTGCGGCTTTGAGTTGCTGAGACTTGGGCTATTTTTGTCTAAAATAGCTACATTGTTGGGTTGACACATAAAGAAAAGTGGAGATACCAACGAACTTACTAATCTACTTAGTGCAGAATACATGAGAGAAAGGTGAGAAACGATCATCATAACTAGTCTACTAAGTACCGAGTAAACGGTTGATCCAGCGACAAGGTTTCTAATGTAGGAGAAGAAGGTCCGAGCTTGTTCCCCCAGTTTGATTAGGAGAAGCTTCCATGTCACGATGAGCGAGAGGTGGTTCACTTCTTCCTGTCTATAACGATTTGGTTAAGAGATCTTTGATATGAAGTTACTGTGAATGATTGATAGGGTAAAAAAGAAAAACTTACATGACGAATGATGTAAGGACGAGAAGCAAATCCAATGGCTAACCCAAGAAAGCATGAAAGGACAATCCCTATTGACCAAAGAGAGTATGTCCCTAAACCTGAAAAACAGTAAAAGAAGAGTCATTTTAGTTTCTAATAGCAGTGTGTATCAAATCAAGAAAAAGCTTAATGTAAAGAAGAATTTACTAGAATGAGAGCTTTCGAGACAATCCTCCTCCTTTAGATTTATCTGGCGGACCATTTCGTTTCCATGATCAGAAACAAGCAAGCAACATCTTTGAGGAACGAAAGTTATCTCGAAATCGTCAGAGAATGTTGCATTCTGTGCTGGTCCGTCTCTATGTCCGATTTCCTTTGAGATTCCTCCAGCAATGGTGGTCACATAACCTACAAAGTCCGGTCAATCAAACCGAAATTACTAGTGGTTCTTCAACCAAACCGAGAGATTAGACAATAACAAACTAACATTATAAAGAAAAGAGATGCAAGTAATGGATTAAACACCTGAAGAGCTGATCTTGCGTATAGCTTTATTGGTCTTATCAGCAACATAGACATTCCCTTTAGCATCCACAGTGAAACCACGGGGCTTGTCGAACCGGCTGTTACCAGCTTTACCATCTACATAACCGGGATTCCCATCCCCAGCAAACCGGTTTATCACACTATCTGCACAAGCACGCACACACACACACACCGGATGAGCTACAAATGTAATTGAAGGAAAGATCAAACAAAAAGTTTGGAAATTTTCACTTATAGTCAGTAAAAAGTTAAAAAAATTCACACACAACTACACAAAACTTGCAATCAAAAGCCACAAGCACTAACATTTACATATGCATTCATGATGTTACTACTCATTAACAAACGCAATTATGATGATCCCGATTCATAAATGATACAAAAAAGTGTGGCTTTGTGTGTTTTACCGACGGACAAAGGAAATGAAGTAGTGTAGAATGTGCTGCCGGAAGTATCAAGGACGATCAGATTAGAAGATCCCGGTAGAGCATGGATCGTGTGTGGATTCAGACCAGACTTGTGTCCATCTACCACCGTCGTAACCTCGTACCCGTCTTCTAAAACAACCTTACCCTCGACTGTAAACAGAATCAAAATCATGAGAAAACACCGCTGGAAAACTAAAAACTCGATTTTTGCGGTTCGGAAATTCAACTCAATTTAACAGTTTCGAGTGCAGATAAACGAAAAAAAAACTTACCCGGATTGAAAACGACGAACAAGAAGAGAAAAACAGACGAAAATCTCCAAGCCATGTCGGAATCGAGAGCGATGGAATTAGAAAGCGACTGTGATGATGATGATGATTGATTGATTACTTCTTATTGCTGCTTAGCATCTTTAAAGTGTCTCTACTACTTCAACATACTACGCTGTGTTCAAGTGTAGGGAAGAGATTTACTAATTATCTTCTATCACACAACATTGGACTTTTATTTTATTATAGAAGCGGCCCAAAATGGGCCCATTTTGTGTGTTAAGGAACGCTGATTAGAAACGTTGCCGTTTTGTGATGGAAATGAAAGTCATGTTTTTATACAACGCATTTAATTTGGTAAATTTGGCTTACGAAGACTGAGAAAGAAAAAAAAAACGAGCATCGTCGTCCATCGAGATCCAAATCCTCAGTTTCTTTTCCATCTCTCGAATTTTGATCAGCTAGTCGGAGCTCCGGTAACGGATTTGGACAATCCCGGCGGCGGAATTCTTCTGCGTGGTTAGCGTTTTTTTTCCGGCAGATTATTCGTAAAGTTGCCGGTGGGCCAAGGTCCAACTCTTTGAACAACCAATCATGAATCCGTTTTCTTCTGTTACTCGTCTAAGGTAGATTGGATTCTCTTCTCTTCTTTCTCCTTTTTCATTTCTGTTTCAGGTTGCTTAGTGGTTTCTGGTTCGATCAGCTTACAGACGAAATTTTGATATAAACTTATATGAGTGAAAGAAGGATTTTAGCTCGTTCATTTGGAGGATTGAATTCTGATTATAGTTTTTCTTTCTTTCTATTTGCCTGTCTCGAAGATGATTTTGGTTTAGGTGTTTCTGATTTCCTTAGGATTTTGCTTTAGTCCAAGAACATGATCAAACCGAGGAATTTTGCATCATTTTTACTTGTTTGTTTTGAATAAGGGAAGTCGAATCAGTTTGAATTGGTTATTGTATGGTTCTGAAGTTAAGAGGACGTGTGAATATGATGATTCAGGGACATGATCCGATCAATAAGAGCATGCAAAACAGCTGCAGAGGAGCGTGGTGTTGTAAGAAAAGAGTGTGCCGAAATCCGAGCATCCATTAATGAAAATGATCCACATGATAGGCACAGAAACCTTGCGAAACTCATGTTCATACACATGCTAGGTTATCCGACACACTTTGGGCAGATGGAGTGCTTGAAGCTAATTGCATCACCTGGATTTCCAGAGAAGAGGATTGGATATCTTGGGCTAATGTTGCTTCTTGATGAGAGACAAGAAGTGTTGATGCTCGTCACAAATTCATTAAAACAGTATCCTTACTACTCGCTAGTATTAGTAACTTAATACCATGGATTAGAATACTTGATTTTTGGTTGCATTGCTGTGGTGGAATTTGGAGGGGAAAATTATAGAAATAGATTTGTTCCTGTTGTACCTTAAGTCACGTGCAGAGATCTTAACCACACGAACCAGTATGTTGTAGGGCTCGCGCTCTGTGCTTTAGGGAACATTTGTTCAGCAGAAATGGCCCGTGATCTTGCACCAGAAGTAGAAAGATTAATCCAGTTTCGTGACCCTAATATCCGAAAGAAGGTGAAGTGTTTTCTAGTTACTGTGTAGGGTCTGATGGAGTTATGGTTGCTGTTATTTTATTTGTTTCCTTCATTGCTTTTACCATTGATGTTGTTATTATATGTAGGCGGCACTATGCTCCACTAGAATAGTAAGGAAAGTTCCAGATCTTGCAGAAAACTTTGTAAATGCTGCTTCTTCATTGCTTAAAGAAAAGCATCATGGGGTTCTTATAACAGGAGTTCAGCTTTGTTATGAATTATGCACAATCAATGATGAAGCCTTAGAATTCTTCAGAAAGGTAGATTAATAAACTTTTATAGACCAATTTATTTATGCATTCAGGAGCATCGGTGTATTGTAGTGTTGTATGCTTCATAGAACATGCGTACATGTGCCCACTAGGATTCTTCTCTGTACTATATTTCTCCTGCAATAGAGTTCCCCTCCCATACGAGTTAGTTTTATATCTGCGGTAATCACTTATAAATAGATCACTGAACTAATATGAGGTAGACAGTCAGTTTGACAAAGCCTTGTCTTTGTATTGTATCTGCAGAAATGCACGGAGGGATTGATAAAAACTTTGAAGGATATAACTAATAGCGCATATCAGCCTGAGTATGATGTTGCAGGGATCACAGACCCTTTTCTTCACATAAGGTTACTTAAGCTTCTGCGTGTTTTAGGCCAGGGTGACGCTGATGCTAGTGATTTGATGACTGATATACTTGCCCAGGTTAGTCATAATTTAGCATGCGATTCTGGTTATGGCTCACCATTTTCACATATACAATGTAATTCCCTTTTCAGTTGTAATAAATATACTTTTCTTGAAAAAAGTTGTATGATAGCTATGTTCTCTGATATGGTGGAACTGATCATATTCAATTATTGCATTAGGGAGAAAGAATTTCGTTTAGCTGATAGGGGTGATGAGCTATCATTCTCTTTGGTAGATATAAAACTTGTTGGGTACTGAGATCTCCCAGATTTTCGCATGGGTTGAATTTTCCCTCTTTTGATGCTGGTGTTGGTATTCTTAGCGAGTGCTTATGTGTGGCCATATAAGTCTGTAGGTTGCGCCAATCAGTTCTATTTCATCATAATGAAGTTGCATCTCACATCTGTTACATGCCTTGTTGTGAAAATCTTATGAGTCATAATCAGGGATCTACTGTTGGTTACTTTGTTTTCTTGATTCCTTGATCCTTACTGTTACGTTGAGAGATAAATTTATTCTATTTGGTTTCATGCTATTGTAGGTGGCAACAAGAACTGAATCAAACAAAAACGCAGGAAATGCCGTACTCTATGAGTGTGTTGAAACAATCATGGCTATTGAAGACACCAGTAGCTTGCGTGTCCTTGCTATCAATATCTTGGGAAGATTCTTATCTAACCGGGACAATAATATCAGGTTTAAACCGTTCACCTCAATTTTTTTTATTTGATATAATTATATGATATTATATGGTTAGATTATAACTAGCTTGCTTCGTTTTTTCTTCTGTCTTTCCTCTTGTCTGCTTAACTCTATGAAGACATTGTGCTCTTGTTAGCAGCTAGTGCATTTTCTAAATAATCATTTTATTTTATGTTTTTTCACACTTGTTCTCTCAGAAATGTTGCAATTCCCTTATAAAATGCGTACTCTCTTTCTGTCAGATATGTTGCATTAAACATGCTGATGAAAGCAATCACTTTTGATGATCAAGCAGTGCAAAGGCACAGAGTTACAATCTTGGAATGTGTTAAGGTACTGCTTTTAGTACCACCCGGAAAATATTTGTATACAATGTTAACCGTAAGTAATAGTTGTCTTAGAGAAGGAATACATATTAATGTGGCTTTTGCTTCCATCAACAAATCAGGACCCAGATGCTTCTATCCGGAAAAGAGCTCTTGAGCTTGTCTCTCTTTTGGTGAATGAGAATAATGTCAAACAACTGACAAAGGAGCTAATTGATTATTTGGAAATTAGCGATGAAGATTTTAAGGAGGATCTTAGTGCAAAAATTTGTTCCATTGTTGAAAAGTAAGTTCTTATGTTTGAGAAAGTGGAAGACCACTTGCTTTAATCTTTTCATGCTCAAAAGAGAGGGGTGTTAGGGTGAGGAGGATGGAAAGGTTACTGTGAGTAGTTATTGAGATTTTATGCTGATTTGTTAACAATTTGGATAATGTAGGTTTTCGCCAGAGAAAATTTGGTACATTGATCAGATGCTCAAGGTTCTGTCGGAGGTATGGATTCAAACACGAGCATTTTTATGCTTTGTTTCAACTTGTTACGAGTTTATGGCACTCTCTGAGAGTTTATATCTGCTTAAGCTCTTTTAGTTGCGTTTTTTGTATGGGTCGTAACCCTACTGTCCTATATTCCTTGTTAGTAGGCTGGAAAGTTTGTGAAAGATGATGTGTGGCATGCACTTATTGTTGTCATAAGCAATGCATCAGAGCTTCATGGATATACAGTCAGGGCATTGTACAAAGCAGTCTTGACATATTCAGAACAGGTAGCTTTTATTTTTCTATTGTTTGATTGATTTCAGTCTTCAATCAGTGTAAACCTTCCTAATATGGTTTCTTTGAGATTTCAACAGGAAACCCTTGTTCGAGTGGCGATATGGTGCATTGGGGAATATGGTGATCTGTTAGTTAACAATGTGGGGATGCTTGGTATCGAAGATCCAGTGACGGTGAGCATTATAATAGCAATCTTAACTGATTATCAGCTCCATATTTAGTATTCAAATGCTCTTGCTTCTTGGGATTTCTTGTTGACTTTAAAAAACTGTGTAATGACTAGTTGACTGCCTTGAGCAGGTAACCGAATGTGATGCAGTGGACGTTGTCGAGGATGCCATTACTCGCCACAACTCAGATATGACTACGAAAGCAATGGCATTAGTTGCTCTATTGAAGCTTTCATCCCGCTTTCCTTCTATTTCAGAGTATGTTCAATCTCAATTTACTATCTTTTTTCATCACAACGCATTCATTTAATATATGTACGTGTTCAACTTCAACTCTACACAAGATGCATATGCTCACTAAATATATGAATAATGAATTTTGGCTGTCTACCAGAAACGGTAGTGTGTTTGTTACCTTCTGAAAAATGTTTAGGAATACGTTATACCTGTACATCCATGTCCTCAACTCTCTTTTGGTTACTAAATAGTTTTCTAAAATTCAATGGCAGGAGGATTAAAGATATAATTGTGAAGCAGAAAGGGAGCCTTCTCCTTGAAATGCAGCAGAGAGCTATTGAGTTCAATTCGATTGTTGACAGGCATAAAAATATCAGGTGGTTAATGAAATCTCTTGTTTGTCTTTTCCTCATCCGTTTTCTAGTGTAGTTTTTCTTTTTCTCTCTCCCTCAAATCTTATGAAAGCAAGGTCTCTTTGCATGTAGTTCTTCTCTGGTTGAGAGAATGCCGGTAGTAGATGAGGCTACCTTCAATGCAAGGAGGGCTGGGTCTTTGCCTGCATCAGTTTCATCAATGGCCAAGCCTTCAGTTAGCATTCCAAATGGTGTTGCTGCAGCTCCACTTGTGGACTTGCTTGACCTTGATTCTGATGATATCCTGGCTCCACCTAGTTCATCTGGTGCAGATTTCCTTCAGGATCTTCTCGGTGTTGACTTAGGATCATCGCCAGCACAACCTGGTTCGTTCTTTGGCGTCTCTCCAGATTTTGCTTTCATTTTGCGGCGTGCTCAGTTGTGATTCGTCTCTGAATGCGCAATCTTTTAAAGATATTTTTCCTGTGTCACTTTGCAAGAAGATATAACTCATGTTTGATCTTCTTCTTCTTTTCGCAATGTTTCAGGTGCAACCCCGCCTCCAAAAGCCGGCACAGATCTGTTGCTGGATATTCTATCAATTGGAACACCATCCCCGGCACAGAACAGCGCATCACCGATTGATTTATTATCAACAGCTGACGTTAACAATAGTAGTCCCTCTATTGCGCTAGACACACTCTCTTCACCAGCGCCTAGCGGTATGTTTGATTTGTTAGATGGTCTTTCACCAAGCCCATCGAAGGAAGGTAAGAAAAAACTCTTGAACAGAAAAAAAAGAAAATCTATATAACCATTGAAACTCTTTTACGAAGAAGAATAATAAGAATTTGCTTTTCCTACTCTTTGCAGCAACCAATGGTCCAGCATATCCACCTATTGTTGCATACGAAAGCAGCTCCTTGAAGATTGAGTTCAGCTTCTCAAAGACACCAGGGAACCCACAAACGACAAATGTCCAGGCCACTTTTATTAATTTATCTCCGAATACTTTCACAGATTTCATCTTCCAGGCTGCTGTTCCAAAGGTGTCAATTTCATCTAACTCTTCTTCCATGCCTTTTTCCACCTTGTTATCCAGTCTTCAAAATTTTCTAAAACTTTGTTCTCGGAAATTTCCAGTTCCTTCAACTGCACTTGGATCCAGCTAGCGGTAACATGCTCTCGGCAAGTGGTAACATCACGCAGAACCTGAGAGTCACTAACAGCCAGCACGGGAAGGTATACACAGCTTCCTCTCATCATTGTGTCTTCAAGATTCAATTTAGCATTTGATGATCCACAACTCAATCTAGATTGGTTGATCCTCTGGATTCAGTGACTTGACACTAAAAGGGTTTGATGTATATGGCAGAAATCCCTTGTGATGCGCATGAAGATTGGGTACAAAGTGAACGGAAAAGATGTTTTGGAGGAAGGACAAATCAACAACTTCCCTCGCGGGTTGTGAGTCTGATTGTGTTTTCATTATGAGGACTTGAGTGTTTGTGTTCATCATCCAGATTACAAAAAAAGAAAAGAAAAAAAGAGATAGGTCTTGCCCTAGCCGTTGATGCAGCAAAAGCAGCTTTGACCTCCCAATTTTTTTTTTTTCAATCCGTTTCCTGAAACAAGTACTATGGATTTGTTTGGGATTTTGAGGTTCTTGCTTGGGGTTTCTTTTTGTACAAAAGTTCCGATGTTTGGAATCGGAAAGTGATCGAGGAAGCATTGTCTCTTTGTTATCTTGAGAATGTGATTCATAACCCATGATGTATCTCCACTTACAACTTCGTCTTGCAAACCAAGTTTTGGATTATGGATATTGTCTTAGTTTTGGCAAATATATTATAATCTTGTCTTGATCAACAGCATTCGTCTTCTATGAAGCCAGTTCTAACGTGTCTTATAGAAATTGCTTGGTACCAAAATCTTGCATGTAAAAGAATCAATCAACTCGTTTCTTTCTTTTTCTCCTTTTCTTGGATTTGTACATTACAAAATCTTACATAAAGAAAATTCGAACCTTGGAACTACCAAATAGTAAAAGTTCGTGTGACTTCCTTGCTTGGATTGGATATGATTTTTGAAGACGACCTGTGACTTGGGAGCCGTCCCTAGATTTTAGTGGCTGCAAGGTAGAAAAAAAAAGAGCCGTTTTGTTTATTAAAAAAACTTAAAAAAATAAAAAACGTTAGTAAGTGGGAGTAGGAGGGTCTTAGTAAAGTAGATGGCAACTTAACCACGACAAATAGACTTTTCTGAAATTAAAGGCCGAATATTTGTATACCCAAGGCCGGTTCTGCTTGGGACGTGATTCGATTATTATGGAGGCAAATTTGGAGATCAACGTAGAGTTTGCCTACTCAGTGTATCAACAAGCCCATTGAACTTGAGAAACGCTTGAACAACCTGAACAAGTCTGAGGTTCGGATTTAGTCTCAAGACCTCTATCTAATTTGGGTTTCATAATTTTGTGCTTGATGTGACACAAGGGTTTGAGATGAGTTGGGTCTTTGGATCTGTTCTGCACATTTCTTCGTTTCTGGTTGTGACAACCTTTTTCTTGTTTGTATGCATGCGTTGGAGCCATACATGAGTTTGAGAACTTATGCAAGGTAATTTGAGATTTTGGTTCATTTTTTGTCTTTTAGATTTTGGTTCTAGTTAAATATCTTAACACTGTTTTCACCAAATAGATGATGCGGCGGAGCGTCGTGCTTGGACAATGCTATATTGTCATTATTAAAGTAGGATAAAAAGTTAATTCATTTCTTCTTCATTACAACGGTGATACTACTTTGCAAATATTAGGGAAATTGGTCTTTAAGTCTAGTGTTGCCTAGTCCATTCTAGTGTTGGTCTTTTATGGTAGATATTTTGCAATCTCTAGTGTTGCTCAGTCGATTCTAGAATATAGAATGTGGGTTGCGGCGTGTATAAACCTCAAATGTATAGTATGTTGGTATTGATGGTAATGTTAGTACCATAGTAGCTAATAAAGTTTTATCATTTATCTTCTTGGTGCATTGTTGGAGCATTTTACTGCAGAGGTCAGTCTTTTCTTTATCAATTTGATTTGTTCTCTCTATTTGTGAGGCGCTCCTATATCGTAGTTGTACTCAATGTACTCAAGTAGGTTTCTCCTCAAGAGCTACAGGATTGTCCAGAGTTGAAAAGACGTCGGACTGATTTAAGGAAATTTGTATTGATTGGTTTAATAAAAAAGGTTAGACCAAACTTTGGAGTTCTTTCTGTTTCTTTTTGTCCGGATTTCATTTCTTATCCCTTTACTTACGCTTTTTCCATGTGACTTGGGACGTGATTAGACTATTATGGAGGCAAATTTGGAGATCAACGTAGAGTCCCTTGCCTACTCTTTACTCAAATGCTCTTTTGGAGCATAATAACAAATTGTGTCAGTCATCATTATAACCAATAATGATTCCATCCCATTTTTGGACACTCTTTAAAAGTCTAAAACCCCACCAAAGAAATACTATTTGACTTCTCTATTTAAAAAAAAAAAAAAATCATTTTTAAAATATTTATCCCAGAAAATGTTGTTCTTTGATTTGAAAAGTTTTGAGCTAATTAAAAACTTGCATACTAAGAAAGCATCATCTTGCTTGTCACGCAAGAAAACTAATAACATTGTTCACAGACGTGTTATTTGTTCACGCCGCAAACCCACCTAAGCATTCGGAACGCACAAAATAGCTTAGTTTTATTATCTGATTCACATTTTCAAACGCACAAACGGCCATAGTCATAGCGAGGTCGCTTTTTACAAGTCCGGGTACCGGTAGGTTGACCACCACAAAGCTTACTCTGGAGAGTCAAGTATCCTTTATCATCCATGACTCTTCTAACTATAGCTTTCCATTCAACATGCTCACCAATCTCAAAAACCCGACGAAGGTCTCAAGCCTCTGCCAAGCCTTTGAACATTATGTAGACATTTGCACTTTTGGCCTTGAGTCTCTCATTCGGCGGCTCAACGTCTTCAATACCAGTTTCTATGGCCACTGTCACAATCTCCAACTTGGACATGACATCAGTACGTTGTTTCACCTGAAACAACACTTTTGGTGTCAATGTTTAATATGTTATCGTCATCAATTGATGGGTATGTCAATAATTGATATGCATAACTTACATCTGTGAGTGACCTATCATTTGCACGAACTACAAGTTCCAAATACATAGAAATGCAAAAGCAAGAAAACATATCAGGGCTTGCTTAATTGATCATTAGCAGAAACAAAACTTAGTGTTGTGTATTATATACTCCATCCGTTTCATAAAAAGTGTAATTTTTGTTTTATTGCTTTACATTTTCAATGCAATTTTTTAATAAAAATTCAGTTTTAACCTAATTATATTAGGGTATTAATTATAAAAGAGAATGTTGTTAAATATATTTATAAAGGTAAAATATAATTTTTATTGATTTTCTTAATAGGTGTGAAAAAGAGTAGAATGATACTCTTTGTGAAAGAGAGGTCTTTGTGAAAGAGAGGGAGTAATAATATTTCTTACCACGATAAAATCGTTTTCCATCATTCGAAGCATAAGAGAGGGAGTAATAATCTTTCTTACCACGTAAAATCGTTTTTCATCATTCAAAGCATCATCTGATGGCCAATCAGGCATTTCACCTTTGAAGATACATCTGCCCTTGCGCCAACATGAAAGTGAACTATGAAGGGCTTGTTTGTGGCCACTGTGCAACATTATTAATCAGAAAGCAAGGTGAGATTTTTATACAATTGACTCGACTTATATGAAGAACAAGAAAAATGAAAAACAATGCACCACAAGTCACCTTCGTCTTAAAATCTAGCAATGGTGCACGTCATATTCAACTGGCCATATTTTGCTTCATCAACTCGAACCTGAAAGGTTTTCTGCGACGTGTTGTCAACTGCTTCGTGTGCAAGCAAAGTAATGTAAAAAGAGCACACATGATTTGGTGTCATGTTGAATTTCACTAGGGCAGCGAGTACACGATGCTATGTTATTAGCACAAAGGCACCAAAGGAAATAAATTAGTTTATTTACCTTTAACATATTGTAACGATGAAGCCCCGCCTTAGCATAAAGGGTAATGATTAAAATGTACACAATCGTAGACTCGTAGGGCATCAGTCCACCCATCATTCCATTCTTGAAATCGAAACCCTGAGACCCATCAGCAAAATAATCAGTATATGAACAACCTAGAAGCAATCGATTTCTCACAACCCTAAGATCCGTCAGCAACATAATCAATCTATAAACAACCCTAGAAGCGATAATAACTTCCTCTAGAAGCTATTAAGAAACTAGGATCATGGTTAGGGCTAACATATCACAATCATATATAGTTTAAATTCTCTAAACATTAAGAAGATGAAAGAATTACATCGGATTCCTCCACTTGACGCCAGTATTCACTCTCACATCTGTCAAGCTCCTCCGCCGTAATATACTCCTCCGTCGTCATATTCTCCTCGTGGTTAGTGGATGCGTTTTTTTCCTTCTGATCCAAGCGATATGTGACCTTAAATTATTCATCCGACGGATCCATTTATGGGCCTTAGTTGGGCCTTCTTAACCCAATTCTGATTTATGATTTATGAAACGAACAGAGTTCTCTCGGTGGAACGTAATTAGATCATAGTGACGTAATTAGATTGCTACATTACCAAATCTTGCATAAAGAATATTCGAAGCTGTGTAAAAGTTCATGTGACCTTTGCTTGGATATGATATTTTGAAGACAACCTGTGACTGAGGAGATCATCGTGACGTAATTATTATGAAGGCAAATTTGGAGATCAACGTGCGAGTTCCTTGTACCTACTCTTACTCGAATGCTCTTTTTGGAACATAATAACAAATTATTGATCATCATATTATTTATCCCTACCAATAATGATTCCATCCCATTTTTGGATACTCTTCAAAAGTTTTAAAACCCCACCAAAGAGATAATACATTTGACTTCTCTTCTTTTTAAAAAATTCCATTTTTACAATATTTTTTGACAGAAAACAATCTTCTTTTCTTTGAAAAGTTTTGAACTAACTATTGTTCTTAAGAAAACCATCAAAAGTTCAAATTTGAGGTTAATCTACTTCAAACTACAAACTCAGATTAGGTTTCTCAACACATAGACTGAATAGAATTTAGAACTGGGGGATTTAACAGAATCATCCCATATAACATTATCAAAGAACAAAGCTTATTCCCCTTAACAACACAAAGAGATTCAGCTACAGAGACACAGAAAGACCACCACTACTACAGTATAGTGTTAAAACAAAATGAATTTCCAAAAAAAAAAAACTAAAAATCAATGATTTTAATTTAATCAATGCCAGAAAAATTCTAGCTACCCTTTGAATCCTGTACCTAACCTTTTTCTTTCTCATGGACCCTGAAATCTCTTACCATTCAATGACAACCCAGCAGAAACTGTACTACCAGATGCAGAACAAGCATAAGAAGAAGATGAAGTAAAAGGACCAACCAGATTGGTCTCTGCTTGATTCCCAAACTTTGATCTTTTATTAGACCATTGCCAAATCTTTGACACAGAAAAGCTTTCACCTTTGCTTCTCATGTTTATCTTCTTCCCTTCAACATTACTATCTCCTTCTTTCACATTCTTCAGACCTTCATTGTTAGGACACAAAGCCACAACCAGATCTGATTCCGCCACTATGTATTGATAAGACCCCATTGAGAAACATCTCCTGTTGTCAAGATTGCTGTTCACACTCACACACCCACTCGTCTCTCCTCCTCCTCCTCCTCCTCCTCCTCCTTCACCGCCACTGTTATTAACATTGGTGCTTCTAAACTTGCCAAGCCTCACTGAGAACACTCTCTTCCCAATGTCATTCTCCGACTGTTTCTGCACCGGAGAAACCCTAGCCCCATCTTCCCCGGCGGCGGCGAAAAACCCGAAATTGAAATCCGGGTTTTCGAATTGGTGCCCCAGAGGGTAAAGGGTTCCTCTGCAGAGCGGACACGTCGAATTCGAGAGGAGCCACGTGTCGATGCAGTCGATGTGGAAAGCGTGGCTGCAAATCGGGAGCAATCTGAGCTTATCGTCTTCGGAGAATTCGCAGAGACACACCGCGCAATCGAACGGCTCTTTCGAGCCTTTGATTTCTTTGTAGAGGAAGACGGGAAGGGCGTCGATCAGAGCTTGATCTAGACCTGAATCGTGGAGATGGAAGAGCTGCTGGAGCTGTCTCTGGTAAGTGTCGGAGTCGGAAAATTCTGGGTTTCGATCGGAATCCGCCGCTGATGAGGAAAGGCTCGATCTTTTCTTCTTTAAGTAATATCTCACCACCAAATGTAGAACGCTGCAGATGAAGAAGACGACGGACAAGAGAACGATGATGAACAGAAGGATTGGGCTTATTCGATTACCACCGGAAGATGATGAATTAACGGTAATAGGAGGAGGAGCAGATGAAGAAGAAGAAGAAGAAGAAGGTGAGATTTGGATCGAGTTTTCGAATTTGAGCTGGGATTGATGAATCATCTGAGACATTTTTTGTGTGTTTCCCTCAGGTGATGAAGAACAGAGACACCATTTACTTAGCTTCTCTCGGATTTAATGATAAAACCCCCCAATTTTTTACTTTTTTCCATGGAACTCAACAAAAGTTTGCAATCGATTTTACAGTCAAAATGTAGCAGAAATTTTGAAATCTGAAATGATTTGGCACAACCAGAGAGAGCTACCGTCATTACTTTAAACATGCTAAGGTGATTTAGTTAGGACTTAATTAGATGATTAGTTAAAAGCTTAATTAAATGAATAGTTAAGGCTTAATTAAATGATTAAGTCACTTGAAAAATTGATCATAGAGTTATTAAGCAGAGGTCTCTCGTATTAGGCCACCAACCTTTTGTGTTTTTAAATAAAATTATAAAATGAAAAGTTTTACTTGATTCAGGGATCTAGTTCCTAGCAGTTTCGAAGAATATAGAATAACATACCGAATAAATTATGCCTTCTTATTAGTATTTTACACTTTAGCGTTTTTGTTTTGTTTTTTTGTAATCACTTAGTAGCTAAAAGCCTAATACCACATTTAATTATCTAATGGTAGGTATCAAGTCATTCAATAATAAGGGAACAATCCACAATACTCGTTCATCGTTGCCATTAATTTCTGAAAGGAATCACTGAACTAAACTAGAGGTTTAAATAGTAATAATTATATATTTTTTCGGGGTCAGCTCGATTTTCAAGACTCGTATAAGAAAACTGAAGCAACTCAAAAAGAAAACTCGATTTTTGGAGTAATAGATTTTTTGTTTTTTAATCCAATTTGGAGGAAACCATTAACCACATGGTAATGTCAACAATTGATTAAAAACAATCGAGTCTGTCAGCATTGGAATTAGTAATTAGTAAAATATAAACAAAAGCCTGTCATCACAACTTTTGAGAGAAGATAAGCTACAAATTCATGGGCCGTACCCATAATTAATAATCTTTATTAATAAAAGCCCAAGTCGTATAATTGTTTTCTTTCCATACTAAGTAATTAACTTTCTACGTACACAAAGATATAAATTAATTAAGAGAATAACCAGAATCAAAGAAGATGAAGATTAGAAAAAAAATAAATAAACAAAAGAAAAAGAATCAGTTTTGACAGAGCGAATACATATCGGAAAGAGCTTTGAGAAACGTAATTTTCAACTCCAAATGCATAATATAGGGCGTGATTGGTATGGCTCTTAGCGGAGCATTAGCATTAAGGAGCATTACCAGTGTGGTGCTGCTGTAACCTCTTATAAATATATATTTTTATGTGATTGGCTGTGAGTGATTATATATAAAATTATTTTAAAATATTTAATATATATGTTGATATTTATTTTTAAATAATATATCTATATTATATTTATAACATGATTTTTTAATAATTTTAATAATAATTTTATATTTAAATTAAATTTATTAGTTTATTAAATTTTTATTTTTATTTTATTAAATTATTATTTAATAAATAATACATTGATGATAAAAATTATTTATAAGATTAATAAATTAGAAACTTAATTTTAAAATAATTTTGAAGTTATTTACCAAAATAAATAAATTATATATAATTTTTTTAATTTTTACAATATTTATAGAGCTTAATGCTTAGGAAAAACTCTATTTAAGAGCAGAGAGAAAAAGAACTTTGAGCATTTGCAGCTTCCAAATACTCTGCTAAATGCTCTTAATAGCATAATACTCTTCTAAAGTAGTCTTAGATAAGAGCAGACCCGGTTGGTGGTTTAATTTTCGTCCGCCCGGTATCAGCACTCGGAGCCTCCTCATCTTCATATGGATCGACCCGGATCCGGAAACCGAACCACTACCCTTTTTCTTCTTCTTCTTCGTCTGCTTCCTAACCCTCCTATACGATCTCGACTCTTCCATATTGCCCTTTTTATTTTGCTTGTAACAACAGAGTTGTGATTGTGATGCAATGGACGTGAGGGTGGTCCATATTTAAATAGACCCAAGGCTTCTTAGTTTTATATTATGTTTTCGTGCTTCTTTTCTATTTATTTGAAAGAGAAAAAAAAATTGCTTTATTTTTGTGTGAATGATCGTTTACATCCACACGCTCGATCTATTTGTCCTTTTGTCCTGTGAGCAGTAGTGAGTAATAAATTTTATCGTTAAATTTGGATTCAATATAGTGGTTAAGTTTGAAGTTACACACGTCTAATGATTTTTTTATATTTCTTGCAGGATAAAAATTCTATTTAATCTCTGTTAAATATCTCAAAAGAGACCATAACAAGCTAGTGAGCCTAGTGTGTGCCTAGAATCGACTCGATTTTTTTTTTTTTTTTTTGGGGTAAGATCGACTCGAATATTGGGATTAACAGAATAATTACAGAGGGAATTTGACCAATAACCATTGGGTTTGTTTTGACGTGGCATAATCCACATGGCTGATGTGATCAAATCTTTGTACCCAAGTGGATCCCATCCAGCCTTTGGCCTCGTTGGGGACTATACGAACATTTTCCGATTTGTCCGATCATTTACCTGTATACACGTTTTTGTTTTTGGTAAAGCAATTGCCTATATACACGTTACGTTGCATGGTTCTCTTTTTTTCTTCAATAAATAAATTACTTCATGAGCAGTATCAATCGACAACCACTGAACAATAATTTGTTTCACTCCATAAATCTCAATTCAAGACATTGCTTGCTTCTCAAAATATGATGACAAATATTTTTATGATCAAGTAGTTATAATATCATGGTTCTGGTCGAAGAACTACATAAGTAAATATATATTAATTGGTTTCACTATACATAAATTCGGTATGGATTCCAATCAATAAAAGAGAAAAAAAGTAATGTATTGATGCTTATACGTACCATCGAATCCTTCGGACTGTTTGCAATTTGTAACACATCAACTTGTATTGTATAAAGCCTTTATTCAAAAAAAAAAAAAAAACAAAACTTGTATTGTATATGTACTTCCATCAACTCTTATATATCATTTTTCCCCTTAACAAAAAAATAATAATTAACTAGTACCATTTTTCCCCACTCTATTTCCCATTTTTATCATAAACGAACGTGCAATTGTATACATATTTACGTATATATATATATATTTTTTTTTTGTTTGGTATGAATATTTACGTATATATGTATACAGTACAGGCTTTTTTAAATAGAAGTATGTGTATTGTACTGTCGTAACTGTACAAAGTAGTATACAGACTTACATCTCCTAGAATAATAATGGAGTCTTTGTATTTATCAGTGTGGAACAATATGTGTTGGTTACTTGGTTAAATCATATTAAAAAATATGTATGGGTTAAGAAACATATGATTATATATATGATGACTGTGTGAGTATATATATCAATATATGATACACTAGCTAGTCATGGATTTGTTGCAAACAGTTATTTATTTGATTAGTCACATCATCCAAAATTAATTGCAAAGGCATGCAAAGTGCAACCCATAACTTAGCATGTGTTTTGGCAACTCATGCACCATTGCACCGTGGCTCTTCGGTTTGCCAAAGAAACATGAGCGTTGATTGGGTTTTTCGTCAGTGTGCCGTTTAACATTCTCGTCTCACGTCGTTTCAAAAACCACGAAACGAAATTGCCTCTTTAGGTTCTGTCTTAGTGGCCCACGAATTTCTAATCGGATTAAAAGTAACATTTTGGTACAGTATTTCTGTATTTGTTATAGATCAAAGTTAGAAAATAAAGACAATGGATTTACCATAATTTATTTGGGTGTCTAGAGTTGTCTTCGTCCATCGTTTTTTCTGACCGAGTTAAATAAAAGTTTGATAGTCTCTATGCGATTTGCTTAATATAAAGTATTTGGGTTGGATTTGAGGGTCTGGTACGTACTCTGGTGCCCATCGTTTCTTATGTAATTAAGATTTGTTATAGTTAATCAATTTAAATAAATAATAACAACCATATTGGCTTGGTTAAGAATTGCTTTCTGACAAACCTTTTTTTGCACAAAATGGAAGTTCGGTGATCCTTGATTAAGAAATGAGTGGCATACTAATTGCTATATATAATCATCCGTCCAATGATAATATGAAAATCGATGTATTATTCATCTTGAAAGCCTTACGAGTTTATTACAACCCAAAATGCCGAACGTATTACAATAAACGAAGACATATATATATATAGGTTCCACATATCATTAAAGTTGTTAGACTGTTCTTATAAAGACGAACCTTTGTGATTTAGAAAAGAAGAAGATCTTGATCGGTCTCCTTCAAGTAGTTGATAAGAGTCTCGATGATGAAGTGTGGTTCTTCGATGTCATGGCGAATCTTCTCGAACTCGACGGTCCACACCACGTTGCCACCGTTCCCGCGTTCCTTAGGAGTGACCGTGACGGTTGCTTTGACCGTCTTGTAGCTTTCCGGGATTAGACAGCCACTCATTACCATCGTCACTGTTCTCTTCTCCCTATCCGTCGTCACGATGTTGTCCTCCGCTACGGGGAGAAAGAAACGAGTTAGTTGTTTTGATCGATGATCAAGAAAAAAAATATATGAATGAAATGTACGGAATTTATAAATATTTAACCTGTTTTGTCAAAAGGGCCATTTACGTCGTCGGTGAAAGCTTTAAAGAATTTGTCAGCCGGAGACTTAATTTCAAGCTCACCAGAAGAAACTCCATGCAGTGCCATTCTCAAAAAAAAAAATCTTTTCTATAAGTATAAATGTTTTGTGGGTTTGATTATAATCGTTTCGATGAAGGTGTTATATATAGAGAGTAATGAAAATTGCATTAACTAGTTTTACCTAACCCCACTCATCTGAAATTTTTTCACCATGTCGAATCTTTCTATATAAACATAACCAAAAGCTTTAGCACTTACAATTTACTTAATCCCACTCAGTTAATCCATGTGGCACATGATGGGAGAGCAAATAAATTGTACATAATCACCTGCCTACATAATGTATCAATTACCTCAAACCAAACAAAGTAATTTACGTCGTAACTGACTCTCCTTTACTACATTTATAATTTTGTTTAGTATAGATAGTGTTGATTCCAAAAATAGCACACGTTTATGTGATGGGATATTTCGGATGGGAGACTTGGGAAACTGCGGATTTATTACTCGAAAGGAAGCTTGGATACAAGAGATCGTCTCGTCAAACAAGCCTTGACGAGACGTAATGCGAATAATGAATGAAACAGAGAAAAAGTGAGCGAATGCTTTAGGTGTTTGCTGGGTTGCGTGACCTGGTCTTCAGGGAATGAAGACCTCTCCTTATATAGTTGAGTTAAGGCGATTCTCTGCTGAATATTCTCCTCTTGATCATAAAGGAAATCTTCTTCTTCTCTTGATTTCTTTCCTTTCTTCGAGTGGCGGCTGCTGCTTTTTCCTTTTTGCTTAAAGTATTACCTTCCTCCTCAAGGCTTTCCATTTCTGTGAGGAGGCTAGGTCTAAAGACGGGCCGGGCTTTTTGCGCTGTTACTCATTGCGATGGGCTCGGGGAAATGTGCTCATTTCACCTCTAACAATAAGTCCCCCCCCCAGTTTGGCGAGTCAAATGCAGATTGATCTCGGCGAACTTCATGAATGGGAGTTGAGCTTAAGAGCTATTAGTAACAAGCGCGAGACGCCAGCGCTAGCTCGTCTTTGGTGCGATTGACTTTAGATTCGTACCGCCTCGTTAAAACCTTGATACGGAAAAACCCGGTTTGGGATAAAAACCATAAAAAGGGAAAAGAGTACGTTGACGTCATCTTGTCCGCAAAAGAATATGCATTTCGATGATTGTTCTTGACATCAGCTCGTCAAAGAGACTTAACCATCTATAACGGTCTCATACGAATCAACTCGTCGAAGAGAATAACCGTTCATCCTTATTTCAACGTCAGCTCGTCAAAAGAAGGAGTTATGCCGCTTAGCAAGCAGCTTGTCAGGAGTGGGATTGCCACGTCATCGATACACGTGTTGGCAGTTTATTAAAATTGCAACGGTGGCTAGCGGTTGAGATTTCGCAAAAAAGGCCCGAGTCCCGTTAAGATTTTCCAAGCGGGAAAATGAAAAGTTCAGAGGAAGTTTTTTTCCTTGAAAATCGCGAAGCCTCTTTTTAAAGAAATCGTCCGGATTACTTTTCAACATTAATTCCTTTTTTGCCTGTCTATTGCCTTCAAACGCCTCAAGAGAAAAAGGTAATTTTCTTCTTCTTCTCTCTCTCTGGAATTCGAACCGGTTTGCTTATTCGAATCGATAGATCTCGCCTAATCACCTCAGGGCTCCGTCGATTGCTTGAGTTTGCTTGCCTCTTAACTCCGAATTTCTTTTCTTCTCGTCTCGATTCCCGTCTCGCCAGAATTTTTAAGGTTTCTGCTTGTTCAAATTTCATCTTTTCGACTTCTAATTCTCGTTTCCGAGTGCACAATGGAGTTATCAGATCGAAAAGGGAAAAGGAAAGCCGTCGTGCGGGATGACGATGATATCCCGCTATCGAGTATGGTTCCGGGTTTTCTCGGAGATGCGGTCCGAGTGGGCCGGATCATGGAGCGTCGTCGTAGGGCGGCAGCCGCAGAAAGGGCGGCGGCTGCTGCGGCGGATTCTACGGCCAAGGACTCCTCTTCGGGGGTCCGGGCTGATTCTGACGCTCTGTCCTTGCGGGACGAGGACAGTGGGAGTTCCGCGTACCGTGATGGGATCCCGGAGGATGATTCAGATGCGGATTCCGATTTAGGACTGGACGAAGTGTCGACTCCGGATCAAGTCGAACTCGAGGGTCTTCCGCCGATCGTCGAGATGCCTTGGCGAACTCCGGCGACCTCCTTGACCGCCGATGGTCGGTCTTGGATTGACGACGGGATTATCGCAGCACTTAGGTCGAGATGCTCGATTCCCGATGCCGTGGAGATTCAGGTTCCGTCTGCCCAGCAGAGGCCATTCGATACTCCGCCGGGATGGTTCTGTGCCTACGAGTGCTGGTTCACGGAATTTGGGGTGCGGTTTCCCATTTTCCACCATCTGTTGGATTACGCATATCAGCGTGGTGTCCCTATGAGTCAGCTGACTCACGGTGTGGTCCGACATATGGTTTTTACCGAGGCCTTGGCCAAGCATCTCGGGATTACCTTCGACCGAGAGCTCTTTGAGCGTGTTACTGACTTTCGTGCTAGTGCGAGGGAGGGGAGGTTCAGACGATTCTGTACCACGATGAAGCACGGCATTGTATATGGCGCCCACAAAGACAAGATTCACCACTGGAAGCACTATTATTTTTATGTCAAGAAGAACACTGCGTCGATCGGGGATTTTAACCCCGACCACGTCTTGACGGGATGGGTCGATGAAGCTGGTAGATTGCTTGTAGGTTTTGTCGCGGCATAGATTGAGTTGGTTTTTGTATGCTAACCTTTGGCTTTTGTTTATTTTGCAGAGAGGGTCGTGCCGAGACCAACGTCTACTGCATTCCAGAAGAAGTGCGAGGCTTTGCGAGATCGAAGTCGAATCATCTGGGCCGACTTTGCTGCCGAGCTCGAGGAGAGGAAGAGGAGGAAGAGAGAAGGAAGGACCGAGTCTGCTTCGACTCCAGCAGCTGGTGAGAATCCGATTGCTTTTTGATTCAGATTTTGTGTCATGACTATGTTTGTCATTGATCCTTGCTTGATCTTTTGAAGCTAAATCGTCTCGTCACACTAAGAAGATGTGGCTTAAGAAGAGGACTCCCGTGTCTGCTGATGATGCCATTCTGATCCCGGATTCTCCTCCGAGGGAGAGGAAGACTGACTCAGCTGCAGATTCGGGCGGTGTTGAATCTCAAAATAGCACAATAGTGTTATTGAAAGATGTGGAGTTTAGGAGAGACTCTCTATTAAGATCAACCAAAGTTCAAAGATTACAAAGGGTGATTCGTCACGGCGACAAGGCTTGCCGGATGAATACGAAGAGAATAAGATAAACTGAAAGTAAAGAACGAATTATAGCTAGGGTTTTTGCCTCTCTGCTCTCAGTGATTGCAGGGGATTTCTGAATATTCTTCAATGAATGAGGGGTCTTCTTTATATAGTGAGAGGAGGTCGGCTTCTTCAAGATATTCTTCCTTTTCTCTTTTGGAAATATTCTTCTTTGGTGTTGATCTCTTTCCTTTCTTCAAGGATTTAGTCTTTTTCTCTAAGTCTTTCCTTTTCTTTGAGGAGGTGGTGGTGGAAAACGGGCCAGGCTTGCATGATGTTATTAATTATGACGGGCTCAAGGAATTGTGCTAATTCCGGTATCAACAGGCGGTCCGCCTAAACGTCCGGCTTCCTCGATTGCGTCGAGGACGAAGTAAGTTTTCTTATGGAGAACTGGTTCTTTATCGTGGTTTGGTGCGTGTTGCTGATATGCTGTCACTTCTGCAGGGCTTCGAAGAGGGCCAAGCTTGAAAAGATGGCCGCGAGCGGGATGCGGTCGTCTGCTGCCGAGACGACACCTGAGGTTGTGCTCGATGAAGAGGACGCTCTTCCTTCGGGTGGCGGTGTCGATGCATCTCGTCACTCAGGTTGCGACGAGCTCGGCGAGGACCCGTCTCGTCAGTCAGGTGATGATGATATTGGCGGGAACCCGTCTGAACAACCGGGAGGCCGTTCTGGTCTCGGCGCTGGGGCGAGCTCGTCAGGCCCTAAGGTCGAGCCCGTTGATTCTGAGGTCCCGGATCCGGATGCGGTCGCCGTCGTCTGGTCGGGGGGTTCTCCTCTTATGCTTAACAAGAAGTTCTGCGCCGAGCTGGTTTGGAGCTGCAAGCTTAAACCTCATTGGGGGGTTCCACTCAAGAAGATAGAGCTGAAGGACGATGTCGTCGATGTTTCTTCAGATCTGATCTCGTCAACGTTGCTGGGAAGTTCTCTTCAGTTATCCAGCAATATGACACCATGCTGAAGGCGGCTCGGGAGGAGATCGTCAAACTGCAGAATGAGCGATCCAAGGGGAAGGGTCCGAGGCTGGAGTTCCTTGAGAGGGAAAAGGCTGATCTCGAGAGAAAGGTCGGCGTCCTGAATGGCGAAGTCCTGAAGACGATCGGTCTTCAGGATGAGGTAACTAAGCTGCGCGCTCAGGTAGTGGAACTCGAGGAGAAGTCTCGCCGGGATGCGGAGATTGCTGCAGCTGAGGCTTCTCGCCTTCGTCAATCGCGTCGGAAGTGGGCCGAGTCTGTTGCTACTCAGGTCTAAGACACCATGCAAGAGTGGTACGCTCCCCGTCTTGATCGTCTTGGCAAGTTTGTCGCGCAGCGCGACGAGGTGGAAAAGGCGGTGGTCAAGATTGCGGTTGACGAAGCGCTGCTTGATTATGTGCGAAGGACGAAAGGCGTCTCTCAAAAATTTGATCTCGTTATTGCGAAACTGGAGGCTGAGGTCAAGGAGAGCAGAGCTGCCGGGGATGAGATCGACGAGGTCGATATCGGCGCGGACGACTATGCAGCGCCACACAGGTTAGATTGCCTCTTTTTTCTTGCCGATTTCATTTTTGATAACACTTGGGTTACTCCGAGGGGTTTTGATCAATTTGGTACAATGTATCATACTTTCAGGCCCAATCTTGCCGAGCTGATAATTGGGGGTCGCCGACGAGAGAGAGTTCGGGAGCAGCTAGTGCTGAAGCCGGGACGAGATCGGGTCTGGATGCTTCCGAGGCCGAGGCTGTTTAAGACTTCGTCTCTATTCTCTCCCTATTTTGCTTTTTAAGAACTCTTCTTTTTTATTAGTTGCGGCGATTCATGCCGATGTAACAACATTTCCCGGGGGGGTTTTAATCCGTATGCTTTTCAGGATTTAAAACTTAAGTATTTGCTTTACTTCCTCGTTCATCTTTTTGCTTTGTGCGAGATGAATATCACGAATATAGTTGATGATTTCGTGCTTTTTGAAACATCCTGCTTTTAATCTATATCCTTTAATGAGATGCACTATGTTGTCGATCTAGCGGAATGATTCAAGTGTCTAATCGTCATTAGACAAGTGGTTCAACTTGCTGAGACAACTCGGCATGCTCAAGTTCTGTCGTGACGAGATGCTACTCGCTATGACAATGCTATGCATCTGACGAGATACGATGTTACGCAGCTCGTCAGAATTTTCGTTTTTAAGAGACACCAATCCGTGCTTGTTGGATCTGTTTGCGGTGCTTTTTAGGCCGGTAATAGGAACCGAAGTCTAGAAATTCGAATTACTCATACGCCGCTAAGTCGAATATGATTAACAAGGTAGCGATTTTTTCTTGCCCATATGGCTTAGGGTCGTGCGAGATATGCGTGCTCTCGACTTGTAGTGCTTCATTCTTAAAGAATGGGGGATGATCAGTCCACTGGGTGCGATGTGCGGTCAATCGTTTGGCCAGAACGTCGACACTACTCTTTTATGCGTGCGCTTCAGAGTAGCTTCGAGACTCTCTTTTTTTGCCGAGCTCGTAGACAAGGACTCATTATACTGCCGAGTTCCAGAGGCTTTGAGACTCATTAATTTACCGAGTACTAAAGGAATTTTATGACTCTGATTTTGCCGAGCTCACTAGGCACACCAAAACATCTGTTTTTGACCTAAGTCAATCAGGAAATTCTTGCTTGGGTTTTTCTGCCGAGATGGAATGCTTCTCAAGGATTCAGAAAAAGATGCATGCATACAAGCGAATTAATAAAATAAAATAGCTTTTTATTTTTATTAAGTTATAGCTGCGCCTTGGTGAAAAGGCTGCCTACGTACCCGTGCCGGGATCAAGCCATTCGTAGTTCGTTACAAGTGTTCGTGCAGTGAACATGTCTTTTTTTTTTTTTTTTTTTTTTTTTTTGCGAGACGCGAAGCTACGCGTCTAGTGGCGGAACTTGCGCAAGTTCATGGAGTTCCACGAGCGAGGGAGTATGCTTCCGTCGTCATCTTCGAGCTGGTACACCCCTGGTTTGATGATTCGCGTGATGCGGTAAGGTCCTTCCCAATTGAAGCCAAATTTGCCGGCGTGCTCGGGTTTGGTGAAGTCGTGGACTTTCTTCAGGACGAGATCATGTAGTGCAAAGCGGCGGTTGCGAACCTTCTTGGCGTAGTATCTTGCTGCTTTTTGCTGGTAGTTTTGCATGCGCAAGAGGGCGCGATCTCTTAGTTCCTCAGTGTTGACGAGACTATCGTGCAAAGATTCGTCATTCAATGAGGAGTTGAGGGGCATTAGTGATCGGCGCAAGCTCGCAACGTGTAGCTCGGCAGGGGCTAATGCTTCGTAACCGTGAGACAGGGAGAAAGGGGTTTCGCCAGACGTTGACCTGGGTGTTGTGCGGTGAGACCAAAGTACTCCGTCAAGTTCGTCTGCCCATGCTCCTTTGTAGCTCTCGAGTCTTTTCTTCAGGCCGTCGACAATAGTTTTGTTCGTTGCCTCGGCTTGCCCATTGGCTTGGGGGTATCTCGGCGTAGAATAGGCGAGCTTGATCTTCCAATTGGCACAGAACTCGCGGAAGCTTGCCGCGATGAATTGGCCACCATTGTCGGTGACGATTTCATATGGTAGACCATGTCGACAGATGATGTATTGCCAGACGAAGTTCTGCACGTCTTTGGAAGTGGGGTTTGCGAAGGCTTTAGCTTCTACCCACTTGGTGAAGTAGTTCGTGACGATCAGGAGGTACGCGCATTGCCGGGATCGTGGCATCGGGCCGACGATATCCATCGCCCAGCGCATAAAGGGATATGCCGGACGGAAGCTTGAAGCTCTTGCGTCGGGGCGTTGATGATTGGGGCGTATCTCTGGCAGGGAATGCACTTCGCGGTGTAATTTTCACAGTCTTCGATCATCTTTGGCCAGAAAAGGCCGTGCTTCTTGATCTTAGAGGCCAGAGATTTTCCGCCGGCATGGTTTCCTCCGGCTCCTTCGTGAGTCTCGACCATCACGTTCTTGGCTTGCGTCTCGTCGCAACAACGTAGGACGGCTTTATTTGCGGTCCACCGAAATAACTCGTCGTTTTGGAGGAAGTAGTAGGCGGCTTTGCGGCGTAGTCGACGAGCTGCCCAGCGATTCCCGGAATCGTCCCGTTGATCAGATAATCTTTGATCTCGTCCTGCCATGAGTGAGGTTGATCTTCTTCTGATTCGGGGGTCATTGGCTCGTCTTCTTCATCTTCCTCCTCTTCTTGATATATTGCCATGATAAACGCTCCTTTAGGAAGTTTGATGCTAGGCTGCTCGATTGTTTCGACGGGAATCGTTCGCCGCAAAGCCGAGTCGGTTCTCGAGGCTAAGGCTGCGAGTGCGTCGGCTTCTGTTTTCTCGGCACGGGGGATTTGTGTCAACTCGAACGACTTGAATTGCTTGGACAGTTCTGTCGTTACCTTGAGATATGCGTCCATGCGGTCGTCTTTAGCATCGTAATCTCCGCTGAATTGCTTTGCTACGAGCTGAGAGTCGCAGAATGCGTGCACGTGCTCGGCCCCAACTTCCTTTGCGAGACGTAGTCCTGCGATGATTGCCTCATATTCGGCCTCGTTATTGGATGCTGGAAAGTCGAGCTTGAAAGACTGTTCGAGAATCTCGCCTGTAGGAGATACGAGGCGGATGCCGACACCAGATCCTTGCTTGGATGAAGCTCCGTCAACGTGCAAGAGCCATTTGGATACATGCTCGGCTTCGTTTACGATGAGCTCTGGTGGGATCTCGACAATGAAGTCGGCGAGAACCTGGGATTTTGCGCTGGTTCGGCCTTTGAATTCGATATCGTACTCTGACAGTTCTAAAGCCCATCTTGCCATGCGACCTGACTGATTTGGGCCATGAAGGATTTGGCGCAATGGTTGGCTTGAGAGGACGATTATCGCGTGGGACTGGAAGTATGGTTTCAATTTCCTTGCCGAGATCACTACCGCTAATGCCAGTTTTTTCGAGGGTAGGGTATCTCGTCTCGGCATCGTTGAGGGTTTTGCTCACGTAAAAAATGGGCTTCTGCTCGCCACGATCTTCTCGGACCAGTACGCCACTAACGGCTGTGCTTGATATGGCGATGTAGAGGAGTAACGTCTCGCCATCTTCGGGTTTTGCGAGGATCGGCGGGGTAGTGAGATACTCTTTCAGTTGCTTGAATGCGTCTTCACACTTCTCGTCCCATTTAAAGAGCATGTTGGAGCGGAGCAGCTGGTAAAAGGGAAGACACTTGTCGGTCGAGCGCGAGATGAATCTATTCAGTGCGGCGATTCGGCCAGTGAGCCTTTGAACCTCCTTTGCGTTTTTCGGCGAGGGGAGGTCGAGAATTGGTGAGATCTACTTCGGGTTCGCCTCGATGCCGCGCTGAGTTACGATGTAGCCAAGGAATTCTCCGGACGTGACGGCGAAATTGCACTTTGCCGGGTTGAGCTTCATTCCGTACTTTGTCAGAACCTGAAAGCATTCTTGAAGGTTCTTGACGTGATCATGGGCTTCAGCAGATTTTACCAACATGTCATCGATGTAGACTTCCATGCTGTTTCCGAGCTGTTTTGCAAACATCTTGTTGACCAATCTTTGGTAAGTGGCGCCAGCGTTCTTCAAGCCGAAGGGCATGAGTTTGTAGCAATATGTGCCTCGATCAGTGATGAAGGCTGTCTTCTCGCGGTCGTCTGGGTGAATGAATATCTGGTTGTAGCCGGAGAATGCATCCATGAAGGAGAGTAATTCTTTCCCCGCCGTAGCTTCGACGAGGCGGTCGATATGCGGCAGCGGAAAGCTATCCTTTGGACAAGCTTTGTTCAGGTCGGTGAAGTCCACACATACTCTCCACTTCCCGTTCTTCTTCTTGACGACGACCGGATTGGCGAGCCAGTCAGGGTACTTTACTTCAGTGATTGATCCGGCTCGAAGTAGCTTTTTGACTTCGTCATTGACTGCTTGAGCTTTATCGGTGCCGAGCTTACGCCTCTTCTGTTTGATCGGTTTGTAGGTAGGGTCGACGTTCAGCTCGTGCGAGGTGATCCTGGGATCTATCCCTTTCATATCCGCCATCGACCATGCGAAGAGATGCACGTTCTCCTTCAGTAGATCCACCAGTTGGGTCCTGATCTCGGCGTTGAGATTGCTGCCGACACCAACGCACCGTTCCGGTCTCGTCTCGTCGATGCTGACTTGGTCGACGAGATCGGGTTTAGGCCTGTGATGATAGGGGAGTCGCGGGTCCAGCTCTTCATTGATCATGCATGAGGATGAAGAGCGGAGTCGGCGCTCTTGGAGGAAGCAGGATCTTGATACTCTTTGGCTGCCGCGTAATGTGAAGATTCCCAATGGTGTTGGAAATTTGACGCATTGATGAAAGGTCGAGACGACGGCTTTCATCTCGTGGATCCATGGCGTACCCAGAATGGCGTTATATATTGCTGGTCTGTCTATGACGATAAATTTCACGAGCTTGGAAATTCCCCCGACATAGACGGGTAGGCGGATAGTGCCGATACTGAATACGGTGTCGGCGGTGAATCCAGTCAGCGGACGAGATGCTGGCTTAATGGCTTCTTCTTCGATCCCCATCCGGTCTAGGGTTTCTTTGAAGATTAGGTTCACCGTGCTCCCGGTGTCGACTAGTATCTTTGCCACGTCGCAATTGTGGACTTGTATTTTGACCACCAGCGGGTCGAGATGCGGGGTATCCAGCCCCTCTGCATCCTTATCCGTGAAGGATATCGCGCCTGTGTCCTGACGGATAGATTGGCCAAGCAGGGCTTCTCCATCCTGGTGGGAACTGGGGCGGCGCTGTGCCGAGACAGCCTTTCGCTCATACTCCTTGATTGCCGAGATGGAATCGTTATTGTCTAAGAGACTTCCCATGATCATGCTGACTTGTCGCTTTGGCAAATCATCTGGATAGTCATGATCTTCCTTCTCAGATCCTGGTTTCGGGTTTGCTTTCCCCTGCTTTTGGGGGCGAAACTGGCGGGGTCGCTTTCCCTCTTGGCCTCCTTTGGCTGGTTTCGGCGCGAAATCTTTGCCTTGAGATCGGTCGCCTTCCACCGCAACGGCTCCTTCTCGGTATTTCCTGAGGAGGCTACCGATGAGATGCCTACAGTTCTCCGTTGCGTGACCGGTTCGACCGTGGAAGCTGCAGAACAGGTCATGATTATTGTCGTCGTCTGGGTCGGCGATGGCTGGGCGAGACGACGACAATGCGAGTGCTTGCGGCTACTCTGCTGGGTCCCAGTGGTTGAGATCGTCGTCGACGGCAAAAGTGAGTGATCTCCTGACTTCGGGCCTTCGTCGCTGTTCGTAATTTTTCTCCTTAGGTCTGGTGACGGCGGGCTTTTTCTCACCGCTTCTCTCGGCCTAGAAGTTGGTGTCTTCTTCTAGGAAGATGTATCTCTGGGACCGATGGAGCACGTCTTCGAGGGTCGGCGATGGTTGGAGCGAGAGGTCTGCTTTGAATTTAGAGTCGTAACGGAGAACGTTGCGGAGTGCCTCCAGCGGGACGCTATCGGGCATGTCGCCGAGATCCATCGCGGCTTTCTTAAACCTTTCCATGAAGCTCCGCAGTGGTTCCCCTCTTGATTGCGTCATGGTGAACATGTTTCGGGTCACCCTGGTCATGTTCATGGAGTAGTGTTTTAAGAATGCGTTCGTCAAGTCGTCGAAGTTATCGATCGACTCGGCAGGGAGGCTGGAGAACCATCCGAGTGCTTCTTTCGTCATATGCTCGACGAAGACTTGGCAATAGTTTGCCTCTCTCTCCTCGGGAGTGGCAAACTGTTCCCTTGTCATAGCGAGGTTGAAAGCTGTCAACCACTTCTTCGGATCTTCTTCGCCGGCAAAGGGCTCGATCTTTAGTCGGACTCTTTCGCGGAGCCGGATTCTGCGAATCCTTGCCGTAAGCGGGCTTCTCCGGGTGTCGGCAAGGATTTTTGCCAATTCTGGTGCAGAGCTCGTGACGAGATGCACTCTGGAATTGAACTCGTCCAGCCGACGATTAATTTTATCGAGCTTGGCATGGGTCTGCTTGCTGGCCCGCGAGATTCGACTCGTCGCTTCTGTTCGATTAGTAGTTGCGTCTGCTATCGTGGTCCCCGTAGCATGACCTGTCGGTGTATCGGACGAGAGCCGACAAGCCGACGAAAACTCTCCGTCGTCCGCTGTTACTGAGTCGATGTATTCCTGCGTCTTCTGCTGATATGCTCGCATCGTCTGGACTTCTTCGGAGAATGGCTTCATAGCCCTTCGGATTGTTTTCACCAGGTCGTCGTGCGTGACGGTCTTTGCTCTGGATCTGCGGCGAGCGGGAGCTGGCGGCTGAATTGCATCCTCGGGTTCGTCGCGCGGTGCGTTTCTGTCGTGCTCGACGCGCTCCTCCTCATGCTCGAGAAGGTCTTCTCCGTCTTCGAGAGGATTCTCCGGGAGGGTCTTGTTCGCATGTCGCGGTTCTCTCTCAGGGGAGCTTCCTGCTGAGTTAGACATCGGTTGCTTTTCTTGGCGTCTGAGCTTCGTTCGAGATTTTTAATCCGACAGAAGTATTCCCAGTCCCCATAGTCGGCGCCAATTGTTGATTCCAGAAATAGCACACGTTTATTTGACGGGATATTTCGGATGGGAGACTTGGGAAACTGCGGATTTATCACTCGAAAGGAAGCTTGGATACAAGAGATCGTCTCGTCAAACAAGCCTTGACGAGACGTAATGCGAATAATGAATGAAACAGAGAAAAAGTGAGCGAATGCTTTAGGTGTTTGCTGGGTTGCGTGACCTGGTCTTCAGGGAATGAAGACCTCTCCTTATATAGTTGAGTTAAGGCGATTCTCTGCTGAATATTCTCCTCTTGATCATAAAGGAAATCTTCTTCTTCTCTTGATTTCTTTCCTTTCTTCGAGTGGCGGCTGCTGCTTTTTCCTTTTTGCTTAAAGTATTACTTTCCTCCTCAAGGCTTTCCATTTCTGTGAGGAGGTTAGGTCTAAAAACGGGTTGGGCTTTTTGCGTTGTTACTCATTGCGATGGACTCGGGGAAATGTGCTCATTTCACCTCTAACAGATAGGGTTGTATATGAGCTGATGTGCATGTGATAAAATTAAAATAATTTTGACTAACGAACATCATATTAATAATATGCTCTAGTTACTTAATTTACATAAACTTAATATTGTGCTTCTAATTTGATCCTTGCAAGAAAAAAGCTCAGGAAAATGACCGCTGCGTTATTGACACGTTGCTGGCCAGACGCAAAAGAAGGAAATGCCAACTCGGACATCAGTAAAAACTGCAAACCAACTTCTTATGTTTTCTACTGTTTTTTGGGGCAAGAAAAACATGTTCTGGTCAATCAAATGCACCTTTATTAGTACAGAACTTTCTTTTTTAGAAATGAATTAACATTCATATTCATATGTTAAAAATATAACGAAACTAGCATTAACAAACTTATATATAGTTAATTAAAAATTAACATTTTGGTGCTGAGATAACCTTTTACTCATTCTTTTTCCTTTGCGGAAAATAAAGATAGTGGCTAAAACTTAGTCTTATACTGTACCATATTTAATGTCTAGAGTTGACTAGTTGTCCATTGTTATTCTTATGTAAAGAAGATTTTTAATTAGCGATGATAAGCATAATGAGATGTATCTTGAGAAAACCTTTATTACTTTCTTAAAAAAATATATTATTAGGTAGACTATTGCGAATTTGATGGAAATAAATTGGTGTTGAGTAATATATATGCCATGAAATAGATATCAGTAAATGGTCAAGTCACCCAGCTTATAATTACAACTCTTGATTTCAATTACTATTATCTCATTGTAGCCAACACGGTAGCAGTGCCACGTACCGTAGCACCATCCATAGATTACACTTATATATAGTAACTAAAATAATTTATTTATTAAATTATACTCTATATCATATCAATTACACTTGATTATTTTTTTTAAAAAAACACTTGTTTAATTAAAAGTCTCCAACGTTCTTATAATTTTTTTTTGAAATTAAACTATGGTAAATGTTATTTATTGTCATTTTAGACTAAGTAGAATATATAATAGTTTGATGGTCTCTACTTATAATAGTAAAAAGGTAAGTGCGATTTACTACTGTAAACCTTTTGGTCCAAACCTCCTAGTAGATATACATATTTGACGGTACTACATTTGTCCATAGTGTCTTATGTAATGGAGAATGGAGGTTCGTTATTCTTATGATTATTTATTATTTATTATTTTAGGTAAATCATTTAGTTTCTTAACAAAAATAAAAACCAAATTGGCTAGCTTAAGAGTTGCGTTGTACATGACTTATACGTATAGTCTTAATGGAAAATCGGAGATCTTTTTAATTACTCAAGTAATGAGTTTCATACCCCTACATTGTCTGAGTTACCCCTTTAACCAAATGCAGATTAATTTAACCTTCTCTGAAATTTTCAAAATAAAAATTATGGCAAAATATAAAGACAGACGAACAAATCGATATATCATTCATAATGAAAGCCTTACGAGTTTGTACACACCAAAATGTCGAACGTAATAAAAGATACTACAATAAACATTAGGTTCCATTTCAATGAAATTGTTAGATTATATCCTACATAAAAAATAGACTATATATTATTAAGATTTTCATCGGTCTCCTTCAAGTAATTGATAAGAATGCTGATGATCCACAGTGGATCTTCGACGTCTTGGCGAATCTTCTCAAACTCGACGGTCCACATCACGTGACTACCGTCGGCCTCGTCTTCTTTAGGAGTGACCGTGATGGTTGCTTTGAACGTCTTGTAGCTATCGGAGATTAGATTTCCACTCATACTCAGCGTCACTGTTCTTTTCTCCCAACCCACCCTCTCGGTGATCTTCTCCTTCGCTATACGGTGAAAACATAGCCATTAATCAAAGGTTTTGATTCATGATCAAGAAATGTGAATGAAATGTGGAAGAGTTGAATGACTTACATATTATGTCAAAAGTGCTATTTATGTCGTCGGTGAAAGATCTAAAGAATTTGTCCGCCGGAGACTTGATGTCGAACTTCCCGGAAGAATTTCCATGTAGTGCCATTCTCTCTCCCTATATATCTTTTTTTTTAAATAATAAAGTATATGTTTTATGAGTTAAAGCTATGCTCCTTTCGACGAAGGTGTTTATATATATAGAGATGAAATTTGCATTAACTTTTTTCACCTAAGTCCACACATCTAACCTTTTTTTTTTTCCATATCACCCATATGTATCATGAAATTTTTAGTAGTATAATGGTCTAGTCAATTTTTTGTTTTTCTGCCTGTAACGCAATTTTCACTAAAACGACGCGTGCATCAGTTTATTGGATAATATCGAATCTTTCTATATATAGCCTTACAATTTTACTTCACCACTCAGTACATTCATCATGTGCCACATGGTAAAATAAATAATTATACACACCAAATTGATATCATCTGCCTAATGTATATATAAAGTAACTCTAACCAAGCGAAGCAATTTACATATTGATTATAAACCGTGTATATGATGAAATTAAAATAGGTATGTGAATATCATGAACAATTAATAACAAATGCTCTAGTCATTTTTTTTCCTATCGGTAACTCATGTTTCACAAAAATATGACTGCATCAGTTTATTGGACAGTAAGAAAACGTCGTCTTGCTTGACATGCAAGAAACTTAATAACCGTGTTCAAAGACATGTTTTTCATAAGTCTTTGGTTAATTTTTTTTTTTTTTTGAAGTTGTAATAGCAAAAAAAAAAAACATTGGTTGCAATTTGGGTCGACCGTGGAACCGACGGGGCTGGCCAGCGTAGGTGAAGTGAGCGGTGGCCGGTGGCGTCCGCTGGAAAAGTCTCTCCTTTAATCAGAAGACAAGTGCACGTGTTGATCACCGTCACTTTTTCCACTCCGGTTGGCGGCGATTTCTATCCTAGTCCTCATAGTACCTATCTGGATTTCACCGAGAGCGCAGCGGCACAGTCCTTGATTGACCATAGAGAGAAGAAGAAGAAAAACAACAAAAATATTGAAGAGCAAACGGCAATAGTGAAATTAAATGACAATAAGCCAATAATGCATGACAACATATATATATCTCCACATGACTCACCTAAAGTTTTTATTTATTTTTCTTTCTTCGAAATGATTCTTTGGTGGGTCCCTGCGTTGAAAGATACATAATAAAAATTGCGTAGACGTAAGTTATCACGCTTTCAAGCCTGAATAATATCAATTGTTTTAACTGATGTAAATTCAAATAATTAGTGTCATTTTTATATATATGATTTTAATATGTATCAGTTGTTTATTTGACACTTTATAAGTGATGCAATTCACAGAGTGTATAGACTAATTATCATTACCAAAAATGAATATGTGAACAATTCTTAACGAATTCTGACAAATGAGTATTCGTGAAATAAATATCAGTAACTTATCAAGTCAGTCAACTTACCAATCTTAATTTTAACTAAGATAGGAGTATCCAATGTATTGAATTTATACCATATCATACATTAAGAATAATTAATTCACTAATTCATTTATAAACACTGTAAAGAAATAAACATTCTATTTAGGAAACGATTTTCATGTTTAAAAAATAACAAATACCATAACATTTTATATATAAATAAATATCAAAATACCAAAAAAAATTATTTTTTGAACGGGTATTTCTTTACCGACTCTTACCTTTTAAATATTTGTGGTAGTTTTGAAATTTCAGGATTGCTAGTAGTTTTAGATATAAAGGATACAAATATGCAGTTTAAGGAATTTCTAAAAAGTACAATTATATTTAATTATTCAAAATATTCTTCAAAAAACTTATATACATTGAAAATTAATACTTTCATTTCATAACACATGTTAATTAATTTGGATATAAATACTGGACAGTAGCTATTACTAAAATAACAATGTCTCTTCCATTAAAAAAAGAAGTATAATTTGCCTTTGTATAGGACTTTGCTTTGACAAGCCTCTCAGTACAGAAAATCATATCTTGTAAACATGTCTGTTTGATTCTCTCGAGTTGTTTTTTTGTTTTTTTTTTATGTAATGAAAATTCTCAATTTAATATATATATATATATATATTTTTTTTTAAACGCTTATTTTATACGAGCCCATTAGTTTTTATTTATTTATGGCAACGCTAAATTATTTAGCTTCTCAGCAAAAATAACAATTAAGTGGTTAAGTTAAGAGTTGCCTTCTACATATATATATGATTCATTAATTAGATGAAGAAGAGCAACATAATTATAAGAATCTTAACTAATTACAAACTTAAAACTTACTCTTTGTCAAAGATTCCCTTAGTTTAATAATTTCAGCCGGTCTCAATGACACATTTAATGAAATGCAGATTAAGATAGCAATTTTGTGAATTATCGGTCCAACGATAATATGCAAATCAATGTATATTAATTATTCGTAGCTTTACGAGTCCATACATCCCCAAATACCAACCGTTATAAGAGTATCATGCATATATATTGCAATAAACATAGATATAACTATATTATATATGGGTTCCACTTTTTTTTTTAATGTGTTGATGAACCTTGTAGTTTAAAGAATATTTACTTAAGAAGGTCATCATCCAGCTCTGTGAAGTTTTTGTGAGCCACGTCGACGAGGTACTGTGGGTCTTCGATGTCTTCGTAAAGCTTCTCAAACTCGACGGTCCACATTACGTGACTACCATCGCCTTCTTCTTTAGGAGTGACGGTGATAGTTCCTCTGAGGGTTTTGAAAGCCTCCAAGATCCCTTCCCGGTTAAATTTCACCGTAATTATCCTCTTCACCCAATGTACAGACTCGGTATCCAAATCGTCTTTTGGTGAAACATAGCAATGATGAAGGTTTTTAATAAAACATATAGAAATTGAATAATGAACCAATATGATGATTGTAATGTAGAATTACCTTTGCCAGGGATTCTCAACGCGTTTCCGACGATAGCTTTAAAGAAATCGTCAGCCGAAGACTTAACGTCAACGACAGTAGACAAAACTCCATTTAGTGTCATTTTCTAAGTATTTTTTTTCTTTTCAATAGTTTTTTAAGAGTAAAATGTTGTGTGGGGGTTGATGATATTCGTCTCAATGAAGGTCTTTATATACATAGAAGTTTATGAAAATTACACCAATTATTTAACTTAATTACATTCATATAATGTTTTCACCATATGGAATATTTCAAAATTTGCCAAAAGCATTAAAAAATTTGCTTTCACCCACTCAATTAAATTTAAAGTTAAAGTATGTATATATATGGGGTATGAGATAACCGTTGAGTGAGCAAAAGCGTGATTATTCTGCTGGAAATGAGTTTTTGCGTAACCGTTTACATCAATCTCTTTAACTAAAAATGTTAATGCTTGAAGTTGTGGGTGTGAATTGTGATGCCTTTCATGACTCACCAATTGTTTTTTTCTTCAAAGTAAGTGTATATTAAATTAAAGAGAGTTCTTACCTAGAAGAATATATAAGTTTGCATAACTAATTTATTTTATGGGCTTAATTTAACTATTAATTTGACCCTTATGCGTTAATTTCTTTTTATTACCTTTTAAAAAGAAAAATATGATTTTGTGGACCAATGAGAAATTGGTGAAATTTAAAATGGTTTCTACTAATGAATATCATCTAAGTCACTGAACTTACTTGAATAACATTTTAACTTTGACATCTAAGAAAAATACTAATTTATACATTACAGATAAAAATAGATTTGATTATCAAAAAGTGACTCTAGAAGATATTTATAAATATTAAATGGTGTAACTTAATTTTCAAAACATATGTAAGGCTTATCCAATGCTAATTAATTTTCATTATTCAAAAAAGAAAACATGATAGTCCATTAAACTAAGTAGTGAAACAATATTTATAATTTTTTTCAGTTTGTTACTATACAAACCTCTTGTACGTATTTGACTGTATAGACTTGCCATTGTTTTACATATGAAACAACCAGTCTTTTTTTTTTTTATAATAATTAAACAATGCGGAAGTTCTCAGAAAGAAATCAATAATAAAATAAATCAAATATCAGTTCAACAAATAAACCAATAACCAATAAAACCAATAATAAATTCTAGCAACCTAAACACCAGGTTTGCAACAATAACTTAAACAAATATCAATATTAAAACACCCTATCATCCTCATCGTCTCTCGGTTTCATTCCGCGGCGGCACATTCCTGTTACCTGCATCACATTGGAATAGAGATGCGTAAGTATTATCATAAATACTTAGTGAGTGGATCATCCTGCCTACAGGCCATGTACGTCAACCACCAGACAGTACATCAAACAACAACAGCAATAACTAATAGCAGTAATGATCAACAAACAGTAAAAACTCGCAGAACAGCAACAGTGTCGATCGACACCCCCACCGGTGTCGATCGTCGCCAGCTCAGTGTCGACCGACACCTCACGTGTGTCGCTCGACACGAGCTCCTCAGTGTCGACCGACACCAACCTGGTGTTGATCGACACTGCCCCGACGCCTCAACACCAACAGCAACGAAACAGTGCGAAAAACACATAAAAACGTGGGATTCAACCCCCACATCGATCAAACAACACTATAACTCAACCATAGCTCAAGAACAACTCGAAAACTCAACAATAAACTCAAAACCAAACAATCTCTAGTGATTAACGGGCCTACAGTCACGCACTCACCTTAGAACGGATTGAAAGAAGGAAAGAAGATGAACAGGGATGAACAGCAACAGATCTAGCTCAGAAACTCCACAAAACTCTCTGGAAAACACCTCCTTCACTCAAAAACGCCTCTGGAACTTTTCTTTTTCGAATAAGTGACTTTCTGCGCGGCCAGGGGTTTTTAATCGCGACCTAGGGCTTCCCTCGCCCAAACCAGACAAAACCAGCCGACTTAAATCAAACTGGTCGAAATTCCAATAACCGGTGTCGATCGACACCCTTCCTTGGTGTCGGTCGACACCCTTCGACCAAACCAACTCAACCACAAATCAAACGTGCAATCGACTTAAACCGGAATCGAACCCGATAACCGGTGTCGATCGACACACCCTCCTGGTGTCAATCAACACTAGTTATTCAGAAGCTTTTTAACACACTTTCTTTGAAATGATTGAACCTTAAACTAACTGTATAACAATCAAACAAGAACATGTACCATCAATCCTCAATTCACACCTCAAAGAGCATATGTAATCTACTCCCGAATCCCTAATGTCGTCCGATACCATTTCTAAAACAACTTTCTGGTTCACGGATGTTACAATTCTCCCCCACTAAACTGGATTCGCCCTCGAATCCCAACACAAACGTCTCTCCAAGACTTCAAAACTCACATTTTAGTCCTATGTTATACGCATGTTTCTAGACATTATTACTCCTCAATACCGTGACCCACCGTCACAAAAATCTATACTGTGACCCCACCGTCACAATATCCATACCGTGACACCACCGTCACAAATATCCACTCATACTGAGGTAGCGACCCCCAAATATAAGTCTGCCGGGCACCCACCGTCCCAAATGTAGACACCAGCGTATACTCTAAAGACACCACCGTCTCTAGACTGTATCGGGTAATAATTCTGAAACGCGTATGATCATATGACTAAAATTTTCAATGACCCCACCGGCCAAAGAAACTTGTAACATCCGAACACGAAACCAAAATATGAGGCAAAAAGTCTATCTCATATAACTCCAAAAATGTATAACGTACAACGAAAACGAAAATACATAAATCCAGAACCAATAACACCAAAACCAAAAACAAGACTAGAACCACAAAGATGAAGAAGCTCACTCCTCAGCCTGCTTGTCGAACCACTTTCCGAACTTCAGCTTCATCTTTGCCTCTGGCTCCCAAGTCTGCTCCTCTGTGCCACTACAGTCCCACAAGATTCTCAACAATGGCACCCTCTTGTTCCGCAGAACCTTGACTCTCCTCTCAAGAATCCTCACAGGAACTGCTGGAACTGTCATATCTGGCTGAAGATCCTCTGGAATCTCAGCCACTAACTCCTCTGAAGGATGCAAACACCTGCTCAACATAGAAACATGAAACACCTTGTGAAAGGCGCTCATAATCGGTGGCAACTCCAACCGATAAGCCACTGGCCCAACTCGCTCCACCACTGGAAACAGGCCCATAAAACGCGGACTGAGCTTGTTCTCTGCTATGGACCTGTTAGGGCCCCTCAACATAGCCATCTTGAGATAAACTCTATCTCCCACCTGAAACTCAAGCTCACGTCGCCCCCTATCTGCATAACTCCTCTGTCTATCCTGAGCCTCCTTCATGTTCAGCCTCAAAACACGGATCTTCTCAGTCGTCTCCTGAACAAAAGTAGCTCCAAACACGCTACGCTCCCCCACTTGGGTCCAGCATAACGGTGTCCTGCATGGCCTCCCATACAAAGCCTCAAAAGGAGCCATGCCAATACTAGACTGAAAACTGTTGTTATAGGCAAACTCCGCCAAACACAGATGATCAGCCCAATGGCCACCCCAATCCAGCACACACATCCTCAACAAATCCTCCAAGGTCTGAATAGTCCTCTCTGACTGCCCATCAGTCTGCGGATGATACGTTGTACTCATATGCACCTTGGTGCCCATCTCAGTCTGAAATGCCCTCCAAAACTCTGAGGCAAACCTCGGATCTCTATCCGACACAATACTGGCTCGCACTCCATGCAGCCTCACAATCTCTCGCACAAACTTCCTAGCCAAGACAGCCGCTCCATCTGTCTTCTTGATGGCCAAGAAATGTGCTGACTTGGTCAGGCGATCCACAATGACCCAAATAGCATCAAATGTCCGTGAGATAGGCAACCCCACAACAAAATCCATAGTGATCATATCCCATTTCCACTCTGGGATGGACAAACTCTGCAAAAGACCACTAGGCACCTGATGCGCTGCCTTGACCAAGGAACAAGTGTTGCACCTCGCAACCCAATCTGCCACATCTCTCTTCATCCCGACCCAATGATAATACCGTTTGAGGTCACGGTACATCTTGGTCGCACCCGGATGAATCGAAAACTTGCTCGAATGAGCCTCTCTCAAAACCTCCTGCCTCAACTCCACATCCTTGGGCACACAAACTCGCCCACGAACCAAGATAGTCCCATTCGATGAGACCTGATACTCAGAACCAGCCGCCTGCGAAGCATCAAACAAACTCTGATCACTTTGCTGAGCCACTCTGATCCTACTGAGTAAATCTGCCTGATCAGCTGCCTCCAAACCCAAGGGCTCCTCTGAAATAGCACAAAGACGCAATGTACTAATCTCGCCGACCAAGGCCTCCACATCCTGCTCTCTAGCCGAATCAACCCTCCGTCGACTCAAAGCATCTGCCACCAAGTTGGCCTTGCCTGGATGATAGACAATATCCAGGTCATAGTCTGCCAGAAACTCCACCCAACGCGTCTGCCTTGCATTCAACAAAGGCTGAGTAAAGATATGCTGTAGACTCTTGTGATCTGTGAAGATCTGCACTCTACCACCATACAGATAAGACCACCAAATCTTGAGTTCAAAAACCACTGCTCCCAACTCAAGATCATGTGTAGGAAGGTTGCGCTCACTGCCCTGCAACTGCATCGAAGCATAGGCAATCACTCTGCCCTCCTGCATCAAAATACAACCAAGTCCTACTCCTGAAGCATCTGTGTACACTACGTATGGCTTCCCCGGATCGGGTAATGCCAACACTGGTGTACTAGTCAACATCTCCTTGAGCTTCTCAAAGCTCTCCTCGCACTCCTGCGACCACACAAACGGCACATCCTTGCCAGTCAACCTCGTCATCGGCTGAGACATACTCGCAAACCCCTTGACGAACCTCCTGTAGTAGCCTGCTAAACCTAGAAAACTTCTGATCTCGGTAGCACTACTCGGTTTAGGCCAATCTCTGATGGCCTCAATCTTAGCCGGATCCACAGAAACTCCCTCTGCAGAAACAATGTGGCCAAGAAAACTCATCTCTCTCTGCCAAAAGCTGCACTTGCTCAACTTAGCGAACAGCTTCTGCTTCCGAAGCATCTCCAAAACAAGCCTCAAATGCGTCGCATGCTCCTCTGGACTCCTCGAATATACCAAAATGTCATCTATGAAAATGATGACGAACACATCCAGAAATTTCCTGAACACGTCGTTCATCAATCTCATGAAAGCTGCCGGCGCATTAGTCAAACCAAAAGGCATGACCACAAACTCGAAATGCCCATACCTCGTCCGGAAAGCCGTCTTCCGAACATCTGTCTCATCTATCGGAATCTGGTGATATCCCGATGCCAAGTCAATCTTGGAGAACCAAGTAGCACCTCTCAACTGATCCAGCAACTCATCAATCCTCGGAAGTGGGTACCTGTTCTTCACTGTGACTCGGTTAAGTCCCCGGTAATCAATGCACAACCGAAAACTGACATCCTTCTTCTTCACAAACAACACTGGCGCTCCCCACGGCGAAACACTCGGTCTGATGAACCCTTTACTCAAAAGGTCCTCTAGCTGCTTCTTCAGCTCTGCCAACTCTGATGGCGCCATCCTGTAAGGTGTCTTCGATATTGGAGCTGTCCCGGGCTCTAACTCAATCGTGAAAGGATCTGACCGAGATGGTGGCAATCCCTTCAGCGACCGAAACACATCCTCAAAATCCCGAACAACCTGAATATCCTGCAAAGCCACCTCACCACTGGACTCTGTCATAGTAATCGTCGCCAAATAGGCTTCACATCCCCGCTCTAACAACTGCTCTGCCTGAATAGCTGAGATCACTATACTCCCTGAAGTCGGTCTCTCCCCCTGATAAACCAACTTCCCTGCATCCTGCTCAAACACCACTCTACCTCTGTAGCAATCCAGATGAACCCGGTATAAGGATAACCAGTCCATCCCCAAAATCACGTCATACAGCTCCACCGGACTAATGACCAAATCTGCTAGCATAGACTGCCCCGCAATCTGCACATCCACTGCTCTAGCTCTGCCCGAAGTAGCCAGAAAACCACCACCAGCCACCTTGACAAAGCCCGAACACTCGCCATCGCTACTCCGAATACCGCTACTCTCGGCCCTCTCCGGAGAAATGAAGCAGTTCGATGCTCCCGAGTCAAACAGAACGTGAGACTCAAATCCGCCAACTAACAAGGTCCCTACACAATTCTACAAGTGTTGAGAACCCCTAAACTCTATCACAGTAAGGTAAAAGAAACAGACAACACCCAAAATTCTACCTTTAAGAATTTACAAGTCTGAGTCAAAGATTATACCTGTGATCTGGCCTAACTGACTGGTCTGGCCCACCTCTGCCGGAGTGTAAACACGCGGCGCTCCAACTGACTGCAACGCTGCAATCTGAGCTGCTGACAGGATAGCCAATGGCTGAACCGCTGCCACTGACCTCTGCTGCAACTTGGGACACATCGGCCTGATATGCCCCGGCTCTCTGCAGTAGAAACACATTGCCGACTCTCTGGATCCCGCCCTCTTGGGGCAACCAGCAACTCTGTGATCCAAACTCCCACAACCAAAGCAACCACCCGCGCTCTGGCTACTAGCAGATATCTCCTCTGCTCTCCTCTTCTGGCCCTGCGTAGGTTTGCCGCCCCTGCCATGACCAGAACTGAAACCCCTGTGCTGCTACTGCTGCTGCTGGCCCCTATGATGGGTAGCAGAAGCAACTGCTGCTGGAACAACTGCTGAACTCACCGGCTCACGCAAATCCTCCTCAATGGACGCTGCCAACTCCACTAGACCGGCTCTCGTGTGGTACATACCACCTCTGCACTGGGTCCTGATGCTCCTCCGAAGTCCCTGAAGGAACCTCGACATCAAAGCCCACTCACTCACCAGCTCACCACCAGTGTGAACCACCAATCTGCAGAACTCTGCATCATACTCCCGTACAGACCTCTCACCCTGAGTCAAGTCCAAGAATCTCAACTGCAGTCTGTCACGAGAAAACTTGATAGTCTATTTGGAGAAAACTAAGTATCGAAACAATATTTATAATTTTTTTCAGTTTGTTACTATACAAACCTCTTGGTCTGAAGCTTTTGTAGGTATATATGTATGTATTTGACTGTATGACTTGCCATTGTTTTACATATGAAACAAACAGTCTTTTTTTTTTTTTAAATAATTAAACAATGCAGAAGTTCTCAGAAAGAAATCAATAATGAAATAAATCAAATATCAGTGAAATCCCTGAAGAAGGAAAATCACGTAACGCATCTCCGCGAATGCTTCGAGCAGCTGAACTCGTACAATATGAAGTTGATTCCGACAAAATGCCGCTTCGCCGTAAGAACTTTTACATAGTCCGAGCCAATCAGGAAGATTGGCGAAATGGGCAATCGAGCTGAGCGAATACGATATCGAATACCGAAGTTGAACGAGCGCAAAGTCGCAAGTTTTAGCTGACTTCTTAATCGAGCTACCAATCGGTACCATTGGAGAGCCGAATCTTCCCGCTGACTGGCTACTTCATGTCGACGGATCGTCGTCAAAGCAAGGCGCTGGAGTCGGAATTCGACTTACTTCCCCGACAGGCGAAATCTTGGAACAATCTTTTCGCCTAAATTTCGGCGCGTCGAACAACGAGGTATAATACGAAGCGTTAATCGCTGGATTAAAGTTAGCGTTCGGAATTGGAGTTCGAAACATACGTGCTTACTGTGATTCCCAGCTCGTAGCGAGCCAATTCAGCGGGGAGTACGCCACCAAAGACAAAAGGATGGAGGCATATCTCGGAGTAGTTAAGAACCTAGCCGGAAAGTTCGAAAAGTTCGCATTGGAGAAAATCCCGCGTGGGGACAATACTCAAGCTGACGCCCTGGCATCAATGGCCTCGACCTCCGACCCAGATTTGAAAAGAATAATTCCCGTAGAATTTATCGAACATCCCAGTATCGATACCGACGAGCCTGAAACCCTAATGACTATAATCGCGGACGAAGCAGACGATAATGGCGAACCCGATGGCGATCAGCCCGCAGAGATGGACATCGAAGAGGACACGGAGTACGGTTGCGACAAGGACTGGCTCTCTCCGATCCGTCTATATATAGCTGATGGAGAAATACCAGCGGATAAGTGGGCAGCTCGCAAGCTGAAAGCTCAAGCAACACGATATATTCTGATACGCGACGCCGTGTTCCGATGGAGATTTTCGGGACCACTGCTCACGTGCGTAGAAGGAAAAAAGGCGAGAGAAATAATGAAAGAAGTGCACAGTGGAAATCATTCCGGAGGACGAGCCCTAGCTATCAAAATCAAGCGGCACGGTTATTTCTGGCGAACGATGATCAGCGACTGCGAAAAATACTCGCGGAAATGCGAAAAATGCCAACGTCACGCTCCGACGATACATCAACCAGCCGAGCTGTTGTCCTCTATCTCCGCACCATATCCTTTCATGAGATGGTCGATGGATATCGTCGGACCGTTGCACAAATCAAAGCAAAAAAGGTTTTTGCTAGTCTTAACCGAGTATTTCTCTAAATGGGTCGAGGCAGAATCCTACGCGAGCGTAAAGGATGCCCAAGTCGAGCAGTTCATTTGGAAGAACATCATCTGTCGGCACGGTGTCCCCTATGAAATTGTCACGGACAACGGCTTGCAGTTTATCTCGGCTCGATTTCAAAATTTCTGCGACAAATGGAAGATCCGCCTCAGCAAGTCGACGCCTAGCTACCCGCAAGGGAATGGTCAAGCCGAAGCGACTAACAAGACGATTTTGGATGGACTTAAAAAACGGCTCGATGCTAAAAAAGGCCGCTGGGCAGACGAACTGGAAGGTGTCCTTTGGTCCCATCGAACAACCCCGAGACGAGCCATCGGCGAAACGCCATTCGCACTTGTCTACGGAACAGAATGTGTAATCCCACCGGAGGTACACTTTCCCGGAGTTCGTTGCTGGCTATTACCAGAACAAGAAGGCTACAATCACTTGATGTTGCTAGACGAGCTGGATCTAATCAACGAACGACGCGACCATGCGCTCATTCACATACAAAACTATCAACAATCCGTCGCTAAATACTACAACTCCAATGTTCGATCCCGGAGATTTAGAGAAGGCGACCTAGTTCTCAGAAAAGTATTCCAGAACACCGCTGAAAGAAATGCCGGAAAGTTGGGGGCAAATTGGGAGGGCCCGTACAAGGTCATCGAAACGGTTCGTCCCGGAGCCTATCGACTTGAAAACATGGCCGGCGAAGCGATTTCAAAGCCATGGAACGTGATGCACCTCAAGAAATATTATCAGTAAGGCGCGACGCGCCATTACCCAGAACTACGCGTGACTTGATCCCCGCAAGGGGTACGTAGGCAGTTCACTTTCGAGTGGATTCAGTTGCCCCCCCTCCAAAAAAAGGGGGGGGGGGGGGAGTGGGTACGTGTACATATACACTCCCTTTCGCTTGCAACACGGTTCTCCGTTAAACGCATTTTCAGCTCGCAACATGGTTCGCCGTTAAACGCATTTTTATTCCTTGTAACGCGGCTCGCCGTTAACGCAACTGGTCAATAAGATTTTTCTTGTAACGCGGTTCACCGCTCAAACGCGATAGTTAATAAAAATTCAGATTTTTGTTACATCAGTTCGTCAACATAATCAACCCGCTCACTCACCAGCTCACCACCAGTGTGAACCACCAATCTGCAGAACTCTGCATCATACTCCCGTACAGACCTCTCACCCTGAGTCAAGTCCAAAAATCTCAATTGCAGTCTGTCACGAGAAAACTTGATAGTCCATTTGGAGAAAACTAAGTATCGAAACAATATTTATAATTATTTTCAGTTTGTTACTATACAAACCTCTTGGTCTGAAGCTTTTGTAGGTATATATGTATGTATTTGACTGTATAGACTTGCCATTGTTTTACATATGAAACAAACAGTCTTTTTTTTTTAAAAAAATAATTAAACAATGCGGAAGTTCTCAGAAAGAAATCAATAATGAAATAAATCAAATATCAGTTCAACAAATAAACCAATAACCAATAAAGCCAATAATAAATTCTAGCAACCTAAACACCAGGTTTGCAACAATAACTTAAACAAATATCAATATTAAAACACCTTATCATCCTCATCGTCTCTCGGTCTCATTCCGCGGCGGCACATTCCTGTTACCTGCATCACATTGGAATAGAGATGCGTAAGTATTATCATAAATACTTAGTGAGTGGATCATCCTGCTTACAGGCCATGTACGTCAACCACCAGACAGTACATCAAACAACAACAGAAATAACTAATAGCAGTAATGATCAACAAACAGTAAAAACTCGCAGAACAGCAACAGTGTCGATCGACACCCCCACCGGTGTCGATCGTCGCCAGCTCAGTGTCGACCGACACCTCACGTGTGTCGCTCGAAACGAGCTCCTCAGTGTCGACCGACACCAACCTGGTGTCGATCGACACTGCCCCGACGCCTCAACACCAACAGCAACGAAACAGTGCGAAAAACACATAAAAACGTGGGATTCAACCCCCACATCGATCAAACAACACTATAACTCCACCATAGCTCAAGAACAACTCGAAAACTCAACAATAAACTCAAAACCAAACAATCTCTAGTGATTAACGGGCCTACAGTCACGCACTCACCTTAGAACAGATTGAAAGAAGGAAAGGAGATGAACAGGGATAAATAGCAACAGATATAGCTCAGAAACTCCACAAAACTCTCTGGAAAACACCTCCTTCACTCAAAAACGCCTCTGGAACTTTTCTTTTTCGAAAAAGTGACTTTCTGCGCGGCCAGGGGTTTTTAATCGCGACCTAGGGCTTCCCTCGCCCAAACCAGACAAAACTAGCCGATTTAAATCAAACCGGTCAAAATTCCAATAACCGGTGTCGATCGACACCCTTCAACCAAACCAACTCAACCACAAATCAAACGTGCAATCGATTTAAACCGGAATCGAACCCGATAACCGGTGTTGATCGACACACCCTCCTGGTGTCGATCGACACTAGTTATTCAGAAGCTTTTTAACACACTTTCTTCGAAATGATTGAACCTTAAACCAACTGTACAACAATCAAACAAGAACATGTACAATCAATCCTCAATTCACACCTCAAAGAGCATATGTAATCTACTCCCGAATCCCTAATGTCGTCCGATACCATTTCTAAAACAACTTTATGGTTCACGGATGTTACAACATATGTCAAGAATTTTTAATTAATTCTTATAATTGATATGCATAATTTACTATTGATAATTCGTTTAGTTTCTTAATTTACTATTGATAATCTACTCCCGAATCCCTAATGTCGTCCGATACCATTTCTAAAACAACTTTCTGGTTCACGGATGTTACAACATATGTCAAGAATTTTTAATTAATTCTTATAATTGATATGCTTAATTTACTATTGATAATTCGTTTAGTTTCTTAACAAAACTAACAAACAAATTGGCTAAGATTAAATTTGCTTTCTCCATATGTATTTTTTCTTTTGTATGTAATGGATAATGGGAATTTCTTAATAAAAAGAACAAGATGGTTTTTTCAACATATCTCAGTTACTCATTTAATAACAACATTTATCTAAACAAATAAAAAGAACAAGTTTGTTGTGGTGAATTGTTCATGACAACATTTATCTACGTCATGACTCACAAATTGTCAGTTTTTGGTTCAAGATGAGTCCTTTAAACAAATTAAAGTGGCACCAAGAATTGATATATTGGGCAGAGCTAACTGATTTCATCTGCTTAATTAGGGGTGGGCGTTCGGGTTTCGGGTCGGGTTTGGGTCGGGTCTATTCGGGTTCGGGTCCATTCGGGTAGCTAAATTTTAGACCCATTCGGGTTTCATACAATTTCGGTTCGGTTTCGGTTCGGTTCCTGTCGGGTTTCGGGTCGGTTCGGGACTAAATTTTTTAGACCCGTTCGGGTTTTTTAAAAAATTCAGTTCTTATTCGGATCTTATTTGGGTCTTATTCGGATCGGTTATTATCGGTTTTGTTGTACTCAATACTCAATGATAACCCGAAAAGAAGCAAAAATAAATAAAAAGTAAAAAATAACCCATTCGGTTTTCGGTTCAGTTCCGGTTCGGGTCGGGTATTTTCGGGTATAAAATTTTTGGACCCATCGGGTATTTGTATCGGTTCCAATCCGGTTCGGTTCCATCTATTTCGGGTCGGGTTCGGTTCGGGTCTTCGGGTCCGGGTAAAAATGCCCAGGCCTATGCTTAATTTAGAAAGTAATGAAACTCATACGCAACTGATTCTTATTGATTACTTTTCAAGAAGAAAAATATAATTACGTGGAATATGTTATTTGATGAAATTAAAATTCTTTTGACTAATGCATATCATGAACACTCTCGTCGCCTAACTTACTCGAATAAAACCAAGTTTACTTTCAAATATATTATATTTAAATTTTTGGTCCAAAACCATTGTGTATCATGTATTTGACTGTCTAGAGTAGTTGTACTTGTCCATTGCTTTTCGTATATTATTGAGATCTTTACTTCTTAATATTCTATATATTTAGTATTGTTTTTGAGAGTGGGAAGAAAATGATTCTCTCTGAGCCCACCTAAATTTGTTGATATCAAAAGAATTTGTTATTTTCTGGGTTGGAAATTTCACTCTGCATAACTTGATAGGAAGATTTACTCTCTGTTGGGGTCGGATTTCCCTCCAACACATTGACATTTGAACCGGGCATAATCGAGTCGAGCCGGGCCGAATCGTCGATTAAACCAGAAAACCGGAAAGAAGTCTCTCGATGGGCCGAGCCAACATCCAGCGAAGCGATTCGAGCCGAGGCCCATCGAAGAAGGCCCATGTTTAGAGCTTGCCATAAACACAAGTCGGCGCGAGCAGAAATGGAAAGTTTCATTATGGAAAGTTTACTTAAATCTTGTAAAGTCGGTTTCTATTCTCTTATAAATAGGAATCGATGTCAATTGTTTTCGAGATGAGTTTTTACCCAGAACAAAGGCATACGCCACGAATTTCACAGCTCGCATAACAGCTATAAATAAAACCATCTTTGGCTCGACTTCTTCGTATTTAATCAATAGAATTCCTCGGCTCTCCCTGAAAACGAACTAAACGTTATTGTGAAAGTTTCGGCTCGCACAATTTGGCGCTAGAAGGAGGGGGAGAGAATTCATACACTAAAAATACGAAGCCTGACGAGATGACGGACAGAAACTTGAGCGAGACCGATCCAGCCGGTCAACAGCACAAGGACAACGCGGCAGCAAGCCAGACAGAAGCAGAGAGAATAGCTGCCCTTGAGAAACAAACCGAGGAACAAGAAGCATTGAACAGCACGTTAACTCAAGAGCTCGAAAGTCTGCGAACCCAGCTAAAGGAAAGGGAAGAGCGAGACACCAGGCGACGAAAAAAACTCGATCCAAAGAATCTGGCCTTCAACTCCCCAGCCGACGAAACAGAAGGAGAGGATGAAGAAAAAATCAACTTGGGAGATCCGATTCCTAGGGACGTCACCCCAGAATCGCTGGCCGAGATTCTCAAGCAGATATTGTCAGATCAGGGGGAATCCACCCCGAACGATCCAGTCGGGGATCAAAACCAGCAAACCAAGGTGGCCGAACGGGAAACGGGCGGCTCGCCAACTCTCCCAACGGAAACATTTGCCGAAGCCATCACGCGTCTTCTGCTTGAGAAGCGAACCCCAAACTCTTTAAATACTCAAAACAAAAACCGATCGTCTCAAAACCTGTGCACCTCGAGAAAGAGTAGTCGAGGCAAGGAACAGAGTATGAGTCGAGATGAATTGGCCGAAATTCGGGCTTGTCTCAAAAAATCCGACAGCGAAGCCAAATTATTTCAATCGTAAATCCATAGAGCACTCAGCTCGGCGCCGGAAATCGCGCAAATATGCGAAGACGCGGAGCATACGCCCTTCTCGGCTCGGATAATTAACACCAGGGTAATTGATCCGGGGAGATTGAGCATCCAGAAGTATGATGGCTCGACTAATCCAAAGGATCATATTAATGCGTTTCGAGTTGCCCTGATTCGAGCCGCATTCAGAATCGTAGAGGCAAAGGATGCCGGATTCTGCCTATTATTCGCTGAGTATTTGAAGGGCACGACCCTAGACTGGTTCTTAAACCTCGAGCCGAATTCGATCGAAAACTTCCAGCAGCTGACGGCTCTCTTCCTTAAACAATACTCCATGTTTATAGGGAAATCAGCCTCGGCGATCATTCTGTGGAATATGGTCCAAGGAGAAGAAGAGTCGCTTCGCAGTTTTATGGAGTGATTCAAAACGACTATGTCGAAGGCGGGGAACGGTAAACGACGAAATTGCCGTTGACTCGCTCAAAAAAGGGTTGTGGTTCCAATCGAATTTCCGAAAAGAGCTCGCCCTCAATAAACCTAAGTCGATCGCCGACGCCATCCATCGATCCGTGGCATTCGTAGCAGAAGAGGAGGATATGAACTACGACGACAAAGCCTACTGCGAATTTCACCAATGCTACGGCCACTCTACTGAGAAGTGCCGCCATCTAGGAGCGGAGCTCGCAAAGAAGTTGCTTAGTGGCGAACTGAAAGGTGATCTAAAACTGGAGGACCTGGAGCGTCTCGAACCAAGGGAACAACTAGAGAAGCCATATCGACCGATCGACCAACCAAAACGTGGAAGACGGGAAGAGTCAGACGATCAGACCGGTACTCGGAGGTGAATCCATCTCATAATGGGCGGCTCACAATATTGCCCAGACACCGTATCGTCAATCAAAGCTTTTCAACGACGAGCCGATGCAGCGGTCAACTGGTACGAACCCCCAAAGCTGCAAAATGCCGAAATCACCTTCACGGAGAATGAAGTTATTGGGATCGATAAGCCGCATGACGACCCACTTGTGATTATGCTGGCCGTGGGAAATTTCGACGTGGCTCTGATCCTCATCGATACAGGGAGCACGGTCGATATAATCTACAAGGAAACCTTGCAACGAATGGGAATCGATCTGTCCGACGTAAAGTCAACGCCGAAACTGTTAACGGGGTTTGGAGGCGAAACGACGATGTCCATGGGAACAATCACGCTTCCAGTCGAAGCGAGTGGAGTAACCAAAATGGTTTGCTTCTCCGTCTCAGATAATCCGCCAATCTACAACATCATCCTGGGCACCCCGTGGATAAATTCGATGCGAGCCATACCATCTACTTATCATCTATGCATCAAGTTTCCCACTCCATCTGGAGTAAAAACCATACTCGGTTCGCAAAAGGAGTCGAGATATGTTTCATGACGGAGCATAAACTTCGGAATCCTCTGCCTAAGTTACACCCCGAAGCGAATATGAAGAAGGTCAAGACGAGCCGCGAGACGGCAAACGACCTAGCTAACCTCTTATAGAAATTACAGATAGCCGATGATGGCGAGCCGACGAACAGCCAGTCCGTCCAGAATAAGCTAGTCGAAGGCAATGAAACCGTCGTTGAGGAGCCAACCTGCGAAGCCATAACTTCAGTATGCATTGACGAACTGAAGCCAGAAAGATGTGTGGAAATCGGGGCTAACCAGGACGAAGCGATCCAAAAAGAATTAATCTCTTTCCTAAAAGAGAACATCAACACCTTCGCTTGGACAGCAGAAGATATGCCTGGGAAAGATATCAGTGTCGCTTGTCACGAGCTGAATGTAGACCCAACCTTTAAACCGATCAAACAAAAGCGACGAAAGTTGGGACACGAGCGTCAAATGGCCGTGAACGACGAGGTGGAGCGTCTGTTAAAAGTAGGCTCGATTGTCGAAGCAAAATATCCCGAATGGCTTGCAAATCCAGTCGTGGTTAAAAAGAAGAATAGAAAATGGCGAGTGTGCGTAGATTTTACGGACCTAAACAAGGCATGCCCGAAAGACAATTTCCCGATCCCGTATATCGATCGCCTCGTAGAAGCAACTGCAGGAAACGAGCTGTTAACTTTCATGGACGCTTTTTCAGGCTACAACCAGATTAAGATGAACCCCGACGATCGAGAGAAAACAGCCTTCCAATCGGAGCGAGGCATCTATTGCTACAAGGTTATGCCATTCGGACTTAAGAACGCAGGAGCAACATATCAACGGCTTGTGAATAAAATGTTCGCCTCCCAACTCGGAAAAACGATGGAAGTTTACATCGATGACATGCTGGTGAAATCCCTGAAGAAGGAAAATCACGTAACGCATCTCCGCGAATGCTTCGAGCAGTTGAACTCGTACAATATGAAGTTGAATCCGACAAAATGCCGCTTCGCCGTAACATCAGGAGAATTCTTGGGTTATCTGGTAACTCAGCGAGGTATCGAGGCAAACCCAAAACAGATTCAAGCCCTGATCAAGATGCCATCGCCGGAAACAAAGAGGCAAATTCAACAATTGACCGGACGTATCGCCGCGCTCAACCGCTTTATATCACGCTCCATGGACAAATGTCTCCCTTTTTACGATACTCTGCGAGGGAACAAGAAATTCGAGTGGACAGCGAAATTCGAAGAAGCCTTCCTCGAGCTAAAATCATATTTGGCGAGCCCCCCAATACTGGCGAAGCCGGAAGACGGAGAGCCCTTGTACTTATATGTCGCTGTGTCTTTAACAGCGGTTAGTGGAGTCCTAATCCGCGAAGAGCGCGGAACCCAAAAACCGGTTTTTTACGTGAGCCAAACCTTGACCGATGCGGAAACAAGATATCCTCAAACAGAGAAATTCGCGCTAGCAGTCGTTATGTCGGCTCGGAAGATACGCCCGTATTTTCAGTCTCATTCGATCATAGTCCTGACAGCACTACCGCTACGAATGATTTTACATAGTCCGAGCCAATCAGGAAGATTGGCGAAATGGGCAATCGAGCTGAGCGAATACGATATCGAATACCGAAGTTGAACGAGCGCAAAGTCGCAAGTTTTAGCTGACTTCTTAATCGAGCTACCAATCGGTACCATTGGAGAGCCGAATCTTCCCGCTGACTGGCTATTTCATGTCGACGGATCGTCGTCAAAGCAAGGCGCTGGAGTCGGAATTCGACTTACTTCCCCGACAGGCGAAATCTTGGAACAATATTTTCGCCTAAATTTCGGCGCGTCGAACAACGAAGTATAATACGAAGCGTTAATCGCTGGATTAAAGTTAGCGTTCGGAATTGGAGTTCGAAACATACGTGCTTACTTTGATTCCCAGCTCGTAGCGAGCCAATTCAGCGGGGAGTACGCCACCAAAGACAAAAGGATGGAGGCATATCTCGGAGTAGTTAAGAACCTAGCCGGACAGTTCGAAAAGTTCGCATTGGAGAAAATCCCGCGTGGGGACAATACTCAAGCTGACGCCCTGGCATCACTGGCCTCGACCTCCGACCCAGATTTGAAAAGAATAATTCCAGTAGAATTTATCGAACATCCCAGTATCGATACCGACGAGCCTGAAACCCTAATGAGTATAATCGCGGACGAAGCAGACGATAATGGCGAACCCGATGACGATCAGCCCGCAGAGATGGACATCGAAGAGGACACGGAGTACGGTTGCGACAAGGACTGGCTCACTCCGATCCGTCTATATATAGCCGATGGAGAAATACCAGCAGATAAGTGGGCAGCTCACAAGCTGAAAGCTCAAGCAGCTCGATATATTCTGATACGCGACGCCGTGTTCCGATGGAGATTTTCGGGACCACTGCTCACGTGCGTAGAAGGAAAAAAGGCGAGAGAAATAATGAAAGAAGTGCATAGTGGATCGTGTGGAAATCATTCCGGAGGACGAGCCCTAGCTATCAAACTCAAGCGGCACGGTTATTTCTGGCCAACGATGATCAGCGACTGCGAAAAATACTCGTGGAAATGCGAAAAATGCCAACATCACGCTCAGACGATACATCAACCAGCCGAGCTGTTGTCCTCTATCTCCGCACCATATCCATTCATGAGATGGTCGATGGACACTACAAGAAAACAGGCTCCTTGCGACGGAACTTTGCGACGGAAATTTTCCGTCGCAAATTTGCGATGATTTTACGACGGCTTTGCGACGACATTGCGACGACATTGCGAGGAAAAGTAGTTGGCCGACATGCGCGGGGTTAGGTACGCACGTGTTAAATGAATTTCACCTAACTTATTGCGATGGACTAGTTCCGTCGCAAGTCCGTCGCAAGTCCGTCGCAAGTCAGTCGCAATTCCGTCGCAAATATGAATCCATCGCAAATCCATCGCAAAATGCCCATCGCAAATCCATCGCAATTCCGTAGCAAAAAACTTTCTCCAATCTATAAATAGCCAACGTCGCAACGTAAGTTTCGACAAACAAAGAAAGAGAGAAGAGAAAAAAAAAAAGAGAAGAAGAAAGAAAAAAAAAAAAAAAAAAAAAAAAGAGAGAAAACAAAAAAATGAGTTACGGATTATATGAGTTACGAAGCTGGATGTACAATCAAAAAGATCCAGAGACCGGCGAAGTGACGACAGAGTTTTTTGAAGGATTACAAGGATTCTTTAACCAAGCGCAAAACCAACCAGAGGCTTTGCAAACCGGTAAAATATTTTGTCCCTGTCAGAAATGTAGGAACAAAAAATATGTCGCTATTGATACTTCAAAAGCACATGTATTTAATAGAGGATTTCTACCAAACTATTATGTGTGGTATTTTCATGGGGAAGGTCATTATAATACTATTCATCATGATGCGGGAAATAGTGGTTCGAGTCGTGGGGTTGAGGAACAAAATTATAACGCTAGTTATGATTATGGCCATGATCATGATAATTCGGGAAATGATATAGAATATCAGCAGGGGAATAAGTTTCATGATATGGTTACGGATGCATTTCATGAAACTACAACTGTTTTTGCTGATAATCCTATGGAAGATTTATTGGAAGAACCCAACATTGAAGCAAAAAAGTTTTATGATATGTTAGACTCTGCAAATCAACCACTCTATGATGGGTGTAGAGAGGGACTTTCTAGATTGTCACTAGCAGCTAGGATGATGACAATTAAAAGTGAAGATAACAGCAGCGAAAGTAACCTGGATAAGTGGGCTGGACTATTTCAAGAGTATTTACCAGAAGATAATCTTTCTGCTGGTAATTACTATGAAATACAGAAGTTGGTTGCTGGTCTTGGGTTACCTTATCAAATGATTGATGTATGCATTGACAATTGCATGATTTTCTGGAAAGATGATGATAAGCTGCAGGAATGTCGATTTTGTGGGAAGCCGAGATACAAACCTACTAGTGGAAGGAGGCGGGTCCCTTACCAACGTATGTGGTATTTGCCAATCACTGAAAGATTGAAACGGTTATACCAATCGGAGATGACGTCAGCGTCAATGAGATGGCATGCAGAACATTCCACACATCATGGAGAGATTACACATCCCTCAGATGCAAAGGCGTGGAAACACTTTCAGTCGGTACATCCAAACTTTGCTAACGAGTCCAGAAATGTTTATCTAGGTCTATGCACGGACGGATTTAGTCCATTTGGTATGTCAGGGAGACAATATTCGTTATGGCCTGTCATATTGACGCCATATAATCTTCCGCCAACAATGTGCATGCAGCGAGAATTTTTGTTCTTAACTATTTTAGTGCCAGGTCCTAAGCATCCGAAGCGATCCCTGGATATATTTCTGCAGCCTTTGATTGATGAGTTGAAACAGCTGTGGTACTCAGAAGTCTGCACCTTTGATTACTCGCAGCAACAGAACTTCAACATGCGCGCAGTATTATTGTGGACGATTAGTGACTTTCCAGCGTATGGAATGTTGTCGGGGTGGACTACGCACGGAAGACTATCGTGTCCACACTGTCTGAATAGTTCGGAAGCATTTCAGCTGAGGCATGGAAGAAAACCATGTTGGTTTGATTGTCACCGTCGTTTTCTTCCTATCAATCATAGGTACCGAAAGAACAAGAATTTATTTACGAAGAATAAGGTTGTCCGTTATCCCCCTCCGGATTATCTTTCAGGAAAATATTTGCTTGACCAAATCGATTATTATGGCGGTGAGGAAACATGCAAACGTGGGGGCAATTGGCATTCTAATGCAAACATGCCTGACGGATATCTTAGGGAGCACAATTGGCACAAAAAGAGTATATTCTGGGAACTGCCGTATTGGAAGGATCATCTTTTGCGACATAATCTTGACGTTATGCATATCGAGAAGAATTTTTTCGATAACATCATGCATACCATTTTGAATGTCCAAGGAAAAAGTAAAGACAATATGAAATCAAGGCTGGACTTAGCACAAATATGCAAAAGAAGCGAGTTGGAGATTTCCAGAGACGGCAAACAGCCAATTCCGAGCTTTCGGTTGTCTGCGGATGCGAAGAGAGCTCTCTTTGACTGGGTAGCCTCAGATGTTAAATTTCCGGATGGATACGTTTCCAAGTTCTCACGATGTATTGAGCAAGGGCAAAAATTTTCTGGTATGAAGAGCCACGATTGTCATGTTTTCATGCAGCGGTTACTACCATTTGCGTTACAAGAACTGTTGCCGTCTCATGTCCACGAAGCAATTGCAGGTAAACAAGTATTCACATTTCTTGTTATTCAGTTTATGTACATATATAATTAATTAAATATGTTTTTACTAATTTGTTTACTGTGTATATATATTAAAGGTATTGGGGCGTTTTTCCGAGATTTGTGCACGCGAACACTGACAGAAGACGGAGTCGAGAAGTTACAAAAAAACATTTCTATCTTGCTATGTAACATGGAAATGATTTTTCCTCCGTCGTTCTTCGACGTGATGGAACACCTACCGGTACATTTGCCATATGAGGCGGCTCTTGGAGGGCCTGTTCAATTCAGGTGGATGTATCCGTTCGAGCGATTTATGGGACACTTGAAGGGAAAGGCCAAAAACCTTGCAAAAGTTGAGGGATCTATTGTACAAGGAAGTTTGACAGAAGAAACATCTAACTTCGCGTCTTACTATTTTAACCCAAATGTGAGAACGAGAAGAACCGCTACGAAACGATACGATGATGGAGGCGTTGCACCTGTATATAGGCATGATGTCCCTAACATCTTCAAAGAAATAGGCAGACTTGCTGGAAAGTTGAAGGAAAAATCGTGGGACCATAAACATTGGAGTGCGGCTCACAATTACATATTGCGTAATCTGGAGGAAGTGCATCAATTTGAGAGGTAACTTTGATATATAATTAATTATTTGTCAATTACAATACGTCTTCAAATATAATTATGTTTATATATATAACTTTAGAATTAATTAATTTCTGGTGCAGCATATTTGACAATCAGATGCGCCAGACATACCCTGATTTACAAGAACATGAGTATGAGTTCTTCAAAGAACGTGACTTTGCTGCATGGTTAAAATTCTATGTAAGCCGGCCCGGCCCTCTTCAAATTAATTAATGATATATAAACTCATATGTAACACTATATATAATTAATGTGTTTCAATTCATTGTACCATTTGCTTATAGGTGAGAAAAGGATATCATTCAGATCAAATACCGCTATGGCTGCATGAGATTGTGAACGAACCAATAGGAAAGATCACTACAGCACCAATGTATTGCACTCGCGGATACGTATTCCATACGTACACACATGGCATGCGGAAGTCGACCGCAAATTACGGTATTCATGTCCCGGGCGAAACAGAATTCTATGGAGTATTGCAAGAGATCATCGAGGTCACATACCCAGGAGTTATCAACTTGAAATGCATTATATTTAAATGTGATTGGTATGATCCGACACCAGGTCGAGGAGTTCGCAGAAACGAGACGGTAGGTGTCATCGACGTAAATGTAACGTAGCCATCGCAAATCCATCGCAATATTGCGATGGATTTGCGATGGAGTATACTTGCGATGGAAGTGCGATGGATTTGCGATGGATACGTTACATTCCATCGCAAATCCATCGCAATATTGCGATGGATTTGCGATGGAGTAGACTTGCGATGGAAGTGCGATGGATTTGCGATGGATCCTCACGTTTTAGGGTTTAGGGTATCCATTTCTCAAATAAGAAGGGTTTAGGGTAATATAATCTTATTTTGTAATCTGTCATTGAACCGTCGAAGTTTTTACTGAGTAAAAATATGTTTTTCTTCAACTCCGTACATATCAAGCTCATTGAAGCTTACGAGGTATATAACATTACAAACGGTTTCGCTGAAACAAGACCATATATATATATATAGTATTAATGTTCCATATCTATATTCATATTCATATTTACCTACTAATAAGCATATATATTCAATATTTACGACCCTTATTATAGTCCGTAATCAAATATGTAAACCCTAAACCCTAAAACTAAGATTCCATCGCAAAAATGCGATGGATTTGCGATGGAAATGCGAGGAAAAGTTCATGCCATCGCAATTCCATCGCACTTTTGCGACGGAATTGCGATGGATAGTTCTTCGAATTAGGGTTTCCTTTATTGCGATGGAATTCCGATGGAAACGACTATTCCATCGCAAATCCATCGCAAGTTTGCGACGGAATTGCGATGGATATGGTATTCGGATTAGGGTTTCCTTTATTGCGATGGAATTGCGATGGAAACGACTATTCCATCGCAAATCCATCGCAAGTTTGCGACGGAATTGCGATGGATATGGTATTCGGATTAGGGTTTCCTTTATTGCGATGGAATTGCGATGGAAACGACTATTCCATCGCAAATCCATCGCAATTCCATCGCAAAATTGCGATGGAATTGCGATGGAATAAAATATCTATATATGCAAGATCTCGACATTTCTTCGCGATTTTTCTCCTCTCTTCTCCGGTGACGCCTCCGATTTTTCTCCTCTCTTCTCCGCCGTCTCTCCTGTCCGTTCTCCTCCCCGCCGCCGTCTCTCCTGTCCGTTCCGCGCCATCTCCAAGCCGCCGTCTCCACCGGCGCCATCTCCATCTCCGGGCGGCCATCTCCAAGCCGCCATCTCCATCTCCGCCATCTCCAAGCCGCCATCTCCATCTCCGCCATCTCCAAGCCGCCATCGCCATCTCCGCGCGGCCGTCTCCACCTCCAAGCCGCCGTCTCCACCGGCGCCCCTGTCTCCACCGGCGCCCCTGTCTCCACCGCCGTCCCAAGCCGTCGTCTCCACCGGCGCCCGTCTCCACCGGTAAAAATATTCATTTTTTTCTCTCTTTTTCGTTTATTTAATTTAATTTCCTAGGTTGTTAGATTAATTTTAGGATAGAGAATTTTAGATTTTAGATTGGAATTGCATTTTTAAAAATTGTTAGAATATTTTAGTAATGATTTGTAAGAGCTAAAAATTGTTAGGATTGCATTTTTAAGATTGTTAGAATTAACTTTTTAAAAATTGTTACAAAGTTAAGATTTGTTAGAATTAATTTTTTTAAAATTGTTACAAATTTAAGATTTGTTAGAATTAATTTTTTAAAAATTGTTACAAAGTTACAATCCAAAAATTATAATTATAGTGAAATCATAGATAATTACAAAATGTTTGTCATAATTAGAATTAATTTTTGATAAAATGTAATCCAATTTTGCTAAACTTGTTAATTATTTTGACATAAATTAGTATTATTTTCTCGAAATTGTTAAATTATTACAATAATTTTTGGAGTATTTATGTAATTATGAGATTATTAGAATATTTTTTTGCAAAATAATTTTTACGTAAGATTGGTAATTTTTTCTATTCTAACTTCCTATATTATTATTTTGTAATATTGTTTTTAATATATGGCAGATGACTGATCCAAACAGTTACAGTCAGTTTTTGAGCGAGGGAGGAGGCCGTTCACACGGTTCTCGTTCCCGTGGTGGTGGTCGTTCCCGTAGTGGTTCCCTTGGTGGTTCCCATGGTGGTTCCCATGGTGGTTCCCATGGTGGTTCCCATGGTCATTCCCGTGGTGCTTCCCAGGGTGGTACCCGTCGTGATTCTAGCTCCCATGGTTCTACGGGGCAGCGGGCGGAGCACCAGGGGGAGCACCGGGCACAGTCCCCACCTCCACCCGCTCACGAGTCACCTCTACATTTTCCGGAGAACCTAGATCAGGCCACGATTAACACCAACGACGACGCATTGTATGCGGCTATTAGAGACATTTTATATGAGCCTGGTCATCATCTCCTCCCTCATCTTCATCCACATCGTCCGCCGGGACATTTATGGTAAATATTTATATATATTTTTTTTTTAGTTTTAGTTTTTCTAATATTTTACATTTTATTAATCTAAATTCTAATGTTTTTTTTTTCGAGGTTCACTGATGATCCATCCGTCGCTTCATCAGTCACGGAAATCTTTGAAAAAGATTACAAAGAAGCTCATGGTCGGTGGAAAGATGTACAGGCGGACGACATCATCCGTTGGTTCTTCACCTTTGCGGTAAGTTTTAATATGTTTTTAATTTACATTTTAAAAATCTTATTCATTGCTTTTTATCTAATATCATATTGTTATTTTTTGTTTTTTTGGTTGAAGCGGAGGTATCATTGGGACGCTGGCCTTACCGCGGTGGTTTACGCGGAGTTCAAAAACAAAGTCAGGCAGCGGTTGCCTGATATGGTATCACGGTGGAAGCAGGCTTGGCTTAAAAAAGGAGATAATGCCATGCCGAAAGGGTTCAACCCAGATGTCTGGAATGGTTTAGTAGCATATTGGCTGGATCCTGCTCACCAGACGAGGAGCGCCAACAGCAAGTCATCTCGAGCGATGAGTAAAAACTCTACACATCGATCCGGCCGACTTTCATACAGGGCCCGAGGCCGAATCCTCGTAAGTTTTTTTTATTTTCTAATTATTATTTTTTATTTCATTTATTTTTTATTATTTTAATTTATCAAATCAAAATTAATTTTCAAGGCCGAGGAAAAGGGGGAATCAGAGACGGATTTGCTGGAGGTTCTCGCGCACACAAAGCGGAACCCGGATGGAACTTTCATGGACGAAGATTCTGAGGAGCTTTACAACGAGGTTAGTTCGAAGCTACAAGAAATGACTCAGAATGCTGATCCCGAGAGCATTGCTTCTGGTTCTGTTGAACCGTCTACCGCCATGAAGAACAAGGTTTTTCTGGACGTAAGTATTTTTCAAATTTTAATTTCAATTCATATTTATATTAAGTTATATATTTGTTTAACTACTAAGTATTTTTGTCTTTTTTTTCAGACCGCTCCCCGTAGAAAGGGGCAAATTAGGAGGGTTGGTTCTCTGCAATCCCAATTCGATACTAGGAGCGGTTTTGTTGGCGGTTCTGCTTCAAGTCGGTTCTCCGATCACGACGAGGTTGCTCGGTTGAAGGACGAATTGGCTGCAACAAAGACGCAGATGGCGGCGTTCAAGGAGATGTTCGGCTACTTGGGCGCGACGGATCCGAAGATCAAGGAGATGATGAGCCGTTTGTGTCCAGACCATCAGCAGCACCCGGGCGGAACCAGCGGAGGAGATCCATCATCGGGCGCTGAGACTGAATTTTAGTTTTTTTTTCCCGCTTTTTGTATTATATTTGACTTTAAATTTCAATATATTTCATATTTTTAATTTTTTATAATATTTTCTTTATTACGAAAAAAAAACTCACAAAATATAATATTATTTTTTTTATTATATTTTCCGGATTTGCGACGGAATTTTTCCGTCGCAAACTTGCGACTTTATTGCGAGGGAAACAATTCCATCGCAATTTTGCGACGGAAATTTTCCATCGCAAACTTGCGACGGAAATTTTCCATCGCAAACTTGCGACGGAATTGCGAGAGACACATATCGTCGCAAGTTTGCGATGGAAAAAGTCCATCGCAATTTTGCGACGGAATTTTTCCATCGCAAACTTGCGACGGAATTGCGAGAGACACATATCGTCGCAAGTTTGCGATGGAAAAAGTCCGTCGCACCATTGCGATGCAAACGTTTCCCTCGCAATAGACTCGCAATTTTGCGACGGAAATTTTTCCATCGCAAGTTTGCGACGGAATTGTTTCCATCGCAATATTGCGACTCTATTGCGACGGAAATGTTTCCATCGCAATTTAGCGACGGAATTGCGACGGAAACGTCATTGCGACGAAAGATTTGCGACCGAATCTGTTCCCTCGCAATTCCGTCGCAAATGCCGATTTGCGACGGAATTGCGACCATATTTTCCATCGCAATTACGGTATATTTCTTGTAGTGGGATATCGTCGGACCGTTGCACAAATCAAAGCAAAAAAGGTTTTTGCTAGTCTTAACCGAGTATTTCTCTAAATGGGTCGAGGCAGAATCCTACGCGAGCATAAAGGATGCCCAAGTCGAGCAGTTCATTTGGAAGAACATCATCTGTCGGCACGGTGTCCCCTACGAAATTGTCATGGACAACGGCTCGCAATTTATCTCGGCTCGATTTCAAAATTTCTGCGACAAATGGAAGATCCGCCTCAGCAAGTCGACGCCTAGCTACCCGCAAGGGAATGATCAAGCCGAAGCGACTAACAAGACGATTTTGGATGGACTTAAAAAACGGCTCGATGCTAAAAAGGGAGACATTTTTCCGTGGAGACATTCAAACGACAATGCTTTTCGATAACTTGTAGCTCGCCACTCTTACACGTAAGACTAGCGAGCTGGGGGCAAATTGTTGGGGTCGGATTTCCCTCCAACACATTGACATTCGAACCGGGCATAATCGAGTCGAGCCGGGCCTAATCGTCGATTAAACCAGAAAACCGGAAAGAAGTCTCTCGATGGGCCGAGCCAACATCCAGCGAAGCGATTCGAGCCGAGGCCCATCGAAGAAGACCCATGTTTAGAGCTTGCCATAAACACAAGTCGGCGCGAGCAGAAATGGAAAGTTTCATTATGGAAAGTTTACTTAAATCTTGTAAAGTCGGTTTCTATTCTCTTATAAATAGGAATCGATGTCAATTGTTTTCGAGATGACTTTTTACCCAGAACAAAGGCATACGCCACAAATTTCACAGCTCGCATAACAGCTATAAATAAAACCATCTTTGGCTCGACTTCTTCGTATTTAATCAATAGAATTCCTCGGCTCTCCCTGAAAACGAACTAAACGTTATTGTGAAAGTTTCGGCTCGCACACTCTGATTTCTTCCCACTTGATTCTTTACCAGTAACGACCAAATTGGATAAGTTTAGAGTTGCCTTGTTCATTCGTTTGTATGTAATGGTGGAGAATCAGATTATATATCTTACTTAAACAACGAGCCATATAATCCACATATCTCAATTCCTTACTCATTAAATTAATTAAACATGGATTTAATTATTTAGTCCCTATATTAGTCGTCGATACAACATAACAATAATATGCATGCAAGTCGATATCTTGCTATTTCTTAAAAGCTATAAGAGAAAGTATGTCGCTAATTATTCTGCAAATAAGCGTTGGTATATAAATATATATAGCCTTGCGCTTGAGTGACGCTCATGGTTCCTTCGAGCTTGCTGTACCAATCAGGGTTTTGCCATGCGGGATTCGTCTTGTCGATTGTTTCGTCTATGGACTTCTTGTACCAATTTGCAATCGGTATGGCTTTCATTCTAAGCGTTCTCTTTTTCTTCAAAATAGGTATATCATCCACGACCTCTTCAGTCCCCGTGGCTATGATAAAAATAGAGAAATTAGGATTTCAATCAAGAAATATGTATCGAATGATGAAATAATGAGTTTACGTAATGAGAGATAAGAGTTACCACTGGCTTTAGAGAGACCCATTGTCGAGATGTAAGCTTCAAAGAATTTGTGCCCCGGAGACTTAAGAATAATCTCATTAGAGAAACACCCATTCACCAAGAAAAAAGGAATATTGTGAGAGAAAATTTGTGACAAATTATTTTGTCATAATATTGTGACGATTTACATACGAAAATGTGACGAAGTTATTTGGTCATAAAAATGTAACAATTTCGTTATAATATTGTGACCGAAACGAACGTAACAAATATTTGTCACTAATTGTGACGAATTTGTTATGAAAAATATAGTTACAAATATTGTCACGGTTTTGTTATGAAATCCGGTAACTAAATTAATACGATTTTGGTATAAACCTTACGTCACTCATGGTTACAAAAAATTGGTTGGTATCTCGTCACAATTAGTTACTGTTTTAGTGACCTTTAGCTTTAGTCATAGATTGTGACTCAGTTGAAACTAGTTTTTGTGACAAGATTAAAAACATATGTAGACATTGCATAATTAAATAAAAAAAATATCTTCAATTCTGGAAACACACCAAAAAAAATGGAAAGTAATAAAAATAACATAATAAAATGCCAAAAAAAATTATTCAGACTCGTCACTAGTTAATTCGATATCAGAATTTCCATATTCAGCATCTTATCCTTTTTCTGCTTCTACTTCTGGATCATCAAGATCTTCTGTTTGGCCATGTGTTAGTGTCTCGACGTGCACTGCATCAGCCTGAACAATAGAAACATCATTTTCATGTTGCATTGCACTGAAATCCAAATTTTGATGTACCAATACTTTTCCCCTTGGTGATATCATAATGTATGCTGTCAAGTGTTGATCTTTTTTTGGTTGCGTCATCCGTAGATATGGAACATAACATACTTGATCTGCTTGTGAAGCCAAAACAAAGGGATCGTATTTTCCATAGCGCCCTTTATCATTGATATCGATAATCCCTGACTTGTTTATTCGTACACCTCTTCCAATGGTTGAATCATACCAATCACATTTGAAGACCACAAGTTTAAGATCAGGTGGTCCGGAATAATGAAGCTCCAAAATCTCTCTCAATACTCCATAGAAACCAGGTTCTTCACTTGAGCCACTAGATGTTGTACCTTTGACGCAAACTCCATAATTAGCATTCTTTTTGTCTTTCCCATGATCGTATGTATGAAATATATATCCACGACAAAAATACATTGGCCAGGAAGTAACTTGAAGCAACAGACCATGAACGAGAGTCATCAACCACTTGGGATATGCATTATCTTTCCAAGTATCCTCCACCTGTTATTTAAATCCATATATAGAACACATATTATGATGTTTATCAAGGATTTATATGGAAATTTTTTTTTAATCAAACAAAAATAAAACTTACATGTTTTTTTAACCAGCTTGCATAAGTTTTTTCTCCAAGCTCAATTAATTCATTTTCGCTCAGTCCAGGATTAGCCGCAATTAAACTCTCATCAAATATCCTATATAAAAACCCAGGAGGAGTAAATACACTGTTTATATCAAATTTCATACTAAAATATATATGTGTATATTAATTTTTCATACCTTTCAAATGGTCTTAATTGATCGCAGTTCCGCAAAACATATGTATGTGCGATATGGTAATCTTCATCTCGGAGCCATGTTTCTTTTTCTTTACCACTTCCCCTTCCAGGCTCAGAAAATATATCTGGAATTGCTTCAACCATAATTTGGGTATCCGATCAGATATCGGTTTGATTCTGGTACTATATAATACCCATGGATATCAAATATTTTACCCATTGGGTGATTTGTTTTATACCCAATATCAATCGGGTACGGGTATTGTGGATCAATTGGTTTGGATTTTCGGGTTTGGGTTAAAAGTCGCTGACCTACTTCTTCGTAACAGATATATAAACAATGAAACAGAAATAACATAAACTAAACTAAATTGAAAAGATAAAAAAATGTATTATTGCGCTGTTGCTATTTTTTTTTCTTGATGAAAACATAACGTGCCATCGCGCAAATACGCGGTTAGTCCACTAGTTGAGAAATATAAGTATTGACATTTTTTACAAACAAGAATTGGATCTAAGGATATTCATGTAATTTAACTCAACGGTCGCGTGGGTCTCTCAGGTCCGTTATCACCTTAATCACACCCGTTGATACCATTTCATACATACATTACAAATACAAAACAACCACGCAACTATTATTATCACACAACTCGTATCTAGTTTTGTATCTTTTTAATACTAACTTTTAAAAATTCAACAAATTTCACAAATCCTTTTTTTTGGAAGGGATCAGCAGCTGTGTCGATCTTAACGTCTGGGGTCGTTGACATGTGGAATCTTCTCCAACTCGAAGCTTCATTTCACGTGGCTACGGGCACCGTCTTCCTTAGGAGTAATGCTGATGGTTAAATTGAGCGACTCGTAGTTCCTCGAGATATAAGTGCCCGTCGTTCTTATTGTTGCACTATTATTATCCCAATCCTCATAATCAACATCCACGTAAGCTTTTGATATGATACATAAAAAGAAAAATAATAATTAGAGGTTAAATCGAGAAATTTGATGAATCAGTGAGATGTATAAGTCAATGAAAATTACCATAGCCTTTTAATGAGTCAATGAAAGCTTTAAACAATTCGTCATCTGGGGACTTAACGTCAAACTCAACAGATCGTCTCGCCGGAGAAGACGACCTAGAATTGCATGGATTCAATTCGAATCGCCTGTGGTGCTCGCGAGAAAGACGGATTCTGTCGAGCAAAGGGATGAGAAGATACAGCGGCGGAGGAGGTTTGATTCACCGAAAACGCCGCAGTAAGAGGGATTTTTTTTTTCTTTTTCTGGAAACTGGAGCCAAAAGCGACAAAGGATTTGTCGTGATGGAGAAGAGGGTTCTTTTGTTGACTGGGCTATCAGAAGCCCAAGGTGGAGTTGGTGGTGATTGTGGGCTTCTTGTTAAACTCTTATGGGCCTCAGTCAATTATGGCCCAATCCGAAACAGCTGAACATGTGCTTTTTCCTTCTTCCTTGTTCGGTTCCTACAAGAAAAAAGGAACAATTGAATTAAGGAAAAGTTCCATAAAGAAGAAAGGAAAATCGGAGAAATGTTTGACTATGGCCCTGTTCGTTTGGTAATCGCCAGCGATTGCGACTACGACTACTGCTGCGACTGCGATTTAACAATCGCGGGATGCTGTTCGTTTCTCAGTCGTGCGATTGGTCGTGCGATTTTAAAACTCAGTCGCGTGTTTTAAAATCGTGCCGTTAAATAAACGCTGCGACTAAACTTTAAAATCGCTGATCGCCGCGATTGATCGTGCGATTGGTCGCAACACCTTGATCTTGAGGCCCTGCGACTGCCAAACGAACAGGCCCTATATAAGGAGGCATCCTCTCTCACTCTAAGGGATCCCAAAATCAGAGAAGCAAAAGAGACATACATAAAAATAAGAGAGAAGAAACTTTCGTGTGAGAAAGAAAACAAAGTTCAAATCTTTGTGTTTCTAAGTGTGTATTTCTCGGAGAATAACACAGAGATTTAAATCTTTTTTATGTGTTATTTATAAGTGTTGTTTCTGTGTTATTTTTAAGTGTTGTTCAAATTTTTTTTCATCTAAATTGGAATACTTAATAGATTTATTTTTTTTTTTCTAGAAAAGGACATGGGTTGATGCCAATTCGATGAATTGAAAATAGTTTTGACTAACTAAGGAGTTTCACGAAATAAAAAACAGCAAACTATTCAAGTAATCGCTCATTCCTAGGAAAGACAGGGGATGAGAATCACTAATCCATGAATTGAAAAAACCAACAACTATCTCCGAATCCACTTCAATAACCAGCCGCGGTATGCGTTTCTCCACATAAATTATTTTATTATAACTAAATAGCAGTACCGATTTTAAAATAAAACATAAAAACAAATCCGATTTAAACGGAGAGAATTATCAAATGGATATTGTCACAAATTAAGCAGAACCGGCGGGTAAGGTTTGCAGAAAATTTTCGATACTCAAAACAAGTGACCCCTGAGAGACAAATCTCCTGTGCTCTCATTGACGACTCTTCTAACGATCGATTTGCGTACGTGCTGGACATCCTCAGCAATCCCACCAAAGGCCAAGACCTTAAACGTGATGTAGAAAGTTGCATTTTTGGCGTTGAGTCTCTCATTGGTCAGCTCCATATCTCCATTACTAGTTTCCATGGCTACTCTCACAATCTCCAACTTGGAGAGATCCTGCAAGAGAACCAGTTTTGAAACCAAATGAATAGGGATTTACATGTGAAACTCATGGTATGTAGTATATACAAAAGAAAGACTTACAACATCTAAAATTGTCATATCATGTTTACGAACAGCAAGTTCCAGATACACACGAATCGAATCAAGCAACTCGGATCCGTTCACCTGCATGATATTGAATGCCTCATCTGTGGGCCAAAGAGGGAGTGCTAGACGCACCACATAGTCACCCTGAGGTGGGAAATGCTTAGAGGTGGTGTCTCCTATATATGCAACATTATTCAATCAGCAAAGTGAGATTCATAATCGACTTGACTTCGAACAATATAATGCACCAACTCACCTTTAAGTCTAGCCACAGAACAAGTCAAATCCAAAGAGCCAAGACACTTTTCATTAACCTGAACTTGGAAGATTTTCATCGAACCGCGGCTATCTGTATCGCATGCAGCCAAAGTTATGTAGTAAGAGGACACAAAATGCATCACCTTGTTGAATTTGATTAGACGCTGGAACTCGAAGTTTGTCCCCTGGAAAAAGAGAAATTGATCAATGTGTGTTTGTTCAAGAGATCAATCCAGGAGACTAGTTATTTGTTTTTACTTTTTACCTCCTTCATATTGTAACGCTGAAGCCCCACCCTCGCATAAAGGTCGACCAAGGGATCGTAACTTTCGTAGAGCATCAATCCATGCATCATACCTCGTACTGGTAGGACGTCCTCGATATCGAAGCACTATCAGCAACAAAAATTGACAAATAAACAAATAAACTGATCAAACTCTCTAGTTTAACAAATAATTAAGGAGATGAACATGAGTCGTAGATGACACTTTATGCCGATTTTATTAAGGAGATGAAAAAATTTCAATCATCGGATTCAGTTCACTCCGCCAGATCCACAACCATCGATCAAACTCTAAACATATAAACAAGGAGATGAAAGAATTACATACATCGGATACTTCAACTTGACGCCAGTACTCATTCACAGCACGTGCATACTCCTCGTCCATCACAGGCCGAAACGTCGTCATATTCTCCTCCTCGTCAAACGAAAGGTTGCGGTTCGACATCTCCGGCGGGTGGATGCTTTTTTTCTTTCTATTCTCTCAATTTTGGTTCATCTGCTGCGGATGTATTTATACCTTCTTTGTTTTTTTTTTTTCTCTTTCTCGATTTTGGTTCATTTAACATTTTTAACGTTATTTAATTTGTGAATCTCTCTGTTCAATTTTTATTTTAAATTATAAAAAAATTCAATAATGTTTTCAAAATACTCAATTACATCTGAAATACTCTATTATATTATAGGGAGATTTGGTTTAACATTCCAAATCGTTTATAGAAATTGAAAAATAACTTATGTTCTCAAAATTTTGAAATCATTAATTAATAATCTTTGAGAATTAATAGTTATATTTATTTATTATTTTTTTTTTTAGGATAAGATACATTTTAATATTATGTTAATGCTTTAAATGTAAACTAAATTTTGGAAAATTAAATACATGATTTTAAACAATTTTTTAATAATAATTTACATATAGATACACACACATATATATTCAATCTTTACAAATTCCAAATATCTACACCATTTTATATGAAAAAGTTGAATTCACATTTCACTTTTGAAAAAAGAAAATACAACACACGTTTTATGTATTAATTAAAATTTAGATTTTATAGACAAATTTTAATATTACATAAACAAAACAAACAAAAAAATTACAGTAAAACCTCTATAAAGTAATAAACTAATAATGTTGGAACTTTAAAAATTTATTATATTATAGAAATATTACTTTATCAATATATTAAATATTTATTAATTTATAAAAATATTCTTTTTAGTTCATAATCTTCTAAAATTTCTCTCCATATGATAATGTTTTAAGAATTTAGAGAGAGAAAATATATGTTAATATGACATGTATAAACTTGAAACAATGATTAAGTCTTTTGGATATCGTACTAAAATTTATATTATTAACTTATTTAAATATTTATATAAACTTTAATAGATGATAAAAATTAAAAGTTTAGAATACATTATATCTACTAATATTGATAATGAATTTGAAAATAGTATAATATATTTAAACATAAACCAAATAAATAATGTGTTTAGAATATATTTAGCAATTTTATATGCATATTAAAATTGCATTATGAGTTTTTTATACAATAAAAAGTTAGAGATAAAATTAAATTCATAATCTAATAAATATTATCAGGCATATATGTATAGTTTTATATAATTATTACTTTAACTTATCTTATCATCTTATCACATATTGCTTATTTTTATACTGGCCCGAGTTGGGACCGGATAAATTTATTATATTATAGTGATTATTACTTTATCGAGTATCTTATTATATAAAGTTGGAAGCGCGCGACGTGATTGTGAAACATATAATTTTTATAATTCATAGGATCGAGATATGTGTTATTATTAACTATACTCATATTGAGATCTTGACATGTGTATTGGAAAATAAAAAAGTAAAAACTAATTAAAAATGTGTTAAAAAGGAGAAAAAATATATTTTCCATATTGTAACGGTAAAAGGAAAAAGGCAGATAATTAGGGATTTATTGCCATATATATATATTTTACACTAATGAAAATATTATTAGTATTATAAATCCGGTTGAACCGGTTAGACCAGGTTAATTTGTGACTGAAACGTTTTTCCGGTTCATTTTCCGGTCCGGTTTTAAGAACATTGGTTTTCGAATTAAAATAAAAAAAAAAACTATAATTACATGTTTTATGTTTTAGATCATTTCGGATGCTAAACCTTTGGGTTTCACAATAATGTAGGAGGAAGATGACTAAGAAGTTGGTAGCACAATATAGAAGACTCCAAGGATCTCACAAATGTTTTATATCTTCTTTTCTCTTAAAATGTTACCGAGTCAGGTTAAATTGGGTCTTACACTACAAGAAATATACCGTTATTGCGACGGAAAACGGAGTCGCAATTCCGTCGCAAATGTCAATTTGCGACAGAATTGCGAGACCCGACTTTCCGTCGCAAATCTTTCGTCGCAAAGACGATTGCGTCGCAAAATTGCGACGGAATCAAATTCTGTCGCAACTTTGCGAGGAAGATATTTCCGTCGCAAGATTGCGACGGAATCATATCCGTCGCAATTTTGCGACGGTATTGCGAGGAGATATAGTTCCTCGCAATTTGCGACGGAAATATCTTCCTCGCAATATTGCGACAGTATTGCGAGGAACTGAGTTCCGTCGCAATATTGCGACGGAATAATTTCCTAGCAATATTGCGACGGAACTGAGTTCCTCGCAATATTGCGACGGAACTGAGTTCCTCGCAATATTGCGACGGAACTGAGTTCCTCGCAATACTGTCGCAAAATGTGGTAATTGTTTTTTAATAAAAATAAATAAAAAATAATATGAAAAATGAAATTGATAATTAAAAAAAATTATGAAATAAAATAAAATTTAAATAAAATTCAAATTCAAATATAATACAAAATGCGGAAAAAAAAAGTTCGAAAGTAACATAGAAAAAAGGTTCAAACATAAACTAAAATTCCGTCGACGGAAAACCGCCCGTTGATGTATCTGCTCCGCTGGTTCCGGTTCCGTCCTGGACTTGCTGCTGGTCAGGATAATAGCGCCTCATAATTTCTTTGAGTTTCGGATCCTGAGTGCCCAAGTAGTCGAACATCTCTTCGTAGCACGCTAGTTTCGTCTCGTTGCCGTCAATTCCTCCTTTATCTCCTCAACCTCGTGGGGATCCTGAAACCGATTTGAATCGGTACAACGAACATAACCGCTCCTAGTATCGATTTGGGATTGGAGAGAACCAACCCCCCTAATTTGCCCATTTTTACGAGGTGCGGTCTGAAACAAAGAAAAGTTAAATTAAACGAATTTATAAGATAATATATATATGAATTGAATTAATTTGAAATCAAAATATAAAAAAACTTATCTCCCCAAAAACCTTGTTCCTAATTGACGTAGACAGCTCAGACGAGCCAGAAGCGATGCTGTCGGGATCATCATTCTGAGTCATTTCTTGAAGCTTCGAATTAACATCGTTGTAAAACTCCTCAGAATCTTCATTCACGAAAGTGCCATCTGGGTTCCGCTTTGTGTACGCAAGAACCGCCAGCAAATCCGTCTCTGATTCCCCTTTTTCCTCGGCCTCAAAAAAAAAAATTTCATTTGATAAGAATAATAAAAAATAAATGAACTAACTAATATAAAAATAATAATAATTAGAAAATAAACAAAACTTACGAGCATTCGACCTCGGGATCTGAATGAAGTACGGCCGGATCGATGTGTAGAGTTTTTACTCTTCAATCGAGCCGACTTGCTGTTGACACTCCTGGCCTGGTGATCAGGATCCTGCCAAAATGCAACTAAACCATCCCAAACATTTTTGTCGAACCAGCAAGGCATTGCATCATCTCTTTTTTTAAGCCACGACTGCTTCCACCGTGAGACCATATCAGGCAACCGCTGTTTGACTTTGTTTCTGAACTCTTTGTGAACCATTCCGGTAATGCCAGCGTCCCAATGATACTTACGCTACATCAAAAACATAAAAAAATAATAAATTTGTATTAGATGAAAAGAAATGAATAAAAATTTAAAAAATTAAATTAAACTCATAAATAAAACTTACCGCGAAGGTACTAAACCAACGGTCGAGGATGTACTCCTTTATATCTTTCCACCGGGCATGAGGTTCTTTGAAATCTTTTTCAAATATTTCCGTCACTGCGGAAGCGACGGATGGATCATCAGTGAACCTGTAGAAATAAATTTGGAAGTTAAATTTATAAAATGTAAAACATTAAATACAACAAAAACTAATAAAAAAAATATATACTTACCAGAAAGTGTTCACCGGACGGTGTGGATGAAGATGAGGAAGGAGATCATGACCAGACTCACATAAAATGTCCGTAATAGACGCATACAATGCGCCTACGTTGGCCTCAATCATGTCCGCATCTGCGTCGTGCGGAACATGTGGAGGCGACTGGTGAGCAGGTGGAGACGGAGACCGTGCCCGCTGTCCCGTAGAACCATGGGAACTAGAACTCGGGGGAACAGAATGCAAACCCGAACCACCACGGGAACGACCACGTCCATGAGAACCATGTGAACCACCATGTCCTCGAGAACCGTGTGAACCACCATGTCCACGAGAACCGTGTGAGCCGCCTCCTCCCCGACTCACGTAATCCATGTAGCTGTTTGGATCATCCATCTGCAATATATATACAATAATTACATAGAAACTTAGAATAAAAAATAAATAATAATTATTCTACAAATAAAAAAAAAAACAATTACCAATCTTATGGAAACAATAATATCCGAAAAAAAAATTCTAATTATCTCACAATTGCATAAAATTACTCAAAAAATTATTCCAATAATATAAAATTTTATGTCCAAATAATTACAAGTTTGACAACATTAGATTAAACCGTCGAACCCTAAAATAAATTCTAATTATCTTCCCCACAAATATCAAAATTCTAAAAGATTTAGTAACAATATGTATTAATCAAAACAATACTACAATCTATACTTTTCAATCTTAGATCTAAATTTCTCTATCCTAACCATCTATCTAACAATTTCTAAAAAATTTGCAATAGAAAAAAAAAAAAATTGATTACCGTGTTCACGGTGGCTGAGCGACGTGAGGCGGATCTGCGGGGCGGAGGCGCGTCGGCGGAGGCTGCGGGGCGGAGGAGCGTGCGGCGGAACTGCGGCTGGGCGGGGCGGAGTGGCGTCGGGCGGAGGCAGCCGGACGGAGGCTGCGGGGCTGGTTTCGGGCGGAGAGATCTGCGGGGCGGAGCTGCGGGGCGGAGTGGCGTCGGGCGGAGGCTGCCGGACGGAGGCTGCGGGGCTGGTCGCGTCGGGCGGAGGAGCGTCGGGCGGAGGAGCGTCGGCTGACGCTGCGGGGCGGAGCTGCTGGGCGGAGGTTTCGGGGCGGAGTGGCGTCGGGCGGAGGCTGCGGGGGCTGCGGGGCTGGTCGCGTCGGGCGGAGAGCTCTGGAGGTAACCGACGGCGGCTGAATCGCAGAAACGGCGGCGGCTGAACCGGGAAGACAGCGGAATCGCAGAAACGGCGATGAGCAAGGACGGCGGCGCTGATATAAAAATTAGGTTTGCGTTTTTTGCGTTTTCGCGAATTGGAGAAGTGAGTTATATAGATCTTAAATTCCGTCGCAATTCCGTCGCAATATGGCGATGGAATTGCGACTGATTTGCGAGACAAAAATTAAATCCGTCGCAAAACCGTCGCAAATTTGCGATGTCTTTGCGACGGAATCGATCAGGAAACCCTAAAACTAAAGCCGTCGCAAAACCGTCGCAAATTTGCGACGGCTTTGCGACGGAATCGACCAGGAAACCCTAATCTGAGGATGTGTATCTCGAAAAAAGGTCATTCCTCGCAAACTACTCGCAAACTTACGACGGATTTGCGATGGATTTATATTTGTTCTCGCAAAACCGTCGCAATATTGCGAGTAGTTTGCGAGGGAATTAGCTTTTCGTAGCGATTCCTTCGCAAAGCCGCCGCACTGTTGCGACGGAATTGCGAGGAAAACATATATTTAGGGCTTACATTTTAGGGTTTAGGGTACGGGCTAATAAAGATGGTTTATACTAAATATATATTCTTATTACGCCGTCAATATGAATATGAATATAGCTATTGAACATTCGTACATATGTTTATTATTATTGGTCGTTCAGAGAAACCGTCGCAATTGTTTAATATACCGTAAGCATAAATGAACTTGATACGTAAGCCGTCGAAGAGAAACATATTTTTTCTAGTAAAGAGCTTTTATGTTTGAATTATATATTATAAAATAAGTTTATATCACCGTAAACGCTTCTTATTCGAAATATGATACCCTAAACCCTAAAACTTAGTACTCCCTCGCAAATCCGTCGCAATATTGCGACGGATTTGCGATGGAAATTATCTATTCTATCGCAAAACCGTCGCAAAGTATATTATCCGTCGCAAAGCTGTCGCAAATATTGCGAAGGATTTGCGATGCAAAATGTTATTTCCCTCGCAAATCCGCCGCAAGTAATATCCATCGCAAAACCGTCGCTATTTTGCGATGGATTTGCGATGGAAATGATCTATTCCGTCGCAAATTCATCGCAATTTTGCGTCAGATTTGCGACGGAATAGTTGATTTCCCTCGCAAATCCATCGCAATTACGGCCATGAATAAAAAAAAATTACAAAATACAATAATCTAACAATCAATCAAAGTTATGTTCAACATCATTTTCAGATATGTAAGAGTTTTCACTATGCTCCCGTTCATCATCATCTGTAGGAAGCTCCTCGAACTCATCGCACTCTCCATCTTCACTTGAATCGTCAACGATGTCTTCTACTTCTATGTTCGCGGGATCAACGTGTACGATATTTTCAATGGATTCAATCGGGTTTGATACTTCCGCAACTCTATCATGCTGCATAGCCACATCATTGTCTAAACCAACTACACAACCTCTTGGATTGACCTTTATGACCGATAACCAAGTCTCTCGTTTTTGCCTAATTCGAGGATAAGGAATGAAACACACTTTCTCTGCCTGCGATGCAAGGATGAAGGGTTCGAACTTGGAAAACTTCGGGTTTGCATTTACGTCGGTAACACCTAACGACTCGTTTATGCGAACCCCTCGACCAAGTGTCGGATCATACCAATCACATTTGAACATAACACATTTCAAGTTGATGATTCCTGGGTAGGTAACCTCGATGATCTCTTGTAAAACTCCATAAAATTCGGTTTCGCCTGGGACATGAATACCATAATTTGCGGTCGACTTCCGCATGCCATGCTTGTACGTATGGAATATGTACCCGCGAGTGCAGTACATTGGTGCCGAAGTGATCTTCCCTATTGGTTCGTGAACAATCTCATGCAACCATAAAGGTATTTGTTCCGGATGATATCCATTTGTCACCTATAAACAGATATACAAATTCGCACACATTAATTAAAAATTGTCTAAGTTTAATTTGATATTAATTATGTAATTAGTTTAAATAGATTTTATTTGAAGAGCGCTTACATAGTATTTTAACCATCCAGCAAAATCACGTTCTTTGTACAACTCGTACTCATGTTCTTGTCAATCAGGATAAGTCTGTCGGATCTGATTATCAAAAATGCTGCACAAAAATCCTCAAGTTATATATATATACATAGAGAAAAACATATGAAAATTGACAAAATAAACAAGGTACCTCTCAAATTGGTGCACTTCGTCTAGATTACGCAATATGTAATTGTGAGCCGCACTCCAATGTTTATGGTCCCACGAATCTTCCTTCAACTTTCCAGCAAGTCTGTCTATTTCTTTGAAGATGTTGGGGACAACATGCCTATATGCAGGTGCAACGCCTCCATCATCGTATCGTTTCGTAGCGGTTCTTCTTGTTCTCACATTTGGGCTAAAATAATAAGACGCGAAGATAGATGTTTCCTCAGTCAAACTTCCTTGTACGATAGATCCCTCAACTTTCGCAAGGTTTTTCGCCTTTCCCTTCAAGTGTCCCATAAAACGCTCGAATGGGTACATCCACCTGAATTGCACAGGCTCCCCAAGAGCCGCCTCATAAGGCAAATGTACCGGTAGGTGTTCCATCACGTCGAAGAATGAAGGAGGGAAGATTTTCTCCAAGTTACATAGCAAGATAGAAATGTTTTTTTTTGTAACTTCTCTACTCCGTTTTCAGTCAGTGTTCGCATGCACAAATCTCGAAAAAACGCTCCAATACCTTTAATATAATATACACAATAAATAAATCTCGCAAAAATATATTAAATTAGTGATGTACGTAAACTCAATTTAAGGAAATGTAAATACTTGTTTACCTCCAATTGCTTCGTGGACATGAGATGGCAACAGTTCTTGTAATGCAAATGGTAGTAATCTCTGCATGAATACATGGCAGTCGTGGCTCCTCATACCTGAAAATTTTTGTCCTTGCTCTATACATCGTGAGAATTTAGAAACATATCCATCTGGAAATTTGACATCTAAAGCCACCCAGTCGAACAGAGCTCTCTTCGAATCCGCAGATAATCGAAAGTTCGGAATTGGTTGTTTGCCGTCTCTAGTAATATGCAGCTCGCTTCTTTTGCATATTTCTGTTAAGTCCAGCCTCAATTTCATATTGTCTTTGCTTTTTCCTTGGACATTCAAAATAGTGTGCATGATGTTATCAAAAAAATTCTTCTCGATATGCATAACGTCAAGATTATGTCGCAAGAGGTGATCCTTCCAATACGGGAGTTCCCAGAAGATACTCTTTTTGTGCCAGTTGTGATCCTGAGTATATCCGTCAGGCATGTTTGCGGTGCAATGCCAATTGCCTCCACGTTTGCATGTTTCCTCAGCACCATAATAATCGATCTGATCAAGCAAATCCTGTCCCGAAAGATAATCCGGAGGGGGAGCACGGACAACCTTATTCTTCATAAATAATTCCTTATTCTTTCTGTACTTATGATTGATAGGAAGAAAACGACGGTGACAATCAAACCAACATGGTTTTCTTCCATGCCTCAGCTGAAATGCTTCTGACCTATTCAAACAGTGTGGACACGATAGTCTTCCGTGCGTAGTCCACCCTGACAACATTCCATATGCTGGAAAGTCACTAATCGTCCACAATAATATTGCGCGCATGTTGAAGTTTTGTTGCTGCGAGTAATCAAACGTGCAGACTCCGGAATACCACAACTGTTTCAATTCATCAATCAAAGGTTGTAGGAATACATCAAGGGATCGCTTCGGATGCTTAGGACCTGGCACTAAAATAGTTAGAAACAAAAATTCCCGTTGCATGCACATTGCCGGCGGAAGATTATATGGCGTCAATATGACGGGCCATAGCGAGTATTGTCTCCCTGACATACCAAATGGACTAAATCCGTCTGTGCATAATCCTAGATAAACATTTCTGGACTCATTAGCAAAGTTTGAATGTACCGTCTGAAAGTGTTTCCAAGCCTTTGCATCTGAGGGATGTGTAATCTCTCCATCTTGTGTGGAATGTTCTGCATGCCATCTCATTGACGCTGATGTCATCTCCGATTGGTATAACCGTTTCAATCTTTCAGTGATTGGCAAGTACCACATACGTTGGTAAGGGACCCGTCTCCTTCCGGTAGTGGGTTTGTATCTCGGCTTCCCACAATATCGACATTCTTGCACCTTATCATCATCTTTCCAGAAAATCATGCAATTGTCAATGCATACATCAATCATTTCATAAGGAAGCCCAAGACCCGCAACCAACTTCTGTATTTCATAGTAATTACCAGCAGAAAGATTATCTGCCGGTAAATACTCTTGAAATAGTCCAGCCCACTTATCCATGTTACTTTCGCTGCTGTTATCTTCACTTTTAATTGTCATCATCCTAGCTGCTAATGACAATCTAGATAAACCCTCTCTACACCCATCGTATAGTGGTTGATTTGCAGCGTCTAACATATCATAAAACTTTTTTGCTTCAATGTTGGGTTATTCCACCATATCTTCCCCACGATTATCAGCAAAAGCATTCGTAGTTTCATGAAATGCATCTGTAACCATATCATGAAACCTATTTTCTTGCGGAAACCCTCCATCATTTCCCAATATATCGTGATGATGACCATAATCATAGCTAGCGTTATAATTATGTTCCTCACCAGCTACCCCATGACTCGAACCACTATTCCCCGCCTCATGAAAAGTAGTATTATAATGATTTTCCCCATGAAAATACCACACATAATAATTGGATACGAATCCTCTATTAAATACATGTCTTTTAGCAATTTCAATATCGAGATATTTCTTGTTCTCACACTTCTTACAGGGACAAAATATTTTACCATTTTCCAATGACCGTGGTTGGTTTTGTGCTTGGTAAAAGAATCCTCGTAATCCGTCAAGAAACTCTTTCGTCACTTCACCGGTCTCTGGATCTCTTTGATTGTACATCCAGCTTCGTAACTCGTATATTCCGTAACTCATTTTTTTTTTCAAATATTTTCTCTTTTTCTCTCTTCTTTCGTTTTTTTTTTTGTGAAATTTGTTGAATTCACGTTGGCTATTTATAGAACTTGGAAAAAATTTTCCTACGGAATTGCTACGAATTTGCGAGGAAAAATAAAATAACTTGCGACGGATTTGCGAGGAAAAAAGATTTCCGAAGGATTTGCGACTGAATTGCGAGTAACTTGCGAGACATATGCGACGGAAACATTTCCTCGCAATTAGTTAGGTAAACTTCGTTTACCACGTGTTGCACCTAACTCGGGGATGTCGGCAAACAGCACTCCGTCGCAATTCCGTCGCAATTTTGCGATGGATTTGCGACGGAACTTATTGCGATGGAAAATTCCGTAGCAAATCCGTCGCAAATATCTCCTCGTCGCAATTCCCTCGCAATATTGCGATGAATTTGCAACGGAATTTATTGCGAGGGAAACTTTTGTAGCAATTCCGTCGCAACATTGCGATGCTTTTAAAAACTCGCAATTCCTTCGCAAATTTGCGATGGAATTGCGATGGAACAGTTTTCCTCGCAATGTTGCGACGGATTTACGATGACTTAAAGATCCGTCGCAAAGTTGTCGCAATATTATCGCAAATTTGCGACGGAAGTTATTTCGTCGCAACGTTCCGTCGCAATGACGCTGTTTTCTTATAGTGTTATTTTTTTTTAACGTTACTACCAGTATCTCCCACTGATTCTACGGGTAACGGAAAAAAAAAAGTGGTTTGATACAAACATGCAGATTGTAACCTCAAATCAATTCAATATTCAAACGGATTCCAATGTTCATAAAACAAAAGAACCCCACACCAACCTCAAGAATTACAAATCCAAGATAAGAATTCCTTGAGAGAAAATGAAGAACAAAAAAGAGAAAACAAATTGCAACAATTGTGATAATGATCCACTTTCTGTTAGATGTCCCTTTAATGCAGAATCTTCTTTTAATCTTGATTGTTGATTCCTACATTAAACCACAGCCGTCCGATTAACCGCTTCCCAAATCACTTTTACTATATCAAATCCTCCCCTCCCAAGAAACCAAGTCCTCATGGTTGAAATGTCGGATACTTCTGCGTCAAATCCAACAGAAACTCCCACGTAGCTTCACTCGCATCCTCGTTACACCATTTCACCAGAACCTGAGTCACAGCTCTGTTATGGCGCTTGACTGTTCGACGTTCTAAGATTCTTTTCGGTTCCTTGGTTAACATGTCGGGAATGACAGTAGGGAGTTGAGTGCTGACCACAACCTCGCCGACGCGTAACTTGAGCTGAGAGACGTGAAAAACCGGATGGATTCGACTCGTACTCGGCAACTCCAGCTTGTACGCAACTTTCCCACAAGTATCAAGGATCTTATACGGGCCATAGTATTTGGGTGCAAGTTTCTGATTGACTCGCATTATCACAGAGCCTTGTCGATACGGTTGCAGCTTCACGTAAACAAAGTCTCCAATCTTAAAGCTTCTTTCAGAACGTTTCCGGTTCGCCTGATGCTCCATTCGATGATGAGCGCGCAACAAGTGAAACTTCAGGATCAGCAACATATTCTCACGCTCGTGTAAATTGTTAGCCACGACAGACTGACCAAAGACTGCCTCATAAGGTGTCATCTAAGCAGAGCTATGATAGCTTGTGTTATACCAGTATTCAGCAAGAGGCAACCACGTACTCCATAAATGTGGTCTGTCGCTACACATACACCGAAGATAAGTCTCCAAACACCTATTCACCACCTCTGTTTGGCCATCACTCTGCGGGTGATATGCGCTGGAATAATTCAATGAGACTCCCTGCAAGGTGAAAAGCTCCCTCCAAAACTCACTCAAAAATATTGCATCCCTGTCGCTCACAATGGAAGTAGGTAGTCCATGTAACTTGAAAACATTATCCAAGAAGAGTTGAGCAACAGAAAGAGCCGTGTAAGGATGAGCTAAAGCCATAAAGTGTGCTGCCTTAGTCAATCTGTCAACCACCACAAAAATCACGGACTTTCCGGAAGAAAGAGGGAGGCCATCTATGAAATCCATAGAAATATCTGACCAGATCGTAGTCGGGATAGGCAACGGTTGAATTAATCCGGGAGAAGCCGCTGTATCATACTTGCATTGTTGGCACACCGAAAAATTGCGAATATAGCTTTGAATATCTTTAGACATTCCTTTCCAGTAAAATATGCCTTTAACACGCTGATGTGTAGCATCACGTCCGGAATGTCCTCCAATTCCTGAACAATGTAGCCATTCTAGGATAGCATTTTTCATTGAAACATCAGCCGGGACGACAATCTTGCTCTTCCTCCGCAATATGTCTCTGCTCCATGAAAATTGTTTCTTTGTTTCAGGCTTAGTCTGTAGGTCGGAGATGATAGACTGGACCCAAACATCACCCGCATAACCATCTTGAATCTGTTTCAGCAAATCACACTCCAAAACTGATAATGCCATGTGTAATATTTCAGAACCATCAACTCTTGATAAAGCATCAGCCACCAGATTCTCCTTTCCCTCCTTGTACTGAATTTCGTAATCGAACTCCAACAATTTGGGAAGCCATTGCTGCTGAATTGGAGTGTTTAATCTCTGTTCCAGTAAGTACTTTAAGCTCCTCTGATCAGTTTTTATCACAAAATGCTCATTGAGCAAATAGTGACGCCATTTTTGAACTGCAAAAACTACCGCCAATAACTCCACTACAAGAAAACATGCATTTTGCGACGACGAAAAGCGTTGTTAAATCGTTGGTAATGTGCATTTACGTCGGATTTGCATCGAATTTCAAATCGTCGGTAAGCGATCGATGTTAATTAGAAATCGTCGTAAATTCGATGTTAAACAGCGATGAAAAAAATTCGTCGTTAATTCGACGCTAAAATTCGTCGTTAAAATGTGGCAAAATTAACGACGAAATTACGAGGACCATAAACGCGTCGTAATATTTACGACGAATATGCGACGCCTATGAAAATACGTCGGTAATTCGATGGTACATTACCGACGATTTGCCGTCAGATTAATAACGGGTTGTATAAATATGTATAGTTTTATTTCGTCGGTAATTAGTTGTTAATTCGTTGGTATTTTGCGTCGATTTAACGACGTTAATCGTTTATTATTTACCTCAAATTTACGACGAATGGTATTATTGTTTAAAAAAAAAATGAAAAAATATTAAATAATAAATAATATTAAAAAGAAATTCGGAAATGTTTTACAATATATTATATTTTACATTTAATCAAAATCCGGGAGGTCTCTGCGTGCTGCCTGAGCCGTTGTAGCTGCAAAAGCCGCTGTTTCCCGTTGCTCGTCGGTAAGCTCATCTTCCCTTTGTCCGCCTGAACTCTCAGCAGCCGCTGCAGCTTGCCTCCGCCGTCTCTTGTCCGTCATGATCGCTGCAACCTCTGGGTGATTCATAGCCATGATCTCGAAAATGGCGTCGTTCTCTGCACTCTCTAATTGTATATTTTGCTCCAGAGTCGAAATCTTGGCCCTCAATTGAACCGGATCATCCTCAAGACGTCGATGTCGCGGAGCAAATGACGAAGCAATCGGGACATGTTGAATAGAACCCATTCCAATAACTTTCCCCTTATTTTTTGGGGCAACTTACAATTTATAATTATGAAATGTCATGTATATATTTAAAATATGGATATATAAAGAAAAATATGTTTATTTTTAAATATATCACCAAACCTGCTCAAAAATGCGGTCGATCGCCGGGGTTCCCAATTCCACCGATTGCTGACTCGAACCGCCCGGTGATAACTGCTGAGATAATTGTGTTTGCTCCTCTACCACCCTCGCATTGACATCGTTCCATATTTCCTCAGCTCTCGGGGATACAAAAGTCCCGTCTTTCCTGGTAAGCGTGTTCTGAAAAAGTGCCGTCAATGGAGGGAGCACGCCTCCGTTCGTCGCAGCCTATATATCAATTTCATAGTTTGTAGTTACATATTTTAGTTAATCAAAAAATATTTTTATATTTATTATAACTACTAATATAAAGTTAAAATAATAAGAAGTGAAAAAATTACCATCTCTAAACGCCTTCCGGCAAACGGTGTCTGGCCAGCTGTGTGAGGAAGTACGACAGGTCTGCCATCTGCAGCAACCATCAACCGGGAAGCAGAGCACTTCGTGGAGAGTTTGATGGAATGCGGTTGAATCCAGAACCGAACTAAACCATCCCAAACTCCTTGGGCGATGAAGATCGGTTTGGCGTCATTGCCACGTATCTTCCACTTCTTTTTCCAATCAGCAACAGTGTTGATTAAACGCCTCGAAGCCTTCGATTCAAAATTTGCCTTAACCAATTCAGTAAAACCCGGATCCCAATAATATCGTTGCTGAAACAAATATATTTTTACAAATAATTAATAAACAATCCAAGGAAGACAACAATATATAATCTATATAATATATTTATGAAAATCGGCACTTTGCTGTGATTGCGTCGACGGAACAAAGGTTTCCGAACTTGGCTGGCCGCTGCTCTGCCCAACCCCGTCCGGCAAAAAGTGGTGGTATTGGTTTTGACGTGAAGGCCTCATTATCACTGTTACAAACAATAAGATCGATTTCACACTAAAATCAAACAAATTTAGTATAAATTTTACTAACTAAACAATCTAAATTAATTTTCATTAATCCCTAACTAACAATTTTAATAAACAATATTCCACATAATTTATTCCCTACATCCCAAAATAACATAATCAAAATAATTAAGGTTAATTGTAATTAACCTTATGAAATGTGGAGTGGATAGCGAGATGGAGGAACCGGTCGGCGGGAGATTGACGACAGCGGGAGATAGACGGCCGGAGGGAGAGACCCGGGCGGCTGGAAAGAGATGGCCGGCGGGAGAGAGTGGTCGGCGGGAGAGAGTGGTCGGGAGAGAGTGGGCGGGAGAGAGTGGGCGGGAAAGAGTGGTCGAGAGAGAGTGGGCGGGAGAGAGTGGGCGGGAGAGAGTGGGGGGGAGAGAGTGGTCGGGAGAGAGTGGGCGGGAGAGAGTGGTCGGCGGGAGAGAGTGGTCGGTGGGCGGCGGGAGTGTGACGGCCGGCGGGGGAGAGACGGCCGGCGGAGAAAACTAGGGCGCCCGAGATCAATGGAGAGAGACCGCCGGCGGGAGAGAGACGGCCGGAGGGGGAGAGACGGCCTGCGGGGGAGAGACGGCCGGCGGGAGACACTGTCGGGAGAGAGTGGTCGGCGGGCGAGAGAGATCGGCAACCGGTAAGAGGAGAAAAGGATTTGCGAGCAAGTGAAAAGGAAGGAGAAGGGAAACGATATATATGTGTAAACGTCGCCAAATCGTCGCTAATTAGCGACGATTTGGCGACGACACGTAAGTATTGTCGCTAAATCGTCGGTAAATGTTTTCGATAAAATATTTAGTTCCCGCACGCGGAAAATAAAGCTTTATAATTTTGGAGTTGTTAATTCGTCGTTAATTTGCGACGATTTAGCGACGACTATATATGTGTAAACGTCGCCAAATCGTCGCTAATTAGCGACGATTTGGCGACGACACGTAAGTATTGTCGCTAAATCGTCGGTAAAATTTTTCGATAAAATATTTATTTCCCGCACGCGGAAAATAAAGCTTTATAATTTTGGAGTTGTTAATTCGTCGTTAATTTGCGACGATTTAGCGACGACTTCCTCGTACACGTAGTTAATTCGTCGCTAAATGGTTTATAAAGAGATTTAGAAAATAAAGATAAACCTCCTTTGTACGAGGTAACCATTTTTATAACACGATTTCACGTCGGAATTACGAGAAAACGTCGGAAAAACGTCGTTAATATCAACCCTAAGAAACATTTGAATATTTTTTGGATGTTTAATCTTCTTTGGATGTGTACATTTTTAAATATAAATTTATGTATATTTTATATTTTTAGTGATAAACTTATGAATATTTTACATATTTATAAATTTTACATTTTTAGTGGTAAACCCATGGGTAACCTATTACCCTAATGAGTTTACCCGCTAAACCCATATACTATTAGGGTCAACCCATTAATATATATGGGTCAAAAACTCGACCCAAACCCGCCAAATTTTTTAATGAGAAGTACATTTTAATAATGTTTGGATACAAGTGTAACATCCCGGTTTGTGATAAATGAGGATAGACTTAAGAGAATTGATTTGGCTACCTATGTCAACAAAGTGCACTTACCTTTTCGGTCAAAGGCCTATAAGTAACTCCAGAGTTAAGCGTGCTTGGGCTGGAGTAGTGGAAGGATGGATGACCTTCCGGGAAGTGGTCTACGGAACCGTGTGAGTGAGGTCAAAACATGGGGAAAGGTCAGGTATTGATTGTAGGGACAGTAAACAAGTCTTCAGAGCCTCTCACAAAATAGCGCACCGGCCGTCGGACAGGGGTGGGGCCCACGGGCCGAGAGAGAGTGTGGGTGACTAACCGGGATGGGCGGTCGGGGCGTTATAATTTGGTATCAGAGTCAAACCCAGACGAGAATGTGGAGTCAAGTGGAGTGGCCTTAACTCACACCGTCAGGGGGTGACGATCCAGGTGCGCAACGAGGACGTTGCGCGCAGTGAGTGAGGGAGAATTGTAACATCCCGATTTGTGGAGAGGCTTAAGAGAATTGATTTGGCTACCTATGTCAACAAAGTGCACTTACCTTTTCGGTCAAAGGCCTATAAGTAACTCCAGAGTTAAGCGTGCTTGGGCTGGAGTAGTGGAAGGATGGATGACCTTCCGGGAAGTGGTCTACGGAACCGTGTGAGTGAGGTCAAAACATGGGGAAAGGTTGGGTATTGATTGTAGGGACAGTAAACAAGTCTCTAGAGCCTCTCACAAAATAGCGCACCGGCCGTCGGACAGGGGTGGGGCCCACGGGCCGAGAGAGGGCGTGGGTGACTCACCGGGATGGGCGGTCGGGGCGTTATAAACTTATAACAAGAATAGGAGAGAAAAACTGTTTGGATACAAAAATAAGAGATAAAACTGTTTGGATACAAGAATAATAACTTAAATCAAACCGATGGTTCAGTCAAACCAGAAATCGAATCTATTAATTGATCAGGTCGAAAAAAATGGAAATATATTTGAAAGCCCCAAAAAATCCGAAGAACCTAAAAAAATATATATCTATAATATCAAAAATAATCTACAATACTCATTCGGGTAATTTGGGTATCCGATCAGATATCGGTTTGATTCTGGTATTATCTAATACCCATGGATATGAAATATTGCCTTAACTCACACCGTCAGGGGGTGACGATCCAGGTGCGCAACGAGGACGTTGCGCGCAGTGAGTGAGGGAGAATTGTAACATCCCGATTTGTGGAGAGGCTTAAGAGAATTGATTTGGCTACCTATGTCAACAAAGTGCACTTACCTTTTCGGTCAAAGGCCTATAAGTAACTCCAGAGTTAAGCGTGCTTGGGCTGGAGTAGTGGAAGGATGGATGACCTTCCGGGAAGTGGTCTACGGAACCGTGTGAGTGAGGTCAAAACATGGGGAAAGGTTGGGTATTGATTGTAGGGACAGTAAACAAGTCTCTAGAGCCTCTCACAAAATAGCGCACCGGCCGTCGGACAGGGGTGGGGCCCACGGGCCGAGAGAGGGCGTGGGTGACTCACCGGGATGGGCGGTCGGGGCGTTATAAACTTATAACAAGAATAGGAGAGAAAAACTGTTTGGATACAAAAATAAGAGATAAAACTGTTTGGATACAAGAATAATAACTTAAATCAAACCGATGGTTCAGTCAAACCAGAAATCGAATCTATTAATTGATCAGGTCGAAAAAAATGGAAATATATTTGAAAGCCCCAAAAAATCCGAAGAACCTAAAAAAATATATATCTATAATATCAAAAATAATCTACAATACTCATTCGGGTAATTTGGGTATCCGATCAGATATCGGTTTGATTCTGGTATTATCTAATACCCATGGATATGAAATATTTTACCCATTGGGTGATTTGTTTTATACCCAAAATCAATCGGGTACGGGTATTGTGGATCAGTTTGGTTTGGATTTCCGGGTTTGGGTTAAAAGTCGTTGACCTACTTCTTCGTAACAGATATATAAAAATCAAACAGAAATAACATAAACTAAACTAAATTGAAAAGATAAAAAAATGTATTATTGCGCTGTTGCTATTTTTTTTTCTTGATGAAAACATAACGTACCATCGCGCAAATACGCGGTTAGTCCATTAGTTGAGAAATATAAGTATTGACATTTTTTACAAACAAGAATTGGATCTAAGGATATTCATGTAATTTAACTCAACGGTCGCGTGGGTCTCTCAGGTCCGTTATCACCTTAATCACACCCGTTGATACCATTTCATACATACATTACAAATACAAAACAACCACGCAACTATTATTATCACACAACTCGTATCTAGTTTTGTATCTTTTTAATACTAACTTTTAAAAATTCAACAAATTTCACAAATCCTTTTTTTTGGAAGGGATCAGCAGCTGTGTCGATCTTAACGTCTGGGGTCGTTGACATGTGGAATCTTCTCCAACTCGAAGCTTCACTTCACGTGGCTACGGGCACCGTCTTCCTTAGGAGTAATGCTGATGGTTAAATTGAGCGACTCGTAGTTCCTCGAGATATAAGTGCCCGTCGTTCTTATTGTTGCACTATTATTATCCCAATCCTCATAATCAACATCCACGTAAGCTTTTGATATGATACATAAAAAGAAAAATAATAATTAGAGGTTAAATCGAGAAATTTGATGAATCAGTGAGATGTATAAGTCAATGAAAATTACCATAGCCTTTTAATGAGTCAATGAAAGCTTTAAACAATTCGTCATCTGGGGACTTAACGTCAAACTCAACAGATCGTCTCGCCGGAGAAGACGACCTAGAATTGCATGGATTCAATTCGAATCGCCTGTGGTGCTCGCGAGAAAGACGGATTCTGTCGAGCAAAGGGATGAGAAGATACAGCGGCGGAGGAGGTTTGATTCACCGAAAACGCCGCAGTAAGAGGGATTTTTTTTTTCTTTTTCTGGAAACTGGAGCCAAAAGCGACAAAGGATTTGTCGTGATGGAGAAGAGGGTTCTTTTGTTGACTGGGCTATCAGAAGCCCAAGGTGGAGTTGGTGGTGATTGTGGGCTTCTTGTTAAACTCTTATGGGCCTCAGTCAATTATGGCCCAATCCGAAACAGCTGAACATGTGCTTTTTCCTTCTTCCTTGTTCGGTTCCTACAAGAAAAAAGGAACAAGTGAAATAAGGAAAAGTTCCACAAAGAAGAAAGGAAAATCGGAGAAATGTTTGACTATGGCCCTGTTCGTTTGGTAATCGCCAGCGATTGCGACTACGACTATTGCTGCGACTGCGATTTAACAATCGCGGGATGCTGTTCGTTTCTCAGTCGTGCGATTGCTCGTGCGATTTTAAAACTCAGTCGCGTGTTTTAAAATCGTGCTGTTAAATAAACGCTGCGACTAAAATTTAAAATCGCTGATCGCCGCGATTGATCGTGCGATTGGTCGCAACACCTTGATCTTGAGGCCCTGCGACTGCCAAACGAACAGGCCCTATATAAGGAGGCATCCTCTCTCACTCTAAGGGAACCCAAAATCAGAGAAGCAAAAGAGACAGACATAAAAATAAGAGAGAAGAAACTTTCGTGTGAGAAAGAAAACAAAGTTCAAATATTTGTGTTTCTAAGTGTGTATTTCTTTGTGTTATTCTCCTTTTAAATTGGAAAGAGAATAACACAGAGATTTTTTTTTTTTTTTAGAGTTATTTCTAAGTGTTGTTTCTGTGTTATTTCTAAGTGTTGTTCAAATCTTTTTTCATCTAAATTGGAATACTTAATAAATTTATTTTTTTATCTAAAAGAGGACATGGGTTGATGCTAATTCGATGAATTGAAAATAGTTTTGACTAACTAAGGAGTTTCACGAAGTAAAAAAACAGCAAATTATTCAAGTAATCACTCATTCCTATTTGTTTTTTCAATTTAAGAAAATTTGAGAAGAGAAGAATGTTAAATGCAAGTTAAATTAATTAAGATTTATAAGCGCATCACTAACGAGAAGACTACGTTAATAAAAAGAAAACTTTATTTTTTTTTTTGGTAGGAAAGAGGAGACAATGTCTCTCTTAATCTACTATAATAAAAGAGGCTATTTGGGGCTCCTCATTGTGTCCACCTCAGCATCCCAGCTTCCTTCCTCAGAGTGCCACGTGTCCTCTAGCGAATTCGCTTCGCTTATATTTCCTTCCACGCAGGAAGCCCAATAATGCAAGCCCAGATCCCTCTCCCCCGTATCGTTTCCTTCTTCGCTTCCAAGCCCATTTACCTATCACCGATTCATCTTCTTCTTCTGGTTGTCTTCCTCTGCGCGTCGTTTGGCCATTCATAACGCTTTCCGACGCAGTCAAGTTCGCCCCGTCTTCTCTTCTTCCTTTCCGACGCTTCCTTTTCTCCATCCCTTCTGTTTAGCATCATTCATGGGCACTTAATCTATGCCATTTATGGCTACTTCGGTCGGACATCGCTCCCTGCGATTCTATAAAGGCCTCAGCCTTCTAACCCACCGCTTCAGACCTATGTCGTCGTCATCTACAATCTTTTTGTCTTCCTCTCTTCTCATCCGTTCAACTCCTCGAAACTCAACAACACAAGCCAAATCGGCATATGAAGGTTGTTGCTTCAAATGATGAAGTATGCATCTTGTGGCAGGTGGTACTGATGCACACGTTCGGTTATCTACTGGTTTTCGTTGTACCGATTGCATTGAGTGTAATGAACTTGATGTGGTTTGGTAAGATAGTGAAGGGTTTGAAGAAAACTATTGAGAAAAGACAGTGAAGAAATCGTCCTTTTTTTATTTTCTTTCTTTTATGTAGATATCAAAGGTCTTATGAGGAATCTTAGTGTTTTGTACAAATTTAAAAGCAACAAAGATTTGGTTGTTTTCACTTTAAAAGTTAATCACAAATTATGCAAATTTTTATGCATATCCAAATATACACGATCCTTTTCACATATGTAACTGAAAAACAAATATTCCATTATTAACATTAACAAGAAAATCAGATGTTAATTTTGGGGTTATTGTTCGAAATGTGTATATATTCGTAGGTTTTCTTGATCTCTAAATAGTTGACTTGATCTCTAAACTTTTGTAAGTGGTATGCAGGAAAGTCACAGACAGGACAAGAATTTGGGTGCAAGAAGCTCTTTTGGCTGTCCAAACGCACAATTACCTCCAAACGGTTAGGCCTAATACCTCAAAAAGTAACTTGTGTTGAGGCTGATACAGTTTGTGATTTCCATTTTCTAATGTGGATTGAATGAAACAGGGACCAGAACAGCTACACTGCCCAAATCTGCAGAACAATCATGCCCAGAGACAAGTAAGAAGGGACAAGTCGCCGCAGTATCAAGTGAGTGTATCGAGATTTCTCTTTGCTAGCTCTTTCCAGACAGTGCGGTAGGAGCTAGCAACGTCTCCAAACATTTGAAACTCAATTCAAAATTTTCAAGTTTTCAGTGTCGAAAACGAAATCGGGTTATCATAAGATGTATTAGACCTTCTCAATTTGTATATCTTATTAAATAAGCAAAACATGTCTCTCTCCTCTTCTGGACAACATATATTCTCTCCTTATACTTCCAAAAAAGTTGAAATAAACAATGCTGCCTTAGCTTCTGATCCAAACACATCCTTTGGCACCATTTCATGCGTTTGTTTTTTCTAACCTTGCCACTGATAGAGATGAACTGCATTGAAAATTCGTGAAGCAGGTGGAGAAAGGCCATCCCACGTCAGTTAGAACCTAATTTCTCTTCCCATTTCCTTCATTTAAGAACAGAGACGCTGGCTATGGTAACTAAAGCAGGTTAGAATGTCTAGGCTTCATGATTTTCTATTCCCTTAATTATTTATGCTGAATCGACTATTTTCTAGCTTTTTTGTAAGTGGTGAGTATTCTATATATTCCAGCTAACCCACAACTTTAATCATAGTAGAGAAACACGAAGATCTTGAGATGTCTAAGAGCCAAATACCAACATATCACACAGCTATAAAATTATTGTCTTCAAATAAAAACTCATTTTGGTCTACATGGGGAACTAAAACTATCATGGTGAGCTTATGTATATTTCTAAAGTATGATTACATACCAGAAGCTGCAAATGTGATCAGCAGTTTCATTGAAGTGTCAGCGAACCAAAGTACACAATGGGACGAAGTGCAAATATCATCATGCTTGTTAAAAAGTACAAATTTGTTAAAAAGTATCTAAAATTTATTGTTTGTATCAATTGAGAATAAATTTAATCTTTGAAATAATTATAACCATACATAATTATGTTAATGCCATAGAGTATAAAATATAAAATCCCAAACCATACATAATTATGTTAATGCCATAGAGTATAAAATATAAAATCCCAAACCCGCGCGTAGCGCAGGACAATCTCTAGTTTATTTAAAAAATGAACTAGTTAAAGATCGTACAAAACGGGCTCGTGTTGAGCCATCAACATCCTCTGACAACAGCGCTGAGACCTCAGCGGATGCAGATGTAAAAGAATAAAAACCTAATGGAAACGAGAAGGCAAAGTTTGCTAACCCGTCAGCAGCACGATTTGCCTCTCTTTAAGTGTGAGTAACCCGGACTAATCAGTCACTAGAGAAGAAAAGAGAAAGCCATAGCACAAGCGTACTAGAAAAGACAGGAGATGAGAATCACTAATCCATGAATTGAAAAAACCAACAACTATCTCCGAATCCACTTCAATAACCAGCCGCGGTATGCGTTTCTCCACATAAATTAACTTATTATAACTAAATAGCAGTACCGATTTTAAAATAAAACATAAAAACAAATCCGATTTAAACGGAGAGAATTATCAAATGGATATTGTCACAAATTAAGCAGAACCGGCGGGTAAGGTTTGCAGAAAAATTTCGATACTCAAAACAAGTGACCCCTGAGAGACAAATCTCTTGTGCTCTCATTGACGACTCTTCTAACGATCGATTTGCGTACGTGTTGGACATCCTCAGCAATCCTACCAAAGGCCACGACCTTAAACTTGATGTAGAAAGTTGCATTTTTGGCGTTGAGTCTCTCATTGGTCAGCTCCATATCTCCATTACTAGTTTCCATGGCTACTCTCACAATCTCCAACTTGGAGAGATCCTGCAAGAGAACCAGTTTTGAAACCAAATGAATAGGGATTTACATGTGAAACTCATGGTATGTAGTATATACAAAAGAAAGACTTACAACATCCAAAATTGTCATATCATGTTTACGAACAGCAAGTTCCAGATACACACGAATCGAATCAAGCAACTCGGATCCGTTCACCTGCATGATATTGAATGCCTCATCTGTGGGCCAAAGAGGGAGTGCTAGACGCACCACATAGTCACCCTGAGGTGGGAAATGCTTAGAGGTGGTGTCTCCTATATATGCAACATTATTCAATCAGCAAAGTGAGATTCATAATCGACTTGACTTCGAACAATATAATGCACCAACTCACCTTTAAGTCTAGCCACAGAACAAGTCAAATCCAAAGAGCCAAGACACTTTTCATTAACCTGAACTTGGAAGATTTTCATCGAACCGCGGCTATCTGTATCGCATGCAGCCAAAGTTATGTAGTAAGAGGACACAAAATGCATCACCTTGTTGAATTTGATTAGACGCTGGAACTCGAAGTTTGTCCCCTGGAAAAAGAGAAATTGATCAATGTGTGTTTGTTCAAGAGATCAATCCAGGAGACTAGTTATTTGTTTTTACTTTTTACCTCCTTCATATTGTAACGCTGAAGCCCCACCCTCGCATAAAGGTCGACCAAGGGATCGTAACTTTCGTAGAGCATCAATCCATGCATCATACCTCGTACTGGTAGGACGTCCTCGATATCGAAGCACTATCAGCAACAAATTAAAATTGACAAATAAACAAATAAACTGATCAAACTCTCTAGTTTAACAAATAATTAAGGAGATGAACATGAGTCGTAGATGACACTTTATGCCGATTTTATTAAGGAGATGAAAAAATTTCAATCATCGGATTCAGTTCACTCCGCCAGATCCACAACCATCGATCAAACTCTAAACATATAAACAAGGAGATGAAAGAATTACATACATCGGATACTTCAACTTGACGCCAGTACTCATTCACAGCACGTGCATACTCCTCGTCCATCACAGGCCGAAACGTCGTCATATTCTCCTCCTCGTCAAACGAAAGGTTGCGGTTCGACATCTCCGGCGGGTGGATGCTTTTTTTCTTTCTATTCTCTCAATTTTGGTTCATCTGCTGCGGATGTATTTATACCTTCTTTGTTTTTTTTTTCTCTTTCTCGATTTTGGTTCATTTAACATTTTTAACGTTATTTAATTTGCGAATCTCTCTGTTCAATTTTTATTTTAAATTATAAAAAATTTCATTAATGTTTTCAAAATACTCAATTACATCTGAAATACTCTATTATATTATAGGGAGATTTGGTTTAACATTCCAAATATTTTATAGAAATTGAAAAATAACTTATGTTCTCAAAATTTTGAAATCATTAATTAATAATCTTTGTGAATTAATAGTTATATTTATTTATTTTTTTTTTAGGATAAGATACATTTTAATATTATGTTAATGCTTTAAATGTAAACTAAATTTTGGAAAATTAAATACATGATTTTAAACAATTTTTTAATAATAATTTACATATAGATACACACACATATATATTCAATCTTTACAAATTCCAAAAATCTACACCATTTTATATGAAAAAGTAGAATTCATATTTCACTTTTGAAAAAAGAAAATACAACACACGTTTTATGTATTAATGAAAATTTAGATTTTATAGAAAAATTTTAATATTACATAAACAAAACAAACAAAAATATTACAGTAAAGCCTCTATAAAGTAATAAACTAATAATGTTGGAACTTTAAAATTTATTATATTAAAGAAATATTACTTTATCAATAAATTAAATATTTATTAATTTATAAAAATATTCTTTTTAATTCATAATCTTCTAAAATTGTTCTCCATATGATAATGTTTTAAGAATTTAGAGAGAGAAAATATATGTTAATATGACATGTATAAACTTGAAACAATGATTAAATCTTTTGGATATCGTACTAAAACATATATTATTAACTTATTTAAATATTTATATAAACTTTAATAGATGATAAAAATTAAAAGTTTAGAAAATATTATAGCTACTAATATTGATAATGAATTTGAAAATAGTATAATATATTTAAACATAAAAAAATAAATAATGTGTTTAGAATATATTTAGCAATTTTATATGCATATAAAAATTGCATTATGAGTTTTTTATACAATAAAAGTTAGAGATAAAATTAAATTCATAATCTAATAAATATTATCAGGCATATATGTATAGTTTTATATAATTATTATTTTAACTTATCTTATCATTTTATCGTATATTGCTTATTTTTATACTGGCCCGAGTTGGGACCGGATAAATTTATCATATTATAGTGATTATTACTTTATCGAGTATCTTATTATATAAAGTTGGAAACGCGCGACGTGATTGTGAAACATAGAATTTTTATAATTCATAGGATCGCGATATGTGTTATTATTAATTATACTCATATTGAGATCTTGACATGTGCATTGAAAAAAAAGAAAAAAAAGAAAAACTAATTAAAAATGTGTTAAAAAGGAGAAAAAGTATATTTTTCATATTGTAACGGAAAAAATTTAATATTTTAACGGTAAAAGAAAAAAGACAGATAATTAGGGATTTATTGCCATATATATATTTTACACTAATGAAAATATTATTAGTATTATAAACCCGGTTGAACCGGTTAGACCGGGTTAATCTGTGACTCAAACGTTTTTCTAGTTCATTTTCCGGTCCGGTTTTAAGAACATTGGTTTTCGAATTAGAAAAAAAAACTAAAATTACATGTTTTGTGTTTTAGATCATTTCGGATGCTAAAGTGTATATCTTAACCTTTGGGTTTCACAATAATGTAGGAGGAAGATGACTAAGAAGTTGGTAGCACAATATAGAAGACTACAAGGATCTCACAAATGTTTTATATCTTCTTTTCTCTTAAAATGTTACCGAGTCTGGTTAAATTGGGTCTTTTTTATTTTTAACGTTACTAGTAGTATCTCCCACTGATTCTACGGGTAACGGAAAAAAAAAAGTGGTTGTAGAATGTTTAGATGGTTAATGAGAGATTTGCAGCTCGATATGACGATTTTAGCCTTTTTTATTCTTAAGTTTGTTATTATCTTAATGCCCTGATCGATATGACGATGGTTGCTTATTAGACTTGATCTCTAATGAGTTCTCAATACAACATTCATGTTTCATATGCTACCCAGCGTTTACCTTTCGTGATCGTATTGTGTTTGACGATTAACACGCTATTAATCATATCTTTACCTTTTTGTTTGGTCGAATTGACTTTAGTTACAAATGTTTGTAAAATTATTTTTGAAGGCTTTCTTCCAAAACATGTTTGTGAGACTGAAAACATGGAAACATCAAAGCAGCAAGAATAAAATTAGTGAGATAGCTCACGTGTCTGGCTTTATTTTCATATATACAGTAATTAAATATGTACTGGCATGAAGCCCAGAGAAACATGGAAATCTTGTAAACATATGGAATAAAGTCTGACAAAGAAAACCAATTATTTTAAACTTATATTAATTATTATAATAATATTAAGAAGCCTATTATTTGTTCTTCAGAATCTCATCATCCTTTCCATCTGTAGAGCTTTGAACCTCAGACCGCATTGTTTTCCTCCTCATCCCCATCTCCTTGTGTGTGGCCTTTAACTTCCTCTTCTACCTGCCTGTATAAAGATTTGGAACCGGTTTTAGTAACCACTAAAAATCTGATACATATATGCCAAACCCTAGACTTATTGCATATTATCTAATACAATCTTAGAAGACAAAATCTGAAGAGTAAATAATGAACATATAAAGTTCAACAGAGGAACAAGAATGAAATGACTACCAGTTGCACATATATAACCCCATGGCATATTATATATAACCACTATTACAGAGAGCTCCAAAAGCTTAAAGATTTGAAACAAGCGACCTTATTTTGTTACCTTGTTTTGTTCATCTCAGCAACAACCTTGTTAGATGCCAGCAAATTATCATACGTTGTCGGTTCTCTGTAAACCATTGCTTCCGGTTCGCCCTGTCCTGCATATGAATCTGCAATACAAAACAATATGCCCATAAGAGTTTATATATGAGGTGTGTAGATAAAATTTGAAAACAACCATTTGCTATCTTACCCAGATCATCTTTTGGAGGAACATGGAAATCTTGTAAACCTATCAATCCAATGGCTGTGTTATTTTTTGCGATGTTACAGACTTACAGTCTGCGCCTTTGATCGTGGTACTGGTCAGATCGGCAGCGCCATTGTATCCATTTTCAGTGTTTCTTTCCTTTTTATTTGGTTAAAAATAGTATTCGAAATTAGATTTGGTTTGTATGGAATTCTCTGAAAAATTGTCATGTGTCACTTTAGACATATTTAATTCCAAATTCACTCATCTTCATCATTTTAATGAACACAAGACCCATAAAACCAAGGTTTGGTTTCTCTTGTATTATTAATTTTTTACTTCTTACTCTTAATTTTTCATTTCTTAATTTTTTTTCTTCTTTGATTTTTTAATCAAAGCCAGTTTTAAACACAATTTTATCAATCTTAAGAATATGATTTTATAAAATGAATATATATTAACAAAACTTGATAATATTTTGTCATATTTAATATATTTTGCTTATGATTTGCATATATTTTGCTTATATATTATTTTATGTTACCCTTATTTTTGTGAAGTAAATTTTTTATTTTTCTTTTATTTTTATGTAAAAATTAATTTTTTATTTCTTATAAATAATAATTTATCTATTCTACTTATTAAGCTCATTGTTTCAATTATAATTATGAAGTAATTCAATTTTCTCGGTCATTGTTATGATTACGGTCAACGTGGAAACATATGATCTGTAAGTATATTTTGTTTTTCACATGCCTCATATTATCATTGGTTAGTTTAAATATTCCATAAATATTATAAGAATAAAATAGGTTTATACCAAAAAATCTTAATCTATACTATAAAGTTGTATATACTTTGGTTGAACATAAATAATCTGTTGTATATAGTATCAATGTATTATATATTTATTTAATTTCTTTGTTTTTTCTTTTAAACGTGTTTAGTAACTCTTAACTTGATTTGTCCGATATAAATATATGTACAATATCAGTTCATTATTTTTTAAAAAAAATTAGATGATATTTTCCTTAAATAGATATATAAAATAGTTTTTATAACTAAGGTATTAATTTTGCCAGAAACAAAAAAAAAAGAAATCAAGATATAGTATCTGGATTGTGCAACAGAATAATGCAAGCTAATCTGATTTATTTATTTGTTTTAGGTGGATGATTTTACATAGAAAAGTTGCATTATGTTTACATAATCTTTTTCAGGACGCAATGAGGACAATGACGAGGACAGTTACTATGCACTGTTTTACGGAGAGGAGATTGGGGGAAAAAACAGACAAGACTTACGCTGTCGTGGCCTTTGATATGCGCTTGGTCAATAGCTAATATGTAATTTGATACAACACATGCATCGCTTGTTTTATTGCAAGTTGATACGTTGTTGATTGATAAATCGCAAAGAAGCGACAATCATCACTAATCAAAATTTACATAATAAGCTTAAGATATATTCTGTTATGAAATGGTTATATACGAAAACATATGTTTTCTTTTACTTGAATGCACACTGAACGAGATGCTTATTATATACAAAAAAAACTTATAAAGTACAAACCACCAAATTTTTATTTATTCTCAATTCTATTTGTCTTCATGTGGTTTTTTTTAGACAAATCGGTCACCAAGTTATATAATTTCTGAAAAATTAGTCACTAAGTTGGCATGCCTCTATATAAACACGTGAAAACAAGTAACAATTCGACTGTTTCTAAAAGCAATAGCATATCTTTCACTGCGGGAACCCATTTGATAAAAAGAAAGTTTATAGTTTGAAAGAGATACACAATGGTTGTTACTTGTTTTCAAGTGTACGTAATTATTGTACGAATGTGAAGTTTAAATGACCGTTTATGTCTATCAGACGTACTACAATGCCCAAAATTGGATGTATGGAGTCTACAGCAAGAACATCCAAGAGAAAAATGGGAGAAAATATATTCCTTTAATATTTTAGATATTGGTGACCTAAGCATGCAATTTTGGACGCTTGGTCTAGCGGCCGCATACTTTAGAAGGCCTAGGAAGGATGATGACTCCATAGATAATCTGAGAGCAACTTTGTATACCCCAGCCTTGATTTCTCCTTATCCATTGTGAACTCAGTGTTTTGTTTTGTTTGGTTTTTTTTATTTTATTGTTTTTTAGCCTCTCTTGGGTAATGATCAATATTGCTTTTAAGTTCTTAATATTTACTATAATCAAGGTTTCATCCACCTCCAATTCATAACACATGTCGTGATGGATCATAGATTTATATGATTGTATACCTATATATATTGTACCAAAAGCAAAAACAAAATTGTTTCCAATGTATTAATTTCGGTCCAAGAATCAATCCGGTCCAACAAATGAATAATTTAATAATGTTCGATTCTCTTGTTAATTGGACTTGTCTACAAATCTTATGGCCTTACTGGGTAGGTTTCACTTGTTTTTCCTTCCATATTTTTAAACTTGCTTATACTCCAATGATCAAACTTCGCAAATCATAATAAACGGATCCACTTTATTCAACTTATATTAATTAGATAAAACTTTATAGATGATACGAAACCCTCTTATATTTTCTATTAAGGATTTTCGTTTTTAAATGCTGGATTCCTTAAGGAGATACTCATCGATTTCTTTGAAGTTCTTGACAGCAAAGTCCTTGATGGCGTGTGGATCGGGGATCTCATGGCCGGTCTTCTCAAACTCACCGGACCATTTCAAAATGCTACCACCGTCCTTAGGAGTAACGGTGATGGTTGCTTTGAAGGTTTTGTAATACTCCATCAATTCGCCGCCGATGATGCTATACGTCCAGCTTTTATTCTCCAAATCCACGGCTTCGATCTTCTCCGCCGATATCTTCACCAGTGAAGATCCTTTATATAGTTAAGAGTAGAAACAATGAGAGGTCATATATGTAGCTAATTTTAGGGTTTTGATGATAAGTTTGCCCATCAAGAAACAAGAATCATTATTTTGTTGAAACAATGAGAGGAAAAATGACAAACAAGTCCTTTTTGGAATACAAAAATCTTACTTGATCAAGAATCCAGCATGATCTTGATAAACACAGTCCTTTTTAAATGTTCTATAAGAATAGAACATCACTAGTTTCATTGTTTTTTTTTTTTTTTTGAAAATAATGTTCTTGCTGAATGTAATACCGTACTCAATCTTGGGTGCCAAGATTAACATGGCTCACTCTAAGCAATTGAATTAATCACGTCTGAACATGAATTATTAATGGTAAATTGTATTCACGATGAATTAGGACAATATTAAGTAGTGTACCTTCTCCATAAAAAATGAGGCGAATGGAGCCAGGAGAGTTGCCATCACCGGCAAGAACTTGGATGGTTTTGTAGTCATGAGGGAAAGCTTTGGGCAAGAGATTGACGCCATCACCGAGGGCTTTCCAGAACCTCTCCGGCGGAGACTTAACCTCAACCTCCACATTAAGAACACCACTAAGTCCCATTTTTCTTGTTAAATTTAACTCAGATATTACTTTGAAGTATTTGTTTGTTGTAATAAGCTTGTTAACGAACGTTCCTATTTATAAAGAGAGGCTTTAGAAGCACAAGTGATATGGTAATTGCATTAACTATTTGGAGCAACCCATCATCCAACTAACTTCCCATGCTATGGGTCCTTTAAATTTTAACCAAAAGCTTATGCATTTACATTCTACATTGCTATCCAACCCCATTATGTTGGTGGATGCATTAAATTGGTGCGTACCAAAATGGCAAAATCCACCGGCCAATTTAGTTTATTTTGGATTTATACACCGACCTTCTTTTTTTTCAGATCCTTACCGATTTTATCTACATATTCGGTAAAATTAAGTTTGTGTAGTTAAAATTTGGCTGGGGTATATCATATTCTTCAAAACCTACATTCTCCAATTTCATTACACGCATGTGAATCATTTGTTGTATCATTTAATGCTACATCTGGATTACTGACTTGAAAATTGTTCAGTATCTGAAAGAACTTTCGAACAAAGGATTATATTCTGAGTAAATTATATCTACTTCACCGCGTAGTATGGCTTCCTTTGTGTGAGATTGCCATTAACCCCGACGCAGAACCAAGTGAAGTAACACGTTTCACATAATTGGTTTTTATTACGTGTTTTGAGAAAGACATAATAACTATGTGGACCAATGTGAAAAAAAAACTAACATGATGAAATTCAAATGTTTTGAATAATGCATTATGAATTAGATATCAGTAGTAAATGCTCACATCACACAAATATTCGAACATAACATTTTTTGTAGAAATTTTTATTTTGGTATAAGATTAACACATTTTAGTGATGAACATCTATTGGGATAGATTTCCTTTCTTCATTAGGATTAGAAGTTGATGATCGGCTACATGTTTGTATAAATACCTCGACCTTATGGTCATGGTCTTATCAATACAAGCTACATAATTTGTCAAGCTGTAAAGTTTCACTCTTTAATAAAAGCCATTCCTATAAATGGACCCACAACCGCCCAGTACGAAAGCCTAGCATTTATGATCTATGTGTGCGAAGAAAACAGCATGTTGTCTTCGACCGATTCAAAACGACAATCACTCTGCAATCACAAATAAGAAACGACAAACAAGGCTCTTCAAATGAGTCATCACCATTTCTATTTGAAGCAGCAAAAGTTGATTACTAACCCAAATGTTGAATATATAAAATAATTGGATACGTTAAACCTACAGGTATCCTAGGACTTGACAAGCTAATTACGAAACTAAGATTGCTTTTACGAAAATTCTAAATCTTCTAAAACTCTACATATAAATAAATATACCCATCTCCATCTCTCAACGGACAAATGAAAACAACATTATTAATTTAATATATAGTAAAAACAAAATTATTTGAAACGAAATTGGGAAGGAAACACTCTGATAGCAGCTTCTCATCTCTCTCTCACTCTGTAGATACAGATACGTATGTGACGGCATGTACACATAAACTGGTAGAATCAGACAATAGAACCAAACCGAGAATTTAACCTTACGAAGATCAAAGTTTCAAAAGTCTTTTTCAGGATGCTCTCATTTTCTTTTGCTTCAAGTACATGTAATCTTACGTATTTCTTCAGCTCTACCGTCTTTTTCTCTTTCTCTCTCTCTAGAGCTTCGGTAGTTGAAATACTGCTGTTGAGTATTTCAGAAATCTAAACCCTCAAAAGATCAATTTAATATAACTTGACACTATTTTTAAAGAACAAGAGAGACTTCTATATCTCTCTCATCTCCAGTCACAGCAATCTTCTCTGTTTCTGTGGGAGCAAGCAACTAACTTACTTAGGAAAGATAGTTCATCAGAAGCTTCTTTCTCTCTTGGATTTTGGAATGATCTCGTAAAGACAGACCCCCCAAAGCTAAAGCTATGCATTTTCCTCTTGTTTCGGCTTGGAACAAGAGAAGGAGAAGCAAATCCTTATCCTATGATTCGGATCCATGTACGTTCCTTTTCTCCACCCTCTTCGCCAGATGGCATAAAAGTATGTTATGTTATCTTCTCGACATTACTGTTGCTGAATACAAAAAAGGGTTTAGGTGAAACTGAATCCATCTGTGTGAAACTAAACCTTCTTCTCAGGGGTCTACAGAGCAGCAGAGTGCTGGCAAATCGAAGATCAGACGTCGTCTCAGCCGAGGAAACGAAGATACGGGTCATCTGTTTACACCCTCAAGGAAATGGAAGAAGCCACAAGTTCCTTCAGTGATGATAACCTCCTCGGTAAAGGAGGCTTTGGCCGAGTTTACAAAGGCACTTTAAAAACAGGGGAGGTAGGAAACATATTTTGCTTTATATTCATGTCATTTACAGAGGCTTTTTTTAATGTTAAAGAGTATACATATTATCTTTGATCCTTTTTGCTATTTCAAGGTTGTTGCGATCAAGAAGATGGATTTACCTCCGTTTAAAAAGGCTGATGGAGAAAGAGAATTTCGTGTGGAGGTTGATATTCTGAGCAGACTCGATCATCCAAATCTGGTTTCTTTGATTGGTTATTGTGCAGATGGAAAAAACCGGTTCCTAGTATATGAGTATATGCAAAACGGAAACCTGCAAGATCATTTGAATGGTAAGTATTAATGAAATAAGAGGTCAAGAGTCAAGTCCAGTGAAGGAAATTGGCCATTAAAATGCTGTCTTTTATCATAGGAATTAAAGAAGCAAAAATAAGCTGGCCAATAAGGCTCAGAATTGCACTTGGAGCAGCGAAAGGACTCGCGTATCTCCATTCAAGTTCTTCTGTTGGGATTCCAATTGTTCACAGAGATTTCAAATCCACCAACGTTCTACTAGACTCCAATTATAACGCAAAGGTGCTTCTAAAAGTAGTGAATGGTTGGTTTATGCAGTACTAATATCAAGCATACACTGTTAAAAACTAAGACGTGAGTGTTATCCTTGCAGATATCTGACTTTGGACTAGCAAAATTGATGCCAGAGGGAAAGGAGACTTGTGTTACAGCAAGAGTTCTAGGAACATTTGGCTATTTCGACCCAGAATACACATCGGTATAGATTCTTTACTTATTAAATCTTTTCACATGATTCTCTACCAATAAACAACGATGAGAAGGCAAATGGTCAGCTAGACGCTACTTCAATCACAATCACATAGCAGAGCCCATAAGCAAGGAAGGACAGTTTTCAAGCATAATTGTTTTTCATTTTTGCTGTGACAGACAGGGAAACTTACTCTACAAAGTGACATTTATGCATTTGGGGTTGTGCTGCTAGAACTACTTACTGGACGCAGAGCAGTTGACTTAACTCAGGGCCCAAATGAACAAAACCTGGTGCTACAGGTTCGAAGAGACATACACAAAAGTTCAACAGATCAGGAACTTAGCAATATGCCTAAACTGCTCACTGTTCTCTACGTTTTTTCAGGTTAGGAAAATACTTAATGATAGAAAGAAATTGCGTAAGGTTATAGATCCAGAGCTGTCACGGAATTCATACAGCATGGAGGCTATAGCCATGTTTGCTGATCTCGCATCAAGGTGCATCCGTATAGAGAGCAGCGAGCGACCTTCGGTGATGGATTGTGTTAAGGAACTGCAACTAATTATCTACACAAACTCGAAGGGTGGTTTGGGTTCGACGATTCCTACATTCAGAAGGCTCTAGACACGAGGATTCTTCGAAACCAGTACTATGGATCACATCATTTTTCCTAAAATGAGAGGTTACTGATGAAACTTGATAAGAGATAAAGAAAACAATCCTATTTAAGAATATGGAAAAAATAAAAATTTCAACTTTCAGCTGCTAAAGTTATATCAAACTAGACATCATTTGGTTGTATATACTATAAAGTCACCAAGTAAAATCGGGTCAAACAGTACACATCTTTGTATAGTTTGCAGTATTTTCCATGAATGTTTTGCTTGAAGAGAGATGAGCATATACATATATATATTCAGGGGTAAAGCCTTTTCTGTTTCCTGTTTTCGTCTTATGCTCAAACATTGTAAAGCTACGTCTGACTAAGATAAGAATTAAAAGACATACCTCTACTAAGGTCAATATAAACAGCAACAGTGGGAGGACGGTGGTATCAACCCATGCTCGTGATCAAGTGACATGTAGCTCCTGCATGATGGAGGAGTCAATCAAAACCAGTCTGAAGTTAGTTGGTTAACCTCGAATTTTCGTTATGATTGCAGACAAGGCACAAATATACCAAAAGCTAATTGGAAACACTGTACCTATGTTCACACATTGGCAGAAGAGGTCAGCTCATTATCAGACCCCAACATCTCTACCGTATCTGAAGGGATGATGGTGCAAGGTGGAAGCTTCTTGCGCATCAAATGCTTACGCCGCTGTAACATCAAAAGGATCAAAATGGTATCTGTCTTCACAACCTCGTATCCTGCTTTCCTGTACATTTTGAAAGGAGCCTCATCGACCATCCTGCAGTGCAAGTAGACATCTTTCGACGGACTAAGCTGAGATATCAATTCTTCACTCGCCTTCAACAAATGCCATCCAATTCCCCTCCTAACCAACACCATCACACAAACACAACACTTTCTTATAATCAAAATCAACAAGTATAACATCCCAAAGCAGAGAGCTATGACTCTAAATACCTTCTAAGGTCCTCTTTCACAGTCATATTGCAGACATAAGGTGATTCTTTGGGAGGAGTCGGAGAAGGAGGCGAAGCATTAGCGCCTCGTTTGTCGAAGCAAACCTCTACGGTTCCAGCCATCTCAGCCTCCTCTCCATCACTACTACACGAATCCGACTTCTTCCTGTAGAATCCAACTAAGGTCACTGCGTGTGGCAACACTTCTCTCCTCTCAATCAGATACTGCTTCACCAAGAACCGTAACACAGATTGATAACCAGAAGGCAATAGCATCGACTCGCCGAATGACTCAGCCAAGAGCTTCACCGTAGAATCCATCTCTTCGGCTCTCATAACCCGAACCCACATCGATCCCGATTCCAGCTCCTGAAAATACGCAAATCCTTCAAGAGCTTTGAGCTTCTCGAGCTCTGCGTTACTCAAAAACCTCCCCGTACGAAACGATTCCTCGAGAAAATCGTAGCTTCCGGTCGATTTCGTAGCTTCTTCTCCACCCGTTTCTGTGGCTGTGGTAACAGAAGAAGAATGCGGAGAAGGAGGGAAAGCGAATCTGACATTGGAAGAACGGTGAGATCTACACGAAAACAGTGAAGGATATCTAGAACTAGAAGAGAGACCAAACTTCGCGGATCGGCTCGGATTAAGAGAATCAGCAGAGAAAGCAAGTGAGATGCTTACGGCCGCCATTGACACACGCACAAAAACTTCGACTCTCTCTCTCCGATTTTAGGTGGCTGTTCAGTAGTCGCTAATCGTTCCAACGAAATAAAATGGATAAAATAAGGGTTTTGTGCAAAAAAACCCTCCAACTAATTTTTTTTTGCAAATTAAACCCTCAATTATATTACGTGCAAGTCAATCCCCTGAACTCCAAAGTCACCCGCAATATAGCCCCTGGCTATATTTGTCACAAAATTTAAAATGTTTTCTGCAAAAAAACCCGCGAACTATTATTTTTTTTGCAAATTTAACCTTCAACTTAAAAAACACACAAATCAAACATACAAATAAGAAGATGTCATTTTTGTAATTTTTACTCGTTACATAAAATATTCTGTAATTTTTTTTTTGCCATTTAAAATATTTTAACTATATTTATTGAAAATAATTTAAACAAAAAAAATCATCAATCTCACTTCTTTCTTTGGCCTGTACCATTACGAGTCTTTCTCTCGATTAATTTTATCGTGAGTAAATTGATTTTCTTCTTGATCTCATTAGGTTTAAAATAAGTTTTTTTGTTTGTTGATATTTATGTTTATCTTTTGGTGTATGTACAAAAAGAATTTGTGTGATTTTGAAATTAATTTATGGGGGTTTATTGGTTCATGTATTTTGATGGATTTACAAATCCTAGCTAAAATCCCCCTTTATTAGATTAATGATTTTAAAATCTTTGTCAACCCCCTCCCTCCTATTTATTCAATGGTTTCTAAATACTAAATGAAATCATTGATGATTTTCATATAACTAGTATATTTGGAGCTGTTTGAAAAAAAATGAGTGAAATGTTTCCAAAGCCAACACTAAGGGGAGGGTTATTGGATTGATGATTTAAGAGGATTTGTTTTTTTTTTCCAAATCACCTCTTATTGGATCTAGTATTTATAAAAATCACTAACAATCCAAGGTTATTGAACTAATCATTTGTACAAATTCCTTAAAATCTCCTCTTATTGGAAAATAAGGATTTCACTAATAAAAACTGTTTTGAGGGATTTGTGAGAGATTTTCTAGTTAAAAACAAAAGAATCCAAATACCACCTTATAAGGTGAGATTTTCCAAATCCTCTTAAAACTTCATAGATTTGGATTTATCCAAATAACTCCAAATCATTGATACAATAAACCCCCCTAAACTTTTCCGACCATTTGGCGTTTTAAAAGGGTCCTAAGAAAGTCTTATAATGGGTCAAGGCAATGATAATTTTGGACGGGTCACACGAACTAATTTGTTCATTCAACTTGCAGATTAATGTAATATCCCAGGCCATAACATCTTGGACCTTTTTCGGGTAAAAGGGTCTCTAAGAAAGCCTACTACCATAACCTTTCAATTTTGACCCATCGATGATTCCCTAAAACTATAATATTTTAAAATAGTAGTTTTAAAATTGAAAATTTAAAATACTATATTTTTAAAATTTAAAAAATCGATGATTTTGAAATTAATTTAGGGGGGGAAGGGGAGGCGGGTTTGACAAAGATTTTAAAATCATTAATCTAATAAAGGGGAATTTTAGCTAGAATTTGTAAATCCATAAATATACATAAACCAATAAACTTTTCTAAATTAATTTCAAAATCACACAAATTCTTTTTGTACATACACCAAAATATAAACATAAATATCAACAAACAAAACAACTTATTTTAAACCTAATGAGATCAAGAAGAAAATCAACTTACTCATGACTCGTAATGGTAGAGGCCAAAGAGAGAAGTGAGATTGATGATTTTTTTTGTTTAAATTATTTTCAATAAATATAGTTAAAATATTTTAAATGACAAAAAAAATTACAGAATATTTTATGTAACGAGTAAAAATTACAAAAATGACATCTTCTTATTTGTATGTTTGATTTGTGTGTTTTTTAAGTTGAGGGTTAAATTTGCAAAAAAAATAATAGTTCGTGGGTTTTTTTGCAGAAAATATGTTAAATTTTGTGATAAATATAGCCAGGGGCTATATTGCGGGTGACTTTGGAGTTTAGGGGATTGACTTGCACGTAATATAATTGAGGGTTTAATTTGCAAAAAAAAATTAGTTGAAGGGTTTTTTTGCACAAAACCCATAAAATAACTGACAAAAGTGACGATGATATATTATCTTTAAAACGCGGCGTTTTAAACTTTCGACAGAAGGCCTGTTAAGTAATTGGGCTTAGGGCCCATATTATGATATATATTTAAATATTTTCCGTACCACCGCGTTTGAGACGCGCGATTCAGACAGAATCCGGTGGAGGAGCAGGCCGCCATGGATCCAGCAGGAGCATCGGTGGCCAACGACATCGGAGGAGAAGGCGAGAAATTCGCGGTGGGGAATATTTATTCGGTGAAGGTGATCACCGGAGATGAGTTCCGAGGGATCGTCATGGCTTACGATCCCATTCCCAACTTCGTCTTTTTTGATATCCTTCGATTTTACTCGTAGCTTGTTTTCTATAATTGTTTTTGAGGAAATTTAAGATTTTTTTTTCTGAATTTGTGGAATCCTTGACGAGTGATTGGTTTTTCACAAGAGGGTTCGAAACCTAGAGCTGGGCATTCGAAGAACACTCGGATGGTGAATGCGAATTTCATAACCGGGCTTTCGTATCTGGGGAAAACCGAAGATCCGCTTGTTACAGGCAAGTGTTCGGTTAATCTCGACGGGCTCCGAGCTAAAGAGGCACTTGCTATCAGGTGAAAACATTGTTTGTTGAATCCCTTGGAATGCAAATTCTTCATCTTTTGGTTAGCTTAACTGTAAAACGCGTTTGAGCAGGCAAGCGGAAGCAGATGCTGAGAGAATGGGAGTTGGTGTTACCCTAGAGGCGCAGAGCATCTTCGACGCGTTGTCTAAGACGTAAGAATCTTTCCTTTTTTTCTTTTGTTTTGGAATCGAGAAGATTTGTGATTATGTGTACAGGCAGAGATCTTGCTTGGGGTTTCTGTGTGTTTGTTGGTGATAGCTATGGTAGAGATTGGGACTAGATGTTAATCAGATGGTTGCTTAGTTTTACTATAACGTCGTTGTTAATCAGCTGCTTGTTTTTGGAAGAATTTGTTTGAGCTTCTGTATTGTTATTGGCAAGGTAAATTGTGAGATTCCGGACTTGATTTAGTGTTTGTATTGCTCTAGCTTACCCGTTGATGCTCGCTTGGAAACTATATAAATGCAAAGTTTGTCTTTTTTCTTCTCTTGAGCTGTACTGTTTGAGTAGAGTTTTAAAAGATTGTATGTATTTGTGTTTATTCTCCAAATTCTATTGTCAAGTGTTTTTTTTAGTCTTCTCTGTTAACTGCATGGCTTTAGGCTACGTTGGTATGCAATTTCTCTTTTTAAAATGAATCACATGTGGTTTCTTTCTTTTTGAAGGCTTCCTGTGCAATGGGAAAACTCAGACATATTGGTGATGAAAGAAGTACGCGTTCGTAGCCCGTACCTTTCAGATTGTGTCTTTGGAGGAACTGATGCTGCCAACAACCGAGTCAAGAAAGTGGTAAGCTGTCACTTGCACATCCTTTGTCTAGTGTTTAAGTACGGAGCTTAATGGTGTTAATATTAGTCTCTTGTATTTCATTCTACAATGTTGATATTAATGCATCATTTGCCCTCATCACAGCTTGAGCTGGAGAGACGTAGGTTGCAACTCGTTGGCACATAAACGGCCATTGAAAGGAGTCAGGTCAGTGAAACCGCGACATAAGCGTCTAAGATCTGATCGGCCAAAACGGAAAGTGGATATGCTCTGCTTTTCGCTTGTTGTTGTCTTTACCTAGAATCTGCTTCTTTTTTTTTCTTTTAAGCATATTAGAGGAGTGTATTACATACAGCATAAGCCACTTTTAAGACTTCCTTTCATTTTTTTAAACTACACTTGAGGCACTTTTTTTTTTAACTGTTTAACAGTTTTTAATACCATCATACTACTCCTTTCACCAGAATATATAATAGTTAGGAAAAGAAAGAAACAAAAAATGTCTAGTTATAGTATTGTGTAGTTGACATGAAACCATTTTATTTGTTCAAATGGGAGAGCAAATATCATCTCTAATTTCTTGAAATTCTAAGTTCCAACAAAGCCAACTCCAGAGACGAGAAAAGCAGCAGCTTGCATGAAGAGATGGAGATATAACAATGTGTTCCCAAAGGCAAGTCCATAGCAAGCACAACACAATAAGTATATCCCCACAATGATCTCCTTCGAGTTTATTCTGCAACCAGCCAAACTCTCTTTTTACCCTTTAGTATCGATTTTTCATACTTAGTATTTTGATTTATATTCCTTTGATTATGTTAAATTAGTTACCTTTCGAGAAACATGTTACGAGGTTTTCCAATCTGGGGAAGTAGTAGCTTAGTCTTGAGAGCATCTCCTAATTTCTCAGTGACAACCCATTCGTTCACTCTTCCTCCTTCAAATACTCCGATGAAAGTTCCCTTTGTCCGGTGCATAGACATTGCGTTTTCAAACAAAACCCAAAATATCACGAGGTAGAATGATCTACAAAAAAAAAAAAATAACTCATATAGTCAAAGGATACAACACAATTAATATATCAAACTGAATTAGGAAGAGGTAACTAATTAACCTTGGTGTTGCAATGACGATGAAGAGAGTGATCAGAGAAGGAATGTAGAAAGTTGACCAAGCTGGAATGTTGACTTCGGGGAAGAAAACGCTTGTAGGAAGAATAACGCAGTAGAAGAAGAAAGTGAAGAAGTGGACTATGATCTTTCGTAAGAAAAAGAAGCTGTAGATCAGATACAACTTCTTCCAAATCGTCACTCTCTGCTCATTATTACATAGATATTGTAACGTAAGGTTAGATGATATGTAAGTACTCTATTAGTTATTTGTTTACTAGTTACAAAATAAAATAATCAATTTTTGATATGACTTGGTTTAACTAACATGAACCAAATGACACACTAGATTTAACAAAACCAGTCTTTTAACCCATAAGATGAGCAAATCAAGTTCGGCTTCAAAGTCTCTCGTTTTCTGATTATAGCACAAAAGAATAAAGAAACCAAACAAAGATCTAAAGTTGATGATGGGTTAAAAGTTAAACAAAACAAATCTATCTCCATCGAGAAGTGACCAATCAAAAAGAAAAAAAATGCACGTCAGCCTCACATCACATGGCCCTTTTGTCTCTCATTGTAACAGGAAAGGCCGGAAAAAACAAAGTAGTTATGGGCACGTGTGTGTTTGTCAAGATGAGATAAATAAATTTAGAAAAAGACCTTATTGCGAATAACTTCCATAATCATTTTCCTGAAGAGATTGGCTGGACCACAAGACCATCGATGTTGCTGGAATCTAAAGGCCTTAAATTTGCTTGGTAGCTCGCTTTTCACCTACAAACTCAGTGTGCATATACATAATGTGATAGTGATTATAAGCTTAATATATTTTTGATAGCAACATGTGTGTACATCAGTAATTCAATATAGATATCATTGCCCATCAAAGAGAGTTACTTTTAATCGATATCATTCAGTTTTTTTAGTAAAGTTAAGATGCGATGCTAATGTTTATTTTATTACAAAATAATGGTTAGGGACAGAATCAAATACCGTGAGGTCATTGAGGAAGACAAATTTCCATCCGAGAAGACCGGCACGAACGGCTAAGTCCATGTCCTCTACGGTGGTCCGATCATTCCATCCTCCAGCTTCTTCCATCGCCTCCAATCTCCACACACCCGCAGTTCCTGAAAGAGATCCCAATTTTTGTGTATACGTTTAATAAAATGGAGTAATTAAACAAGAAATCTTTAAAAAAATTTGATAGGAAAATGCACCATTGAAGCTAAAGAAAGCATGTCTAGTGGATCCAGATTCTTGTTCTGCCATAAAGTGGTAGTTGAGGGACATCTCTTGCATCCTTGTCATCAAGCACTTGTTTGCGTTCACTGCGATGCCCCACTCACAGATTCATCACTCATCAGTTAGGATTCTTACACACCAAAAGTTAAGTATAAGGGACCTAATGTACATAACATACCAAAAATATAACTTATTCAATTTATTACCAACTGGTTTTGAGATAGAACATTATAAACTTTGACAGAATATCAACATTAAATCCACTCAAAATTGGTATTACTTATTAGATCTTAAAGTGGGATTTTCTTGGTATTATATGTTGAGATAAAAAAAATCATTTGAGAGAAATTGGTATTCTATGTTGAGATAAAAAAAAAAAAAATCATTTCACTGTCAAACATCTATTTAAATAAATTTTTTTTATGTATGTCAAATTTGCTACCATAGCCTACGTACTGAATCTCCATCGAGCTTGAACAAGAGCAACCTCGGGGTTGTGAACAAGGAAGGGGATAGAGCGTTGTAGGTAATCAGGCTCCGGTTGGAAGTCTGCGTCGAAAATGGCGACATAGTCGCATAGCTTCACGTAGTTGTGCTTCATGCCTTGTTTAAGAGCTCCGGCTTTGTAGCCATTTCTGTTGTCTCTCCTCTCACACTTCATGTTTACGCCTCTCCTTTTCCATTTTGCACATTCCGTGTTTACCAGCTCCTGCGATTCAGTCCTTTTCACATTAGTTATTGTTACGAAAAATTAATTGATTTGGTTAATTAGCAAGAGACCTTGATGGTTTCATCAGTGGAATCATCTAAAACTTGAACAATTATGCGGTCCAGTGGCCATATTAGTCTACATGCAGCACCTATAGACAGTTGAAGGACCTGCGGGTTAAACACATGTCATCGGAGTTAGGAATCTCAAAAGTCATAACGATGGGAAAAAAAAAAAAAAAAAAACTCGTAGCGATAATGCAAGAACTTGAATGTAGTATTTGAGAAAATTGTACATAGAAAAAAGGTATTAATATAAAAATTGCACGTAGAGATACCTCTTTTTCGTTGTACATAGGGATTTGTACAAGGACCATGGGGTAGGTTTCATGTCCAACCTCAATATCCTCTTGCATAGGCTCCCATTTATAGACTTTTTCTGGTTTTCTCTTAAACAACTTAACGTAAAGTACTACAAGGTTCATGTAAACACCTTCTACGAAAACTAAGAAAGAGACAATCAAACAAAGAGCCAACAAACACTTGAATATTGGAACTATGAGTAAACTCCTCGTTTGTCGTATCCAGGTCGTTTTGATGCTTATCCTCACACCGTTAATGGATGCTTCAAGCCTCTTGGGGGCTACAGCTGCATCTTCATAACTCCCTCCATGCTACATAGATTGACAAAAGATGAAAAAAAATTCTCAGAACAGTGAAGCAGAGAGTGAGTCATAGAAAAAGATGATGTCTTAGTTACCAATAGAGAAAGGAAGGCAAGAAATGAATCTTGTAAGAAGACGAGAGACTTCAGAAACATAGTCATTATATTTATAGTCCGGTTTAGCCACTAACTAACTTCAGTTGAGATTCTGAATCTCTGATTCAATGGTGCATTGCATCTAATATTTAAGTACAATCTATTTTATTTACTGTTTTTTATATATATTATTATTTGTTTTCGCTAGGACTTTTTGTTTTTAGTTCGGTTGGTCCTAGATAGTGTTGTTTACGGAGAAAATGTAATACGTACCGTTGATGATCGTTTGGAGATTGCTGATGAGTCACGAGCAGTATCGCATCTTGAAACCACACAAGAAAGAAACAACAAAAGTGAAAATTTCAACTCCACTCACAAATTATATCTGTATTTATCACGTGATGCATTTTGCACTTGTACTGGTTTATGTTGAGGCTGAAAATGACAAGGATAATAAATAACCAGACAACAAACTTTAGAAATCAGAACAAGCAGCAGAGCTAATATGGCTTTGTAGTTTGTATCCATTGGGCCCTAGATAGAGGTCCATTAAGCCCTTTTGAGTTGTTTTGATTACTAAAAAATCATAAGGAAAACAATAAAAAGTAAATGGCTTCGCCCGGGTTCGAACCGGAGACCTTCAGTGTGTTAGACTGACGTGATAACCAACTACACCACGAAACCAGATGTTTATTTCTGTATTAAGAATATTATAAAGACTCTAGCCTCTCGGTAGATCGTAAACCGGCGAATTTCGGTTTGAGTTTAACTGAGCCTTATTCGAACCGTACCGAATCTACAGCCCTAGGCCCCTAACGAAAGATTTGCTCATTTGCCACAAATTGGCGAACCGGTGGCCAATTTGCCACATTCAGAAAATTAATTTCTTTTTCAATTAGTTTTAAATCGAAAAACAAGTAAAAGACATGAGAACCAAAGCAAACTTGAAGTATTTACGAATCCAACCAGGGTATTATCCGACAACCGCAAACCCGACCCGACCGCATTGGATATTAACAGAAAAAATCCCTAAATTCACCGTATCCTTCGGTGAAAATTTTGAAATCAGTAACGTTTCAGTGAGTTTCGAAATTTCGAGTGGAAGAAGGGAGGAGCGAAGAAAGAAGAAAGCGAGATTTTTTTCCAGAACAATCATTCGGAATCGAGCAATGGTGAAGTTGAGAAACAGCAAAGAAACGTCGAAATTATCAGAGCAGATAGAACCCGCTGCTCCGACCAAACAGTCGGAGCCAACAGAAGCGGCGGAAGCGAGAGAAAGGATGGCGGAGGCAAGAGAATCAACGGAATCGAGAGAAACGACAGAAGCGACGGAAGCGATTGAAACGATGGAGGCGACAGAAGCGACAGAAGCGGTGGAAACCGAAGTTCTTCCGAGTCCTTCAAACGAAGAAGCAAATCCCGAACCAAAAAAATTGCAATCTGAGGAGAAGATGAACTCAGAGGAAGAAGAAATAGAGGATGAATCGGAAAAAGAGGAAGATGAAGAAGAAACAGAAAAAGATGATGAATCAGATAAAGAGGAAGAGGAAGAAGAAGAAAAAGAGGAAGAGGACGAGGAAGAGGCGTCGGGTGAGGATTTGTCTGGTGACGAAGTGGAGAATAAGGTATTGTATCTTGCTTATTTATTACATAAACTTTGAGATTGATAATGGAGAGGAGAATGAAGATTGAGCATGGATAAATTTGAGTAGGTAGTATATTAGGTAATAATATATTCGAGTAGGTTCAACTACGTTCAAATATGTTACATTGAACAGTTATTGCTAAGTTCAACTGGATATGTTGGGTACAACTACGTATATTAAGATTCAGATAAGGTTGAATCGGTTAATTAAATTTATTTGTTTGAACCTGCAGGATGATGAGGGTGATGATGAGGATGATGATGAGGATGATGGTGAGGAACCTCCGCAAGAAGAAGCTCCTCAAACAGAACAAACCCCGCAGGAAGAAGGTTATGAAGCTATGCCTTCAGAAGCACATGTCCATTGTTCTGCACCTTGCCTGGTAATGTACACTACGTGTTAACTTTAAATACCACATTGTAGCTAATGGTTTGAATTAAGTTCAACTAGGTTCGACTAGGTTCAACTACATGTTAACTTTAAATACCACATTGTTTGACTTGGCTGCAGGTTGATGATGAATATATACCACTGCAACCAGAGAAGTTTTACTTTCGTCCAGAGCAATATAGAAAAACTTGCAAGATATCAACGAGGTGTTACGTGAAACAAACGGTGCAAGACATCAAGAAAATTCCTGAGGCGTTGGAATGGTTCTCGAGTCATCCTCAGTTTAAGCATATCTTCCATATGCCTGTGGAGAATAACCGTAAATCACAAGGAGTCTGGATGCTTCTTTTGCACCTAGCTTGTACTGATAATGAGAGAGAGCTATGGTTTGTGGTTAATGGAGTACCTATTAGGTACTCCATGAAGGAGCATGCGCTGTTGAGTGGATTGGATTGCCATGACTACCCTAGCAACTATGGGGAGTTGAAGGATAAGGATGTAGGCGATTTCAAGTTTGTGGAAAAGTGGTTCAAGAGGAAAAAAAATATTACGATAGCCGATGTGAAGAAGAAACTATCGGGAATGAAAGGAGGTGTTAACAAGAAGAAGATGGCTGCGCTCTATTTCTTAACCAATGTCTTGAAAGCGAAGTCCAAAGTTCAAGGAAACATAGAGCCCTTCTTTCTTAAAGTTGTGGATGATATGGAGTTGTGCGAAAAATTTCCTTGGGGCCGTTACACCTATGATGATTGTCTCGATGAAGTAAAGAAAATAACAAAGAAGTTCAAGAGGGGCATTGTGAAGGAGAACGATTCATGGACCTTTTCTGGTTTCATTCTTCCTATTGAGGTAATTATTTTCCTTAGATGTCGTATTAAAGTAATAATTTTATGGGTTTAGGGTGGTGATATTGTAATACTTTCTCTGCATAGGCTTTTGCGTATGAGAGTATTCCTGTGCTTGGGCGAACCTTTCGTATAGCTGTTGATGCAGAGAATGATTGTCCAAGGTTGTGCAAGCACATGTTCAAAGAGACTTACATGAAAGGTTATCCATTGGATGACATAAACGAAGCGATTGGGAGCACTAGGGTGAGTTTTTGTCATCATTTATTGTACTGTCTTGTATATTAATTGAGTGAGCCTGATATTTGAATGTATTTTATGTTTTCATAATCTCAGGATATCATTAGTATCTTGGAACCAACCTCAGATGAGGAAGCTCTTCTGGAGCGCATCATAGACCGTCATTGTGATGATGGGATAGGCTTTATGGACCCTCTAGTTGAACTTTGGAGAGACCATTTAATCGTGCAGAAGAAAAAGATATGGTGGGAGTCTTTGTACGAGATGGACTTGGCCGGTAGAGGTATCACTGAGGGAATAAATGAAGTACCGAGAGAGGCATCTGAAACCGGTGGATCACAACACGAGCTGATGGAAGCGATGAAGGGATTGATCAAGGAAGCAATCGAGAAGATGGAAAAGAAGATGGATGATATTGCATCGGAGATTAAGGCAATGGTTGGTGATTTGGATGAGAGGCTTGACGTGGTTGAGTGTTATGTCAGCGAGCAACGAAGAAATAAAGCTCATGATATAGGAGGAGCGAGTACTTCAGCTCTAAGTCCTACTCCTGCCACTGAGAAAGATGAGTCTGAGGCGGATGAGGAGAAGGATGAGTCTGAGGCGGCTGAGGAGAAGGATGAGTCTGAGGCGGATGAGGAGAAGGATGAGTCTGAGGCAGCTGAAGAGATGGAGGAAGAGAATGAGCCGGAGGTTCGTAATGAGCCTCCAAAAAAAAAACAGAAAACAATTGCAGTTGAGAAAAACGTGCGGCCTAAGAGGAAACTTAGACCTGCATCCTCAAAGTGCAGTCCTTATTTGGTTGTGGAGAAAAAAAAGAAGAAGAGGAAGGCTGCAAGCAAAGGAGGGAAACCGAGGAAGAAGAGGTGAATAACTAAGTTTGGGTACAACTAAGTTTTTAGTAGTTCAACTATGTATTATTTCGACTCAGTTTTAGTGTTTTTGGTACAACTCAGTTTGCATTGGTTCGAGTCAATATGAACATTCACAATAAACAACATAAACATTAGATATTTCATTTAGTTTGGAAAAACAGAGGCCTTCATCCGCAGTTTGAAAAACATAGGTTGTTACTTAAACCAACATAAGAAAAAGTGCAGCAATCACAAACAGAGGTCTACACCATCTGCGACCGAGCAGTTACTTAAACCAAATTATAAAGAGACCAAGGAAGAGAACAAATGTAGCAAGCACAAATGTAATCTCCGCAGTCGTGTGCTTCTTGTTCATATCACGAACCAACACCTCCATCTTCGCAAACTCATCTTTCATCTTCACAATATTCTTCTCCACATCCTCCTTCAGATCACGGGTTGCCTTTTCCGCCACACACAGGTCGGTCCACAGGACATTTGTCTCTTTAATTGCTTCTTCCGCTTTTCCACACTTGCGGGCTTCCTCCGTCAAACATGTAATGTCAGCGCGCAACATTTGAATTTCATCTTCGACACAATTATCCCACCATTTGCGAATATGATACCCATCTTGCTACAACATCATATGGTAACAACATCAAGTTCTAAACTTCGTGATATCAATATCAACATCATCATCAACATGAAAATTCTGAAAAAAAATCACATCACGGCGGCAGCAAGTGAAGAATCTCCTTCCTTGATCCTCTCCGTTGTTAGTCGTCTCAAGAAAAACGTCTCCACCGCAGTAACACTGTTTGGGTATTCCGTGACGACCCATTCCCTTGTAACAATGATTCAGATACGAGAGGAATCGAAGAGAGGAATCGAAGAGATGAATCGAAAAGAGAGAGATAGTGAGAGCGACAATAAGAACCCTAGAAATCAATTTGGGGAAATCTGATTGAGTTTAAATAAAAATTGCGGTGGAACAGAAAAAAAACAATACTTTTCCCGCCGCAATAAAAATTAAAATTTTGCAATTTTTGAAAAAAATGGTAATAGTTGGATTTTCTAATAGTTGTACTCAAGCTATTCGTTGAACCAAAGACAACTATCAGAGAGTAATGATATGTAACTAAAGACAACCATCAACGATAAACATAAAATACCATAAGACAACAATCAGAGAGTAACGATATGTAACTAAAGACACCCATCAACAATAAACATAAAATACCATAAGTTAAGTTATACATAAACAGAAAAAGAGTTTAGAGTTCTTAGAAGTAGTGAAGGAAAGCAGGAAAATACGATTACATATCCAATGAAGGGAGGACATAACTCCCATTTAAAAAGGTGGAAACCGAAGTTCTTAACGAAGCATGTTCTGATTAAGAATCCTATACATAAGAAAAAATAATTTCGTTACACAATTATATTTCGAGAAAAATTGCAAGAAAATGATGTTGGTAATATAAGTTATGTTACCATTGTTTCATCTCTTCAACCTCAGGTATGTTTGGATCGAAGAAAAACCTTGACAATCCCCCTCCATCAACTACGATGAACTCCCCTATTTCCGAATTACATAGTATTGTAAGAAAAATAAGCTTCAAGATGGAAAATAATGACTTCTGTAAATAACAAAACACTCACGGTTTGATCTTGCAACTCTCCATTCACTGAGAACGCAGATCAGAGGTTCCGAAGCGTTATCTTTCCAAGCCTGGTACAACTGCGCTGCCAAATCTTCATAGGCAATGCAGTAGAGTTCGGTGTTACTCAAGCTCCTCAGATGGAAAGGAAGGGATCTTCTCTCCTCAAGATTCCTGACCGGAGGTGATAATTTTCCCATGTAACTAATCACGCCGATAAAATCTGCAATAATAGGTTACCCAATATTTTAAGTATAGATACATCGAATATATTTGTTTAGTTCCAAGATAAATAAAACAAAAGACACAAGATTTTGTAAAGCATACCAACGGGATAGTTAACATCATGCCTCCCAGAGATGACTCTTTCAAAGCTGGAAAATTGGAAGAAATGGTTGTCCGAGAGAGGTTGAATCGGCAGAACAACTGTTTCATGTCTCAGGATAATCATGTAAGTGTGGTCAGCGACCATGAATTGGGGGTTGTTCCAATTGTCATTCGAGATCTGGAATCTGGTAATCTCCCTCCATTCTCCTTCTGGTAAGGCAATCCGGAAATGATGATAGTTGGTCTTGTTAACAGTTGCATGCATTTTTGTTCCCTATAAAATCAAATGGCTTCATATATTAAAGATCTAGTAGAGAATCGCATTTATGCGAAAATTTTCAAATCAATCATCAATAAGTAAGAAAAAATATATTCAATAGAACTCCATAGAACTTACTTCCTCGTCGACGAAGATGAAATCCATTGCGCTGTTGCCCTCGGAATCCATTGCTTCTGCTCTCCTAAACACTTTAACCCTGATCAGAGATGGACCGGTCCACGGGAAAAGCTGTTTTAGAAATCTGTATGTGGCCATACTCAAGATGATAATACTCAAGGTTTGAGAAGTTGTGTTATTCACAAGAATTTCAAGTTATAACGAGGGCAAATGAAGTTGTGAGAAGTTGTGTTCTTTGAGAAGTAAATATCGGTACTATATAGTGTGAGTTTGTGAGAAGTTGTGTTCTTTCAATTAATTTTTTTTTTCCAATTTAATTTACTTTAAATGGTTATTCATGTATCGGGTAGCGTAAGAGCCCTCATCATTTCCGTTTTGATAAAAATGTCCATGATGACAGATTACGAATCGACTCTTTGAAAAGTAAGACACCTTTCCAAAATATTTGTCAGAAAATATCACCATAACCTTTCCTAACCTTCTCCATCTACTCATTACATTGAGAAAATTAACTTCTTAATATATCTATACATTTTAATCGTATTCTTTTAACCAGTCCTCGTATTTGTTCCACTGATTTCCAAAGCAAAAACTACAACTCTAACACTTATCAATTTTAATAATCAAGACAAGATGCAACACAGATAATCACAAACAGGACGAGATGAGATGGTCAAAAAGGGCTACTTTGAAACTATCAATCAAATCAAATGGCTACTTAGACCAGACAGATAACCATAACAACTATCAATCAAAGGAAAGTGTCATTGAAATACCCAAATCGATGCGCGAAGATGGATCTGATACCATCGCCGACCACCAATTCGAGGGAAATCGAGCATGAGACTTCCAGGGACACATTTAGCCATCGGAGAAAACGAAGTTCGAAGAGAGAAGATGCGAGAGAAGAAAAAATAAAGAAATTGATTTTCAGCAAAATAATACTTGGTCCATTATTTCGGCTTTTTCGTGTTTTTTAATAAAAATTGCGGCCGAAAAAAAAAACTATTAAAAAAATGTGAATAAGATACCCGGTTACTTTTCCCACCCGGTCATAGTTGAACTCAAGCTATTCGTTGAACCAAAATTAGTCATAGTTGTACATTCACGAGTTTTGGGTTTTTATAGTAGAACCAACCCAGATTGTGTAATGGTAAAGTTGAACCAATGATAGTTCATCTTATTTTGTCATTGCAAACATGTTTGAGAAAAAATTTTAAACAAAACTCGCTTTCTTCTTAATTTGTTTCACATCATCGACACATTACCTATATGTACCATATATTGTATAGGGTGCTTCATGACTAACATGCTTATCTAGTAGTATAATGTTTTTTTTTATCAATTTTTGTTCTTTCTATCAAATAATTAGACATAAATATGTAATTTTCTTATTTAATTCCTCTACGTTGCATATCATAAATCTATTCACTAAGCATTTGCCGGTCATATATAATTCGAGCCGTATAGTCGAACCTATGGGAGCTAGTTGTACCAAATGTACTTGAAACCAAAACACGTCCACATTCAGACGTCTACATTCATAGACGCAATGAATTAATTGAGTGAGCCTGATATTAATTGAGTATTCATCATTTATTGTATTGTCTTGTATATATTAATTGAGTGAGCCTGATATTTGAATGTATTTTATGTTTTCATAATTTTATGTTTTATTTTATGTATTTTATGTTTCTTATGGTACAACTATGTTTATTATCGTGTTGAGAACTTATGGTATTTTGGATACAACTATGTTTCGAGTAGTTCAACTACGTATTGGTTAATTTGCCACATTTGCAAGTTGAACTCGATATTACAGACACCATGAACTGGAATAACATTGGAATACCATTAATTAATTTAAGAGGTCTTTAAATGAAAGTTGTTACTTAAACCAACTTAAAAAAAAACAAAGCAAGAAGAAGTAAAAGTGCAGCAATCACAAACGTGCTCTCCACAGCTTTGTACATCTTGTTGACATCACCAATCAACAATTCTAGCCTTCTAATCTCCGCTTTACTCTCTTCGTGTTCTTCCTGCACTTCCGAAATCCGTTTCTCTGCACTACGCAAGTCCATTCCGACACGGTGGTGAGTTTGAAGACTCTCAACCTCCCCAGATACCCGCTTAATGTCAGAGTGAAGGATTTGAAGCTCATCTTCAATCACATGATCCCACCACTTCCGAATATGATAACCCGGATTCTACAATCGTAAACAACAAAGTGCCAACATTAGACTAAACCCTAAATACCAAGGAATTCGCAACTAACCCTAAATACCAAGGTCACATTCTCAACTAACCGCTTGGAATTCGCAGGTGAAGAATCTTCTCCCACGGTCTTCTTCAGTGCAAGACGTTTCCCGAACGACCTTGCCACCGCAGTAACAGTTGGTGGGCATACCATACTCGCCATCTCCAATAAGACCTTCGTCGAGGGAGTATGAAGAGGAAGACGAGGTTGCAACCCAACTGTGAGGTCCCATCTCTGAAAATTGAAGAGAGGAAGCGAATAGAGGAAATGAAAGGAGGAATCAAACAGAGGAAGCGAAGAGAGAAATTGATGAGAGAAATTGAAGAGAGGAATCGAGAGGAATCGAAGAGAGGAATCGAAGAGAGGAAGCGAAATTGAAGAGAGAAATTGAGAGTGGTGTGAACCCTAGAAACCTAGGAATGGTAAAGTAACAATGTCGACTATTTCGTTCGTTCTTCTTAAGCGGCGGAAAAAATAAAATAAAAATAAAGCAATTAAAAACTGAAAAAAAGTTCTCTTAATTAATTCTCTACATTCCATATCATATCATAAATATATTTATTATGTATTTGTTGGATGGATGTATTTATAACCGAGTAGTCGAACCAATTAGATCCAGTTATACTAGATCCAGTACATACTCGAACTTCAAATAAAATGTTCAAACATAGTTCAAACATAGTTCACCAGAATAATTCAAACATAGTTCTAACACAAATTACACAACAAAACTCAAACATCACCGGCTCATAGGTTCGAACCAATCACCCAAATTCTTGTAACGATTACACTTGTTACTCGTTTTCTTCTTCTTTTTTCGAATTTCTCCTTCTGATGGATGCCGTCCTTCTTTGTTTCTTCCCCTTTTTGCCGTGTAATCAGGAGGGTATGCGAACAATTTCATTACATCCTCAGGAATACTCCAAACAGAGACATGTGGCACTGTATAGATTGTTTTCACATATGCTTGTGACCACGTCTCAACCAAGTAGTATTTGGAGCACATATCATATATAGAAAGAGTCGACGTTCTTCCATCCTTCTTTATTTTTGCCATGACTGCGGCAATTGCATGAACACAAGGATACTTGTCTATGTCAAACATTCTGCACATGCAAGTTCTGCTTGCTAAATCCACAAGGTAGGTCACACCATCTGTTCCAACTATGTCATACTGAAATTCCAGTCCATTTACCTCCCTTACAGTTAAACACTTAGCCACTGGACATCTCTCGTGAAGCAAATTCTCCACATAAGGCACAACGACCTTTGTACATGGCATTGAAGCGCACTCGTTCCTATACTTGTTGGACCAAAAAGCGAATTTCTCTACTATTTTATCAACCATAGGTAAGAGTGACAACTTTCTATCTTTCCTAAACACACTGTTCATAGATTCACAAGAATTGCTGGTGTCTAAGTTATACTTATCTCCCTCAAAGAAACACCTTGCCCACCTATCCACATCTACCTTATCAACCAAAAACTTAGCACACGCAGGGTACCTCTTTGTGAAATCATCAAACTCTTGTCTAAACTCAGACACAGTATAAGCATGAGCGCATTGGATAAACTTATCCACAACATCATCTCTCTTCACCCCTTGTTGAGCATGCCCTTTTACGTTTTGTGCCAGATGCCAAATACAGTGTACATGGCGAGCCAATGGATAGACTTTCGACACTCCGTTTATGATGCTTTTATGTCTGTCACTCACAAAAACCAGTTCAGGATCATCTGGTATAACAGCTTTCAGGTTTTCCAGAAACCACGACCAACTAAGATGATTTTCGCTGTCTATTATCCCAAAGGCAATAGGGTAATGGTGATGATTAGGATCTTGAGCAGTGGCAAACACAAGCTGTCCACCATATACAGTCTTCAGAAACGTTGCATCCACAACTATCACTTTCCTCATCCATTGAAACCCTTCAATGCTGGCGCCCAAAGCTACAAATAGATACTCGAACCTGTTATCAGCATCTAGTTGCACGTTCGTTTTTGTTCCAGGATTTTCCTGCTCCAGCATGTACAGATAAGAAAACAACATCCTATAGCCTTCTTCAGGAGTGCCCCGCACATCACTAACATGTAGTTGTTTTCCTCTCAAGGCAGTAGAGTATGACACGGTGACACCAGCTCTCCGGTGAACAACATCTACAATAGTTTTAGGAACTGGTGTGTCGAATTGACCTGGATAGTCTTCATGCAGAACCGCTGCCACTAATCGTGGGTTGCCTCTTCTTCTACAATTGCTACTACTTTGAACAGCCCGAGAGCATGTATGCTTACTCCTGTATCTTGTGACGCTGAAAAAATCTGATCCAGCTATCTTCGCAGCTCGTATATACCAACTACAGCCTTTGCTCTCCTGAGTGCACTTGAGAATAAGTCGCACTGTATCTGACTTATAAGTGCGAACTCCAAAACAGTGCTTATGTGAAGCTCTGTCAACTAAATCTTGCAATGCCTCCTTTGAGGGAAATTGCTGTCTTAAGTCAATACCAATACCATCTTCCCATGCTTCAACAAACTGAGATTCTTCTGTATGACGTGAAAGCTCAATATCCTCATCAAACCCATTTAACCCGTCCTCCTTACTATCAGGTTCTGGACGCTCACCATTGCCATCATGTTCTTTGCCATCAGACTCCACCTCTTCGATAAGTGGCTCTTCCATATGTGGCTCCCTCTGTTTTTCTCTTGTTCCGTCCTCCATAAAAATAGTAACGATACCATCATTCGGTACATCACCTATACCATTTGGAACCGGCTCCTCCTCATAATTCAAACCAAATGAACTTTCTGCCTCCGTTCTAGACAGGTGCTCGCTCCTATGATTTATTCCCAAATCTTTGATTACCTCCACATGCAAAACCCTCCTAAATCCCAGTTTGTCAATTGTCGTTAGATAAGCAAATAGGTCCTCATCGTCGAAAATGTACATCTCTCTGGCAGGATTATTCGACATTGGAATGTAACTCAATTTCAGCTGAGGCTTAGCTCCATCTCTCGCAATCTTCCTGCATATCTTATCTACTACTGCCGAGTACGTAATCTCCTCCAAAGATGAGATCTTGAATGTTATAGCGCAAGTGGGATTTTTTGAAACCCATTTCAGTTCCTCTTCTGCATAATGACCTCCGTGGTCGAAAAATATGTTTGTGATGTTCATGCTCATTGTCCCCTGCAAATATAATGCAAATAATCAATTGCCAATTACAAAACATCTCACAGTTGTACTACGTGTACCAGTTGAACTTTTAGTACCATTATTCTTTAACATGCAGTTGTACCTATATGAACCATTTGAACTTTTAGTACCATTAGTCTTTAACTCTCATTTGTACCACTCGTACCAGTTGTACCATATCTGCAGGTTCCGATCTAGAAAATGGTATTACGAGTTCAAATTGAGCCCATTCACTGCGATTCACAATCTACAATCGTCATATTTCTTAATCTAACGCATATTCTATCAATGCATGTATACCATTCCATTACAAATCCATATACCAAACAAATAAACAAAAGCTTGGAAATCACCTCCAATGGAATTGAAGCTTCAACAATGGTGGAAATGAAGAAGTAGATGAATGAAGACGATGCGGAATCAGTGTTGATGAACTCAGCTTGAAGAGGAATTCGATTTCAATGCCAGAAAACGGAGAGGAGCTCGCGAGGAAGAAACAATGGTGGAAAGGAAGAAGTATATGATGAAGACGATGCGGAATCAGTGTTGATGAGCTCAGCTTGAAGAGGAATTCGATTTCAATGCCAGAAAACGGAGAGGAGCTCGCGAGGAGGAAACAATGGTGGAAAGGAAGAAGTAAATGAATGAAGACGATGCGGAATCAGTGTTTATGAGCTCAGCTTGAAGAGGAATTCGATTTCAATGCCAGAAAACGGAGAGGAGCTCGCGAGGAGAGCGAGGAAGCATGTCGGATCCGACCAAATGGAGCTCGCGATTTGATTTTCAATTTTCGATTTTTATTTAATTTCATTATTAATATTATAATTTCACTTTTTATAATTATGTTTTTTTTTCGAATTTCATAGGTAAAAATGTAAAAAGGTGAAAGAGAGTAGTAAGGAGAAAAATGTAATTACACAGTCCTCCTTCATGACAAAGTGGTATTAGATTAGAAAGTGACACAGCAGATTAATTTTTTCCAATTTGTGGCAAATTGGCCGCGCGCTCGCCCCTAACTTTGAGACGGTGAGACCTGACCACCTGACGCAGACCAAAACCCGGCTTAAACCCTAAACCCCATCGTCTTCCTCACTCCGGAGAGAGAGAGCTCACTGACATTTTCGCACTCGTAGCGAGCAATTGATTCAGAGATTGACATCCCTTTGCTTGGTAAGTCGTTAATTTTACATTTCCGAAATAGTTTTCGCTCCAGCTCATGCTTTCTCTCCTTAATTCCGATGCATTCCCGATTATTCTTCTGCTGTTTTTGCTTCGCCGGAATTTCTCGTGGAGTAATTTTCTTTCTATCCACTTCAATTATAGATCGATAACGAGTAATTAGCGTTTAAGAGTAGCTTATATTTATCAACTTGGATTTCGCGTTTTACTTATCCATAAATCTTCAGTGGAAGGTAAATGAACTGCCTCTCTCATGCGCGTTTATACATTTCCTTGGGGCTTCTCAAGAGATCCAGCTATGTCACTTCCCAGATTCCGTGGAATCAGTGCTTCTTCTCAAACCCGCTCTTAAAGCCTCCTTCAGCTGTGACTGTGAGTGCACTTGGACTGTCTAGCGTTCACTGCTATTCCTCGAGATCAAAGTCTACTAAATCGAAAACGTCAACAAACGCTCTTCCCGTTGCGGATAATGAGAAAGGCGCCTTTTTCGTTGTTCGGAAAGGTGACGTTATTGGCATCTATAAGGATTTGAATGATTGTCAGTCTCAAGTTGGATCATCGGTGAGTGAATAACATGTTTTGTTTCTTCTTTTCGTATGTTAATGTTATTATACTTTCTTTACAATTGGAATGTTGCAGGTGTTTGATCCTCCGGTCAGTGTGTATAAAGGATACTCGTTGCCTAAAGACGCAGAGGAATATCTTTCTTCCGTTGGGCTGAAGAAACCGCTCTACAGTTTTAAAGCATCAGACTTGAAAGACAACATGTTTGGCGCTCTCACACCTTGTCTTTTCCAGGTTAAGACTCTTCTTCTTTCTTATAATGTGTTTTTCTTGGAGAATATCTGCAACTGCTGTGATTCGTGATGTAGTTATTAAGTAAGTGCCTCTCTTCAAAATTTCTAATTTCTTCTTTAGGAGCCATCTTCTTCTAAAGTCTTAGTACCTAAAGAAGAGGATACCTCAGAGATGATGTCAAAAGTAAGTAAGAATAAGGCTTTTCTCTTCCTATATTATATAGTTTGAAGAAATAGCTGAATGATTATGAGACAAAACGTTTCGAAGCTCATTGCTTAAGTATCTATTTTTATTTACCAGGATGTTACTTCAGCTTCCACATCAGTGGTAGAGCTCGATCAGCTGGAGATATCTGCTGATACTTCAGACGTGAGCTGTGATTATGTTTTGTACTTATCATGATTTCGATGCAGTATTATTTTGCTCAAGTTGGTATGTTTCCTACTTCATCTCTTGTGGCAGGATACTTGCATTATTGAGTTTGACGGTGCGTCGAAGGGAAACCCCGGTCTCTCTGGTGCGGCGGCTGTACTGAAAACTCCAGACGGAAACTTGGTATGAGTCTCATTCTGAAATCACACGGTTGTTATAGATTGCACAGTGTCTTGATATCATTTTTTCTTATATAATAAAACAGATTTGTAGAGTGCGTCAAGGTTTGGGAGTTGCCACAAACAATGCAGCGGAATATCATGGATTAATACTAGGATTGAGGCATGCTGTTGAGAAAGGTTACAAGAAAATCAAAGTGAAAGGTGACTCCAAGCTGGTCTGTATGCAGGTTCGTCACTAAAAAATATCTTTGTGAAACCATATAAGCTTTGTTCTCTTCTCACTTTTCCCAGTGCTTTCTGAGAAGAACAGATTAAAGGTCACTGGAATGTAAACCACGAGGGACTCGCGAAGCTGCACAAGGAAGCAAAAGAACTTAGCAGCAAGTGTGTCTCTTTCAGTATCAGTCATGTACTAAGGGTACATTTCTATATCCATCATCTCTCTGTAAATAGATGATATCAAGATCTTGTGCTTGAGAGCAAGATTAAAACTACATGGCGTTTTTTTTTCTTTTGTAGAATAAGAATTCTGATGCGGATGAACAAGCAAACTTGGCTGTTCGACTTTCCGGTTAGACAACCCTAGTTTCCATTCTCTCTGCATTTGATAATATTTTAGATCAAATCAACACTGAAAACTAACCAAATCTACACTGCATTATATGTAGAAGGACAAGTTGAAGTAGCGTGAAGGCTTTATGCTTATTATCTGTCGACGAAGATAGATTTTGGTTTGTTTTTTCCGCGCCACATCCAAATCTGCATAGCCTGAAGAAAAAAGGCTTTCATTTTTCATTGGAGAATAACATTTTTTTGGGGTTAAAATCATGTTTTATTGCAGTTAGCCACTAGAAACTGGTGAAGAGCCTGAGAGTTTTCAGAGAATGAATGCAAGCAATGTGGGATCTCCCAGAGAATAGAAGAAACTGAGATTCTTTCTTCACTTCAGTTTGATTTTGCCTTCTTCGTTCAAACTTATGTACCTTTGTTTCGTTAAGTGGGCTTAGATTGCCAACCATTAGGCCCATTAATATGAACATATTAGCCCATTTGCTATTCGCATTGAACCTTTCGCCGACTTGGAGCTCAAGCAAAAAGCACAGTTCTTCGTTGAAAGCTTGTAACTGATTTGTTGACCACAATTTCTCAATAGAAACATCATTTTTTTTTCTCTTTTGAACAAAAATGCGAAGAGGATTTCCAGAATGTTGATGAAGGCGCTTCGGATTCTTAAACCCCGGTGTATTCTGGAAGGTTCTCTCCACCGTCGACCGGTTTCTTTCGCTACCCCCGTCGCCGGCGTTGTCTTCCGGAGCTATTTCCCGTGCGACGGCTAATGCGGCGGAGATTAACGCCGATGATGCTATTGCGTACCCGTACCGAACTGAAACGCCGACTGCGATGCCGGTGTTGCTGCCCGGTCACCTTCAGCCACGTGTCGTCGTGTACGACGGAGTCTGTCATCTTTGCCATGGAGGTACAATGCTTTCCGTTTCTCCTCTTTTACGCTCGGAACAAAGCCGTTTCTCGAGGTTTATTGCTCGATTCCGTCTATCGATCTTGTCTCAGTTTTGATGAAATGAGTCGATTCTAGTTGTTTTTGGTGAAATGGTTGATAATTTGATTTCCAGTTTTAGTTCTACGAAATGGGGGAAGAAAACAGATTCGGCGTTTTCGTTTCTTTAGCAATCGCATTGGTTCACATGAATTAGGACTGTTGTTGTGGAAAATCTGGGTTCACTAAGAAGAAAAATCTGCAGTTTCGTGATTCGTTTCCTTATCACATTGATTGACTTTGAAACCTCTAATTACTTTTCTAATTGACATTGGTTGCAGATAATTGAGTTCTCTAAGTTGAATTGTGTTCTGGTTTTCGCCATTTCCTTAATCAAATTGTTAAATTTGTAGCTGAGTGATTGGTTCAATGTAGGTGTGAAATGGATAATCAAAGCGGATAAGTACAGAAAGATAAAGTTCTGTTGCCTTCAGTCTAAAGCCGCTGAGCCGTATCTAACAGTGAGTGGAGTCACAAAAGAGGATGTTCAGAAGCGATTTCTCTTCATTGAAGGTCTCGGATCATACCATCAGGCATCAACAGGTATTGCAAATCTTCTTTTGACACAATTGCTTAAGAGTTTCACATTTTAAGAGTTGGTAAAGAATTAGCTGAAACATTTGCAGCTCTTGTTTAAGCAAGTCTTTTCACATGAACTCACTCTTGTGAATTGCCCAGCTGATTAGTTGTTGTAAATGGACTTCGTCAGTCTCTAGTTAATTATAAGCTTAGTAGATATTGAGATGAATGAATCGGCCATACTTTTTAGGTAGCTTATGTTGATGACTGCATAGTGACTGATTTGTGAACTGTTTCTGTAAAGTATGAGATTTCATGATACACAAGTTTTCTTCAAACCTATGGTTCAGTAACCAAATCATGGATTTGACCTTTTGATTCTGCAATATTTTACTCTGCAGCTGCACTTCGAGTGGTATCATACTTGCCTCTGCCTTACTCCGCATTGAACGCCTTCTCCATTGTTCCCACTCCTCTGAGAGACTCGGTGTATGACTATGTGGCGAACCATCGGTATGACTGGTTTGGAAAAGCTGAGGATTGCTTGGTTCTGAAAGACAAAGAGCTGCTGGAGCGGTTTATAGACCGAGACGAACTCATTGATCGATGCTAATGACCACCCTTCGACCGATTTAGAGTCTGCGTATTAAGGGAGTATAATTAGAGTTAACTACTTTCCACAAAGCTTATTAAGGTTTGTCATTTTAGTTACGTTTCTGAGTATCACAAAGAACTAAAAGTCTTAAAACCTTCCAGAGTAATAGTTACCTAACCAATCATAATCTTCGTTGCTACTTCTCAATTACGTCAGACAAATTCATGTATTCAATTTCATTACCATGCTTCCAAATCGTTAATTTTTTAACAGACAATCGACAAACTGAAAACAATTAATCAAATTGAGAGATTATGACATAAAAAAATATGATAAATTAACTAGTTATCAAGCAATCATTTTATGAGTCAACAAAATATTCAGACTGGAGATATACTGGGTCCACCAAAAGGCAGAAACCCTCCAAAAATAGGCGTACGCCACTTAGCGTGGAGAGCACACGGTATTCTTTAGTAAAAGGCGAAAGAATAGTTCGCTTTGTGCTCACCACATGGCTGCGTGATTTGTCGAAGGGGAGACTGAAGTCTATTTATACTGAAGTTTCCATTACCAAAATCTCTCATCTTTCCGATGTGGGACGCTGAAAATATCCTTATTAAAAGGCCTCTGTGGCTGTGGGTATTATTACTAGGCCCATTTATTACGATAACAGATCTCCTTTAGCCTTTTCGTTTTTCTTAACCCGTTAGTTACATTATTGCTTAAATATCTAAAAACGAATTAGTTTAAGTTTAACACAAATATGTTAATATCACTAGTGTGTTTCCTAGTGTTAACAACTTCGTTTTACTAATTTTTGTTTTATTTCAAAATCATACTTCACCAATATCTTCGCTCGATTTGTTTTGCTCTTCTGCCTAATATAGTATATATGATCAAAATAATTTAAACATAACTTCTAGAAAGTAAATATATATACTCATGTTTTCAGATTTCATTATTTCAGTAGGTCACTTTCAGTGGCGGATCTATAAATTTTTTTTACCGGGGTCAAAAACATAACTACAAAAATGTATATATATTAAATATAAAAAATTTGTAAAAATATATAATATTTTACTTAAAATTCTTTTGTGAAAATTGTGATGATGCATGTAGGTTTAGGCTATTTGGACTTTACGTTATAAGCAAATTCTTTTTTTGTTGGTAAAACCAGGTCTCGTTTAGTTTATGATGGACTTTTAGTAAAACTTTAGTGGACCAACAGCACTAGACTGTACGTAGTTAATAGGATGTCAAAATCAAAAATTAATCTGGTCCAATTAACAAATTTAGAAGCTTTAAACAAATAAAATTAAAAATTTTAGTGTGTCACTTGAACCACTATTGGTCTAAGTAGATCCGCTTTTGGTCACTTTGTATAATAATATGAGTTAAAGGGTGACGACTCTGTTCATTTCCTTTCTTTTTATAAAATAAATTGTTTTTTTTACAGCTGAATTGGGTTTTTTCTACATCTGATTTTCTTGATAATTTTCAAAAAGAATTGTCTAGAGTTTCACTAGTCCTTGTTTTATGAATTCTACGAAAGAGTAAAGAAGTAAATAGTCCTGTGCATTTCGGGTTTTGGGACGGGAATTGGCGAGAACGGGACGGGAACGAGAAATTTGGAAAACCAAATATGCTACCCGAAGTATTCCCATATTATAATGGGACGGGAAATAACGGGAATGAGAAGAGAACGGGAAATTCGGGAATAAAATATTAATACCCGAAGTCTTAATAAATCGGAAAAATAAAGATATTTCGGGAAATTATGGGAAAATTCGGGAAAATACGGAAAATTAAGGAAAAATTCAGGAAATTATGAGAAAATTTGGGAAAATATGGAAAAAATCGGGATATTTAAGAAAAATATATCTAATTTTCAATTTTTTATTTTTTAAACGGGAAAATCGGGAAATCTCGTACCCTTCTCGAACCCTTCCCTTACCCGTTTGAATAAAAGAAATGTTCCCAAACGAAAAATTACAAATTCTCATTCCCGAAAAGTTCGGAAATTTTAAACGGGTGAGGGTGGGAACGGGATTCCCGTCCCGAAATGCACAGGGCTAGAAGTAAATGTTAATCCAATTTTTCAAAGAGAAAACACTAAACCGAATCATATTAAAATAACCTACAAGAAGGAAAAGGAACAAGTACGTTAGACCCAACCCAACCTTAAAAAAATGGAAAAACTAATGTTGTGTGTTAGAATAGAAGTCAAAAGTTGGTGATTGTGAACAATTCACAGTTCAACATGGAAACGTACGTAAACACCGCCTCTCTCTAATCTATATAAACGCGCACTACTCTCATAATCTCATTCAAACGACAATAAGCATCAAATCTTTTGTTATTCTCTAACTATGTCGATCACTAAAGCAACGCATCTTGTCTTCGACTTTGCATTAATGCTTCTACTGTTCCTGTCTCTTGCTCACGCCGCAGCTTCCAAACCGACTATGGAATGTCCGGTCCAATCCATCTACCAATTCGGAGATTCTATTGCCGACACCGGAAACCTCATCCGCAACGGTCCTGTCGGAGCCAGATCTCACGCCGCCAGTTTCCCTTATGGTCAGACGTATTTCCACCGAGCCACAGGTCGTTGTTCCAACGGTCAGCTCATGGTCGATTACTTGGCCCGCACGCTTCGTCTCCCTCTTATAAACCCTTATCTCGGCGGCGGAAACACAAGGTCAGGTTTCAAGAACGGTGTTAACTTCGCTGTGGCTGGAAGCACCGCACTCAACAGCTCCTTCTTCGCCGCGAGAAACCTCCACGTTCCTGCGACCAACACTCCTCTCAGCACTCAGCTCGCGTGGTTCAAGACTCATATGCGTTCTTCGGTGTGTCACGGTGTATCTTCTTCGGATTGCTTGAAGCGGTCGCTTTTCATGATGGGTGAGATCGGAGGCAATGACTATAACTACGGTTTCTTTCAAGGAAAGCCCTTGGAAGAAGTCAGAAGCTACATCCCTCACGTGGTTGGAGCCATCACATCCGCGGCTAGAGAAGTGATCCGAGCAGGTGCGGTTAACGTGGTCGTCCCGGGGAATTTTCCGGTGGGATGTTTTCCGATATACTTGACGTCTTTTCCCGCGAACGATCCAAGAGCTTACGACGACAAAGGATGCTTGAAACATCTCAATGGATTCGCCATGGATCACAACAATCAACTCCAAGAGGCTATAGCTTCTTTGAAGATGGAGTTTCCTAATGTGGTTATAGTTTACGGAGACTACTACAACGCGTTCCAATCTGTTCTACGTCGTGCCTCTGCCTTAGGGTTCGACGAGAGAGTAGCTTTGAAATCGTGCTGCGGGATCGGTGGAGCTTACAACTACGACGGGAAGAGGCAATGCGGAGCATTAGGAGTGCCGGTATGTCCGAGTCCAGACAAGTTCATAAGCTGGGACGGAGTGCACTTGACGCAAAAGGCCTATAGACACATGTCTAAGTTCTTGAACAAGAACATTCTTTCACAGATAAAGTGTTCTTAGACAGGACAGTGTAATATTAATTAACAACGTTTTAATGTATGCATGGTTTTATGTAATTATTCAGTTAGCTAGTTAATCAAAATACTTGTCTACAATCACAATATCATCTCCGTTCAATATATGATGCTCTTAAACAACAAGAAACACAAATTACATTTTGTAATCTACAATTCATTATCTCAAAGTGGTTCTATGGTGTAGTGGTTAGCACTCTGGACTTTGAATCCAGCGACCTGAGTTCGACTCTCGGTAGGACCTTAATTTTTTCCAATTCATCACCTCAATGTAGAAATAATGATGTAAATAAGTTGTCTATGCTTTTAAACAGATCAAAACATAAGACGATTTAATGTGGATACGAATTGTGATTGAGCTTCCAAAGTGATGTGGATGAAGTTATCGCATGTTTCCGATTTGGTTTTAATTAAGGCCCATAGATTAGTAATTCACATGACTTTGACTAAAGACTTTATGTTATTGCTAAAGTCATGTTTGCATAAGGAGTTAAGGACAACAGACTTTACGCTGAACAGTTTTTTAGTGACATATCTTTTCTTTCTTTTTTCTTTTTTATAACATTTTTACATTTTCTACCACCAAAAACATCTTTGACAGTTCAAGATCAGAATCTTCCAGTTGGGCCAGATTAGATGGATCACATCGAACGAGAATTAACCCTTCAAAGAGAATTAACTAATCCAGCACAATCTTTCTTCGTAGCTACTTTTTCTAAGTAACGTCGGGCAAATCCAAAATGACAAATTTTGAACAGCCATTATACAATTTAGAAAGAACCCAAATGTTTCCATGCCACAAATAATTGACGTTTCCATGTGGATCACATCTATTGAACTGTAACCGGGTTGATAGAAAGCGAAAGAGGCAAAGTAAATTAATTACCAAGCTATATCTTATGGATGAGACAACATAAAATTCAGACTAGTTAAATGTTGGGTCTACTTAGAAGTAGAAACCCTCCAAAAATAGGCGTATGCCACTTGGCATGGAGAACACACGGTATTCTTTAGTAAAAGGCGAAAGAATAGTTCGACTACTTCTAAAGTTGTAAGTAGACCCAACATTTGAACATGTTATTTGAAAGTTAACATTTGAATTACGCCGGTTTAGACAACATAAAATTCAAACAAGTTATTTCTCGATTGCTTCTTGCCACCATAGTAAACACATTAGCCCGATCTTGGGATCGGATGCGACATCCATTGCTCTTGCGGTTTCTACATTGAAAGCGTGAGAAAGGTACTTTCTTTTGCAACTCTATCTTGTTTAGGTGAGAGAAGATTGAGCTAACATTTTTGTAATACAGGTAATGAGTTTTTCAAGGAGCAAAAGTATCCTGATGCTGTGAGACATTGCACTGAAGCTATCAAAAGGAATCCAAAAGACCCGAGAGTAAGCTCAATTTCAATTTAACATTCTTGTAAAAGGTTTCTCCTTTTTGACTGTTTGAAATAACTTGTTTGCTCCTTTGTGTACTTCACATAGGCGTATAGCAACAGAGCTGCATGTTACACTAAGCTAGGAGCCATGCCCGAAGGATTGAAGGACGCAGAGAAATGTATCGAGCTCGATCCGACATTCTCAAAGGGATACAGCAGAAAAGGTGCGGTCCAATTCTTTATGAAGGAGTATGACAATGCAATGGAAACATACCAGGAAGGTCTCAAACATGATCCTAACAATCAAGAACTTCTCGACGGTGTTCGAAGGTAACGTCTATATATAGAACTGTATTGTCATTGCGAGATTATTCACTCGTTAATATGCCTCTGTAACATATTTTAAACTCTGTTTATGCTGCAGATGTGTACAACAGATCAACAAAGCAAACTGTGGTGACCTTACTCCTGGGGAGCTAAAAGAAAGACAGGTTAGATTCTAACTACTTACAGAAAGAAATCCTTACTGGTTAAAAGAGAAATCAGTGATTTTAGGTTACAAAATTTGGGATTTTGCTCTTACTTTCTTTACAGGCAAAGGGAATGCAAGATCCAGAAATCCAGAACATCCTCACAGATCCTGTAATGAGACAGGTAAAGAAACAAACCTCAAGATGTTGTCACATTTCCCAAATCTCTCTGTGTTTGGGTCTTGAGTTGTCTCCATGTTCTTGGAACAGGTTTTGTCTGATCTCCAAGAGAATCCAGCAGCAGCACAAAAACATATGCAGAACAAAATCCAAAAGCTTATAAGCTCAGGAATCGTCCAGATGAAATAAACCCCAGAAGAAAAGCCATTCGATTTCAGTTTTAATTTCGCAGATTTATAAACTCTCAATACCAAATATCGGATTCTTCCCATTTTTCTTCAGTCATATCCATGTGTTTTCAGACAATAACAACACCTTGTCTTAACAGATTTGATTTGCTTACATTTCTGTATAAAACCAAACAAAATCAAAATTATGTTTTTAGTAAAAAATCACAATATTTTCATCTAAGCAGCAACTTCTTGATCCTTGGACGAAAGCTGGCTCTGAATATGCTGAGGAACAACATCGAACTTCGCCAATTGCATTGTGTACGAAGCTCGACCTTTTGTCATCCCTCTCAATGTACTCACATACTGAAACATCTCTGCTAATGGGACCAGAGAATCTACAACCTACAACAACACCAAATCAAGATTTTTATCAGTAAATTTGGTTTTTTCGATCATTTCATATTCAAATTTGTCTCCAAACATACCTTGAGAACACCGGGTTTGTCTCCAAAGCTGTTGATCTGACCTCTTCTAGAGTTAAGATCACCAATAACATCACCAAGATGTTCTTCAGGTGTAACAACTTCAACTGTCAGGATAGGCTCAAGCATTCTCGGACCGGCTTTCCTCATCCCTTCGCGGAAACCTCCTCTCGCAGCGAGCTGGAAAGCTAGCACGCTCGAGTGGACATCATAGTAAGATCCATCAACCAGACAAGCGCGGACATCAACAACCGGGAAACCAGCAAGCACACCAGAGCTCATACACTCCTCAAGTCCTTTCATGACACCGGGGATATACTCTCTTGGCACAGCTCCTCCTTTGATCTCACTCTTGAACTCGTATCCTGATCCTGCTTCCAATGGCTCAAACCGGACTGTAATATCAGCAAACTGTCCTTGACCACCTGATTGTTTCTTGTGTGTGTATTTCACTTCAGATATCTTTGAGATACTCTCACGGTAGTTCACTTGCGGTGCACCAACGTTAGCCTCAACCTTGAACTCTTTTTTGAGCCTGTCAACGATGATCTCGAGATGAAGCTCTCCCATCCCTTCGATCACGGTTTGATTCATCTCTTCATCACGGGAGAAATGGAAAGACGGGTCTTCTTGAGCGAGATCAATCCCGTAGCCATTTTATCGATATCTGCTTTTGTTTTCGGCTCAATCGCCACCTTGATGACGGGATCAGGGAAGTCCATACGTTCAAGAACCACAGGGTTCTCAGGATCACTCAAGGTTTCGCCAGTGACTGTATCTTTGAGACCAGCAAGAGCGATAATGTCTCCTGTTAAAGCCACTTTCACATCTTCTCTGCTGTTTGCATGCATCTCCAAGAGTCTTCCGATTCTCTCCTTCTTTCCTTTGTTAGCATTCAACACGTAAGAACCACCTGTGAGCTTCCCTGAGTAAACTCTTGAATGCTAAACCAGCAAACGGCTCGTCATCATCAGGTTTCCGGATGATAGTGATCTCCGGGTTCTCAGGATCGGTTCCATTCATCGGCGGAACTTCAACCGGCGAAGGCAAGTAATCAACAACAGCATCAAGCAATGGCAGCACACCTTTGTTCTTAAACGCTGAGCCACAAAGAATAGGGACAAACTTCCCTGTGATGGTTCCTTTCCTAACCAATCTCTTCACCGTAGCCTCATCAGGCTCAACACCTTCTAGATAATTCTCCATAACCTCATCATCCAAATCAACAATCAACTCCATCATCTGCGCACGATAGTCTTGAGCCACATCTTCAAGATCCTCTGGTATAACAATGTTTCTGTAGTCTTTCAGTGGCACTGCACGCTTCGAATCTCCTGAAAAACATCAGAAACACACACAAATTGAAGAAACTCAAAGAGCTAAAACATCGTAAAGTATGAAACTTTAAACAATTATGATTCACAGAACAGAATCAAAGCCCAATAGACACTACAGAGTGAGAAAAATTAGAGCTTAATTAGTAGAAACACTTCTCACAGGCAATTTAACGAACACTTAGAAGGCATTTACAAAATTTCAAACTTGTTATCCGACAATGGAGATTAGGTGAATAAAGATGGAAGCTTTGTGAGAGAGATTGAGAGATGATTAACCTTCGGCAGCAGCGGAGACAGAGAATTGTTTCCTTCTGTGTGATGATTGCTTTGAAGAGCCGAGCCCTATACGAGCTTTACCGAGAAGATGAGGAAGAGAAGAGGAGACTGAAGAAGATGAAGCACGAGGAGGAAGACCCAAAAAGGTAGGACGATGAGACAGAGGAAGAAGAACAGGTCGTCTCTGTGAACCATTAAGATTACAAACTACGGAACCGGAAGTGGAACTCGAAATTCTCAGAGCATCCGCCACCATTTTTGTCAAAAATCGCTCCTTTCTCCTACTTCTTCTGCTTCTTCTTCTTCTTCTTCCTCTTTGTATCAATTTGGTCAGTCTCACAGTTGGCTAAACGTATTGTTCGTATCGTACGGCTTGGAGATAACGAAGCCTTTTGGGCTTAGCGTGGTTTGCTTCTGAACCGTTGGATAAGTTAATTGTATTTTTAAATTTATATTCTGAAAAAAAAATTATTTGTTGAATTGGATAAGGAAAAATTATCCCAGACATGCTGTATCTAGACTTTGATGATATGAAAATTGTTTCTACTGTTGGTTTAAGTGGTGGCTTAGTTGATTTCTGGAAAAAAAAATATTTCTGTTCAATGTATTTATGTTGATTCGAGACTTGTTGACTTATTTGTGGAAAACAAAATCCTTCAAATCTAGGATTTTTGGCTGTGTAGAGCATTTACAATCACCCCCTATATTTATAAAAATATAAAACATAAATACTTGAGGTGCAGAAAGTGATTAGCGTTGAATTGGATAAGTAAAAATTATCCAATTGAGCGGAAGCGAGGGGATAGAAGCCTTATGGGGGGACTAACATCAACAACATGAATATTCATTCCACACACATTACGTCCACTAAGTTGCAGCGCCTTGTCTACTGCGTCTGCTCCCTTGAGGAAAACCATAGCTGTGCTGTAAAAACCAACAAAGACAAACAAAGTCTTTAGTTAGCATTTGATAGAGTTGGGAAAAAAATGACACAACTAGGAGCAATAAGCACACAAACCTGTAAGGACAACCGCAGTGGACAGGGGGAATCTCAAATACTAAGCGCGCACATGGAAAGAAATGTATACGCAGCATTCTCTCGACATCATGCCTAGAAAGCGAAGTGTCATATCCCGTAACTCCCATCCTAATAATGAGAGATAGTATTATCAAGATGACAACAAATCTTACACAAAATTAATCTCCAAAACGAAAATCAACTTACGTGTGTTGTAGATAGCGAGTTGACGCTTTGATAGGAGCCAGCTCAGGATCAAGGTATGTTTCATGAAACGGGTAAGCCTTGGCAACTACAATCCTTCCTCCCATGTCAGTTCCACTAAGTCCCAGCGCCTTCTCTTCTGCACCTTCTCCACGAACATAAATGAAGGCAAATCTGAAATTACAAAAAAAAAAAATTAGCATTAATTTAACTTGAACCGGGAATAGAAACTGATGGAAAAAGCCACAAACCTGTTGAGAAAATCACTTTCAAAGTCTGAGGGAACATAAACATGTATCATCTCTCCACATGAAGAGAAGTGTTCTCTCAAAGCAAAATTGACATCATCGGCAGGAAGCTTCGTGTCGTATCCTTCAACGCAAATCCTCCTAATGCACCTGCAATAGATTTGATTGCAGGTGGTGATAATATCAACACCACACCTAACAGAAACAAATACTCAAAAGAAAAACCAAAAAAATAACGAAAAATCAACTTACGGTATATGTGCAGCTTCCAAAGGATAAAAGTCGGATGGACGATGGTAACGGTTAAGCGTAACGACTAACTTCCGCCCTCCCATGTCAGTTCCACTAAGTTCCAGCGCCTTCTCTACTGCGCCTTCTCCCCGAACAAAAATATAAGCAAATCTGTACAAAGAACAATTACAAGGTTTTCATATTTAGTTATTAGTAAGCATTTGATTTAACTTGATAAAAAGAAGCCACAAACCTGTTGAGAAGACAGCTTTCAGCGTCTGTGGGAATATGAACACGTATCACCTCACCACATGAAGCGAAGTGTTTTGTCAAAGCAAGAATGACATTATAGGCAGGAAGCGAAGTGTCATATCCTTCAACGGCAATCCTCCTAACGCACCTACTGCAATAGATTTGATTGCAGGTGATGATAATATCAGCAACACATCTTACAGATGCAAATTCTCAAACGAAAAAAAACTTACTGGCTATTTAGAACATCCAAAGGCAACCCATGATCAAGATCAAGGTATGTTTCATGAAACGGGTAAGCCTTAGCAACTACAATCCTTCCTCCTATGTCAGTTCCACCAAGTCCCAGCGCCTTCTCTTCTGCACCTTCTCCCCGAACAAAAATGAAAGCAAATCTGTACATAGAACAATTACAAGGTTTTCATATATACATATGGTAAGCATTAACAAGATTTTTATATATTTTTATAAAAGAGAAGCCACAAACTTGCCGAGAAGCCTGGTTCTAAAGTCAATGGGAACGTAAACATGTACAATCTCTCCACATGAAGAGAAGTGCTCCCTCAAAGCAAAACTGACATCACTGGCAGGAAGCGTGGTGTCGTATCCTTCAACGGCAATCCTGCTAATGCAACTGCAATAGATTTTGATTGCAGGTGATGATGACGATATTATTAACATGACAAGAGATACAAATTCGAAAACGACAAATCAACTTACGGGAATACGGCAGGTTTCATAATACTAGGTGAAGCTTGGATAGGGGCCAATTCATGGTCAAGGTATGTTTCATGATTCGGGTAAGGCTTAGCGACCACAGTCCGTCCTCCCATGTCACTACCACTAAGTTTTAACACCTTCTCTTCTGCACCTTCTCCCATAACATAAATAAAAGCAAATCTGTTCGGACAACAAATACAAAGAGTTTAGTATATATTAAGCGGTTTAGGGGAAAAAAAAATACAAGCCAAAAACCTGTTGATATGACCAATTTTAACGTCTTTGGCAAAGGGAATAAAAACATGCACTCTCTCTCCAGGTAATGAGAAGTGTTTTCTCAAAGCAGGATAGACATCCTCGGCAGGACGCGAAGTGTCGTATCCTTCAACGCAAATCCTAATGCCCCTGCAATAGATTTGATTGCGGTTCATAATACTATTAAGAACAAATCTTATACAAAACAATTCCTCAAAAGAAAACGAAAAAACTAGAAAATCAATTTACCTGCTACGAGGGTCCAAGTTCCGCATTACAAGACCCTAAGGTACAAAAGATTCAATCAGGAAATTCTAATTTTCGGAAGCACAACGAAGAAGAATAAACCATAAATTGACAAACAGAGGTTAAAGAGGACCATAAGGAGAAGAAGATTACCTTGTCGGCAGATTCGTCCATGGAGATGTTGTGCGACTGTTACGTTTTCCAGAGGACAATAATAATAACCCTAGAAAGATATGTTTCAGTTCTAGGGATTTAGGTATTTATAGTCCGTCTCTCCAAGAGGAAGAACAAACGATTGGGCCTTGAATTTAGATCAGGCCTGGGCTAGGCCCACTCACCCAAACATTTGTAAATGATTTTCTATGGGTGGTAAAGAATAAGGAGAAAGCCACTATTGTGCGCACATGCACTCTCGTTTACGCCCGCCACTTTAACCCGAACCCGCAAACCGAACCCGCATCCGACCCAAAAAAGCCGTCCCGAGTCTAGTTCGGGTTTGCCAAAATAACCAATCAGTTCTGATATAGATTTTAGATCGGGTTCTGTTCGGTTTGGTTTATACCCATAACCGAAGTAATAACCGAAAACAGATCATTAACAAATAACCACATAATTACATAACCCAAACACTAAACCACAACACCTCCTCTTCAATTAAGATCCCTTTTCTTTGTATCCTTAGTTTCTTCTTCATCAATTTTATCTATCACACTAATAGCTTGGAAAATACAAACTTGGGATTGCAATTGCAGAATCTGAAAATCTCTAGTGTGAATGTACCTCTCAAAACCGCCGTTCTCTGATTTGACTTTGAACATGAAGTGTACCGCTCATGGACAATGATTTGCATCGATTATAGCAACTTCAGAGCCATCGATCGCAACTTTTTGATTCATAGGCAAATGGAAGACGAATTGACAGGACTTGAAGGATTTCTTTCACGAGGCGAAGCTTTTGTGAGAGCAGAAGATGATTCCTCTAGACCATGAAGAGGAGAAGCCGGAATTGTGATCGGAGTGGAAGTGTGAGAGGAAGAAAGCAACAGAGAAGGAGGAAGATTTTCAGGTTCGGGTAAAAAAATACCCAAAAACCCGACAATTACCCGAAACCAAAAAAGTTCAGTTTTTCTCGGGTTTCAAGGTCAACCCAAAAACCGACATAAACCTGAAAATTCAAACCCGAATCCGATCCAAACCCGACCAAATACCCAAATGGTTTTTAAACTCTTAAACCCGAAAACCGAATTACCCGAACCTGACCCATTACCAGAAGTCGCAGAGTTACAACTTACAAAGTCACCATTGGGTTCATGTTAATTAATTAATCAAAATTCAAAACCAAAGCAGATCTCTAAACATAACCCGGTTTGATCAGAAATTACTAAACCAAAATCGAACTGGGATTCCATATCTCGCTATATCGTCTTCCTCCCAAGGAGATAATAGGGTTTATTATAGAGGGTTTTACCATTTTTCACAGAAACAGAGATTTCGATTTTGAACAAATGAGAAGATCGATTTCGATCTCAATTGCATCGAAAACCAAAGAATTTCTCAATCGTCGTCTTCTCGAGAAAGGTAATCTCTTTATCCGTTGCCGTCACTGGAGACGAGCTTATTCTACCGTCACAGATTACTGGAGAAAAATTGATCTCAAAGATGCGATTGATTTGTTCAGTGACATGATTCAATCTCGTCTTCCTCCTTCCATTATCGATTTCAGTAAACTATTGAGTAGATTAGCCAAAATGACGAAGTTTGATCTTGTGATCTCTTTCTTCACTCAGATGGAGATTCTTGGAATCAAGCATGATCTTTACAGATACAACATTGTAATTAACAGTTTATGCCGATCCTCTCGAATCTCGATTGGTTTCTCTGTGATTGGGAAGATGATGAAACTCGGTTACGAGCCGGATATCGTCACGCTAGCTCTCTGGTTAATGGATTCTGTCAAGAGAACAGAGTCTTTGAAGCTGTCTCTTTGGTTGTTGAAATGGAGTCAATGGGATGTAAAGCAGACGTTGTCTACGCTTTTGAACTGTTCGATAAAATGGAAGAAAGAGGAGTTAGAGCTGATTCTGTGACTTACAACTCTCTCATCACCGGTCTTTGTTGCTCTGGTAGATGTAACGACGCTGTTCGAGGTTTGAGAGAGATGATAACGAGGAGTGTTGTGCCAAATGTGATCACTTTCACTGCGTTGATCGATGGGTTTGTGAAAGAAGGGGAATTTATGGAAGCTGAGACGTTGTACGAGGAGATGATACGAATGTCTATTGAACCGGACGTGTTCGCTTACAATGCGATGATCAACGGGCTTTGCATCGAAGGGCGTTTAGACGATTCAAAACGGATGCTTCGTTCGATGGTGAGGGACGGTTGTTTACCCGATGTAGTGACTTATAACACTCCCATAAACGGAGTTTGCAAGTAGGAGAGAGTCGACAAATTGGTGAAGCTCCTCAACGAGATGTCTTGGAGAGGTTTATCTCGCGATATAGTCACTTACAACACTTTGATTCAAGGCTACTTTCAAGCAGGCAAAGTAGATGACGCTCAAAGAATCTTCAGATGGATGATATCTTGCGGCGCGGCGCCGCCTCCGAATGTTCGAACCTACAGCATTTTGTTGTATGGACTATGTAGCAACGGGAAGATAGAGAAAGCATTGGTGGAATTCGAGTGTCTGCGAAAGAGTAGTGGAATGGATCTTGATATTACGACATATAACATCATGATTCATGGGTTGTGTAAAGCTAATAATGTGGACGATGCTCGGGACTTGTTTTGTAGCCTAGTTGAGCGTGATGTTGTATCATACACTACGATGATTGATATCATCATATTTTGCATGTTTTCACTAAGTATTTATTGGTGTTTTCAAATGTTTTCAATAAGGTTCTATGCCTTTAGAGGTAGTTTTCTTGTATTTGTTGGCTTTGGAGTCTTAACAGGTTAAAACATCAAAAAGGATTCAAAAAGGAGCAAAAGAGCCTCAAACCATGATCCATGCAAGTTTCCAAGTCAAGAGCATCAATAATACTCCATTTGTCCGATTCTCGTATTTGGACAGAACCGGAGCATCCGAAAGATAACCGCGGCAAGGGGTCTTCCCGACGTCCAAAAATCATGATCTTGGTCTTGCTGGACAGATATTTGAGTTATGCATCATGACGAAGTGGATTCAAGTCATTTGGATCAACCATCACGGAGATACTCTTTTTCTCCCAGGACGTGTCCGCCAGGCGAGTAAACGAAGCCCATGAAGACTTGGCGCCACCAAATGGCCCGGGATGCAGCGGCATGGACCTTGTCTCGACTTAACACAAGCCCAGCTTGCTTTTGGTGGTTTACTTGTCCTAAACCCGGTCCAATCACGTCGCAAATCTTCAGAGTCGGTTAACCGGAAAGTTTCCTTTTTCAGCACCTCAATACCCTAGCGACTTCAAGCCTATAAATACAATGTTTTTAGCCTTTGGAGGAAGAGAGCCGCGAGTGTATTGTGCAAGAGAGAGAGCAGCCATCAAGGAGGAGAAGCCCTAGGTGGTGCGCCGTCCAGAAGGAAGAAGGAGGCGCCGTTCAACTCATTGCACTCGCATCTCATCTTGTTTCTTTCATCTTTCCCTTTTCTCTTTTGTACTTTGGATTTCAAGTTATCAAGGGATTCGACCTGTTCTTCATCAGAGAAGCCTCTTTTCTATCCCTTATCTCTTTTATACTTGCATAATGATATCAAATATGCCTTGCTTGCTTGATCTCACTATGTCCGAGTAGATCTCTCGGTTAGGCCGAGGGAGATCGATGGACTCTTAATATGTTTTGACTTGTTTGATTGCATAAAACGGGATTTACTCTTTTGGTTCTTCATCTTTGCTTGCTCTTATTGCTTGTTGTTAGGAAAGCGCGCCTCAACAACTCGAACTTAGGTTGATACACTCTCCAAAAGCTTGTTGTATTGCCGAAACTAGTATTTGATGAGCTAAGTGTTTTAGGCTTCCAAAAGTCGACCTAAGGAACTTAGTGAACAATCACAACTTGAACACTAATTTATGCATGCTTATAACTTGTAATAACCATCGAAAGTTGAGTCTATTAGGTTGTTTAAGCATAGTGGCCGGAGCCACGAAAGTGGAAAGGCTATACCTTAGTGTTGTGAGTTCAAGACGGTTTATAAATTATCCCATGCAATCTCTTGTCATTTCATTGAAAGTTTCCATTGATTATCCTTTGCCTAACATCTTTCCCATCTTGTTTACAACCTCATTCACTTACTCACTTGTTTTCCTTTGATTTTAGATCACCCCACACTCATATTCTTTGTTCTAGCTACTCATCACTCAACATAGACTAGAAACGAAATCTCTCTTCCTTGTGTTCGACCCCGACTTACCACGGCTGTGCACTTGCAGCTCTACCAAGTTGGGTTATAAATTGTATTAGTTTGAAGCATAAAACCCAACGCATCAAGCTCTTTGGCGCCGTTGCCGGGGAAGAGTTGTATTTCTTTCAAGTTTCTTGATTGATTTTTAGTCTAGTTCGTTTTGTTTTTGCATTTCATTTTCTGTTTTTCATAAAACTTTAAAAAACCATAAAAATTTTACTTAATACTCTTTCTTTGTGTCTCTTAGGTGCATGACAAGAAGGTCCAATCCGGATAATACCATAGAAGAAGATCTTGACATTGACCAATTTGAAAGAACACTTAGGCGGCAAAGAAGAGAAAGAATGAATCAAGGCGGTGAAGCCGCGGCACAAGGTGGCCAACAACAAGCCCCTGACCAAGAACAACACCCACAAGCCCCTCATGTCTTACCAGAAGCCGGAGTTGACCAGCCAGCACAAGGAGCCGTGCCTCAACCCAATCAAAACGCTCCCGGTGTAGCCGATCAACCGCAGCCGCAACAACAACATCAACAACAACCGGAGCAACAAAACGCCGGTCAACCACCAAACCAGCATCACCAAAACCCCCATGGCGGTCACCAAGGGATGCCTCAAGCTCAACCACATGCGCCTCCAAGGAGGGCACAATTCGCTCAGCATCCAAGGCATCCGACTATGGGAGATTTTGATTCATCCGATGCATTCTTCTTGGATAGGAATCCAATCCGACCACCACAACCCCCAAGGAACGAGTTTGAGATCAAGCCACAAATCATTGCCTTGGTGAAACAAAACCAATTCCATGGTTTGTCCACCGAACATCCACTTGACCATGTCGACACCTTTGAGGAGATATGTAGCACTACTCGGATCAATGGAGTGTCACCGGACTACTTCAAGTGCAAATTGTTTACCTTCTCTCTAAGTGACAAAGCACTTAGATGGGTAAAGTCTCTACCACCTCAATCCATTACAACATGGAATGAATACAAAGGAGCTTTCTTAAACCAATTCTACACCAAGCAAAGATCAAACTCTATAAGGAGTAAGATATCCGGGTTTAAGCAAGCACCAATGGAGTCTTTCTATGAAGCTTTGGAGCGCTTCAAGGAGTATGCAAGAGATTGCCCTAATCATGGCTTCTCAGAAGGTAACCTTTGGAACATCTTTTACAATGGGATTGATCACAAGTACAAGCTTTCACTTGACACCGCGAGCAATGGCAACTTCATGACCAAATCGGTGCCGGAGGCTAAGCTTTTGATTGAGAATCTTGCTGCAAGTGATTCCAATGCATGCCCTGAATACAATGGAGGAGTGAGAACCACGAGCTCATCATCGGAATCGGCTCAAATCATGGAGTTGAAGAACATGGTCTCACAACTACTAAAGAGCAACCGAGGAGTGCATGCGGTTGATGATGTCTTGGCCACTAATGAAGAGCCTCTCATGGAATTTATGAGAGATGGAGCAGAAGAGAATCAAGAGGAAGTCAACTACATAGGAGGTAACTACGGTAATAGAGGATACAATCAGCCATTCCGCCCCCATCCCAACCTCTCTTACCGAAGCACCAATGTGGAGAATCCAAATGATCAAGTCTATCCGGGCCAAAACATTTATCAAGGAGGCCAAAACGCATACCAAGGAGGTCAATACCAGCCTAAGCAACAATTCTATCCTAAGGGAGTCTACCAAGTGAAACAGCCACTCACTTTCCCCCAAGGAGTTGCACCGGCTCAACAAGAAGAAAAAGTAGATGTGGCGGTTAAGAAATATATGGAGGAGCAAAGACAAGCTACCAAGAGCTTACATGAGAAGATGGATCACATGTTTGGTGATCTAAATAATAAGTTTGGGGCTTTGTCAACTCACTTCCAGAAGTTAGATGTTCAAGTCTCTCAAACAGCCGAGGCGGTTAAAAAGCAACAAGAGGCGAATCCGCAAAAGTTTTGTAGTGTTGTTTCATCCAAAGAGGATCCACCGGCCATTGTCTCCGTACCATCTCAAGAAGAAGTAAGAGAGGATGAGCTTAAGGAGAGGTACAAACCAGAGAGGTACACATGGGAGTCAAGGCGAGCTTACAAGAGAAGGCTTGACAACAAGCCGTTGCTTAAACAAGGAGATCCCGGGAAGTTTGTTATCCCCGTTTGTATCAATGGATACCAACTCACCGATTGCTTGTGTGATAGTGGAGCAAACGTGAACCTCATGTCTCTTGCACTAGCCAAAGATTTGGGATTCAAATATTTCAAAGAGCCTAAGGTGAGAGTGGAGTTTGCGGATCTATCAAGCATGGAGCCTTATGGAGTGCTTGAAGATGTTATGCTAGAGATTGGGGAGAGACATGTCCCAACTGATTTCCAAATCATGGTATGGGAAGGATCAAAGAGGAATCAGCTGATTCTTGGTACCCCATTCTTAGCCACAGCCGGGGCGGTCATCAATTACATGAGAAACCAACTAACACTTGGTCATGTCCGGCAAGATGTCTTTTTCCCAAGCATCAACTTCAAACAAGCTCCAAGCGCAGTCAAACTACCACCAGAAAGGAGCACACTCATGCCAAGAGAAGGAGCCGAGCGGCCAAGAAGCACCAAGAAGGGCGAGCCCTACCTTAAACCAAAAGAAGCGATGAAACCGTTGAAGCCGAAGCATGAGAATGTCTTCAAGGATATTCACTCGGTCTTGTCATCGTCTTTTAACAATCATGGAGCTGAAGAAGAACCTGAAGGTGTGCCTAAGTCATTTGCCAGTATAAGAATCATTCTCCCAAAGGATCCGGACCCCAAAGATGAGCAACCCGCAAAGGAAAGACTCGGAAAAACCTTAAAACTTTTTCCGAGAGCTTTGGTCTTCAAAGACGACATGGAAGATGATCATGGAGAGCCCAAACCACCTCATGAGCCACCTGAACCAGAATGTGAAGACACCAAAGGGATCCCAAACCCTTTGGCCGATCACATCCGCACCTAACCGAACAAAGACAAACGGGAGTCAAGCTAGATGACTTTAAAACAAGCGCTTTGTGGGAGGCAACCCACACGGTACTTTTCTTTTCCTTTTTCATTTTTAGTTTTCACATCATTATTGCATGCATTTTGTTAGGATGACAAACCAAGAGGAGACCAAACAAGGAAATGTCCCACCCATTCATCCCACCCTTGTCCAAACCGACACCAAGGAGCGGGCACCACCTGGGACTAATAAAGGAGGGAAGCAGAATCATTTCGGTCAAAGAAAATCACCAAACGGTCGTGTAAAATTCCAGATATTCGATCCGGCGTGCTTTTCTCGGCCACACGGGTGCAAAGGAGTACACACTTGACCTATCTCACAATCCGTGTTACCAAAGTCCACCAAACTTCACAGGCGACCAGACAATACCATATTGGTCGGCAAATCCAAAAGATAGGACGGAGAAATGTGAACGGATGAGGAGATACGCACGAATGCCACATCCGGTCGATGGCGGGTCCCGGAGGCCGACAAAAACCAAAATCACGGCACGGCGACACCACCACCTGGAAATGAATTCTTGGAGCTTCAAAATCACTATTCCAAAAGAAAATCATGGAACGAACGAGCCAAATTCGAGGAGGGTCAAAAATCTCTTTCCGGGGCCGATTAGACCACGTTGTGAAGGAAGTCTCACACCGCTCATCCATTTGACCTCAAACTTCACCAGTGCTCATAAAATATGAAGTTGGTCGGTGGAATTTCAATCTCGGTCAAGAAATTCGTCACCGTTTGAGCTGTGGTCTATTGCACTATCATCCGGTCGACCGTATGGAACACCAAATGATGCAAATCCAAAACCGCTCGTTTGTTTGACATGAAACTTCACCACTGCTCCTAAAATATATGATTGGTCGGTGGAATTTCAAGATAGGTCGACGGAATGTTGACGGTTCGAGCTGTGGTCCATCCCATCACCTTACGGCCGTCCGAGAGATCCACCCGACACAGGATTTTCACATTTGCTCGACCAAACGATCTGAAACTTCACCAGCGGCTCTAAACATCATATTGGACGGTAAATTTTCAATCCCGTTCATAAAATTCTTAACGGTTTGTCATGTTGTTCATAGCACTCCTTTCGGGTCGACCGAATGGGACGTACACGACCGAAATGACAACCGAAGGAAATCAGGCATTGCCCTTCAATACTCCCCGACCCATCCTGCCTAAAGAGGAGCCCCAATCAGTCATATGACCCTGATCTTCATAACAATTGGTCATCACTTGGTACCATCATTCTACCCTTTCCCTTTTTCAAATTTATTCCGTATTTCACCTCTCTTAATCTGATTTTTCTTACACCGGGACGGTGCAAGTTAAGTCTGGGGGGATTATACTAATAAGTTTGTTCATTTTGACATTTTTGTTTGCATTGTTTTCATCTCATCGAGTCGTTTTTATTGAGTCAAAACTTTTGTCGAGAATTATGACTTTATCTTGGACCTAACCATTGTTTTGCATGCGTTTAAGTGACCATTGATCAGTATTTGGCAGTCTACTTCATCACATGTGCACCATGAGTGGATCGATCTACCAAAAATGTCCACATCTCCAAGGGCTTAAGAAGGATACATCTTTGACTCCACACCTTAATGAACTTAATCTCCTCAGCTAGGGGCTTGGTTTTACAAAGGGTACGACTCCTCATCCTCACCAAATAGTGAAAGTCTATGTGAGTTCGGTTTCCCCTCTCTCTCCCCTTCAAATTAAGAAAAAGCACCAAGGTCCAAGTAACCGGGGATTAGGTGGCAACCACCATCAATACTCGCGTCTATGGAAGGCCCATTGATCCAAATAACCGGGGATTAGGTGGCTACAACCATCAATACTCGCGTCTATGGAAGATCCACCAAAAACCTCCACAAAGAGGAGAAGAAGTCGAATAAAAAAATACTATGCTACCCTAAAAAAGGGATGAATCGACTTAAGAAGTGAGAAGAGAGAGAGGTGAAACAAGAGCCAAGACATGTGCCTTATAAAAGAGGATGGGTAAGAGTCTATAACCCCTTTGATCGATACTCCCTAGTTGAGACCACACCTTTAGAAACTAAAGGAGTCAAAGGTGGAGAATTTGGATGGCCTAAAGAGCAGTGGATTACTTTGGGATGATTGCAAAACTCATGGTATGTACTTTCTTGTTCTTAATTCTAAATGCCATTGCTGTTTTATGTGGATCACTAAGATAAATGTCGACATGGATTTCCAAAAAGATTTAAGAGTTCTCACGTTTTCAAACCCCTTTTCCTTTCTTAGTTTGCTTGAGGACAAGCAAAGGCTAAGTCTGGGGGAGTTGATATCATCATATTTTGCATGTTTTCACTAAGTATTTATTGGTGTTTTCAAATGTTTTCAATAAGGTTCTATGCCTTTAGAGGTAGTTTTCTTGTATTTGTTGGCTTTGGAGTCTTAACAGGTTAAAACATCAAAAAGGATTCAAAAAGGAGCAAAAGAGCCTCAAACCATGATCCATGCAAGTTTCCAAGTCAAGAGCATCAATAATACTCCATTTGTCCGATTCTCGTATTTGGACAGAACCGGAGCATCCGAAAGATAACCGCGGCAAGGGGTCTTCCCGACGTCCAAAAATCATGATCTTGGTCTTGCTGGACAGATATTTGAGTTATGCATCATGACGAAGTGGATTCAAGTCATTTGGATCAACCATCACGGAGATACTCTTTTTCTCCCAGGACGTGTCCGCCAGGCGAGTAAACGAAGCCCATGAAGACTTGGCGCCACCAAATGGCCCGGGATGCAGCGGCATGGACCTTGTCTCGACTTAACACAAGCCCAGCTTGCTTTTGGTGGTTTACTTGTCCTAAACCCGGTCCAATCACGTCGCAAATCTTCAGAGTCGGTTAACCGGAAAGTTTCCTTTTTCAGCACCTCAATACCCTAGCGACTTCAAGCCTATAAATACAATGTTTTTAGCCTTTGGAGGAAGAGAGCCGCGAGTGTATTGTGCAAGAGAGAGAGCAGCCATCAAGGAGGAGAAGCCCTAGGTGGTGCGCCGTCCAGAAGGAAGAAGGAGGCGCCGTTCAACTCATTGCACTCGCATCTCATCTTGTTTCTTTCATCTTTCCCTTTTCTCTTTTGTACTTTGGATTTCAAGTTATCAAGGGATTCGACCTGTTCTTCATCAGAGAAGCCTCTTTTCTATCCCTTATCTCTTTTATACTTGCATAATGATATCAAATATGCCTTGCTTGCTTGATCTCACTATGTCCGAGTAGATCTCTCGGTTAGGCCGAGGGAGATCGATGGACTCTTAATATGTTTTGACTTGTTTGATTGCATAAAACGGGATTTACTCTTTTGGTTCTTCATCTTTGCTTGCTCTTATTGCTTGTTGTTAGGAAAGCGCGCCTCAACAACTCGAACTTAGGTTGATACACTCTCCAAAAGCTTGTTGTATTGCCGAAACTAGTATTTGATGAGCTAAGTGTTTTAGGCTTCCAAAAGTCGACCTAAGGAACTTAGTGAACAATCACAACTTGAACACTAATTTATGCATGCTTATAACTTGTAATAACCATCGAAAGTTGAGTCTATTAGGTTGTTTAAGCATAGTGGCCGGAGCCACGAAAGTGGAAAGGCTATACCTTAGTGTTGTGAGTTCAAGACGGTTTATAAATTATCCCATGCAATCTCTTGTCATTTCATTGAAAGTTTCCATTGATTATCCTTTGCCTAACATCTTTCCCATCTTGTTTACAACCTCATTCACTTACTCACTTGTTTTCCTTTGATTTTAGATCACCCCACACTCATATTCTTTGTTCTAGCTACTCATCACTCAACATAGACTAGAAACGAAATCTCTCTTCCTTGTGTTCGACCCCGACTTACCACGGCTGTGCACTTGCAGCTCTACCAAGTTGGGTTATAAATTGTATTAGTTTGAAGCATAAAACCCAACGCATCAATGATCTCATGCTATCGTAGCGCATGTGGCGTGAAGCAGATGAGTTGTATAGAAAAATGCAAGAAGATGGTCTTGCTCCATTATAACATGTATGTAGATAGATTGTGTGAAACTGTATATTGTTTGAAAGAGAAAGAAGACGAACACATTCTTTTATTTTGTATCCATCACCATTACAAGGAGAATACAAGAAGTTTTAATGTAATGTGTTTGAAAGCAGAGCCAGAACATAGATCTCCATGAGTACCATTTGAGTTTAAGCTGAAACCAAAGTGGAGGAACACCAAGAACACCTCTTTGAATCTTGGGATCAAACACATCGAAGTGCAATTTCCTTAACGAATCAAGAAGAACTTGTACCAGGACTGAATGAAGCAGAACCGGTTTAGCTTCCGGAGGGACTTTTCCGGCGAGTTCACTTAAAATAAAGTTATGTTAACTCAAATGTTAATTTGAGTTAACATTTGAAAGTTATGTTGTCGAAAGAATAGTTCGCCCACTTTGTGTTCACCACATGGCTGCGTGATTTGACCAATAGGAGAGTGAAGTATATTTATATTGAAGTTTCCACTACCAAACTCTCTCAGCTTTCCGATGTGGGACGCTAAAAATCCTCATTAAAAGGACTTGTGGATTGGTGACTCTAATCTATCTGGATATTAATTATTTACTAAGCCTGTGTATTACGAATTTACGATTAACAAGATCCCCTCAAGCCTTTTGGTTTTTCTTTTTCTTTGATAAAGGATGATCTGAAGTATTTGAATCAATTGGCGCCGATAGATCACAACAATCAACTCCAAGAGGCAATAATAGCTTCTTTGAGACGCGGGGTTTCAGAATATGGTTTTAGTCTACGGAGACAACTATAACGCATTTCCAATCCTACACCATGCCACTGCTTTAGGATTCGGCGGGGGTAGCTTTGAAATTGTGTCCGTCCGACACCAGAAAAGTTTATAAGCTGGGACTGAGTGCACTCTAATGCAGAAGGCTATATAGACACATGTCCAAGTTCTTGAACAAGTGTACGTAGTAGAACAATTTTTAGGTCTATCCGTGATTTATGTAGTTATTCAATTGTTGCTCTCATCAGAGTGATAAGCTCCAGCAAGCATACTACAGGAAGAAGAAAAGTGCGTTTGTTCAAGAAGGAACAGAAGAAGTCGTTGAGCTTAATGATGAGCTCGAAGGGTCAACGGCTGAGCTGGACAAACTATTGGTGGAGAGTGAAGACTCTGAGTCAGAGAGAGAGAGACCTTGCCGTTGTGGCCGTTAGAGAGTGAAGTCGCGAGAGAAGAGATATAAATAGTCTTCTCTTTAATTACCTTTTAGAGTTTATGCATATTTTGAGTTGTAACTCTTAAGCGAGATGAGCTTAGAGAGGATCGCTATGAGATCTTCCTCTAGATCGTGATGAGATCTAGATAGTTACAGCTTGTAATCCGTTTGCATATATCAGTCAAAGTACTATTCAGTTACAAAGATATCCAAAGTTTATCACAGAGCTTCCTCCTTCACTCATTGCCTAAACAGCAAATATTTCCATATTTTCGAGCTCTCTTAAACTTGGTGTGGGAAGATATGGATGTTGTTGATTAGAATCTTAAAATTGTTGTGGGAGAAGAACTGAGTAATATCAGTAGTGAATCTTATTTTAAACAGTTCAACATCATCCTCAAAAGAAGCACAGAGAGTGCATAAGCTTTTTGTAAGAGGGAATCTATGAGATGGCATTGACTTTAATCAACCTGAAATGGAACTTTAACGAGAAGAAAACATGTTGTTAGAGGCTGAGCAAAAAAAAAAAAAAAACCTCAAAGGTATTAATGTTTGGATCATCAAAAGATGTAATTTGAGCACCCTCTATTCTCTTTCATGTGTAACATTTAACTTTTAGGAAACTTTCAAAAATTCAGTTACAAAGAATTTGTAAAACTATTTTTTGGTTTGAATAAATTTAGGGAGAATTTGGAGGATAGCCATATTGGACCATGTAATAAAGCTTATAGCCATTTAGAATGTGTAATTAAGTGAGTAGCCAAAAAGCTTTTTCATTGAAATTGAGTTAAATTAAACAAGTTTGTCTCCATTCATTGGTATGGTACTGTTCTCAATTGTGAATCAGGATCAGGTTAGAGGTGAAGGAGAAAGCTCTTCTAACCCGTGTCTTGACTAAGTATGTGGCCAAAATCTGTTTCAACTTCAAATGGTCTAATGATCAAAACATGACTTTGCCTTATAATCTTAGGTTGACAGAGTTTCAAGGGTACGTAGAGTAGTTTAATGCGATATTCATTGCTACTTTTTTTAATTACGTCGGAAAAATTAAAGTATTCAACTCCAAGAAGATTTCCGCATTACAAAAATCCAAATTTGAACAGCCACTCTCCGATTTAAAAATAAAGTCCATATTTAGATCTTTGCTAACCCTGAAATCAAAGTGAAGAGAACGGGTAACAAAAACCTGAGGCACAAGTCCGTCAATTACAACTTCCATCAGATACTATGAGGCAAAGATTAACTAAGTATCAAGCTATCTATTTTGTAGAGACAACTAAATATTCAGACTTTTGTAATGTTGGGCCCACTCGAAAGCAGAACCCTCCAAAAATAGGCGTATGCCACTTAGCGTGGAGAGCACACGGTATTCTTTAGTAAAAGGCGAAAGAATAGTTCGCTTTGTGCTCACCACATGGCTGCGTGATTTTTTCTTTCAGAGAGTGAAGTTTATTTATTCTGAAGTTTCCACTACCAAACTCTCTCGCTTTCCGATGTGGGACGATGCAACTCTTTACTAAAAGGCCTTTGTGACTACTAGGCCCATTTATTACGATAACAAGACTCCTCTAAATAGACTCCTTTGTTATGGATCTATTTTTGTAAAACAATTTTTAGATCCATCTTAAGAAAATATAATCATATATATGAGTGATCATCTCCCTCTGGAGTCTGGACACAGTAAAAGAAGACATATGGCATTTATTTTTATTTATTTTTATGTCCCAAAAAGCTCCACCGTGGTGCCCATTTAACTTCTGCTCTACGTTTCTCTTTGTAACTCCTGCATAGTTTCATCTTCTATGCCTTCATATTGAATCACACCTCACAGCTGCCTCCACAAACTCGCTAAAACCTTATCAATAGGTGAAACCCATCTATGCCATCGTCCTGTTTTAATGAGACAATAGATCAATGAACGGCGAAATCAAAGGCAAATAAATTCATAGAAACATGTTTTTGGAAGAGAAATATCAGTTTCAGATTATTCCATGCGGTTTGCTTCTCTATCTGAAAATGCATGGCCATAGATTTGGGTTGGGTACTCTAATTTTATTTGGGGTTTCTCTCATCCTAATTGTTACCAATCACTAACCGAACTTTCTGATTCATGTCTTCCTTTATCAGGTCTCTCACCATCGAAATAACTCAAATCATATTCAACGTTAATTAAGCCAAATAATTAGATATTTCAGTAAGTCTGTTTCAATTAAAACATAATGTGTTCTCCATACAACAGACCGTCTAAAACAGTACCTTTAAGCTTCCCTAAAAAGTTTCCTAATATGTATTGCACATATATATGAATAAAGTTGGTTCTTTGATCTTCTCTTTAAGATTCCTTAGTTTTCGTTGTTTTAATAAAGTATAAGACTGATGATGCACTTAGATCATTGTACAATACTTTGGTACGAGCATTCAATTGCTCTGTAGCTAACTATTTTTTTTTCTTTGATAAATTTCTGAGCGTTAAAATACTATATACCTTGGAAACCATCGTGGACATCGTATATATTGTACTTAAGCATTCTGCAATCATCTGCCATTTCTGTATAAGACAAATACATGTAGGTATAAAATGGTAGCATAAATGTTGCTTTTCTAAACTGAAAACTCCTGCATTCAATTGAAAAACAGATGGTCAATAAGAAGACCTTACAGGAAGAAAAAAAAAACAAACTAAACTTGCGCCACTAATCTACTTAAGCAGGTCGTGCTCCGACAACGAAGGAGACGACCACGACTCTTTCAACCAAAAGAAAACTAAAATGAGAAGCAATCCAAAAACACAAAGTAAACAAAAGTTGTAGGTCAGGCCCAATGCGTATTGGGTTTTTGTTCTTCATTCCCTCCCTTAAACTGGAAATACTTCTCCATTTTCCAGTTTACTCTTCTCTTAAGCTCACACCCATTCTTTCCCGAAGCTCTTCAAACACATCAAGCTTCACTGCCTTTGTCATGATGTCTGCAATTTGATCCTCTGTGGTGCAGTAATCAAGCTCAATTGTACCATCTTTCACAAGTTCTCTCAGAAAATGGTACCTTACGTGTATATGTTTGCTCCTTCCATGGTGGAGCTGTTGTCGCAGAATACGATCGTCCCACCTTCTTGTTTGCACCCAATCTCCTCTAGTACGTTTCTGAGCCACACAGCTTGACAAGCACCATAAGCAGCCGATACGAACTCTGCTTCAGTTGTCGATAGAGTTACGATCGGTTGCTTCTTTGAAGCCCATAAGATAGCTCCTCCTCCTAGTATGAACACGAACCCTGAAGTACTCTTTCTGTCATCCACATCCCCAGCATAATCACTGTCAACAAATCCAGTCAGATTCATACCCCCTCCACGTTTGTACTGGATACCGAAACCTTGAGTTCCCTGAACATATCTCACAATTCTTTTCACCGCAAGCATGTGTTGCTCATTTGGACTCTCCATGTACCTACTAACCAAATTTACAGAGTAAATGAGATATGGCCTTGTGGTAGTTAGGTACCTTAAGCTTCCAATGAGCTGTTTATTCTCAGTTGGATCAACTGATTCTCCAACTCCTGCTCTCGTCAACTTCTGGCCAGGCACAATAGGGTTCTTCACCGAGTTACTTTCCTCCATTCCATACGTCTTTAATATCTCTGCTGCATACTTTTTTTGATTGATGAAGATCCCTCTTTCATCTTGTATGACTTCAACTCCCAATAAGTACTTCATTCCTCCCAAGTCTGTCATTGAGAACTCTTCCACCATCGACTTCTTGAACTTATCCGTCATGATCATTGAACTTCCTGTGTAAATCAGATCATCCACATAAAGGCTCACTATCAGAACATCGCTTTTCTCCTTCTTCACGAACAGTGTATGCTCACAATAGCACTTCTCGAATCCTTCCTTGGCAAAGTATCCTTCAATCCGACTGTACCAAGCTCTTGGAGCTTGTTTCAATCCGTATAGCGCCTTCCTCAATTTTTACACCTTACTGGATTCGTCTTCTACTTCGAACCCCTTAGGCTGCTCTACAAAAACATCTTCTTTCAAATCTCCTTGCAAAAACGCACTTTTAACATCCAATTGAAAGATCTTCCACTCTTTCTCTGCGGCTAAGGCAAGGATAAGTCTGATCGTATCCCACTTAGCTACTGGTGCAAAAACTTCATGGAAATCCACTCCATACCTCTGATGATAACCCTTTGCAACCAGCCTTGCCTTAAACTTGTCAACCTCCCTGAAACAGGATTTTTGTGTGTTCAATTAACAATTCCACTCATGTCATTGTGGTCTTGAGAGTCAATCCAAAATGGAGCTAGTTGAAAACAATTTCGAATGCAAGAAATGATCAAGTCAAGGGCAATGGTTTTAAATGTAACAAATGAACTAGAACAAAAACGTAAATGCAGTAGAACCTTAAATGCAAACTAGAATGAATGCAATTCAAGAAGCAATATGCAATAGATGTTTAACTAAATGAAAGATGTAAACTTAATGATAAAAAGAGAGTCTTGGGATGAGATAATCGATTACAAGTCCTTAGGGTTCAATAAAATGTCTAGAAATACTCAACTAGAGCTAAGTCCTAGGAAGGGATTTCAAGGAGAAAGGTTAGCCCACTCCCGTGGTGAGAACCCCTAAGCTAGCGTCGGTCCAAGGATCTAACTCCCATTAGCTGGACGACGCAAGCCAGCCTTAAACGCCAACTCCCTTAGTCCGATGAGCTCTCCAAACAACCACTCCCGTGTGAAGGACAAGCTCATCTCTTTGCTGGTCGGTCCAATCTCTCTATACACTTTCGGTGGAAGAGAGATCTTGGATCTAGATCTAAGTGATCAAAGAAGGTCTAGCCTTAAGCAAACCCAACAAAGAAGGACCTTTTGGAAAGATTAAAACCCTTTAGACACTAGATCGAACCCCAATAGCTTATAATCTACCTCATCCCTCAAGACCCAAGAAGCTTACTCACTATTCATATCAAGAACACCAAATCCTATGGAGGAAAAGGTACCCAATCGTGAATAGCAAGTGAAGAGTAAGAGAGATTAAGCTAAGGTGAGATTATTGCAAAAGGAAATAAGATAAACTTGATTAGAATCCAAAGCAAATTGTAAATACAAAGAAAATTCTCAAAGAGGAAGTTTTTAGATCTATTCTTGAAAGAGATTACAAGATGCCCAAAATTTTAGGTCTTAATGTCTTAAATAGTAGGGGGAAGTAGAAACCCTCAGTCAACTCATTTAAGTTGACCATTTCTCCTTCCCAATTCGCGCAGCTCCACTCTTGGCACGGGTCAACTTCCTTCCGTTGGTCAATGCTCAGCTTTTCTTCGGCAAACAGGTTCTAAAGCTGTTTCACATCCCGTTTGCTCTCCAGACTTCACTCCTTTGACTGGTCTGATCCGTCCCTCTTCCTTTTCAGCTCCAAAACACCTGATACAACTCCCAAATGCACAACTAATGCAATGCAAGTCCTAAATGCCAAGTGTTTGTACAATGCCAGAGATCTACACTAAAATGCTAAAGATATGAGCTAATATGGGGGTGAAACTTGATGGAATATGCTCCTAAATGATGCAAAATACAGAGACATCACTCCCCTTTCTCGTTAAACTTTGTCTTGAATATCCACTTTAACCCAATCACCTTCGCTCCTTCTGGTAGCTCCACCAATTTGATAGTAGGATTTTACTACGAATTAACCTATTAACACTATCATGTCGATGCAGTGTAAGAAGGTGTCAAATCCAAATGGGCGAGATGCTATGCAATCAGGACGTGATCGAGTGAAGGTAAGTCAAGCCAAATGCAAGGGTGTGAATTCTAAACTATCAACCTAAACACAGAAATGGAAAATGCAAATACAAATGCAATTGTACTTCACGGCGTCCAGACGCGACGCTATCAAGTGAACAAAGGTAAAATGTAAAACGATAAACTATAAACCATAAGCTAGAATGAACAAATGCAACAAGATAAAAAGGACAGAAGCTTTAAGATTTAAAATCAAATTAAACAAAGATCCTAAAAATGGGTGTTATGGATCAATGAATTTCCATGGTTGATATCATCATATTTTACATGTTTTCACTAAGTATTTATTGGTGTTTTCAAGTGTTTTCAATAAGGTTTTATACCTTTGGAGGTAGTTTTCTTGTATTTGTTGGTTTTGGAGTCTTAACAGGTTAAAACATCAAAAAGGATTCAAAAAGGAGCAAAAGAGCCTCAAACCATGATCCATGCAAGTTTCCAAGTCAAGAGCATCAATATAACTCCATTTGTCCGATTCTCGCATTTGGACAGAACCGGAGCATCCGAAAGATAACCGCGGCAAGGGGCCTCCCCGACGTCCAAAAATCATGATCTTGGTCTTGATGGATAGATATTTGAGTCATGCATCGCGTCGAAGTGGAATCAAGCCATTTGGACCAACCATCAAGGAGAAATTCATTTTATACCGAGACGTGTCCGTATAGCGACAAGATGAAGCCCATGGAGGATCTCGCGTGTCTAAAGGCCCAGGATACCGCGGCATGGACTTTGGCTCGTTTGAGAAGAGGCTTAGCTATTATTTGGAGGTTTCCTTGGCCTTATCTCGGCCCATACACGTCGCAAAAGATTGACTCCAGCTCATCGGAAAGTTTCCTTTTCCGGCACCACGAAGACCTAAGCGATTCCTTACCTATATATACAAGTTTTTAGCCTCAGAAAAGAAGGAGAGCGTGAGCGCCGTCAGAGGAGAAGAGAGAGCTGTCCTAGAAGCAGAGAGAAGAGGCCTTCTCAAGATCCAAGACGCACACACACTTGTTCTTAACAAATCCTTACACTTGTTCTTTCTTTTTGACTTTTGTATTGAATCCGAGAGAGTATTGAGGAGGAATCGACCTTGTTCTTCGACCTAGAGAAGCTTTCTTCAACCTTTCTCTCTTTTTCATTACTTATAATGTCCATACTCATCGTGTTTTGTGTTAACCGCGCCATGATTGAGTAGTCTACCCGCTAGGTTAAGGGCTAAACCGAAAGGGCTCATGAATTTGTTAACTTGATCTTTTGAGTTGGGATAATTTATTTGGTTTCATCACCTTTACTTGAGCATAATGCCGCTTGCTTTTCTGATCAATTAGCATCGGATCTTGGGTTAATATACTCTCCAAAAGCTTGATATATTGTCGGACTTAGTATTTGGTGAGCGATGAATCACAACCACCGAAAGATGAGTTGTGAGTCATTGTGAACAATCATAACTTGAACATCTTTAATGCATGTTTTCAACTTGTAATAACCATCGAAAGTTGAGTCTATTAGGTTGATTTAACATAGTGGTTTGATCCACGAAAGTGGGATAACTATACCTTTGTGTTATGAGTTCATGAACGGTTTCTATTAAATCCCTTCCATTTGATTAACTTGTTAATGATTCATGATTGCCTTGAGGTTAGCCCAATGCCTAGTATCTCCACTTATTGATTTCCATTCTCTCTACTTGTTTGCTATTTTCATTCTAGTTAAAATCCGAACCAAACACCATTTTGTTTTAGCTTGATTCAACCTCCTTACAATTTGTAGTACAACCGATAGGTCCTTGTGGATTCGATCCCATCTATACTTACCTCGTTGCTGTGCACTTGCAGGTAGCTCTAGTGGGTAAAACTTGAAGCAATCCCACGCTCACATCAAGTTTTTGGCGCCGTTGCCGGGGACCTTCTTGTCTACAAGTTTGGACTAGGATCTAGACTAAAACGTTTTTCCTTCGTTTTGTCACTTAACATTTTTCTTTAGTTTGTTTTCAAGCTCTTGTAGGTACAACTTGAGCCGAGCTATGGACCAGGAAGTGCATGAAAATCCGCCACAACATGGCGTTTTCCTTGCGGCAAACAACATTGGTGAGCAGCCCTTGAACGGAGCTCAAGATCATTTACCGAGAAATGATGATGAGCCGGAGTTTAACTTAGGCGGGGCAGCGCACCAAGCAGCGGAAGCCGACCACCAAGAGGAACCAAGTCAAGAGTGCATTGGAGACAGTGACTCTAGACCCGAGCTCCTCCAAAGCCGTAGCCCCATCCGGACACAAGAAGGCCAACAATGTGAGATTAAGCCGCGGATTATTGCGCTGGTAAAGCAAAGTCTTTACCATGGACTCCTAGAGGAGGACCCTTTGGATCACGTTGATTCTTTTGAGGAGTTGTGCAGCACTACAAGCACTAATGAAGTACCAGGAGACTACTTAAGGTGCCGGCTCTTTATTTTCACTTTGGCGGGCAAAGCGCTAAAATGGTTAAAATCTTTGCCGTCTTGCTCAATCACAACATGGACGCAATTCAAGAAAGCTTTCCTTGGACAATTCTACACCAAACAAAGGGCAACCTTGATGAGGAGCAAAATCTCAGGCTTCCAGCAAGGTCCTATAGAGCCATACCATGAAGCTCTAGAACGTTTCAAGGAATACATAAGAGATTGCCCACAACACGGCTTCTCGGATGTCAATCTATGGAACACCTTCTATGATGGGATTAGGCGAGAGTACAAGCTGTGCCTTGACATAGCTAGCAATGGGGACTTCATGAGCAAGACCATTGAAGAGGCAAAGATATTAATAGACAACTTGGCGGCCAGTGATAGCAAGAACCAGCCGAGCTATGAGGAAACCATTAAAGCGATCAACACAAGACCGGAGCAAACCGAGTTCAAGGAGATCAAATCCATGATCTCTAAACTTTTGGAGAGGCAACCGAGGCAATGCCAAGTTTTTGGAGATGATCAAACCTTAGATGAGGAAATGGACCGGGAGATCTTTGGCAATCTTCAAAGAGACGTGAACTTCATTAGCAAACATGAACCCGGAGAAAGAAGTCTTATGCCGTTTCTCAACATTCAAGACCGTTACTATGGTAAGAAGAATGCTTCTAGCTACCCTCTTCAGTACTCCAATCATCAGCTCACGCACATCCCTAAGGTGACCTTACCAAACCCGAGGCACCAGCCGGTGCATAGAGACGATCAAGAAGGTGATTCTAAATCTTATATCTACGAGTTCATGCATGAGCAAAGGCAAGCCAACAAAGAGATTCACGAGAAGATACACCGCATGTACTATGACCTGAATAGTAAGTTTGATTCTCTTGAATCACACGTGAAGCGGCTTGATCTCCAAATAGCCCACATCGCCGGTTCAATCAAAAGGCCGATCGGAGTCCTTCCCGGCCAACCCGAGGTAAATCCAAGAAAGGAGCACATTGCCGCCATCACTCTTAGGAGTGGGACGCAACTAGATGAGGTGCAAATGCCGGAGGGAGCTGAGAAGGAGTCGACCCAGCATACAATCGTGATAGATGAGAATGAACCGGAAGTTAACAATGCGGCCAATGGAGAATTAGAAGAAGAAATCATCCCACCGTTGATATCTCGAGTGTACAAGCCGAAAGCACCTTTCCCTAGGGTTGTGAAGAAGCCTAAGAAGGAAAAGGAGCAAGCAAAGCTAAGAGATCTTGTGAGCCAGCTAAGTGTTAGGCTACCATTTGTTGACGCTTGCATGATCATACCGTCTTTGAAAAAGTACATGAAGAGTATCTTGACAAGCAACCTGAGCTTGGAAGAAGGTGTGATGTTGATAACTCAAGAATGCAGTGATGTGCTTCAAAACCAAACAACGGAGAAGCTTGATGATCCGGGCAGCTTTGTGTTATCTTGTCAAATCGGAGGTACAACTTTCAAGCGATGCCTTTGTGACTTGGGCTCTAGCGTGAATTTAATGCCTTACACGGTGGCCCGACGTCTTGGGATCACTAATTTCAGACCAACAAAGATTCAACTAATCTTTGCGGATCGATCGGTTAGAAGACCGGTTGGAATTGTAACCGATGTTCAAGTCATGATCGGTAAATGTTCCATACCGGCTGATTTTGTGGTGTTAGAGCTTGACCAAGAACCTAAGGACCCCTTGATCCTTGGACGACCATTCTTAGCCACCGCCGGTGCCATAATTGACGTAAAAGGAGGAAAGATCGACTTGCATTTGGGAGACCTCGTGATGAAATTTCAAGTGGACAAGTCACTCGGCAAGCCGACAATAGACGGGCATTCGTTTTTGGTGGACAACATGGGCGAGGTTTCTGAAGGTATCTATCAAGAGCTCATCCGGAATGACCCATTAGACCGGGGGTGAAGGAGATAACGACCATTTGAACGAAGAAGCACACCGGCTGACCAAGATTCTAGATGGCGCTGCCACTTATGACAAACTAGTAGCATACATCGGCTTGGGGGAGGATGTAAAGAAGCCGGGAGCGACTAAGAACCTCACCAAAGCTTCGAATGATCCTTGGAGCGAGCATAGAGCACCCAAGGTCGAGCTTAAAGAGCTTCCAGTTGGACTAAGGTATGCGTTTCTTGGACCTAATAATACATATCCGGTCATTATCAATTCAAACCTAACCAATGTGGAGACGGCTCTATTGCTTTGTGAGTTGAGAAAACACCGTAAAGCCCTTGGGTATACCCTTGAGGATATCACGGGCATCTCTCCGGACCTATGTATGCACAGGATACACCTTGAGGATGAGTCAACATCGTCCATAGAACATCAGAGGAGGTTAAACCCGAACTTAAAAGATGTTGTGAAAAAGGAGATAATGAAACTCTTGGAAGCGGGGATCATATATCCAATCTCGGATAGTACGTGGGTGAGTCCGGTGCATGTGGTCCCTAAAAAGGGAGGGGTCACGGTGGTGAAGAACGAGAATGAGGAGCTGATCCCCACTAGAACAATCACCGGCCACCGAATGTGCATCGACTACCGCAAGCTCAATACCGCGACCCGGAAGGATCATTTCCCTTTACCATTTATAGACCAAATGCTAGAAAGGCTTGCTAACCACCCTTACTATTGTTTTCTAGATGGCTATTCAGGTTTCTTCCAAATACCAATCCATCCGGATGACCAAGAGAAGACAACATTTACATGTCCTTATGGCACATTCGCTTACCGGCGAATGCCTTTTGGGTTGTGCAATGCCCCGGCTACATTCCAAAGATGCATGATGTCTATCTTCACCGACTATATAGAGGACATAATGGAGGTATTCATGGATGATTTTTCAGTTTATGGCTCATCCTTTGATGCTTGTTTATCAAATCTTAGCAAGGTTCTCAAAAGATGCGAGGAGCAACATCTTGTCCTCAATTGGGAGAAATGTCATTTCATGGTGCGAGATGGGATAGTGCTTGGCCACCGGATATCAGAGAAAGGGATTGAAGTGGATAAGGCAAAGATAGAAGTCATGGTGACCTTAGAACCGCCAAAGAATGTAAAGGGAGTAAGGAGCTTCCTCGGACACGCCGGTTTCTATAGGAGATTCATCCAAGACTTCTCCAAGATCGCACGACCATTGACTCAGCTCTTGTGCAAAGACGTCCCATTTGAATTCGACGATGATTGCCTCACGGCTTTCAAGAAGATCAAGGCAGCACTAATAAGCGCACCGGTTGTACAATCACCGGATTGGGAGCTCCCGTTTGAGATTATGTGCGATGCAAGTGACTATGCTGTTGGTGCTGTGCTAGGACAAAGGAAGGAGAAGAAGCTTCATGTCATATACTATGCAAGCCGAACCCTGGATGAAGCGCAATGCAACTACGCCACCACTGAGAAGGAGCTGCTCGCTATTGTCTTTGCGTTTGAGAAGTTCCGATCTTACCTTGTCGGATCTAAAGTGATCGTTCACACCGACCATGCTGCCCTCAAATACCTCCTATCCAGCAAAACCACGTCTCATAAGGTGGATTCTCTTACTACAAGAGTTTGACTTAAAGATCGTCGATAGAAAAGGTGCGGAGAATAGTGTAGCCGACCACCTCTCCCGGATGAGGATAGAAGAGCAGCTCCCCATAAACGACTCATTGCCAGAGGAAACAGTCTATTCCGTCAGCGCCATACCAATCACAAGGATCACCAGCACACCACCACCCGTTCCGGCCAAGAAAATAGCCCTCGGTACACCTTGGTATAGCCACATAGCCAACTACCTTGCAGCCGACATTGAACCTCCGCAATTTTATGGCTACAAGAAGAAGAAGTTCTTAAAAGACATACGGTTTTACTTTTGGGACGAGCCGTACCTCTACAAGAAATGCCAAGATGGGATGTTCAGAAAATGTGTCCCGGAGGAAGAAATCCCGGGAATACTTCATGGTTGCCATGGATCAGCTTATGCCGGCCATTTTGCCACATTCAAGACGGTTTAAAAGGTTTTACAGGCCGGTTTCTGGTGGCCAACAATGTTCAAAGATGCCCAGGTATTCATTTCAAAATGTGATGCTTGTCAAAGGATGGGCAACATTAGCAAAAGAAATGAGATGCCACAAAACTTTATCCTGGAGGTAGAAGTCTTTGACGTGTGGGGAATTGATTTCATGGGACCCTTTCCCACGTCTTTTGGAGACCAATACATCCTAGTGGCTGTTGACTATGTGTCCAAGTGGGTGGAAGCTGTTGCCGCGCCAACAAATGACTCTAGTGTCGTTATCAAGCTGTTCAAATCGGTAATCTTCCCGAGGTTTGGAGTGCCGCGAGTTGTGATTAGTGATGGCGGTTCCCACTTCATAAACCGAGTGTTTGCCAAACTACTGAGAAAGTATGGAGTCAGACACAAGGTTGCAAGCCCGTATCACCCACAAACCAGCGGCCAAGTGGAGATTTCCAACAGAGAGCTAAAGAACATCCTCCAAAAGACAACCGGGAAAACAAGGAAGGACTGGTCCGCCAAGCTAGATGACGCTCTTTGGGCTTACCGGACAGCCTTCAAGACACCACTAGGAACAACACCTTTCCATCTTGTTTACGGGAAAGCATGCCACTTACCAGTAGAGTTGGAATATAAGGCGGCTTGGGCGGTCAAGGAGCTTAACTTCAATCTCAAAACCGCAGCTGAGAGGCGCTTGATTCAACTAAATGAATTGGAAGAGATAAGAAATCTGGCATATGAGAACACAAAGATTTACAAAGAGAGAACTAAGGCGTTTCATGACCGGAAGATAGTACCAAAGTCTTTTGCTCCAAACGACCAGGTTTTGCTCTTTAATTCACGGCTCAAGCTCTTTCCCGGTAAACTCCGCTCAAGATGGTCCGGTCCGTTCAAGATAAAAGAGGTGAAACCATATGGAGCAGTGGTTCTTTGGGACCCTAGTGGAGGAGACTTCACTGTCAACGGACAGAGGCTAAAGCCGTACCTAGCAAACACGGACAAAGGAGAAGAAGAAGTCATCCCCTTAGCCGATCCACCTAACGCCTAAACCGTCAAGAGTCAAGCTAGATGACTTAAAACAAGCGCTTTGTGGGAGGCAACCCACACGGTATTTTTCTTTTCCTTTTTCATTTTTAGTTTTCACATCATTATTGCATGCATTTTGTTAGGATGAGAAACCAAGCGGAGACCAAACGAGAAGATGTCCCACCCATTCATCCCACCCTTGTCAAAACCGACACCAAGGAGCGGGCAACGGCTGGGAATACTAAAGGAAGGAAGCAGAATCATTTTGGTCAAGAAGATCACAAAACGGTCGAGCAGAATTAAAGATATTCCATCCGGGGTAATTTTCTCGGCCACACGGGTGCAACGGAAGACCAATTTGCCCTACCTCACCATCCGTGTTACCAAAGTCCACCAAACTTCACAGGCGACCACACACTACCATATTGGTCGGCAAATCCAAAAGATAGGACGGAGAAATGTGAACGGATGAGGAGATACGCACGAATGCCACATCCGGTCGATGGCGGGTAACCCAAGGCCGACAAAAACCAAAATCACGGCACGGCGACACCACCACCTGGAAATGAATTCTTGGAGCTTCAAAATCACTATTCCAAAAGAAAATCATGGAACGAACGAGCCAAATTCGAGGAGGGTCAAAAATCTCTTTCCGGGGCCGATTAGACCACGTTGTGAAGGAAGTCTCACACCGCTCATCCATTTGACCTCCAACTTCACCAGTGCTCATAAAATATGAAGTTGGTCGGTGGAATTTCAATCTCGGTCAAGAAATTCGTCACCGTTTGAGCTGTGGTCTATTGCACTATCATCCGGTCGACCGTATGGAACACCAAATGATGCAAATCCAAAACCGCTCGTTTGTTTGACATGAAACTTCACCACTGCTCCTAAAATATATGATTGGTCGATGGAATTTCAAGATAGGTCGACGAAATGTTGACGGTTCGAGCTGTGGTCCATCCCATCACCTTACGGCCGTCCGAGAGATCCACCCGACACCGGATTTTCAAATCGGCTCGACTAAATGACCTGAAACTTCACCAGAGGCTCTAAAACATCATATTGGACGGTAAATTTTCAATCCCGTTCATAAAATTCTTAACGGTTTGTCATGTTGTTCATAGCACTCATTCCGGGTCAACCGAATGGGACGTACACGACCGGAATGACAACAGACGAGATTCGGGCCTTGCCCTTCAACACTTACCGACCCATCCTGCCTACAGAGGAGACCCAATCAGTCATATGACCCTGATCTTCATCCCCATTGGTCACCACTTGGTAACATCACCCTAATCTCTCCCTTTTTCAAATTTATTGCGTATTCCACCTCTCTTAATCTGATTTTTCTTACACCGGGACGGTGCAAGTTAAGTCTGGGGGGATTATACTAATAAGTTTGTTCATTTTGACATTTTTGTTTGCATTGTTTTCATCTCATCGAGTCGTTTTTATTGAGTCAAAACTTTTGTCGAGAATTATGACTTTATCTTGGACCTAACCATTGTTTTGCATGCGTTTAAGTGACCATTGATCGGTATTTGGCAGTCTACTTCATCACGTGTGCACCATGAGTGGATCGATCTACCAAAAACGTCCACATCTCCAAGGGCTTAAGAAGGATACATCTTTGACTCCGCACCTTAATGAACTTAACCTTCTCAGCTAGGGGCTTGGTTTTACAAAGGGTACGACTCCTCAACCTCACCAAATAGTGAAAGTCTATGTGAGTTCGGTTTCCCCTCTCTCTCCCCTTCAAATTAAGAAAAAGCACCAAGGTCCAAGTAACCGGGGATTAGGTGGCAACCACCATCAATACTCGCGTCTATGGAAGGCCCATTGATCCAAATAACCGGGGATTAGGTGGCTACAACCATCAATACTCGCGTCTATGGAAGATCCATCAAAAACCTCCACAAAGAGGAGAAGAAGTCGAATAAAAAAAATACTATGCTACCCTAAAAAAGGGATGAATCGACTTAAGAAGTGAGAAGAGAGAGAGGTGAAACAAGAGCCAAGACATGTGCCTTATAAAAGAGGATGGGTAAGAGTCTATAACCCCTTTGATCGATACTCCCTAGTTGAGACCACACCTTTAGAAACTAAAGGAGTCAAAGGTGGAGAATTTGGATGGCCTAAAGAGCAGTGGATTACTTTGGGATGATTGCAAAACTCATGGTATGTACTTTCTTGTTCTTAATTATAAATGCCATTGCTGTTTTATGTGGATCACTAAGATAAATGTCGACATGGATTTCCAAAAAGATTTAAGAGTTCTCACGTTTTCAAACCTCTTTTCCTTTCTTAGTTTGCTTGAGGACAAGCAAAGGCTAAGTCTGGGGGAGTTGATATCATCATATTTTACATGTTTTCACTAAGTATTTATTGGTGTTTTCAAGTGTTTTCAATAAGGTTTTATACCTTTGGAGGTAGTTTTCTTGTATTTGTTGGTTTTGGAGTCTTAACAGGTTAAAACATCAAAAAGGATTCAAAAAGGATCAAAAGAGCCTCAAACCATGATCCATGCAAGTTTCCAAGTCAAGAGCATCAATATAACTCCATTTGTCCGATTCTCGCATTTGGACAGAACCGGAGCATCCGAAAGATAACCGCGGCAAGGGGCCTCCCCGACGTCCAAAAATCATGATCTTGGTCTTGATGGATAGATATTTGAGTCATGCATCGCGTCGAAGTGGAATCAAGCCATTTGGACCAACCATCAAGGAGAAATTCATTTTATACCGAGACGTGTCCGTATAGCGACAAGATGAAGCCCATGGAGGATCTCGCGTGTCTAAAGGCCCAGGATACCGCGGCATGGACTTTGGCTCGTTTGAGAAGAGGCTTAGCTATTATTTGGAGGTTTCCTTGGCCTTATCTCGGCCCATACACGTCGCAAAAGATTGACTCCAGCTCATCGGAAAGTTTCCTTTTCCGGCACCACGAAGACCTAAGCGATTCCTTACCTATATATACAAGTTTTTAGCCTCAGAAAAGAAGGAGAGCGTGAGCGCCGTCAGAGGAGAAGATAGAGCTGTCCTAGAAGCAGAGAGAAGAGGCCTTCTCAAGATCCAAGACGCACACACACTTGTTCTTAACAAATCCTTACACTTGTTCTTTCTTTTTGACTTTTGTATTGAATCCGAGAGAGTATTGAGGAGGAATCGACCTTGTTCTTCGACCTAGAGAAGCTTTCTTCAACCTTTCTCTCTTTTTCATTACTTATAATGTCCATACTCATCGTGTTTTGTGTTAACCGCGCCATGATTGAGTAGTCTACCCGCTAGGTTAAGGGCTAAACCGAAAGGGCTCATGAATTTGTTAACTTGATCTTTTGAGTTGGGATAATTTATTTGGTTTCATCACCTTTACTTGAGCATAATGCCGCTTGCTTTTCTGATCAATTAGCATCGGATCTTGGGTTAATATACTCTCCAAAAGCTTGATATATTGCCGGACTTAGTATTTGGTGAGCGATGAATCACAACCACCGAAAGATGAGTTGTGAGTCATTGTGAACAATCATAACTTGAACATCTTTAATGCATGTTTTCAACTTGTAATAACCATCGAAAGTTGAGTCTATTAGGTTGATTTAACATAGTGGTTTGATCCACGAAAGTGGGATAACTATACCTTTGTGTTATGAGTTCATGAACGGTTTCTATTAAATCCCTTCCATTTGATTAACTTGTTAATGATTCATGATTGCCTTGAGGTTAGCCCAATGCCTAGTATCTCCACTTATTGATTTCCATTCTCTCTACTTGTTTGCTATTTTCATTCTAGTTAAAATCCGAACCAAACACCATTTTGTTTTAGCTTGATTCAACCTCCTTACAATTTGTAGTACAACCGATAGGTCCTTGTGGATTCGATCCCATCTATACTTACCTCGTTGCTGTGCACTTGCAGGTAGCTCTAGTGGGTAAAACTTGAAGCAATCCCACGCTCACATCAATGGTCAACAGTATGGTGTTCAACAGAACTCATACAGAGCTGTTCCCTTGGCTGCGAACTCGATAGAAAGCTAATCCACTCTCGTGGCAGAAGCTATCGAGGTTGTGTGTGTTCCTGACCCACTCTCATGGTGAAATCCACACCAACAAGCATTAGGAATCAGTTCGCAAATGCTAAAGTGCAATAAAAAACGCTAGTATCCTAGGTATGATATGCAAATTTCTTGTAAAAGCTGGTTCAAGCATTTCATCAAACACCTTCTGGGTGCTGAAATGCCTAGCTTCGGATTCCAAATGATCAAGAAGGAATCAGCATTAAGAATACTAATCAAGAAGGGAAACTATGAAATCAAGGCTTAAACACTCTAGGTAACCATGGTTCTTCACTAATCTAACCCATCCTTAAGAATCTAAGAAAACTACTCAGAAACGACTTCATCAAGTCAAACTCGGAAAGCTGTAAAACTAGCATCAGAAGATAGACAGAAAGGAAGCAATCAAGTTCGAAGAAGGAAGCAAGCACAAATTGATTAAAACTTAGAAGGAATCTGGAATGCAAATCAAGAACACTACAGAGGCGATTTTGTGTTTTCTGAAAGTTAAAAGCAGGAATAAAAATTCGACCCAGTGCAAAAGTGACATCACATGGTTTTTATACTAAGTTGCAGAAAAAGGTAAAATAGGTCACGCGCGTGTGGACTCGACGTTCCACTCGACGTGTATGTGTGGAATTCGTCGAGTGCTTCTAAAGGTTGCACCTTTGGCTCCGACTCGACTACCAACTCGACGTGTATGTCTGGTTCACGTCGAGTTCGTGTAAAGGCAACTCCTTTATTATGGACTCGATGTGCAACTCGACGTGCATGTCTGGACCCCGTCGAGTGCGTATATGGACCCCGTCAAGTGCGCTTCCTTTTCTCCCAAGCAACAGGTTCTGGATTCCACTTCACCTCTCTGGTTCAGGCACTAATCCTCCACCTTCAAAACACCCTCCAATGCTCCAAATATACCTGAAAACAACTCCAAAAGCGACGAAACATGCAATGCTAATGCAAATGCTATGAAGTGTGGTAAGTGGATGCAAATGGAGATGAAACGTGACGAGTGGTGTGATATGTATGCAGAAATGATGAATAAAGGATGCTGAAACAAGGCTAAATATGTGTACATCAACACCCCCAAACTTATCTTTTGATTGCCCTCAAGCAAACAAATAAGAATAGTGAAATGGATGAGGTTTGAAAACGAACTGATACAACCAAAAATAACAAGCAAAAACGATTTGATATATGTCTAAGTTCACGGTTCTAAAATGCAGCAAGGTGAGAGCTACTTCTTTGAAAATCAGTTTCATATTTAACAAGATCTATCCAACTTCACAGTCACTCAAACAATGCATTCTTATCAGCAAATCCCTTTAAGATTTATTAAGGTGAACAATGAATCATAAACATGCAAATTAGCAACTCATTTGGCTCAAGGTAAAGGTCAAGAGAAAAAGATGGTTTCTTAAAGTCATAAAACGGTTTAAAGAACAGGGATCTCTCATAAAATGACAATGCTTTGGCAGAATGCTAAGAGTCATAACCAAGGATGATGCAAGAGCAGAACCTCTAGCTACCTAGCATCGACTTGACAGCGTCAACACCCGAACCCCATTAGAAACCAAGAACAACTTCTAACTATCCTTTGGGCTTTGCGCCCTTATGTGGAGCAATTTGCTCTTTTCTTCTTTTTCTTTTGTAAACTAGCCAAGGGAGAGGTGATCTTATGGTAACATCTAGCGGTTTGGGAATTCTATCACTAAGGGAACAATTTTCTTTCTTTTAACTAATTGAGGCAATTGCCATCTTTTCTTTCACACTTAGAACCCTTTTTTTTTTTCTTAAACAGTTCCCAAACCTTTGCTAGACCCTTTTGAAACACAAACCAACTCCCTTGCTTTTAAACAAAAACTTTTCTGTTCCCACTTTCTAGATATGAAACCGTAGCGTTCAAAACGTCACCCCCAAACTTAGCCTGAAAATAAACCCAAGATCGAACTAGATACCTAGACAACCTACTCTTGCCGGTTTAAACTCAACACGTTCTGCTAAGCATGATCGAAACAAGGCCTCACAAGCACACACAAGAGTAATGCGGGTTTGAAGGAAAAGGCTATAGTGTTCAGGGTGTGGGGAAAAAAAACTACCTGGACAAACAAAGAAGATAAACAGATGGGAAAAGATTGTCCAGATATGTATGCTATCCATGAGTTGCTTTCAATGCATGCAATGATATTTAAAAGTCAAGATTAAGGTTCAGCTAAACAGGGATAGGCCTCAATTCGCAGCAGTGATCAAGTGAGATGTGCATGTCATGATGTGATCAAGTTAAACACGGTTTCGTTTTAAATGCTTCATTCTCACCCTAATGCATCAGAGAATCAAAAACCAAGGCACAAATCATATCGCATGAGATGGTTATTTTACAAGGCTGTATCAACAATGCAGCATGATTGTGAAGCTATGTGATGCAATGCAGACTTAATCTAACAAATGTGAATGCAACTACATGAATATTTTTGAGATTTTTCGAATTTTTTTCAATTTTTAGTGGTTTTCTATGCCTTAGATGCATGCAGAATCAAGAGATAAAAAATTAAAATAAGAAAACAAAACACAATATCAAATGGCTCTCAGACCCTCCCCCAAACTTAAATTACACAGTCCCTTGTGTAACAAAAGTCTAAGAGAAAGAATGAGAGAAAAGCAAAAGCAAGGACAATAAAACACAGGATGTGAAAAGAGGGGAGACGAAAGCAAAGGAGTCTCTTACCAAACCAGGTTAACTCGATCGAGTGTAGGAGCCCCGTTTTGAACTGGATTCCTTTGGCTCAAACCCTTATTCTGAAAAACTTAAACAGAAAAACACAACAAAACATATTAGATGAGCAATTTAAAGAAATATGTACAAGGATATCCATGGAACTTCCTCCCAAGTGAGCTTGTTTAAGGTCGCTAAGCTTGACCGTTCTTCCTCTGGCTAGTGGGGGTCGGAGTTAGGCCTGTCTTCAGGGGTGATGGTCAGAACCTTAGAGAGAAGCTCTTGTAGCTTCATCGGATCGTTCTGTATCTCGGGGCTGACGATAGCTCTGGCACTCGAGAAGGGTTTAGACCTTCCCGTGAATGTGATCTTATACTCAAGTTTCCCTTCCTTGAGTTCCATTGGTAGCATAATCACCGTAGACGGAGATGGGGTAGAGGTAACGGGTTTGGGTTCCTTGGTTCTTTTCTTTCTACCCTTGTGAACAGCCTGTGAAACCATCCTCACCCTCCCCTGTTGAGCCCTTCCTGGTGGCTCAGTGAACAATGCAAAAAGGCTTTCGCCATCAATGATTCCCGACTCATTCTCAACAGGCTCGGGAGGCGCAATATGCAGCTCGTTTTCATACTCAATAGTATCGGGAGTAATCACATTGCAGTCCAACTCCGCAGTTGTGATAGTCCCACAATACTCTGTAGAAAAAGTCTTTACTGGATATGAGACTTGGCTGTTCACATGGTGGAGGATCACTAGCCTGTTTGGGAAATCGATGGAGGCTCCTGCTGTAGTGAGGAACGGGGTTCCAAGTATGAAAGGGACCTCCTTCTTATCAACCATATCCAGAACAGTGAGATCTGTGGGTATGGTGCAACTCCCAATCTTCAGAGGGTAATCTAGGATTAGACCAAGTGGTGGTTTTGAGGAAGCATCTCCAAACATGAAAGATGGACCAGGCTGCTTCATCAAGTGCTGGGCAGTCAACCTCTTAACCATACCAAGCGAAATCAAGTTGACACTAGCTCCAGAATCAACAAGCTCATCATCGAGCTGCAACTGACCAAGAGAGCACGGAATTGTGAATTTCCCCTGATCTTTGAGCTTGGGAAGGACTCTGCTTGGACAAGATGTTATAGGTTTAGAGACGGGTGGGATAAACGTTATGGGTTCGGGTGAATGCTGACTCGATCGAGTCAGAAAATCATGGTGAGTAGGGGAACAAGTGTTGGACTCGATCAAGGCTTCCTTCTAAACTCGATCGAGTGTAGTCTTTGAGACTGGTGAACAATCAACATCACAACCGTAAAGAAGTTGCGTAATCTCCTGAATGGCTCGTTCGTTCTCAGCAGCCTGTTCTTCATCAGCGTTGAATTGGACGACATGGCAATGGTCCTTGGGATTCTGAATGGCCTTCCCAGGGAGTTGACCAGGGTGTTCTGTAGAAGAGGAGGCACGGTTGTTCTCAATGGTCGTAATCCTGGAGTTTAAGGAATCAAGCTTGTTGTTCAACTCCGCAAGCTTCTTACTTGTCTCAATAACTCCATTAGCTTGACCTTGCAACAGCTGCTGTAACATGGCCCTCATGTCGGGTTCCTGAAGCTGTGGCGCTTGTACCTGCTGAGGAGCAAACCCTGGTGGTGCTCCCTGCTGCTGTCTAGGTTGATAGCCGCCCTGTTGGCTCACAAACTGTCCTCGCGGAACGAACACTTGCTGCTGCTGAGGTTGACTCTGCTGCTGCGTAGGCTGACTCTGCGGTGTCTGTGGAGGATAGACCTGATCCTGAGGATTGGCGACATTCGTACTTCTGTAGGACAGATTCGGGTTGGCTTTGTACGTGTAATAGCCTTTGTTGTAGCCACCCTGGTTGTTTTGGATGTAACTGATCTCCTCAGTTTGCTGGTCAACCTCCCCGTCTTGGACAGGAACAAATTCGTCTTCAGAGATGAAATGAACATGCTTCATAGTGGACTGAGCCTGAAGTAGCTTATCCAACTTTTCATTCAAGCCCTTCACTTCCTTTTTCAACTTATCATCAGACTCGACAGAGCTGCGGTTCGTGCGGTCGTACTCTTCGTTGTTGTTGCCATCTGATCGAGCTATGTTCTCCACAAGCTGCCAGCCGTCCTCAACGTCTTGGTTCAGGAAGTCTCCGTTGCTCGCGGTATCGAGCATCTGCCTGTACTTCGGGAGAACACCTCTATACATAGTGCTGAGCAGGGACTCATTACTGAAACCGTGGTGTGGGCACTGACTCGTATAGCACTTGAAACGTTCCCAAGCCTCAGAAAACGTTTCACCGTTCTTCTGGTGGAAGCTCGAGATGTCGCTACGGAGCTTAGCTGTCCTTCCCGTGGAGAAAAACTTCGCAAGGAACGCCTTCTTGCAGTCGTTCCAGGTTGTGATAGAGTTGTGGGGCAAGTTCTTCTCCCACTGGTGTGCCTTCTCCCCAAGTGATAGAGGGAAGAGGAGCAACTTGATGGCGTCCTCAGAAACACCATTAACCCGAGACAAGTTACAAAGCCGGTCGAACTCATCGAGGTGGTCTATAGGATCTTCGCAGGGCAAACCATGGAACATCTTATTCTGCACCAAATTGATCATTCCGAGCTTGATCTCGAAATTGTTGTTCTGCACCGGTGGAGGAACAATCCCCTGCCTCTGCGTATGTGCGTTTGGAGCATCACCCGCTCCAATGGGTCTGACCGCTCGAGCGTCAGCCCCACCATTACCCTGATGGTCATCCATGGCGTCTCTACACTGCACAGATTCTGTATGTTCTGCCTGATTCTCTGTTCTGACCCGTTCACGTAGGACCCTTTCATACTGTTTCGACGGTTGATGTTTTCAATCAAAGGAAACAAGCTGTCACTGCCTTGCGATCGAGTTCGCATACAACCAACTCGACGTGGTACAGAGTCTGTCACGTCGAGTTAGCACTGTAAGGTACCTGAGAAAACAGAGACAAAGGCAGAGAGAATAGGCAATTTTAATATATGGGAAACTGGAAACGAACTTGATCTTAAGTTACTCGAAATCCTAAATGTAGCAAACTAACACCCAATCGGCAACGGCGCCAAATTGATAGTAGGATTTTACTACGAATTAACCTATTAACACTATCATGTCGATGCAGTGTAAGAAGGTGTCAAATCCAAATGGGCGAGATGCTATGCAATCAGGACGTGATCGAGTGAAGGTAAGTCAAGCCAAATGCAAGGATGTGAATTCTAAACTATCAACCTAAACACAGAAATGGAAAATGCAAATACAAATGCAATTGTACTTCACGGCGTCCAGACGCGACACTATCAAGTGAACAAAGGTAAAATGTAAAACGATAAACTATAAACCATAAGCTAGAATGAACAAATGCAACAAGATAAAAAGGACATAAGCTTTAAGATTTAAAATCAAATTAAACAAAGATCCTAAAAATGGGTGTTATGGATCAATGAATTTCCATGGTCAACAGTATGGTGTTCAACAGAACTCATACAGAGCTGTTCCCTTGGCTGCGAACTCGATAGAAAGCTAATCCACTCTCGTGGCAGAAGCTATCGAGGTTGTGTGTGTTCCTGACCCACTCTCATGGTGAAATCCACACCAACAAGCATTAGGAATCAGTTCGCAAATGCTAAAGTGCAATAAAAAACGCTAGTATCCTAGGTATGATATGCAAATTTCTTGTAAAAGCTGGTTCAGGCATTTCATCAAACACCTTCTGGGTGCTGAAATGCCTAGCTTCGGATTCCAAATGATCAAGAAGGAATCAGCATTAAGAATACTAATCAAGAAGGGAAACTATGAAATCAAGGCTTAAACACTCTAGGTAACCATGGTTCTTCACTAATCTAACCCATCCTTAAGAATCTAAGAAAACTACTCAGAAACCGACTTCATCAAGTCAAACTCGGAAAGCTGTAAAACTAGCATCAGAAGATAGACAGAAAGGAAGCAATCAAGTTCGAAGAAGGAAGCAAGCACAAATTGATTAAAACTTAGAAGGAATCTGGAATGCAAATCAAGAACACTACAGAGGCGATTTTGTGTTTTCTGAAAGTTAAAAGCAGGAATAAAAATTCGACCCAGTGCAAAAGTGACATCACATGGTTTTTATACTAAGTTGCAGAAAAAGGTAAAATAGGTCACGCGCGTGTGGACTCGACGTTCCACTCGACGTGTATGTGTGGAATTCGTCGAGTGCTTCTAAAGGTTGCACCTTTGGCTCCGACTCGACTACCAACTCGACGTGTATGTCTGGTTCACGTCGAGTTCGTGTAAAGGCAACTCCTTTATTCTGGACTCGATGTGCAACTCGACGTGCATGTCTGGACCCCGTCGAGTGCGTATATGGACCCCGTCAAGTGCGCTTCCTTTTCTCCCAAGCAACAGGTTCTGGACTCCACTTCACCTCTCTGGTTCAGGCACTAATCCTCCACCTTCAAAACACCCTCCAATGCTCCAAATATACCTGAAAACAACTCCAAAAGCGACGAAACATGCAATGCTAATGCAAATGCTATGAAGTGTGGTAAGTGGATGCAAATGGAGATGAAACGTGACGAAGTGGTGTGATATGTATGCAAAAATGATGAATAAAGGATGCTGAAACAAGGCTAAATATGTGTACATCACAATTCCCACGTGTTGTTCTCTTCTATTGATGCTATCTCCGCTTCCATAGCCTTTTTCCAAACATCCATTTGAACAGCATCTTCAAAGTGTTCAGGATCATCAGGACCAATGAATAACGCAAGAAATTCTTCTTCTTCTTCCTCTGCTATGAGAATCCTTGCGTTTCCAATGACATAGTCCTTCATCCACACTGGGTGTTGTCTCTGTCTCCCACCTCGTGTTTCAGCTGGTGGAGTCTGTTGATGAGCTTCTTCTTCTATCGCTTCTTCTTCTGGTTCCAATGGAGCTTGTTGCTCGTTGTTGTCGAGTTCTGGACCCATTTCTTCTGCGTCTCCATTTTCAGAGTCACTCCAGGCAAGTTCTTGTTCCGATGACTTTTCTTCCCATTCCCAGCCGTTACTCTCATCGAAATGGACATCTCTGCTGATCAGTATCCTCCCAGTTTCAGGCTCATAAAGGCGGTATGCCTTGGACTCTTTACTTACACCAAACATCACACACTTGATACTTTTTTCATCAAGTTTGATTCTCCTCTGGTATGGCACAAGAGCGTAAGCTACACTCCCAAAGATTCTTAGATGCTCGACAGAAGGTTTCCAACCACTCCATTTTTCTTCTGGTGTTGTGTCATTCAAAGCTTTGGATGGAATTCGATTCAATATGTACACAGAATATTGAACTGCTTCAGGCCAGAACTTCCTCGGCACCGACAGCTCCATCAGCATGCATCTTGTCATGTTCATCACGCTCCGATTCTTTCTCTCTGCGACTCCGTTTTGCTGCGGTGTGTATGCTGCTGTAAGTTGTCTCTTAATTCCAAACTCCTTACAGTAATCATCAAACTCTCTTGAATTGTACTCTCCTCCTCTGTCAGACCGCAAGCAGAATAGCTTATGTCCTGATTCCCTCTCTGTTTCAGCTTTGAATTCCTTGAAGACTTAGAATGTCTCCGCTTTTCCTGACAGCAAATAAGTCCAACATTTCCTGCTGAAATCGTCTATGAAATTTAGGATATACCTCTTCCCACTTTCTGATGTTGGACTAATTGGACCACAAATGTTTGTATGGACTAGTTGCAACACCTGGGTTGACTACCACAAGCTCTCCTTTGGAATCGACTCTCTAATCTGTTTTCCCTTCAAACAGATTTCGCATACTGCCACTTCTTCTCCATGGGTGAACTTTGGTAAGCCATTCACCATCTCCCTTTCTGCTAGTGACCTCAGGCCTTTGTGATTGAGATGACCATACCTTCTGTGCCACAGCGTGTCTGTTTTCTCAGCTACTAGTAGACACTTCTCTTCTTCGATCTCTCTTGCTTTCCTGACAGTTGCAAGAATCACAAACATGCGATTCTTGGTCATTGTTGAGTGCATTACCATTCTTTTTTCCCCTTTATGCCAAACCTCACAAGCTTCATCTTCAATAATAAATCTCAGCCCTTTCTGTTGTAGTTGGCCCACGCTAAGGAGATTATTCTTCAATCCAGGTACGAAATAGACATCTGAGATTACCTGAGCTCTTCCATTAATCTTCAACCGAAGTTTTCCTCTTCCTTCTACAGCCAGTTTCCGATCATCTCCGAGTTTCACGTTCTGTTTGTAGTCACGATCCAACTCAATGAACCATTCTTCCTCCCCACACATGTGGTTGCTACATCCAGAATCGAGGAACCAGATGCGCTTCTCCTCCTCATCAATTTGTTCTACATGCGCCACGAGCAGCAAATCTTCCTCCATTTCTGCATAATCACTACAAGAAAACAGCGATTTTGCGACGGAACTTTGCGACGGAAATATTTCCGTCGCAATATTGCGATGGCTTTGCGTCGGACTTGCGACGAAAACATAAACCATCGCAAATCCGTCGCAAAGTTACGACGGAACGTTGTCCGTCGCAAACTTGCGTCGGAATTGCGACGACTTTGCGAGGAAATACAAATCCGTCGCAATTCCGTCACACATTTGCGACGGAATGGCGATGGAAATCTTCCATCGCAACTTTGCGAAGGATATGCGTTTGCGTGTTCTCGTCGCATAGTTTATCGTCGCAAATCCGTCGCAAAGTTGCGACGGATTTGCGAGGGAAAGTTGGTGGCCGACATGCCGAGCGGTTAGGTACGCACGTGTTTATTGAGTTTACCTAACTTTTTGCGATGGAATATTTCCGTCGCAACTCCGTCGCAAGTCAGTCGCAAGTCAGTCGTAATTCCGTCGCAATAGGGAAACCGTCGCAAATCCGTCGCAAATTGTGCATCGCAAATCCCTCGCAAATCCATAGCAAAAAAATTTCTGAAATCTATAAATAGCGAATCGTTCAACTTTCAAAATCAGAATTCGAAAAAAAAAAAAAAAAAGGAGAAGAGAGGGAGAGGGAAAAGAGGAGAAGGAAAAAAAAAAAGAGGGAAAAAAAAATAAATTAAAACACTAAAAAATGAGTTACGGAATTTATGAGTTACGAAGCTGGATGTACAATCAAAGAGATCCAGGGACCGGCGAAGTGAGGAGAGAGTTTGTTGAAGGATTACATGGATTTTTTAACCAAGCACAAAACCAACCGCAGGCAATGCAAACGGGTAAAATATTTTGTCCCTGTGAGAAATGTAGGAACAAAAAATATATCGCTGTTGATACTGCTAAAAAACATGTATTTAATAGAGGATTTGTACCAAACTATTATGTATGGTATTTTCATGGTGAAAATCATTATAATACGACTCACTATGAAGCGGGAAATAGTGGTTCGAGTCAAGGGGTTGAAGAACATAATTATAGCGGTAGCTATGATTATGGTCATCCTGATATCTTGGGAAATGATATTGGGTATCAGCAAGGGAATAGATTTCATGATATGGTTACAGATGCATTTCATGAAACTACACCTGCTCTTGCCGATAATCCTACGGAAGCAATTCTGGAAGAACCCAACATAGAAGCACAAAAGTTTTATGATATGTTAGATGCTGCAAATCAACCACTTTACGATGGGTGTAGAGAGGGACTTTCTAGACTGTCACTAGCAGCTAGGATGATGACAATTAAAAGTGAGGATAACAGCAGCGAGAGTAACATGGATAAGTGGGCTGGACTATTTCAAGAGTATTTACCGGAAGATAATCTTTCTGCTGGTAATTACTATGAAATACAGAAGTTGGTTGCGGGTCTTGGGTTACCTTATGAAATGATTGATGTATGCATTGACAATTGCATGATTTTCTGGAAAGATGATGATAAGCTGCAGGAATGTCGATTTTGTGGGAAGCCGAGATACAAACCCACTATGGGAAGGAGGCGGGTCCCTTACCAACGTATGTGGTACTTGCCAATCACAGAAAGATTGAAACGGTTATACCAATCGGAAATGACGTCAGCGTCAATGAGATGGCATGCAGAACATTCCACACATCATGGAGAGATAACACATCCCTCAGATGCAAAGGCGTGGAAACACTTTCAGACGGTACATTCAAACTTTGCTAATGAGTCCAGGAATGTTTATCTTGGATTATGCACAGACGGATTTAGTCCATTTGGTATGTCAGGGAGACAATATTCGCTATGGCCCGTCATATTGACTCCATATAATCTTCCGCCGACAATGTGCATGCAGCGAGAATTTTTGTTCTTAACTGTTTTAGTGCCAGGTCCAAAGCATCTGAAGCGATCCCTAGATGTATTTCTGCAACCTTTGATCGATGAGCTGAAACAACTGTGGTATTCAGGAGTCTGCACATTTGATTACTCGCAGCAACAAAACTTCAACATGCGCGCAGTTTTATTGTGGACGATTAGTGACTTTCCAGCGTACGGAATGTTGTCGGGGTGGACTACGCACGGAAGACTATCGTGTCCACACTGTTTGAATAGGGCAGAAGCATTTCAGCTGAGGCATGGAAGAAAACCTTGTTGGTTTGATTGTCACCGTCGTTTTCTTCCTATCAATCACAAGTACCGAAAGAACAAGGTTTTATTTACGAAGAATAAAACTGTCCGTGGTCCCCCTCCGGATTATCTTTCGGGACAGGATTTGCTTGATCAGATCGATTATTATGGTGGTGAGGAAACATGCAAACGTGGGGGCAATTGGCATTGTACTGCAAACATGCCTGACGGATATGGAGAAGCACACAACTGGCACAAAAAAGTATATTCTGGGAACTCCCATATTGGAAGGATCACCTTTTGCGACATAATCTTGACGTTATGCATATCGAGAAGAATTTTTTTGATAACATCATGCATACGATTTTGAACGTCCAAGGGAAAAGTAAAGACAATATGAAATCGAGGCTGGACTTAGCAGAAATATGCAAAAGAAGCGAGTTGGAGATTACTAGAGACGGCAAACAGCCAATTCCGAGTTTTCGATTGTCTGCAGATGGGAAGAGAGCTCTATTTGATTGGGTGGCCTCAGATGTCAAATTTCCGGATGGATATGTTTCCAAATTCTCACGATGTATAGAGCGAGGACAAAAATTTTCTGGTATGAAGAGCCACGATTGGCATGTTTTCATGCAGCGACTACTACCGTTTGCGTTACAAGAGCTATTGACGTCTCATGTCCACGAAGCAATTTCTGGTAATAATTAAACAAGTATTTACATTTCTTTTAATTGAGTTTATGTACGTAATTAAATATATATGTTTGCTTAAGGAGATTATGTATGGTGTATATTATATTATAGGTATGGGGGCGTTTTTCCGAGATCTTTGCACGCGAACACTGACAGTAGACGGGGTAGAGAAGTTAAAAAAAAAACATTGCTCTCTTGTTGTGTAACATGGAGAAAATCTTCCCTCCTTCATTCTTCGACGTGATGGAACACCTAACGGTACATTTGCCATATGAGGCGGATCTCGGGGGGCCTGTGCAATTCAGGTGGATGTATCCGTTTGAGCGTTTTATGGGACACTTGAAGGGAAAGGCTAAAAACCTTGCAAAAGTTGAGGGATCCATAGTGCAAGGTTCATTGACAGAGGAAACATCTAACTTCGCGTCTTACTATTTTAGTCCAAATGTGAGAACGAGAAGAACCGCTACGAAACGATACGATGATGGAGGCGTTGCACCTGTTTATAGGCATGTTGTCCCCAGCATCTTCAAAGAAATAGGCAGACTTGCTGGAAAGTTGAAGGAAAAATCGTGGGACCATGAAGATTTGAGAGCGGCTCACAATTACATATTGCGTAATCTGGATGAAGTGCACCAATTTGAGAGGTAACTTTGATTATATATACGTTTACGTATATATATACATATATATTTATATTTATATAACTCGAGATGTTTGTGCAGCATATTTGATAATCTGATCCGCCAAACATACCATGGTTTACAAGAGCATGAGTATGAGTTTTACAAAGAACGTGACTTTGCTGGATGGTTAAAATACTACGTAAGTTCTCTTCAAATGAGTGATATATAAACTAAAACCTAACACTATAGCTAGGTTACATAATTAATGTACCATTTGTTTGTATATAGGTGAGAGAGGGCTGTCATCCGGAACAAATACCGCTGTGGCTGTATGAGATTGTGAACTCGCCAATAGGAAAGATCACTACAGCACCAATGTACTGTACTCGCGGGTACATTTTCCATACGTACAAGCATGGCATGCGGAAGTCGACCGCAAATTCTGGTATTCATGTCCCGGGGGAAATAGAATTCTATGGAGTTTTGCAAGAGATCATCGAGGTCACATACCCAGGAATTATCAACTTGAAATGTATTATATTCAAATGTGATTGGTATGATCCGACACCAGGTCGAGGGGTTCGGAGAAACGAGACGGTAGGTGTCACCGATGTAAATGCAAACCGAAAGTTTTCCAAGTTCGAACCCTTCATCCTTGCATCGCAGGCAGAGCAAGTGTGTTTCATTCCTTATCCTCGAGTTAGGCAAAGACGGGAGACTTGGTTATCGGTCATAAAGGTCAATCCAAGAGGTTATGTAGTTGGTTTAGACGATGAAGTGGCCATGCAGCATGATAGAGTTGCAGAAGTTTCAAACCCGAGCGAATCCACAGAAAATATCAACCACGTTAACCCCGAGAACAGAGAAGTTGAAGACGTCGTTGACGATTCAAGTGAAGATGGAGAAGCCGATGAATTCGAAGAGTCTGCGACTGATGAAGAAGAAAGAGAACACAATGAAAACTCTTACGTATCTGAAAATGAGGACGAAAATGAGGATATTGTTGAGTTTGATTAATTTTAAGGTTTTTCTTTGTATTTTCTTATGTGCTGTATGTTACATATATTGTCACTCCATCGCAAACTTTATACTTACAAGCCGACACGAAATTCATTTCAGTACGTATAACATTTTGAGATTGCAGATGTCTTCTCTATGGTTCCCCACGCCGAGCCAGTTGATGACGGCTTCTCTTCTAGATTTGACGTCACCGGGTGGCTTTTTGTTCCAGCCGCCGTCACTGTTGTTTTCGATATCCCCCTAATCGTTCCCGGAACCCCAAGCTGCTTTGTTATCATTGCCGTGGTTTGTCATTGGAGTCTAAACCCCATCTAGACCAGTTTTCGACAGAGGACGAATCGGTGGAAGGCTTTCTAGTGTTTGAATGTAGTATTTAAATCCACCTGTCATCATTCTTACCCCATGAAGATCCACCATCATCTTTCTTACCTCACAAAGATTCACCGTCATCCTTCTTAATTACCCCATGCATGGGGTAAGTAGTATGACGGTGGATCTTCTTGAGTTAAGAAAGATGGTGGTGGATCTTCATGGGGCAATAATGATGATTGTGGATTTAAATAATATATTCAAACACTAGAAAGCCTTCCACCGATTCGTCCTCTGTCGGAATCTGGTATAGCTGGGGTTCTAACTCCAAAGACAAACCGGGAAGTGATAACAAAGCAGCTTGGGGAACCGGCAACGATCAGGGGGATAGCGGAAACAACAGTGGCCGTGGTTGGAACAAAAAACCACCCGGGGACGTCAAATCTAGCGGCCAATTGCGATGGATTTGCGATGGAAAACAAAAAATTTTGTATCCATCGCAAATCCGTCGCAAGTTTGCGTCGGATTTGCGATGAAATTTTAAATTTTTTGTTTTCCATCGCAAATCCGTCGCAAACTTGCGATGGAATTGCAATGGAAACTTAAAAATTTAAAATTTCATCGCAAATCCAACGCAAACTTGCGATGGAATTGCGATGGAATTTTTAATTAAGTTTCCATCGCAAATCCGTCGCAAATATGCGACGGATTTGCGATGGAAACTTAAATATTTAGGGTTTAGGGTTTTCGCTGTTTCTTATAACAAGTGTTTTGTGTTTAGGGTATGTTTTTATGTGATGTATAATTCAAACTAAAAGTTTTCAAGTAAATAAAAAACATTTCTCTTCAACTAGGTACATATCAAGCTCACTAAAGCTTATGACGTATATAACATTACAAACGGTTTTGTGAAAACACATCAACCATGTACATATATATCTACGAATGTTCAATATCTATATAAATATTCAAATTCATCTACTAATGAGCATAAATATTTCATACGTAAAAACTTATTAGTCCGTTATCAAATCCCTAAACCCTAAACCCTAAACCGTACGTTTCCATCGCAAATCCATCGCAAAATTGCGACGGATTTGCGATGGCATGGGCCATGGCCCTCGCAAATCACTCGCAAGTTCACGATGGAATTGCGATGGAATGGACCTAATTCGAAAACTATTAGGGTTTCCAATCATTCCCTCGCAAACCCATCGCAAGTTTTGCGATGGATTTGCGATGAATGAGCCCAGTCCATCGCATATCCTTCGCAAAGTTTAGGGTTTCCATCATTTCCATCGCAAATCCATCGCAATGTTGCGACGTATTTGCAATGGAATGTGGTTTTACCCTCGCAAATCCATCGCAAGTTTGCGATGGATTTGCGATGGACTGATTTTTCCTATATATACAAAGCCTCGGGTTTGAGCGAAGCTCAAACCAGCCCCCGTTTCCGAAAACCTCTCGCCGCTCCGTCTTCTTCCCCGCCCGGCGCTGCCTTCTTCCCGACCGCCGATCCGCCGCCAGCTTCTTCTTCTCCGCCGGCGCTCTCTTCTTCTTCTCCGCCCGGCGCTGCCTTCTTCCCGACCGCCGCCGCCGCCAGCTTCTTCTTCTCCGCCGGCGCTCTCTTCTTCTTCTCCGCCGGAGTTGTCTTCTTCTTCTCCGCCGGCGCTGTCTTCTTCCTCTCCGCCCGGCGCTGCCTTCTTCCTCTCCGCCCGGCGCTGCCTTCTTCTTCTCCGCCTGCCACCGGCGCCTTCTTCCCGGCCGCCGTCTTCTTCCCGACCGCAGATCCGCCGCCGATCCGCAGATCCGCCGCCGCCGACAACTTCTTCTTCTCCGTCACCGGCGCCTCCTTCCCGACCGCCGCCGCCGCCTCTGGTTATCTCTTCACCTGAGTTTTTTATTTTTTTTTATTTACTGATTTATAATTTGTTTGATTGTTAGATTGTTAGAATTAGTTTGTTACATTGTTAGATAATTAAATTATATTAGTTTTAGTATTTAGAATTTTAGAATGTGATTAAATTAGTAGTGTGATTATATTAGTTAGATTGTTTGATAATTTGTGATTATATTATTTTTAGAATTTTGAATGACAATTTTGAATGTTCCTATTGTTGTTAGATAAAATTAGCTACATGTATTAGTTAGATAATTAGTTTAGGTTAGATTGTTGATTAGTTTTTTAGATTGTTAGATAATTAAATTAGATTAGTGTTTAGAATTTAGAATTTTAGAATGTCATTATATTTCTAATGTGATTATATTTGATATAGTGTTTGGAAATGTGATTATATTAGTTTAGAATTTAGAATTTTCCGAACTATTTAAATTTCTAGAATTTAATTTGTTGATGTAACATTAGATTAGTTTTAGTATTGTTTTTATTTTAATGTTATAGTACTTTTTATATAATTTTGTGATTATTAGAATAATTTTTAATTATTAGAGTATTTTTTTTATTTTTATTTGTAAGATTATTAATGTTTCTTTAAATTTTACTTTTTAATTTATTGCAGATGGAGCAACAAAACACTTACCAGGATTTTCTGAGTCAGGGAGGATCCGGGGGCCGTGCTGGTTTCGGGGGTTCCCGTGGTGCTCGTTCCGTTCCCGTGAGGAGTCACGGGAACCCTGCTAGTAGCTCCCATGGTTCTACGGGACGGGAGCAGCAGCAGCGGGTACGGTCTCGGTCTTCTTCCCCACCACGTCAGCCAGCCGCAGTTGAGGCCGCTAGAGCCCCATTTTATGCGGCCATGCGGGAGATTTTAGAGGAGCCCGGTCATGATCTCCTCCCTCATCTTCATCCACACCGCCCACCGAGAACTTTATGGTATGTAATTTTTAATTTTTATTTGTTTTTGTTTTATTTTATATTGTATAATTTAAAATGTTAAAGTGTTGTTTTCTTTTTAAGGTTCTCTCATGATTCGTCCGTAGCTTCAGCAGTTACGGAAATCTTTGAAAAAGATTATCAAGATCCTTTTGCCCGGTGGAAGGATGTGAAGGAACCCGTTCTTCAACGTTGGTTCTCTACTTTTGCTGTAAGTGTTTCTTGTATTTTTTTTTTTTTTTTTTAAAATATTTTCTTATTGCTAATCTCTAACATTATATTATTGTTTTTTGATTTTTTTTTTCAAGCGCAAGTATCACTGGGAGTCTGGCATTACCGAGAGGGTTTACCAAGAGTTCTGCGCCAAAGTCCATGATCGGTTACCCGATATGGTACATCGATGGAAGAAGTCGTGGTTGGCGAAGGGTGATGCTGCCAAGCCACTTCACTTTGATCAGAATGTGTGGGATGCCTTGGTTGCTTACTGGTTGGATCCCGATCACCAGAAACGGAGTGACAACAGTAAGTCTGCTCGAGGGAAGAGCAAAAATTCTAAACATCGATCCGGCCGAACTTCTTACGTAGCCCGCGGCCGAATGCTTGTAAGTTTTTTTAACTTTCTATTTATTTTTTAACAATATTTTTTGTACCATTTATAATTTCTTATCGTTATTATGAAATCAAAAATTATTTTTATAGGTCGAGGAACAAGGGGAATCAGAGACGGATTTGCTGGCCGTTCTCGCGTATGCGAAACGGAATCCGGATGGCACTTTCCTGGATGACGATTCTGAGGAGCTCTACAACGACGTTAACTCAAAACTGCAAGAGTTGACTCAGAATGATGATCCGGATAGCGTCGCTTCTGGTTCTTCCGTCGCCGCGAAGAACAAGGTTTTTCTTCAGGTAAATTTGTATCATTTTTTAGTTTAAATTATTTTTATTCTTATGTATATTGTTGGCTTCTTAATTTCAATGTTTTTTTTGGTTTTTCAGTCCGCTCCCCGTAAAAAGGGGAAGATTTGGGGGGTTGGTTCTCTTCAATCCCAAATCGATCTTGGGAGCGGTTATGTTTGCGGTTCGGCTTCGAGTCAGTTCCCGGATCCGAACGAGGTTGCTGTGTTGAAGGAGGAATTGACTGCAACAAAGACGGAATTGACTACAACGAAGACGAAGGTTGCGGCGTTCGAAGAGATGTTCGACTACTTGGGCAACTCGGATCCGAAGCTCAAGGAGATTATGAGCCGTTTGCGTCAAAACCAGCAGCAATCCGAGGGCGGAAACAGCGGAACCGGCGGATCGGGTGACGACGGACCATCCGTCGATTTTTAGTTTTTCGTTTTTTTGTTTTTTTGTGAATTTGATGAATATTTTAATTACAATTAAATTTAATTTAATTTTGATTTTCAAATTTTTTAATTTATTTATTTATTTTTAAAAAACAATTTCATAATAAAAAAAATTTGAAAATAAAAAAAAAATTAAAAACTTGCGACGGATTGAATCCCGTCGCAAGTTTGCGATGGAAATATTCCATCGCACGTTTGCGACGGAATCAATCCATCGCAAACTTGCGACGGAATCAATCCATCGCAAACGTGCGACGGAATCAATCCATCGCAAACTTGCGACGGGATTCAATCCGTCGCAAAATTGCGACGGAATCAATTCCGTCGCACGTTTGCGACGGATTGCGATGGACCTTACTCCGTCGCAATTTTGCGATGGATTGCGACGGAGTTATATCCATCGCAACTTTGCGACGGAATAAAATCTCTCGCAAATCGATCGCCAAATTGCGACTGAATAATTACGCCGTTAATCCGTCGCAATTTTGCGATGGAATTATTTCCATCGCAAATTTGCGACGGAGGCGCTTCCGTCGCAAATTTGCGACGAAGTTGCGACGGAAAAGTCATTGCGAGGAACAATTTGCGACGGAAATGTTTGCCTCGCAATTCCGTCGCAAATCGTCAGTTGCGACGGAATTGCGACGGGAATTTCCGTCGCAAATGGCCTATATTTCTTGTAGTGAATTCGCCTCTTTCTCCCAGCTTGGACATTCGGATTTGTAATGTCCCATTTTGTGGCATTTGAAACATTCCACAGCATCTCTGTTCACATAGCCATGACCCCTTCCTTGATAACCTCCTCTTCCTCTTCCTCTACTTGGACTTCCTCCTCTGCCTCTTCCTCCATCTGGTCTCCAATGTCCCTCCACCTTTATGACCTTTTCTTCTACATCATGTCTACACAAGTTTTGCTCATGCACCATCAAAGAGCTTTGTAACCCATCCACCATAAGCTCCTTTATGTTGTTGGATTCCTCAATAGCACATACCACATAGGTAAACTTTTCTACCAGAGTTCTGAGAATTTTTTCCACTACCTTGGAATCTGGCATGTCTTCTCCCAGATTTCGCATATCATTTGTGACTTCCATCACCCTGGAGAAATATCCCGTAATTGTTTCTCCCCGCTTCATCTCAAGAACTTCAAAGCTTCTGCGTAATCTCTGCAATTGCGCGCTTTGGACCCTGTCGTTTCCTTGATACTTCCTCTTCATCGACTCCCACAAGTCCTTCGATGTTTCCTTCTGCAGAATCGTCTTGAGGATTGTCTTATCTATCGATGCAAACAGATAATTTTTCACTTTGTGATCCTTGACCGTCTTCTCCGCCAACTCCGTTCTCTGCGGTCCGGTGAGAATCACGCCTCTCTCTGTCTGTGGAACACCTGTCTCGATTATGTCCCACCACTCCTTCGATCTTATCAGATTCTCCATGAGCATTGCCCAATGCTCATAATCTCCATCGAATTTTGGTATGATTACCGACTCTCTCTCACTCATGGTGTTTCTCTCTCGTACCAAGCTCTCAACAAGCTCTGATACCACTTGTTACTTTTCTAAACTGAAAACTCCTGCATTCAATTGAAAAACAGATGGTCAATAAGAAGACCTTACAGGAAGCAAAAAAAACAAACTAAACTTGCGCCACTAATCTACTTTAGCAGGTCGTGCTCCGACAACGAAGGAGACGACCACGACTCTTTCAACCAAAAGAAAACTAAAATGAGAAGCAATCCAAAAACACAAAGTAAACAAAAGTTGTAGGCCAGGCCCAATGCATATTGGGTTTTTGTTCTTCATTAAATAGATGTGACCCTTTCGACAATTAAAAACAAAGAACAGATGTTCTGGAGCTTTTCAAACCAAGGAAAATGGGATGGTACTCTCTCCTTCTCTTTTGATTCTTATTTGCAACTTTCATATCATTATTGTTTACTCTTTGGTTATCAAAACACTGAAAGATTATTCGTTATTTGCTTGGTCTTGAAAATTGGAGAAAGAAACAGCATTTGTTTTGGCCTACACGACTATTCAAGAAGATGGAGTTGTTTAACTTAGTAAAAAAGTGCGGACAACACTTTTTAGTCATGATCAAGGATCAAAACATATACAATGCCTAAGAGGTTATCATGATCAAGGATAACATCTCATTATACTGCCATTTTACCTACGAGCAAATTTACCAGTGATAAACAAATTGTAACTCGATATATCAAAACACAAAAGTCCATTACGGGAACAAATTCCCATAAGAATAGAAAAGAGTATTTAGGCGTCATGACATAATTTTCAAAAAAAAATAAGCAAAAAACAATGATGTGATTTTAATATATTTTGGATGATTTTTTCCATGAATGTATAATTTTTTATGTTGATGTTTAATTTATTTATTTTAGCAAAATATATCATCTGATAAAATATTATTATTCACATTAAAACATACAAAAATCCAACCTGGACCTCCCCGATTAAGTAAGAAAATAAAGGAAAAAAAATGTATGGGTCCTTAATTAGTAATATGTTTTACAAAACTATATAAATCACTGAATTGTTACCAATAAAGGTAACATAATGCTTCTTTGATTAGATTACAAGTAGAATAAACATTTTAAAATGAATATTAAAACAATTTAATAATTTTTAAACAAATATAATAGAAAAATCGTAGCGTTATGGATATTTAAATCATAATTAAAAACATGTTTTGAAAATTAATGTAAAACAAAACCGTGCGTATGCGTATGCGCGGGTACTGGCCTAGTATTTATAATACATATACCTTTTTTTCAATATTAGTTTTTCAATAAAAACCTACACAAAGGGGGTGTTATTGGTTTCATATATTAAAACCAACTCCAACATATTTGAAATACATCAGATTTTTAAAATACATCAGATTTTTAATTCATTTACAATGATTTATTATTTATTTCACAATCTATAGGTAAATGAGTTATCTTTAGATTTTAAAATTTATGGCAGTGTATTTACAAAATCAACATGATTTGATTTGATTTCTTTGATAGAATTGAATTCATAGGAAGCAACCACTATAAAACATTTACGTATAGAAGCTGCTCCTGAGAAAGGTAAAAACAAATGAAAATAACTAAACAATACTAACCTTTTTCTCTTAGGTTTCAAGACTTTGAGAGATGTATATACATATATATATATATATATTGGGATCATTGGATAAAGATAAACATGGAACTAATATGAAGATAAACATGAAATTACTAAAGATAAATATAACCATTGCATTGATAGATTATATCGAAACAGAATTGTGATATAGAACATATTAAAATGATCATGATAATATTCTAAAGATTTGATACGATGGTATCATCAATTCCAATGTTTTCTTTAAACAAGTCAACAAATGGTTCTTTTGTTTTTATTAGTTCAACAAGTTACGGCTAACATTTTACATGGTACGTAACAAAACTAAAACACTTTCAAATAAAATTTTCCAAACATAAATGTTTGACTACTTTAGACCATATATAGCTATTGAATACAATCTTTAGTAAACTCCAAGGAAAATAGTGATCGTTAAAAGTGACAATTCAAAGAAAAAAATTCTTATTGATAGATAATTAGAAAACTCGAAACAAATTGAATTTAAAGAAAACAAAAAAGCTTAAGAAGATGAAAAGTACCAAAACAAAAGAAAATACTAAAGAAGAAACAAAACCTTAAAAAACACATACAAAATCACATTCATTCCATATTGGTCTGAATCCACCCTAGCCTTTCTTCCACAGACATGCTCACGAAAACGTCTTGTATTCCCAAATGGTAAATCTTGGTAAGTGCTTTATAACGAATACGTTGATCCAAGTCCGAAATTTCTTTCATAGCATCCCAAACATTATTCTTCTTTTCTTCCGCTTCTTTTTGTTGTCTTTCTTCTCTTTTCTGTATTATATTCAAGATTTGATTGTTAATCGCCATCACTAGATTTTCTTCTTTTCGTGAATTACCTTTCTCAACTCTTGCTTTTTTCTTTGGTTGTAACTTCTCTTTACGATGTTCTGGAATTGTGTGAGAATCATCTGGAGACTCATAGTGATGATCTGTTCCATCGAACTCATATATGTCATCAAGATCGTGAGCAATTTGTTGATTGATGTAAAAGTAAAAAAGAGAGAGGTGGAACTTGTTCCATTAATGAAACCTTACGTACGTCTGGGCGGAGAACTAACGGAGAAGAAGAAGTAGATATGAGAGGGTTAATAATATTGATAATTATAATAAACTGATTACAAAATCTGAGGGTAAAAGGTTAGATTTTGATTGCTAAAATTTACACATGAAATTGATTTCAAATCCAAACAAATTCTTTCAAGTCAAATCCATTGAACATAATCTAATAAACTTGAATAACACAAGATTTTAATTGATCTAATTAAATTCTTAATTGAATAACACTAGATTGTAAAATCTTTTAATGAAGAGATTGTAAATATATAAACCAATAACACTAGATTTTAAACTCTTTTAATAAGGAGATTCTAAATACTTAAACCAATAACACCAGATTTTATTATAAGATTTTAAAACCATAATTGAATAACAATGGATTATGGTTGGATTTAAACTCTATTAAAAACCAGAATAACACCCCCAAAGTTTAGAACGCCTTTTAATCCGAGTACCCGAATGACTTAACGCAAGTTCAACTACCAGCTCGACACGCATTAGTCAATTTGAGTCATAACCCATGGGCCCCGCCGGGTCAAAAAGATGAAGAAAACCGGATTATATTTTAATTTCCTTAAGGTCATAGAAATGTGGTGGAAAGTAAAATATTGTTATAGCTTGTCTGGGAAAGGAAAATAAATTATAGAAATGCGGTAGAAACTAGAAAGTATAATAAGGTTATAATTACACCATCTAGATTGTTAATTTTGGTTCTTAGCAATTTTTTAATAATACTTTTCTTAGCAATTAGACCATCTCTTTCTCAGAACAGAAAATGTATATCACAATCACTTCTATTTTACCTTCTGCTGCAATAGAGGAACATATGATGACAAATGCAAAATCATTCTTTGACACTGCTGATACTGATAGAGACGTATGTGGATACATTTTATAGTAGTCGTAGAAACTTGTATGCTAAGGTCATGTGTTGAGAAATTTCTGTGATGCTTCTAACATACCAAAGTTGTATTCATTTTACAGAAAGTAATTGAAATTTGACATTCTGGAAATGTGAAGGCCAAAAATGGAAAGTTTAAGAGGAAATTAAGGGCATCTCCAGCGGGGGTATGTTAAGAGTTTTTAGCTGAGTCACTAACTGAATATTAATTAAAAGAAATGTTTTAATGCCTTAATAAGTTTGAGACGTCTCGTAACGACGAGATTTTTCACCCGTCTCTGAGACGCTGACGTGTCTTATTCGTTGATTAAAAAAATAAAAAGAAAAAGGAAAAAAGAGGAGAGAGATGAAGAATCACGAAGTTCATCTCCAATCGGTGGTTGAACAAAGAATCCGATCAAGAAGTTCATCTCCAATCCGATCACGAAGTTCATCTCGAATCCGATTAAGCCTTTCGATGGTTGTTCCCTCTGCTCGAAGCCCTTCGTCGATCCGATGTGTTGTCACAAAGGTCATGCCTTCTGCAGAGAGTGTGTCCTTGAATGTTTCCTGGCGAAGAAGAAATATATCCAGAGGTAAAATCACCAACTCTCGATTTCAGTTTCTGGGTTTCTTTGAAAGTTTTCGAATTTGATTTTGTATTGGGCAAGGGTTTGTGATTTGTTACTTTAGATAGCTTGGAAGAGAATGAGTGTTTGTAGTTATAACAATATGAACGATTTTGGATTCTGAATTGAGCTATCTAAAAGCAAGTTGATAAGGGTTTGTTTTGCTTAACTCGAATTTGTCGCAGGAATGGCTGGCAAGACATGGACCGTTTGATGCAGTCATAGACGGAGCCAACATGGGCTTGGTCAACCAGCGAAATTTCAACTTCTTCCAGGTGATCTTGAAATCTTTCTCATTCTAATTCTAATGTCAAGATCCTTGCTTGAAATAGTCTTTGACTTATGTGCCTCTTTATTTCTTGCTCTAGGCTTAACAAAATAGTCAATCGATGTCAACAAATTAGTCCCTCGAAAAGGTTACCACTTGTGATCCTGCACAAGAGCCGTGTACACGAAGGTCCAGCTACTTACCCTAAAAACAGAGCCTTGCTAGAGAAATGGAAAAACTTTGGTGCTCTCTATGCTACTCCTCCTGGCTCAAACGATGATTGGTATTTACTTCTTCTTAGTTTGTGCATTTATCTATTAAAAACCCAACCATCCATTGATTGTGTGAAAACTTTGTTTCTAAGTATTGGCTTAAAGCTGCTGTAAGTTGCAAGTGTTTATCTGTGTCGAGAGAGAATGGACTCAAACTGCATATGCCACCTCCATACTCCATTGTTATACTGGTCGATTTTTGCCAAATTTGTTAATATTAAACACAAAATCAATGAGTGTTTACCTTATTGCAGTCTGAAGGTGGAACATGGCAAATCCCAATGAGTGTAGAAGATGATCTTCAGACATGAAGGCAATGGTTATGCGCAAGACAATCCAAAACACATTGAGAAATTTGATTTGGTAAACACTTGAATTTGTATCACCTTACATTGATTTTTCAATCCAAAGTAATAACTTGTTGTTTCAACAAGTAATTTTTTTTTTAAGAAACTCTTTAGGGTATCACTAATGGAAGGTTAAAACATAAGATATTATTAGGCATTCTCTTAAACAAAAAACAAAAAAAAAATTATTAATAAAGAATGTAGTGATACCCATATGAGGGTATCACTGCTGGAGATGCTCTAATGCCATTATTCACCTGTCACCACATCACGATACCTTTAACAAAACAAAATCACCGCGTCACACTATACACCTTTAACTAGGCCTGGGCATTCGGGTTTTGGGTCGGGTTCAGATCGGGTCCATTCAGGTTCGGTTCCATTAGGGTAGCTAAATTTTAGACTCGTTTGGGTTTCATACAATTTCGGTTCGGTTTTGGTTTGGTTCCTGTCAGGTTTCGGGTCAGTTCGGGGCTAAATTTTTTAGACCCGTTCGAGTTTTCGAAAAAATTCGGTTCTTGTTCGGGTCTTATTCGGGTCGGTAATTATCGGTTTTGTTGTACTCAATATTCGATGATAACCCGAAAACAAGCAAAAATAACTGAAAAATGAAAAATAACAGAAAAAACTTGTCTTAACTCCAAAATTCAAAGGTAAAAATCCAAAATAAACATAATTCATTATAAATCTAAAGGTTTCATGTTCTAAATATAACTATTATATTAGGTTTAATTTTAGTTATTTTTGGTTATTTTAAGTCTAAATATAACTAATATTTTGGGTATATAATTATATTTTGGATATTTCGGGTACCATTCGGTTCTCGGTTCGGTTCTGGTTCGGGTCAGGTATTTTCGGGTATAGAAATTTGGATCCATTGGTATTTGTCGGTTCCGGTCCTGTTCGATTCTATCTATTTCGGATGGGGTTTGGTTCGGATCTTTCGGTCCGGGTAAAAATGGTTCCAAGCTTGATTGGTTCGAAGCTAGGCACAAAAGAGAGAGACAAAACAAATACTATACTAGTATAGTATTATTTGAGATAACCGTCTTAATTAATTTATATAACTTCACAATTAAATTTAAGCCTCATAATCTCTTTCTCTGAGTTTTTTTTTTTTTTTTTTGTTCTACTCTTTCTTAGAACAGAAAATGTATATCACAATGAGCTCTATTTTACCTATCACAGTGGATCCTTCTGCTGATGACGAATGCAAAATCATTATGTGGATACATTTTCTAGTAGGCGTAGAAACTTGTATGCTAAGGTCATGTGTTGAGAAATTTATGTGATGCTTCTAACATATCAAAGTGGTATTCATTTTACACTAAGTAATTGAAATTTGTGCATTTTGGAAAAGTGAAGGCCAGAAATAGAAAGTTTAAGAGGAAACTTGTATGCTAAGGTCATGTGTTGAGAAATTTCTGTGATGCTTCTAACATATCAAAGTGGTATTCATTTTACACTAAGTAATTGAAATTTGTGCATTTTGGAAAAGTGAAGGCCAGAAATAGAAAGTTTAAGAGGAAATTCATGCCATTATTCACCTGTCACCAAGTCACTATACCTTTAACATAAAAATTACATTCATTATATACCCTAACAATCTATGCATAGTTGCACCTCATAATTTATTTCTCTCTCAAGTCAAGTAAAAAAAAAAAAAAGTCTCTTTCTCTGAGAACTTTGTTTGTTTGTTTTGTTTTACTCTTTCTCAGAACAGAAAAAGCCCTATCACAATGAGTTCTGTATTACCTATCACAATGAGTTCCTCTGATGCACTACTGGAAGATACGATGATGAAAAGAGCAAAATCCGCCTTTGACACCGCTGGCAACGGAGGGAAGCAACTTCGACCGGAAGTATTGAAGTCCGCTTTCTTGCTCATGCACATCAAAATCGACAACGAAGAAGGTGAAAGAATCTTGAGGAAGTTTGACGTCAACAACAACGCTGGACTTGAAATGAATGAGTTCCTCAGGTGTGCTCGATCGGCTCATCCTCCAAACACTATTTCTTGCAAATTTAAGGAGCTGACGGAGTCCGGGTCCCAACATGACTTCCTAGATGGACAACAAGCCAGAAAGCTCCTCCAAAGACTCGGCCACGTCTATTCTGTGAAAGAAATAGACAAATTGTTGGGACGATGCACTAACCACAGATAACAGTGGAGATGAAAATCCTCGTTTTACCTTGGAGGACATATGCAGACTTACCTCAGCCGCTGTTCTGTTCCTCCATGAAGATCCAATCCCTCCTCCAACACCAGCAACATGGAATGAATTGGTCCTGGCAATGCACACCATTCTGGGAGCTCTTGCAACCAGCGTCTTGGTCTTCTTCTCCCTTAAGCCGACGGCAGAAGCTCAGAGTGCAGCTCCAAGTGCAGCTCCGACGATCCCCTTTATCCACCAATTGCCAAACGAGCGTGTCACAGACGCCGTTCTCATGGTTTGCCTATGTGGATGGGGAGGCTTCCACGTCTTGTCCTTAGCGTCGAGAGGCACTCGCAAGGGCATTGCAATGGACTGCATTGCCCTGGCTTGTGGTCTGATTGTTCTAGCGGCCCTCATATGGTTTGTCAATCCCTGGATGGTAACCATTCCGGTGCTTATGTCTTGCCTCGTTGGAGTTGGTCTTTGGGCGCTCGGAAGCTTTGGACCTATATGTTATTAAGCAAGTTAAAATAATAGTTGTTATTATTGAGATCCTTTACATGTCTTTATAAGTCCACCGTTATATTCCAAATTATAAGTGCAGTGTTATGCAGTTTTAATTCTAGTTCATATTGTCAACTAAGCGCCTACAAATCAATCCAAACAAAAATCATAACGCATTTCCGAGACACACACAATCAAACAGATGATGATTCTCAAATAACAATCAAAAACAAATGATAGGGCAAACGAAAGGGGAAAATCGAACCTTATTCTCAGATATCGCTTATGTCAAATTTCAATTACTTCCGTCGTTCAGGTTCTCCAAATCCATTTAGGGCTTTCCCTAACGCAAACAAAGATTACGATTACGAAAAACTAGAACGCCTTTTAATCCGAGTACCCGAATGACTTAACGCAAGTTCAACTACCAGCTCGACACGCATTAGTCAGTTTGAGTCATAACCCATGGGCCCCGCCGGGTCAAAAAGATGAAGAAAACCGGATTATATTTTAATTTCTTTAAGGTCATAGAAATGTGGTGGAAAGTAAAATATTGTTATAGCTTGTCTGGGAAAGGAAAATAAATTATAGAAATGCGGTAGAAACTAGAAAGTATAATAAGGTTATAATTACACCATCTAGATTGTTAATTTTGGTTCTTAGCAATTTTTTAATAATACTTTTCACACAAATCTATGTTAATTTTCTCTTCCTCCAAATCTTAAATTTGGTTCCTTAAAAAAAAAAAAAAAGTTAAATTTTCTAAAGATCATCATGATCAACTCCAACGGAACAAAATGCACTAACTGTTCAGGGTTGTTTGAAGACCAACGTCCTTTTTGCAACAACCCTCCAAACTGTTTTGGAGAACTCTGCTGAATAGTTTAAAGAATATGACATGGTTAACCAATGCATCACTACTAACAATCATATCATATTCTATAAGCGTTAAGACTAGTAACAAAAACGAAAAATACCTGCTGAGATGATCCTGAAGGAGATTGTGAAACTGGTTTTGAACTCTTGACAGGAGCTGCGGGAGTGAGTACTTGTGACTGCGCACGAGGAGATGCTGTAGCTGGTGCCTTTGTGTTTAACTCATCGAACAAAACTCTACTGACTGGCCATGCTACAAAGGTCTTCAATGAGTCATGAAGATTTGAAAGTTCTTCTGTTGGTCGCCAAAGAAACGTATCAGGTTCTTTAACCACATCCACAAAAACTTTAATGGCATTTGGTCCAACAGGAAGTCCATTCACCAAAGCTTTGGGATCACGAGTCTGCCACCGTCCTTCAGCAACAAGTTCTTCATCAGTTGAAGACTTAGAACAGAAAAAAAAAAAAAAAAGATGGGGGCAAAGAAGAAGAGATGAGATCATCAGACTCACATCGGCAATGAAGAGTGGACCTGGACCAGTAATGTACTAATGTGGAAGTGATAACTTCTAACTCATCTCTTTCTTCCTGTTGTTAGATAGAAAAGACCTAAAGTATGTACACATTCTAATTTTTTGCTAACCAGACTAGTTGAATGGTCAAGAGAATGCTAAGTATCTCAACAGGCACTTGAAGATGAGTTTTATTAGGAACAAGGAGACTGAAAACAAGACCACCAAAATGAAAGAAAAAGAAAGAATTCTCTAAAATGGGTCATCAATGGCTTCCATAGCCTCTATATCTCTCATCCTCTATTGTAAAATAATATAAATACACTTAAAGGTACTATTATAACTCAAACTTAGACAAACTAAGAATCTTAACCCATCAATTAAAATGTAACAAACTGAAATTCACAGACAAATATATATATAAATATATATATATATATATATATATATATATATATATATATATATATATATATATATATATTATATAGTAAACAAACAAACATAAAGAAGAAGACAGAATCGAAATAGACTTGGGGATAGAAGGTTAATATTATCAAGGTTTCATTATTGTTGAAATATGTTATTATGGTTATATTGGTTGATCAGGAAGATAGAGAACAGAGACGCTAAGCATATAAACAGAGAAGCTAATCAACGACTATGACTCGATTGTCTTGAAAATCAGGAAAACATTCGAAGAATAAAATCATCAAATCCCGTTCAAGAGCAGAAATCATGCGTGCTAGTTTTTTGTCTTCGTCCCAAACTTTAACCCCGTCTTGAGCATGGAGGACCTGTCAGAAGAACAAAGTGAAAAAACTGTGTTTATTAGAGCGATACGGGTTTACTAATAGCTCAAGTGTGGTGGAACATACTCGGTCATGCAAATGGGTGATCAAGTGCAAACGGGTGGAAAAAGGCATGGCATCAGCGTTAGTATCAACATCTTGGCTATGCAATCTCTGCATTAAGTCTGTCACATCCCTACGGAGAGCATAAAAAACATGAGGAATGCTTGGTTTCTTGGGGAAAGTACTGCGCATTGAAAACAAACAATAACATAGAATCCTATCAATATGGGCTCATTTTGAAAATTAACTTGAAAAAATCCAAAAGGCTCGCTCATTTTTTTTACTGTGGGCGAAAGATACCAAATCCCATGTTTTTTTTACTAGGGGTTATTGGATTGATGATTTAAAAGGATTTGTTTTTTTTTTCCAAATCAACTTAATATCTAGTATTTATAAAAATCACTAACAATCCAAGGTTATTGAACTAATCATTTGTACAAATTCCTTAAAATCTCCTCTTATTGGAAAATTAGGATTTCACTAATAAAAACTGTTTTGAGGGATTTGTGAGAGATTTTCTAGTTAAAAACAAAAGAATCCAAATACCACCTTATGAGGTGAGATTTTTCAAATCCTCTTAAAACTTCATAGATTTGGATTTATCCAAATAACTCCAAATCATTGATACAATAAGCCCCCTCTTTCTCGTGTTGTTGGTTAATGGATTTTATTTTGCTTATATTTCCCCTTCAGACTGTTAATCAAATTATGTTTGTACGTAGCACACGTGTCCTCACTTGCCTAATTATTATCATGTTTTAATGGGCGGGACCTGTGGGCTTTATTATACTTTGGTTGGATTGTGCCCTTAAATTCTCTTTAACCTAGATCTTAAACCTTGAAGGGGGAGAACATGGCTGACGGAATTAGAGGAGAGGCACTGTCGAAATTAATGCTGTTGAGAGATGATGTATCTTTTGTAATTCGACCGGAGTTTATCGACATTTTGTTTTTGTGTAAAATCGAAGCCCATATAAGTCGTATTGTGTGTTTAAAAGCCCATAAATAAACCTTAAAAAAACATGTATTTAAATAGCACAGAAACTCTATCTCGCAGGGTTAGAAAAAAAAACAAAGATGCTGATACGGCCGATTCTAACATCCGATGAACTTAGAGATAACTACGTGATGATCGACTCATAAAACTTCGGACATACAAGCGAATTGAGCCGTACCAATCCTTTGTTCAAGGAATGGCTGGAAAAGAGACTCCAGAAGCTGGGTTATTACGGGCGGTTACAAATCCGCCTATATACCAAGGGGTTTCCGGCAGGGTCTGACGGACAGCTCTATATCCATAAATTAATCACCCACTCCGTAATACAGTGATTGATGAGATGGATACCAACATTGCTCAGATAGCGAATAGATCAATGAGTTAGCCTCGAACGCCAGGGTCAGGTTCAAGCTCAGCTGAGTCAGCATCTCCTTGATCTTCCTCGTCTCTGATCCTTTAGTATCTGCTGTTTTGACTTCGCTGAAAATAGGCCCTTTCTAATGTCGTTAGGTTTCCGGTGCGATTTCAATGCCTTCTTCTTTTTTTTGACTTGTGGATATAGGAAGAATCTATGCTATTTTAAAGTAGATTAAAGTTTTTATTTTTAAAAATATCGAGGACCCACACATGAAAAACGAGCGTCGTCGCGCCGTCTTTCCTTAAAAAAATGCACATAGTTATACCAAGGTACTAGTTGTACCAAACTTGCACATAGTTATATTTTGGCTGTTTATGAGTTTAATTAGTATTAACTAATCTTAAACATATTTTTTCTAGTTTTACCGTTGACTTTCGATGATTAATATATGATTTTGAGTATTTTATCCATTAAGATGTTGCAAAACTTGATTTTTGCAAATCTATCATCTGAATTTTGTTATTTTTAGCAAAGTGACCTTAAAAGTCTATGGTTGATATTGTGTGGTATCTTTCTAATCAACTATGTTCTTACAATTTCGAAATTTTTGCACAAATTAATACATTTGTTTGTGGAGTGTATAAGCATTAACTCATTTCTTTACCAATATTTGGTTAAACTCCGAAAAACTAAACAAGTTTAAAATTATTATTTTTATTTTAAGTAATATGTAGTTATACTAGTAGTACATAGTATTACAAAGCCGATAGAGAAATACAAATTCAAATTCAAACACCGACCACATGCTTACTTGTCTTGACCGCCTTTTATTTTGCGTCCTTGGACGTCGTTCTCCAGGACCAAAAAATATTTTCCTACAATTTTAGCTACATACACAATGTTATACATTATGATGTTTGTTTACAAAAAATTGTTTCAACTTCAAAACCTGAAAATGCAGAAAAAGTCACATTGTCAAATTTGTTTCACACAAAGAAAACCAGTTTTACATAGTTTTACATAAGGAGAACACGAAATACATCATCCAACATATCCATTTTGTCCAAACAGCAACCAAAAGAGTCCTTGTCTTTTTCGCCTTTTATTTTTCGTCCTTGGACGTCGTTCTCCAAGACCAGGAAATCTTAAAACTTTTTTTCTTCCTTTTTTAACATCTTTATTTTTAGGTATGATCTGCAGTTGCTTGACATGCCCTGAGACATTCCACGAACACTCATCTGGTACTAAATAAATAGTCCTGCAATACGCCAATTACCATATCTCAACCCAATAATACCTCGAGCACAACTCATGTAGTTGGATATCGTGATCTCTGTCTTCATTATGCGTGTTGAATTCTATGAAAGCAGCTAGCGCGTGCACACAAGGATATTTTTCAATATCAATACCCTGCAACTACAGCTTTTTGATCGTAAATTCACCGTATAATGATTCGCTTCACCGGCATCTGTCTTCGCTATGACATCATATATACGTTCAAACCAGTTCAGCTCCTTCACTTTTAATTTCTCAGCATCTTTCCATATGTCGTGCAAAAAGTTCTCCACAAACGGCATTAATTTATGTTCAACCGGTACATCAGCATCTTCGTTCCTATGATCATTAAACCACTCAGAAATTTTGCTAATGATTGCGTCAAGCATGGGGAGTAAGTAGTATTGCCTTGCGGTTCGGAAAGTGCTGTTCAAAGATTCCACAGTGTTGCTTGTGTCTATGTTGTATCTTTCTCCTGGAAAATAACACCTTGCCCATGTATGTTTCGTATTTTCTGTAGTCTCCACTAGATACTTGGCTGCAGAAGGATACCTTGACACGAAATCACTATAAGCCTTCTCATGGTCAGCAATTGTATAATGCCTACTGCGCTCTATGAATCTCCACGCGGCTACATCTTTGTTGACGTTGAAGGCCCGCCCTTTCACATTTTGGGACAAATGTCATATGCAATACCCATGATGAGCAATCGGATAGACAGTAGCTATGGCGGTGATGAGGCTTGGATTTCCGTCACTCATAAATACCAACTCCGAAGAGTCCAGTATAACGGTTTTCAACATCTAAAAAAACCACGTCCAACTATTATTCTTCTCACCATCAAGGACAGCAAACGCTAAGGGATAATTATGACGATTAGGGTCTTGAGCGGATGCAAAAACTAGTACACCACCGTATCCGTTCTTAAGATGTGTTGCATCCACATTTATCACTTTCCTCATGCATTTAAACCCTTCTATGCAAGCTCCTAAGGCGATGAATAGGTACAAAATTTTTCCCTCATGATCCAGTTTCACACTTGTTATCGTACCTGAATTGACGTTTTCTAGCATGTGCAAGTAACAATACAGCTTCTTGTAGCTACCTTCTGGATTACCTCGCAAATTAGAAACATGATGGTTTTTCCCTCTCAATGCAGTCGAGTATGATATCCTCAGGCTAAGTTTGTTCTGAACAATATTCATGATACTTTTAGGAGCTGGAGTCTCCATTAGTCCTGGATAACCTTCATGCAATATAGATGCAACTAATCGTGGTGTTCCTTTCCTCTTTTGGTTGCTTGTACTCTGACTAGCACGAGAACATGTATGCATCTTGTTGTGCGTTCTAATCGAGAACGCTTTTGAACCAGTAATCTTTGCAGCCCTTAAAAACCATTTACAGCTCTCTACACGACATTTTACCACATAACGCACTGTATCCGACTTTTTAATCTTGAAACCAAAACAATTCTCAAACACGGCTCTATCCACCAAATCCTGCACTGCCTTTTTATTTGGAAACTCTTGAAGTACCGTCACACCCAAACCGTCTTCCCATGCCTCTACAAACTGAGAAGCTTCTACATCAGGTGGCATTTCGGCATATTCATCACACATATATGAGGAGCTATCCATGCCGTCATCCCTAGGTTCATCACGTTGTACATTTTCTTCCGCTCTAGTATCATAATCCTCATCCATCGCCTCTCGTTGTTGTACGGCTTGTTGGTTACCTACGTACAGAGTCACTGCATTAGCTCCAACTCCATCACACTTTGAATGCAGCTCCTCATAGTTCATACCAAAAGAACTCCATGGCATATTTGTGATCTCCACAACCAAAAGACATCTACGGTTCTCGTTATCTATGGAATTTAGATATACAGAAAGATCCTCATTATCAGAAATAATCCTCATTTTCAGAAATAATCCACGGTTCCTGATCTTGACATTTGAAATGTATGATGATGTTGTTGCTCATTGTAGCCTGCAAAAACGATACAAAAACTTAATCAGTAATACTAGTTATCCACAATTATATTTTCTTACTTTACTCAGTAATACCAGTTGTACCAAGTCTGATATTGATTTGAAGTCACAATTTTCACTTTCATTCAACCACTGCACGAAATTAATTACATATTCATAGCCTCCAAAAACGATACAAAAACTCAATCATGTTATAAATAGTTTATATGGAAGCCCATTATCGGCCTATATTCTATAAGGTTTTAGCTTGTTCTCCAAGTGTATTCCTCTCCAAGGAAAACCCTATATTGTACTCCTATATAAGGAGCATATTATTGATGGAATAAGACACAACCAATTCCTCTCTTCTCTTGTTCTCTCTTCTTCTATAACACGTTATCAGCTTGAGTCTCTAACCATTAGGTTAAAACCCTAGCCGTCTAAGCTAAGAAGTAAGAGGAAATCAAATTTCCTTATTCTTTCTTCAAAGATCGAATTAACTAGATACGATGAGTAATTTATATTACTTTGTTGATCTGTGTTTATCATCTCAATCCCAGAAGGATTAATATATGTATCCCTCTGTGTTTATCATCTCAATCCCAGAAGGATTAATATATGTATCCCAGAAGGATTATTGTTGATATATTGATATCAGTGTTCAAAAAAGCGCTAGGCGCTAAGCGGGCGGTGGGTCAGTGCCTAGCGCCTAGAACGCCTAATCGGAGCCTAGGCGATTTTTAGACGTTTTTAAAGTTTTTCGAAATAAACTTATATATTATACATATTTTAAATATATTAAGTTCAAAATACACTCAAAAATTAAAAAAGTATTAAAACTAAACTATAAAAGTATAATATTTTCATATTAGATAATATATCCATAAAAAAAAATGAATTTTGTTAAACTATAAATAAAAATTTAGATCAAATCATGGTTTATAAATACCTAGGCGCCGAGAAGGTAATCGCTACAGTTTATGACCGCCTAGCGCCTAGGCACTGCCTAGGCGGCCGCCTAGACCGCCTTTTAGAACACTGATTGATATGTTTATAAAATAATAAAGCATCAATATATCGATCTATGCTTCTTGAATTGTTAGATCTATGTTTCTTCGATTGTTGCAATTTGATTCAGTTTTTTATAACTTTGACTCATATTTCTTCGATTTAATCAGCTTTATTGCCTAATATATGTTTATTAAGATTCATTAAATAAATTTAGTTTTGGTTCTTGTTCGATAATGCATACATCATGCTTTAATATATGATTACTGAATTTTAAATTTATAGAGCATGTTTATAAGAACCAAGAATTCACGGTTAAGCATGCAAAGCAAATTTAGTTTTGTCAAGCACGTTTTCTATACTAGCATCCTATAGTATGAACCATGTAGTTATACATTTGATACATGATCAAGGAGTCTATACCCATCGTAATTATTAAATTTTTAGTTCATCAGATTGGTTCTTGTTATTATATTATTATGATTCAATTCAAATTCGTTAATCTAATAACTAGAGATAGATCAAGTGTTTGCCTTAATTTATTGATCAAGATTTTGGCTGTTTATTTAAAATATGGTCAGCAGCACCATTAACGAATTTGATCTATCAAGCATATAGATCTAGTATTTATGCATATTCTATCTAGTATATGTAGACTCATGCTATAAGTTCCATCTTTGGTTAATTTGATCGGTACTTACATGTTTGTCATTTAACCTTATTTGATGAATGTATTGATTTATTGGAAACCTAGTTTAATGACATAAGAGTAAGAAATTAATGAATGATTGATTGAGTTATTTTATGTGAATACTATCTTGTTTATAGTATATATAGTTTGACCATATTTTTGGGATCATAATTTTGTGCCCTTTTATGATGAAAATTGAGTATTTGGCTATAAAAGATCCATAAATTCTTTAGAGTAAAATTTATCACCATAAGTGATATAATCTAAAACATTAATCTAAAGAAAATGAATAATCACCAGAAGTGATATAATGTAAAGAGTTATCTAAAGAAAGTGATTGTATTATAAAATCACATGACTTGAAGTCTATAAGTAAGAATATTACTATTAATACAAAGATGTTAAAATACATCACAAAAATATTGTTGTCCTGCAGACACAATAGCAAAAATATGTTTGAGAAGTAGTTTTAAAATATTGTTGTCCAGCAGACATAATAGCAAATGAATTCTTATTAATAATATTTAATCTGTTATTATTTTATTGAATTTGTCACCTAAAGTGATAATAAGATGATACTTGTTATTGATATTAGTTATTTTTCTTTACTATATTTTGTTTATACATATATGTAGTTTAATAATTTTTATTTCTCTATTATTTTTATATTTATATGAATATTTTGTATTTGATTGTAGAAGAACCTGAAGTTCTTTACATAAATCTAAGGAAAAGTATGATCACTATAATGCGAAATTAGTTAAAGCTTATATAAGTCTTTGCATATAAGATTATAAGACCTGAAGTCTATACATAATCATTAATTATCTTGAAGATTATGGGAAGAAAATATCAATGATGTAAAGATGCTAAAAAGCATACTCTAATATTAGACAAATAATATCGTCTTGTAGACAAATAATATTGTCCTGTAGACAAAATATCATTAAAGAAAATTTAAGAAATTATTTTGAGAAAATTATGAAATCATAAATCTTGTCTAATTGGTTATGATTCATTCCCTGAAGTGAATGTGATATGCGAATAAATGATTAAATATGTGATCACATAGACATATGATGGTTAATGTCAAAGTCAAAATCAAAGAGTTTTATTTCAAAAACTCAAATTCTCATAAGAAGTGAGAAAATAAATATAGTAGCAAATAAAATATATATATCTCTGGAAGAATATATAATCATTGATGCATTATATCTCTAAAGTCCCAGAAGTGAAAGAGTTAAAGATATAATATAAATATCAAAAGTTTAAAGAATCAAAGATATTAGACATGATCCAACTTGGATTTGTTAATGATTCTATAATAGGATTCAATTCGAGATAGATGAATCTGAAGTGTCATCATCTCGAGGGGGAGAATGGATGAATCTCACAATCAATATATAATAAGTGGAACATCTAGAAGATTATGTTCACACTCAAGATAAACTTGATCATTGATCAAGAAAAATCTAACAATTCCTATATCATAGTCCAGAAGATTATATTCAAAGATAAATGATCTTGATGAATCATATATAAAGTAACTACAAGGGATTTCAAAGTTAATCAAGTTAAGACAATATATGAAGAAAAGTTAAACAGATGTTATATAGTAAACCAGAAGTTTACCGTATATAACATACTTTGGCATGAACTGGTTAGACCATTCCGGTTCAAGAATTATGCGAAGAAAATACAACATGTAGACATTTATTGAAGAACTAGAAGATTCTTCTTTATGATTTCTAATATGATATTTTATCATAAGAGATTATGATAATACAACAATTATCACTAGCCAAAATAGATTTATAGTCTTATTCATTTTCTAGAGAGTATACAAGAAACATATGTGGTTTAATAACCCATTTCGTGGACTAATCATCCTCTAGAAGAAAATTTATTGTGTTTCTTTATGCATCAACAAAATGGTTGTATGTATCAATGCTATTAATCTGCAACCTGAAGTTTGTGAGATTACTTGGTAGTACTAGTGAATTCACATCTTAAGTCTTTGATGAGAAAATCATGTTTGTAAGAATAAATGTCGAACATCCAGTAGCAAATGTTCATACACATAATGCAGAAGCATTAATTCGCATAAAGCCAACGAGTAACTACTAGTTATCCCCATCGAAATTGGTTTTGGGTCAGAAACCTAATAAATTCCATCTCTAAAGTCTTTGGATGTGCAGTATACATCTACATTGCTCCACCACATCACTATAAGATGGATCCTCAAAGGAGGTTGTTGATGTTGGATAATATCGAGAGCTGTCCCTGAAGGATTTAAGTAAAACTCGATTTGTAGACTGTCATTTTAGTGAGCCAATCTTTCCAACATCAGGGGGAGAAAACAAACAGTTGGAGAAGGATTAAAGTTGGAATGAATTATCATTGATCCTCGGACTATAGAATGTGAAATAGATGTCCTAAAGATAATTCATTCACAAAACTTACTGTATCAGTTGCCAGATACATTTACTGACCCAAATATAGTGATTGAGTCACTTACCAGCTGTAAATGCTCTAATAAGAATTGATATCCCACAAAGACTATATCAAGCTGCTAGTAAGTCTAAAGAACGCATGAAGCGTGATAGACTTGTTGGTTCCAAATATTAGAATCCTCGAAAAAGTAAATGAGCATAAATTGATTGACAATGGTCAAACCGAGGAAACAAATATTTTTGAGTGATCTCCAGAAGAGACAATAAACATGACAAATAAGAAATTCAGGTACCTGAGACAATGAAAAGATCTCGAGAATTAATTATGTCATGTCTAGAATAAATTGGAACCAGAAAAGCAAATCGACGTCGTAAATAAAATATTTGCATGCAATGTAGCAGTTGATGTTATGAATGAGAAAGAGGATCAAGAAACAAAGTCTATTGCATTGTGTACACAAAGTAATGATTTGGCCAAATCGAAAAGAAGCAATAGACGCAGAACTAAAATTTCTTAGAAAGAGAAAAGTATTTGGACCAGAAGTCCTTACACCTAAAAAGTGTAAAACGAGTGGGTTATAAATAGGCCTTTGTGCCTAAGAAAAATGATATGAAGAGATATAATCTCATGTGGTGGATGCAACTTTCAAGTTACTTAAGTTTGGCAATAAAAGAAGAACTTGACATATATGACCCACTAAACAATGACATTTATATAAAAGTCCCTGAAGGATATAATCATTGAGGAATTAATAATTTAATCGTTATGTTCCTGGAGAATACTAGCTATTCAATCAAATGAAAAGAAATATGTTTCATGGGTATAATCACGAAAGTGAATATATAAGACTAACTAATACCCATGTATATTTATCAAAGTATTATGGATCAAAAGAAATCTTTAATATGAATATCAAACTCTTGAAGAGTTATCGAAAATAGTATGATGCAAAGAATATGAGATAATAGATCTTGGAAGACAAAGTTGTCTTCGGGTATCTCAAATAGACAATTTAGCAAAAGATATATTATCTTGAAAGATCCTTGCAGTATATACATAAAAAATGCTCATATATATTTGGTCCCGATGTACCATACTTAAAATGTTAATTGAGCAATGTATTGATTTTTTCATGTGAAATAAAGTTTGGACCCGAAGTTCAAAAGATCAAGAAGTGATTGTTTTTGTGAAAAGTTGTTATGGATAAGAAGTCTAATAACCTAAGAGATAATAAGATAATCACATGACTTTATTCATTAAGATTATACTTATAATGATTGCCAAATGATGGTATATATGATTGGAATGCATCTCCTGAAGAAGATGCTTCCAAAGGGGAGATATATGACGATGTGTGTGGTTGTACTCTTTTTCCTTATCATGGTTTTTATCCCATTGGGTTTTTCCATGAAAGGTTTTAATGAGGCAACAAAGAACACAAATGAGAAACATGAAGTTCTATCTCCTTTCCAAAGTCCTTGTCATTCACTTATGAGATCAAGTGGAGTGAAGAGAATGATAAAGTAGATTCATTACCAAACCCAAGAAGAATGGCGATGTCAATGTTCTAAAGATTATTCAAATGAAGATTTTAAAGGAGTTTCCATCTGCTACTTTCAAGAAGTTAGTTCACCTTATTGGATTATGTCACGTCAAAGATCTACGCGGATGTTCTCATGAGGGGGAGTAGTTGCGCGCTGTACTCTTTTTCCTTAACTAAGGTTTTTCCCATTGGGTTTTCCTGGTAAGGTTTTAACGAGGCAGCATAATACGCACTTATAAGATATTTATAGATAATGGACTTCCAAGGGGGAGTGTTATAAATAGTTTATATGGAAGCCCATTATCGGCCTATATTCTATAAGGTTTTAGCTTGTTCTCCAAGTGTATTCATCTCCAAGGAAAACCCTATATTGTACTCCTATATAAGGAGCATATTATTGATGGAATAAGACACAACCAATTCCTCTCTTCTCTTGTTCTCTCTTCTTCTATAACAAATCAGTAATACTAGTTATCCACAATTATATTTTCTTACTTTACTCAGTAATACCAGTTGTACCAAGTCTGATATTGATTTGAAGTCACAATTTTCACTTTCATTCAACCACTGCACGAAATTAATTACATATTCGTAAACTATGGTATTAATCACAACATACATTTTAAAATTTTAGAATATACAATTTCGCTATAAGTAATACTAGTTTTACTAGTTATATTCACTTACTTCTCCTACCGCAAGAACCCAGTTTCGTTAATTATGGGTTCAATTCTTCATATTATACTCACAATTTGTTACGATTCAACAGTTGCTATCCAATTTCACTCTTAAACTATGTTTTCAAAACTAATGTGCTTAATCATTCCAATTCTTTCATTCATTCCATTATTTGCAAATGCAATTGAAAAAAATAAAGCATTTGAGATAATGTACCATAGATTGAAGTTCTCATAACCTCATATACGATTCTAGAAGAGGAAGAGAGCTCGAAAACAAGCAAATCAAACTTGACAAAAGAGAGCTTTCGTCGAGGAGCTCCAGAAAGAGGCGGAGAGAGCAGAGATCGAGACCCAATCGAGAGAGTGGAAACAAGGAGAGAGAACACGAAAGAGAGAGAAAGAGAGGGAGGAGAGAGAAAGAGAAAACGCAAAAGTGAAACGCAAATCGCGTTGTTCAATCTGCGATATCATCTTTATTTTGGACAGATTCATTAAGGATAATTTCGTCTATTCGCTTCTTCAGGGGTATGAAGATTAAATAGGGATATAAGTGATTTGTTTTTAAAAGAAAGGGATACAAGAGACTTTGGCTCATCGCTACTTCTTATCAGTGTTTTTGTCTTCTTTGTATCACACTAGCTTGTGATGGGAATGTGTGTGCTTTTCTTTAGTGCTTTGTAACCTCCAAACTTTGTGTTTGATCTATCGTTTTAACGTATTTATGTTGAATCAGTATATACTTTATCTATCAACTTTTGAAGTGTATTATAAGCTCTAGAGAAGCAGTATTACCATTTTTGCATCTTGTGACGAATCTTAAAGATGACTGTCATTGGGCTTTCATTTGACATTGTTGATAGTTGTAGCTTGGTATACGGTAACAACAGTTTGAGCAAATATTTCTGTGAACAAGCATTCTGTTTTACAAGAGAGATATCAATATCTACTTTTTCATTTGAGAAAATTGTTTCAAAGGACAATGCCAATAACAATGTTGTAGTGTATGCTTAGTTTCACTTGGTTATTCAATTATTTGAATCATACAATACTCTCCGTACAACAACAACAACAAATACAAATTACATTCCGTGATTTACAAATTCCAATTATAATTCCCTCAATGTTTCTTACCCAAACTCTCCACAAACTCGTCAATGCTCCAATCAGAGCTTCCTCCTTCACTCATAGCCTTCACAGCCAAATGTTTCCACTTCCTAGAACTCTCTCTAATCTCCACACTAGTCTCTCCTTCCATCACTCCTTTCAAACACCTCACCACTTCTCCGCTTTTCACAACTCCATCCCCACCTTCCTCCTCCTTGGCTCTATACCCAACTCTCCAAACTTCCTCCACAAACTTGGCATCACACATCTGATCACTCCACTGAGGCACACCGACCATCGGAACACCAAGACTCAAACCTTCCAGCGTCGAGTTCCAACCACAGTGAGTCAAGAAGCAGCCGATCGATTCATGCGCCAAAACCTCAAGCTGGTTACACCAAGAAACCAGCAACGCTCTGTCTCTCGTAAATTCCACGAACCCTTCCGGCAGTTTCTCGATGTGAGCTTCTTTGATCACCCACAAGAAGCTCAAGCCTGATTCTTGTAGAGCGATTGCAATCTCCGCGAGCTGTTTCTCAAAGAGGATCCCAAATGAGCCAAACGAAACGAACGCCACTGACTTAGCCGGCTTAGTCCCGAGCCACTCCATACATTCCTCAGAGATTGGCTTCAAGAGACTCGCGCCATAGTCTTTATCGTCTTTTATCCGGTCGTCGAGGTACGCAGATGGGATCATCGGCCCGATCAACGTCGCCTTCATGGCCTCAGATTCTCCAATTTCACAATCCTAAATCAAACACAATCCAGTTTCAATTGAATTTATCAATTGAGGGTATGATTGATTCGATTGGTTACTTACTTGTGTTTCTAGGCCTTGGAAGCCATTGACGAATAGCCAATCGGCGTTTTCATGGTTAGGGAACTGATTCAGGAGAATCCGTCCGTGTCCTCCGTGGCTCAACCAGTGTCGTCCCATGAAGGAAGGAAGCTCGTCGTAGCTCAACGCCGGCAAGCCACGGATCAGATACGGCGCCGAATCGGGATCGGCGGGGAGAGGAAACGCTCCGTTGGAGAATTTACGAAGCACGGAGCAAACGGTGAGGTTGTTGGTGAAGAAGGAAGCGGCTGAGATCGAATTAGATCTGGCGACTTCGAGTCCCCAAGGAAGAAACGAGTCGTACACTAAGCAATCGATCGGGGAATCGGTGGATTCGAATTTCTCGATGACGCGGGTTAGGGTTTCGGATCCGTTGAGCTGGAAGGATTCCGCGTAGGCGTCGACGCTGAAACCGGGGATGGCTATGGGGATGAAATCGTATCCGTCGGAGATTGGCTCGACGGAGACTGATGGCGAGGAGATGGAGGAGGCGGTGTAGGTGGTGGTGGCGATTGTGACTTTGACTCCTTTAGAGACCAGACGTTTGGCGAACTGAACCATAGGGTTAAGGTGGCCTTGGACTGGGTAAGGTAATATCACGACGTGGCCTTTGAGTTTGTTCGTTGTTTCCGCCATTGTAGCTCAACGAAGCAGAGGTTTTGATTACTGTTTGTTTTCAAAGCGAAGACGACGCAGAGAGAGAGGGAGAAAAGAAAAGTCTAATGTACTGAAGAAATTTGACTTGTTTCTTTATATATGGTCGATCGCATTGTTCACGTTTCGCGTAGGTGACACCTACCTAACTCATCACTAATATTTGTTTTCAAGATTGCATGAAAACCGAATTTTTATGTCCAATACAATATGATTTTCAATTTTTCACCCATATATTAGACTTAATATTTAAATAAAAATAAAAATTATGAACATTATGAGTTTTTTTACTGATAGGAATATTAAACATAATACCATTTTAGAAAATTAAATTTTTTTTTTTTTAAATGAAGTGATAATCTTCACAAAATAATTACAAAAACTGTTATATAAAAGTGATTAGCCCATAAAATCTATATGTAAACATATACTTTTGAATCATATTTCTTTTAAAAATATATAAAACGTTTGGTTTTTTATCTTTGTAGAAATGCCATCAACGTAACTGTAGGATTTGGGAGAGACATTATATCACTAGAACATACAAATTGATCTTAATCTATCGCTTGGACAATGTTTGGCAACGTGTTATTGCCAAGTCTGAGGTCTTAACCCTTGACAACAACGAGCGGAGATGCACTGCAAATAATTTAATTACCAAAGTATTTGCAATAACCAAAAATCTGTTTTTGCAAATGGATCACTCTTCTGGTTAACAAGGCCATTTTGCTTGGAGTCATATTCAGTCAAACCCACAATTCTAGTAGCCATCGATCTTCACACATAAATCTTTCATAAGGTTCCGTTTCCAACTTTGGAAATCAATTACTACCGTGGTGCGTATTTGTGGAGTATGAAAGACCGTCTGTGTATATCCAACGTGGTACAATTATCCTCAAATAAAATTCATTGCTAGCCATCTAGCTTATATTAGAATTTCGTTTTTTGTCAATGAAAAAATAAATATACAAATATTATGAACGAAATCAACAGCATCCAAAAATAAAATAAAAGCAGCAGGGGTACGATCGAATTAACAGCGGTCGTTAAAAACACCAGCAGAAACAGTCAACTTCTTACATTCTTATCATATCTTGGACCTCTAAAGTCGGTTCTCGATCAGCAATGAGGTTCCTAATGTCCACTGCTACCTTTCTGGACAGATTATTGACCAACTCCATAGAATTGCATATGGTCTCCTGATGGAGTAACCGATAGGGTTGTGGTTTCTGTTGTTTAGTCTAGTCTGAGAATTCCCAAGACAAACACACGCTCTTAAGTTCGTTGAGAACCTCTGTTCTATCCGAAAGCAAGAGATTAAGAGAGAAAAGCTTCTTATATTAATAAAAGATAATGAGTTGTGTCCTTACAAGTCAAGGCATCAACCCTTTATATAGCCAAAGCTAAAGATCTAATGCGATAGTAAAAAGGAAAAAGCTCTAGTCCTAACTAGAAAAGGAAAACTCTTAAGAAAAGGAAGTTAAACTAAAAACCAAACGAAAGCCAAAAAGGAAAAAGGAGTCTACGCTGCATCAGGTCACCCAGGTAGAGAAAGATTCGCATTCAGGCTCATCGTGTGCAACAAATATAATAAGATACTTTACGTTAAAGATGTCTGATGAACGAACATCCGCCGGAAGACGAACACGATATGCGTTAGCATTGATTTTTTCGATAATCTCAAGTGGACCAATCTTGCGAGCCTTCAACTTGTTGTAAGTACCATGAGGAAATCGATCACGAGTCAAAACTGCCCAAACAAAGTCTTCTACAGCAAACTGAAGATCACGTCGATGACGATCAACATCCATTTTATACTTAGCCGAAGAGACATTGAGATTCTCATGAACCAGCGAATGAACATAAGCAATATCGGAAACGAAGTCCACGGCCTGACCATGGTCTCGTGTCTGATCTGGAGCAACACCTAAGTCAAGGGGGCCGCGAGGGACAAGACCATACACCACCCGAAAGGGACTAAACTTAGTACTCCGATTAACGGCCTGATTATGTGCAAACTCTGCTTTGCACAAGATGGAATCCCACGATCGAATATTATCACCTACCAAACAACGCAACGTATCTCCTAACGACCGATTTGTAACCTCTGTTTGACCATCGGTTTGAGGGTGATATGCAGAGCTCATATCGAGGCTAGTGCGAAGCAAACGCCATAACGATCTCCATAAATGACTCAAAAAACCGTGAATCTCTATCGGAAACGATGGAGATAGGAAGTCCATGAATACGATAAATCTCACGAAAGAAAAGGATAACAACCTGCACAGCATCCGTAGTCTTCTTGCAAGGGATAAAATGAGCCATCTTGGAAAAACGATCCACCACCACGAAAATCGAATCATTCCCTCTTTGAGTACGAGAGGCAAGCCTAACACAAAGTCCATGCTGATGTACGTCCAAGATTGAGTAGGAACGGGAAGCGGCATAAATAGTCCGCTGTTTGATGCATGACCTTTAGAGCGATGACAGACCACACAACGTTCCACATGCCGAGCAACATCTCTACGTAATGTTGGCCAAAAGTAAGAATCTGTAACAAGGCACAAAGTTCTATCTCGCCCAACATGCCCTTCTTCATGTAATTCCTTGATGATCTTCAACCGTAAACTACAATCAAGAACACACAACCGATTGTCCTGGAAAATAAAGCCATCGAGAAGCACGTAATCGGACTGAATTCCCTTGGATAAATCAGACCATATGCGGCCAAAGAAATGATCAAGAGGGTATATCTCGGTGAACACTGCAAATCCCACAATAGAGGCATGAAGAATAGTGAGGAGAGAGTGTCTTCTACTTAAGGCATCAACGACTTTATTTGTTTTTCCGGATTGATGTTTGATGACGAATCTAAACTGCTGTAAGTAAGCAATCCAAGAAGCATGCCTTGCCGAAATCTTGTCTTGACTACCCAAATGTTTTAACGCCACATGATCCGTGAAGAGAATAAACTCTTGGTGAAAAAGGTAGTGACGCCAATTCTTAATAGCCTGAACAATAGCATAAAACTCCACGTCATAGGTGCTTTAGAGAGCACGAGAGCCTGCAATTTTCTCACTATAAAACGCTATAGGACGCCCTTGTTTGAAGATGCAGCTGGATTGACGCAGATCGTGAATTAGTCAGGAAGTGCATCAGGACGTGTGGACAGACTTGTAGCGGAGCTAAGTGAAGCTTAACGGAGCTAAAGGAGAGTTGTTGAGCTGGATGCGAGCTTGTAGCAGATAAGGACGAATCCAGAAGAGGCGGTAGCTGAGCTGGATGAGGAGTATTGGAGCTATCAAGATAAAAGGAATATTTCCTATTCTTAAAGAAAAATAAGGAAGAAAATATTCCCTTGGAGATTTGGAGTGATCACCAAGGCCGAAACCTTGTAGGGTTTCACAACACGCCTATTGTGGATAAATAGGGTGTCTTGGCTGCTTGTAGGCGGCATCACAAATATTGAGAGCTTTAGACTTTGGGTTTAGGTCATCTTGTAAGAGAGCTAGGGCAAAGGGGTTAAGGCTTGAGAGGTTCGAAGATCGTGGATAGATCTAAGAACAGAGTGTTACTAGAGCAATCAGATCGTGGATAGATTGTGATTGTTGTATTCGTTTAAGCATACTTGTAAGTTAACTTAAAGAATTTCTAGTAATATATTTCTTTGTAGAGAAAACCCCTGTGTCAATTTGTGATTCACTTCTGCATCAATAGCCCTTGGTTTTTCAATTGGTATCAGAGCGGTCACCTTGTGTGTATTGCTATAGCAGGTGAGATCTTGCGGAATGGAGGGCTATCACCAAGACCTCATTACAGGTTCAAAGGTGATACTTGATGCTGGAAACTATGGATATTGGAAATCCAGGATGAGAGCAAACATCCAAGCTATTGACGAAATCGCATGGAATATGGTTGAAGTTGGATGGAAGGCTCCTACGGTTACGGTGGAAGGAACCACCTCTGCTATTCCTCGAGAACGCTGGAACGCTAGTCAACGTGATGAGTACAAGTTCAATGCTAGAGCTTTGTCACAGATTCATGCGAGTGTTTCACAGAAACAGTTTGAACTAATTCAAGGGTGTGTACGAGCTAAGGAGGCATGGGACATCCTCCAAGTCCACTTTGAAGGAACCACCCAAGTACAAAGTTCGAGAAAAGATCTACTCGCTACCAAGTTTGAGAATTTGACAATGGATGAACATGAATCAGTTGCAGATTTCAGCTCTAGATTGAGCTCCTTAGTGCAAGAATCTCGCACCTTGGGAAAGGTTTACAAAGATGCTAAGTTGGTGAAGAAACTCCTAAGGTGTTTGCCGTCCAAGTTTACACCCTACAAAGCTGGTCTTAGTGCAAATCCTATTTCAGAAAGTATTACCTATGACGAGATGGTGGGAAAACTACTTATTCATGAACAGGAGCTGTGAGGAACCAGGAAGGCTAAAGGCATTGCACTTCTGTCAGTGGAGAAACAATCTGAAGCAGAATCTGAAGAAGACAATATCAGTCTCTTGGTACGACGTTTTGACAGAGTTCTGAAGAAATTTGAAACAGGAAAGAGCAGATCTCATAGTGGCAATGAGAAGAAGTCTATGACAAGAACAAGAGGAGCCAAGGCCGATTCACAATGTCATGAATGCAAGGGATTTGGACACTTCAAGACTGAATGTCCTACGGTAAAAAGGAGGAGTATTACTTGCTACAAGTGTAAAGGTCTTGGGCATACACAGCAAGAATGTGAGTATGATGAGACAAGATCTGGAAAATCCATGATTGGTGTTGCTGATGGAGAATCCACAGAAGAATCGGAAGAAGATGAAGAAATAAGTAACTTTGTAGCTTTCACTGGAATTACTGCGATTGATGAATCAGATCCTGATGACTCATCCTCGGAAGTCGAATCTGAGGTTGATATTCATGAAAGCTATAAGGAGGTACGTGACATTTTGGTACAAACTGGGAAAGAAAATCTTGATCTCAAGAGAGAAAATGCTCGTCTTGAAGCACACGTTGAGGAACTACAGACTGCACTTCAAGCTGAAAAAGATCTCAACATGGATAATCTTAACATTATGTTGGAAAAGATGGAAGCAGTCAAGCGAGCAGATGACATCACCAAAGAGTACTTTCTTGAAAAAGAAGTCTCTAGACACTTGCAGGCAGAGTTGGATCAATATAGGAAGCAACTCAAGATGCTGACTGGTACCAAAGAGCTAGACAAGATTCTGAGTCTGGGACGTGTAGGGAAGTCAAATTTTGGATTAGGATACACAGTCAACTGTGGAACAACTAGCGAAACAATCAAGTTTGTATCAGGAGGGATGGCTCAAGATGTTCTTCAGGCAGACACTAAGTCATAGCAGAGAAACTTGATCACATTCTCAGAAATGGAAATCGAGGAAAGAGTACCACTGGATTAGGCTATGAGACTCAGAGAACTAGGACTACCAGAGCATCTCTTCAGTACACTTCGAGACGTCAAAGAACAGAGTGCTATTTTTGCGGGGTTGTAGGACATATCAAGGCATTCTGCAGCAGGTTTTGGGCCAGAGTTGATCATGCTTGGAAACGGGGACGCTACTACTGGAATCGTGGTCAGAAGCAGGTCTTCATTAGAAAAAGTGATCTCTATCAGAATCCGGTCCGACATACATCATCATGCGGTCCACGAAAGCGTGTTTACTCTAACATGGCACTACTCGAACAACTCGACGAGGTTGACAACACTGAGCCATGGTATTTTGATAGTGGATGCTCTAGACACATGACGGGTGTCAAAGAAAAATTGCTGGACGTCAAGAAGATGAAAGGAGGAAAAGTCACTTTTGGATGTGGAACCAAAGGAATGATACAAGGTAAAGGACGAACCTCCGAAGAGCAGCCACAACTAATGAATGTTTACCTTGTACAAGGTCTGAAGTCAAACCTAATCAGTGTCAGTCAGCTCTGTGATGAAGGCTTAACCGTTTGGTTCAACAAGATAGAATGCAGAGCAGTGGATTCTGACGGAGAGACAGTTTTACGGGGAGTTCGTTCAGGCAACAACTGCTACATGTGGGATCAATCTGCAAAATGCTTGAGTGTTCGAGATGATGTTGCATTGTGGCACAAGCGATTGGGACACATGAATGTTCGTCATCTTATCGATCTTGTGAATAAGGAGATAGTGCGAGGTGTGCCAAAACTGAAAGGATGTGAGAAACTTGTGTGTGGACCATGCAATCAAGGAAAGCAAATCAAAGTTCAGCACAAGAAGGTGGCTGATATACAGACCACAAGTGTTCTGGATCTAGTTCACATGGACTTAATGGGACCAATGCAAGTGGAAAGCATTGGAGGAAAGCGCTATGTTTATGTTCTAGTAGATGATTACTCGTGATACACTTGGGTGCGCTTCATTCACGACAAATCTGACACTGCGGCTAGTTTCAAGATTTGGGCTCTTCAAGTTATTACTGAGAAAGGAAGTCTCAAGCGTATACGCAGTGATCATGGGGGAGAATTTCAGAATGAAGTTATGACTAAGTTCTGTAATGAACAAGGCATAGTTCATCAGTTTTCGGCACCTAGAACACCACAGATGAATGGAGTAGTTGAGCGAAAGAATAGAACGCTTCAGGAGATGGCGCGAGCAATGATTCATGGAGGAAACATTCCAGTAAAATTCTGGGCTGAAGCAATCAACACAGCATGCTACATCATCAATCGTGTCTACATGAGAAAGGCTTTACTCAAAACTCCTTACGAAATCTGGAAAGGCAGAACACCTAATTTGAGTTACTTCCGTGTATTTGGATGCAGGTGTTTCATTCTGAATGACAAAGATCAACTTGGGAAGTTTGATTCAAGGAGTGATGAAGGCATATTTCTGGGTTATTCAGGGAATAGTACAGCCTTCAGAGTATTTAATCTTCGGTCTAAAATGATTATGGAATCGGTTAATGTAGTTTTTGATGATCGATCAATTGCGGCTATTGAAGACTCTCCAATACTACATGAAGCTGAACTCAAGAACTCTGCTGAAGATGAGGTGGACATCACTTTAGAGAACGCTGAGGATAAGGAAGAAGAACTGTGTGATACAGTGGTTGCAGTAAGACAGCCGGTGACTCAGGTTCACCGAAATCACTCATCTAGTGATCTGATTGGAGATATAACTGAAGGACGAAAAACAAGAGGAATCAAGCTAAACTTCAAGCAGATGGTCAGTATGGCAATTATCCAATTCGAATGTTTCGTCTCCGCCATAGAACCTCGAAATCATCTTGAAGCACTTGAAGATGAGGATTGGATCATCTCCATGGAAGAAGAACTCGAGGAGCTTGTGAGGAATGATGTATGGGAATTGGTACCACTACCAGATGGTGTGAATGTAGTAGGTACAAAGTGGATCTTCAAGAACAAAACAGATGATGCTGGAAGTATTGTTCAAAACAAATCAAGACTTGTTTCACAAGGATACTCACAAGTAGAAGGAGTTGAATTTGATGAAACTTTCGCACCAGTAGCCCGTCTTAAGTCTATCAGATTGTTCTTAGGGATGGCCTGCATACTGAACTTCAAGGTTTACCAGATGGATGTGAAGAGTGTCTTTTTGAACGGCATTCTACAAGAAGAAGTATACGTAGCTCAACCCAAGGGGTTTGAAGATCCTACACATCCTGACTACGTATACAAGCTTAAGAAAGCCCTATATGGACTGAAACAGGCTCCAAGAGCGTGGTATGAGCACCTGACGAAGTTTCTTATTGATACAGGCTACGTCAAAGGAACTGTGGACAAAACCTTGTTCATACTTGAGAAGGAAGATGAGATAATGATGGTGCAGATTTACGTAGACGATATCATCTTTGGAGAAACTTCAGGGAGTCTAGTTGAAAACTTTGTGAAAAGTATGACTAAGGAGTTCAAGATGAGCATGGTGGGAGAATTAGAGTATTTTCTTGGACTTCAAGTAAATCAAACTGAGAAAGGGATTTTTATTTCTCAAAGCACTTATGCGAAGAATCTGTTGGAGAAGTTTGGGCTTGATAAGTGCAAGGAGGCTAGAACACCAATGAGCACAACCACAAAGATCGGAAAGGATGAACATGGAGAGGATGCTGATGTAAAGCTCTATAGAGGAATGATAGGGAGCTTACTTTATCTTACAGCAAGTCGACCTGACTTATGCTTCAGCGTTGGTGTGTGTGCTCGCTATCAGGCCAAACCAAAACAATCTCATCTTCAAGCTGTGAAGAAGATCATGCGGTACGTCAAGGGAACTGTCAATCTGGGAATTTTCTACTCTAAAGGATCCAACAGAAACCTTGCTGGATATTGTGACGCCGATTGGGCAGGATGTGCAGATAATCGGAAAAGCACAAGTGGAGGTTGCTTCTTCCTTGGGAACAACCTTATATCTTGGCTAAGCAAGAAGCAGAACTCTGTGTCAGTATCTACTGCAGAGGCTGAATATATTGCATTATGAAGCTGCTGCACACAGCTTATATGGATGAGACAGATGTCGGCTGATTATGGGATGGAGTCTGGACCCTTCTTGGTCTACTGTGACAACAAAAGCGCCATTGATATATTAAAAAATCCAGTGCAGCACTCAAGGACTAAGCACATTGACATAAGACACCATTTTGTTCGTGAATTGGTGGAAGATAAACAGGTAGTACTTGAACATGTTGTCACTAAATTACAGCTCGCTGATTTATTTACAAAACCATTGGACTTTAACCGTTTTGTCACCTTAAGAAATTCCATTGGAATTTGCACTTGTGGTTTTGAATGATGCAGGAGCTGATACAGGCACTGACTCGGGGTGTATATATCAAGTTCAGATTTAGTTTGGAATCAATGATGTCAATGAGGAGCAGCTGCCTGTCATACCGTCATGTCACCCCAATTTTTGAAAAGTGAATAAGGTAACTAATTGAGAAAAATGAAAGAGTCAAGAATCAGTTGAGCCAAGTTCAAATGAATGAAAATGATGGAATTGGCTCCAAGAACCAACTAATGATTTATGAGAACTACTCAGAAGGGTGATGGATTGACGCCAATAGCTCACAAGGCTAAGTCAGTTCATGTGCTTTCTCGAAAGACAATGTTTCACAAGAACAACGTCCGACGGCAGAGCTCATTCAGAAAGAGTATGGTCTGACAACAATAGCTCACAAGGCTATGTCAGGTCATGGACTTTCTCGAAAGACAATGTTTCACAAGAACAACGTCTAACGGCAGAGATAAATCATATGTTCTTATCTGATCAAAATCAAAACTATCACGATACATTGTATTGTCAATTATTCGGATTGGTGCATGATTAAGGTATGACAGTGTGAAAGCTGGAGGTTGGCATCAGGATGGCCAAGTGCTAAGAATCTGTTGAGAATTTGAAATACATCCTGATGCATGTGTCGACTCAGTCACTGTCTCCTTCACAAAAATTAAAAGGTATTTTAACTTGAGACAAACTGAATAAAAGTTTTTTTTTTTAAGCTGAATAGATGTGACACATGGAAGAGTATTACACGTTTGGACTCTGGCTTGGATCGAATTTTATGTGGTTGTCATAATTTTAATTGAAGTGATGTACTGCTGATATTGGTGATAAGTGTTACAGGAAATCAAGCAGGTGCTCTGGTCTTCAAACCAATATTAATTCGGCTGATTTATGTTAATTCCTAATTCCGGTTTGGTTTAAGTGGCTTTCTAGTGCAGTATATAAGCTAGAGGAGAAGCAGAAAAAGGAAGATCTTCTAAAATTTCCTTTTTACAAGACCTAATTCTCTCGCTTTCTTAAAGAATCAAATCCAATTCAATGGTGACTGGAACGCGTCAAGGCAAAATCCGACCGATTCAAGGTCAATTGAAGAAGCACGACGACGGATCCGCCTCTACTCCAATCCAAATCGACGAACCAGCCATTGAACCGACGATTCAAGATCCCCCGCCGCCAATCATAACCATGGTAGAAGAAGCCGCCGATGGAAGGGATGAATCAAATTTACAGATGGTTCTCTATGAAGGAGAAACGGAGTCGTTCGCCACAGCTGAGGAAGAAAACGTGGAAGATGAACAGGCGACGGCAGAGAAACCTGAGAATCGCCAAGACGAACAACCGTTGGATCCACCAGCCGTCGAAACCTCAGTTCCAGATTCGACTGACGGAGAGACTGAAGCAGCGCTTACTACACCCCCGGTAGTGACCACCGAAGGCGAGCCGAACGAAGTCGAGACGAAAATTCCGGAGTCCGACTCCTCGATTCCTCCGTCAGATCCAAAACCTTTCAGCAACGATTCTCAAGACATGGAGGTCCTCGATGCTTTACAGCCAGGTCAGCCATTCCGAGCTTCTGAGAAGGAGTCTCCACTTGATCCATCACCTGACGAAACACCGGAGATCCATCTATCAGAGATCAGCCAGACTCGCTCTGCTGTTTCCGATGAAGAACAGAGTAATGATGATGCTGCTCTTGTCACAAGGAAGAGGAAGGTACTTCAAAAAGCCGGTCTTCCTCCATCGAAGAAGCTGAAGGAAAAGGCTCTCGCAACTTCCACATCTCCAACTCCTAAAGCCACACAGTCCAAGCCTCATTCTACTCCTGTGAAGAAAGCGCCAGCTCGATCTAGTTCCCGAACTAAAGCAAAGGCGGAGCAACCCGAAGCTCCCAAACCAAAGAAGAAGTCATCAGTTAACAGGTTTGCTAGCTTTCTGTCTCGTGGAATCATCGATGAGAAGATTTTGGATATGCAGGCTGAGGCGCATTGGGGTTATCCCGAGTTAATCATCAAAGGGAAGTTCCAACCGACAGTTGTTGGCTTGGGAAGCTATGTGCGATCGGTGATCGTTGATTTCTACTCTGCCCTGCCTGAGTCCGGAGATGAGAATGTCAAGGTGATGATCCGTGATCAAGAGTATACCTTCTCACCGGCGGTTGTTAATGAGTTTCTCGGGCTGGAGCCTTTGAGTGAAACTGAGATGAAGAAGGAAGCTGATGCAGACTCAGTCAGTCTAAAAACCTTGGCTCAGCTCTTCACTGCTGATGAGAAGGCCGAATGGTCAGACATCTCTACAATCGTGATGACGTCGTGCTTTGCTGCTCTTGTTGTTATTGCGTCACACAATTGGATTCCTTCCACTCACAGGAATCATGTGTCCATCGAGAGAGCCAAGCTCATCTACAAACTTTCTGCTGGGATTCGAGTTGATTTTGGTCAACTGGTGTTTGATCAAGTGATGAGCATGACTCGACTTCAGGTCAAGGACTCTCGTTGGCTTCTATTTCCGCGTCTCATCTATGGCATTATTCAAATGCAAGATCCGCTCTCCTTGGGTGATGATGATGTCCTTGTTCGACCCCTGTATTATCGGAAGGACAAACGCTCTGGGGAGGCTTTCATCAAGCGGGAAGAAGCAAAGAAAAAGGCTCAGACGCAGAAACCTCAACCTCCGACCAGGACTACTACAATGTCTACTTCAGCGCCTGCGACACCATCTACATCAACAGGTTATGTCTCGGTGGATCTCGGCACTGTCCGTTTTCCCACTCCTCCACTTCAACCGGCAGCGGCGATTCTGGCGCTCAACGACATTGTTTACATGCTCCAGGTATTCACGGAGATGGTCCAGGGTCTAATTGCCAATCTGCGAGGTACGTAACATCTTCTGCTCAATCTTGTTCCATATGATTATTTATCTTGTGTTTTTAACTTGTGTGTGCTCACAAGCAGGGGGATAACAGGCTGAACCAAGAAACGAAAACTAGGATTCATGCTAGAATTGTGGGGGAGCAAGCTTTTGTGTTTGTTTTGCTCTGTACTAACTAGTTTTTGGATCTAGATTTCTGGGGGAGTTGAGAGTTTTTCTTTTGGATCTAATTCTATGATTTTCGTTTTAAGACTCTTAACTCATGTTCTGAATTGTGTTAGATATTTTCATGTTTAATATTGAAGTATTCAGATCATCCTAGTTTCTTTTTTTCTGGTTTGTCAGATCATCCTAGTTTCTTTTTTTCTGGTTTGTCTCTGGTATGTGCATTGCGGATTTTGGTTTTACAGGTGCTTGAGAGACACAAAGCTAAAAAGGGGGAGATTGAAGATGCAGCTGGATTGACGCAGATCGTGAATTAGTCAGGAAGTGCATCAGGACGTGTGGACGGACTTGTAGCGGAGCTAAGTGAAGCTTAACGGAGCTAAAGGAGAGTTGCTGAGCTGGATGCGAGCTTGTAGCAGATAAGGACGAATTCAGAAGAGGCGGTAGCTGAGCTGGATGAGGAGTATTGGAGCTATCAAGATAAAAGGAATATTTCCTATTCTTAAAGAAAAATAAGGAAGGAAATCTTCCCTTGGAGATTTGGAGTGATCACCAAGGCCGAAACCTTGTAGGGTTTCACAACACGCCTATTGTGGATAAATAGGGTGTCTTGGCTGCTTGTAGGCGGCATCACAAATATTGAGAGCTTTAGACTTTGGGCTTAGGTCATCTTGTAAGAGAGCTAGGGCAAAGGGGTTAAGGCTTGAGAGGTTCGAAGATCGTGGATAGATCTAAGAACAGAGTGTTACTAGAGCAATCAGATCGTGGATAGATTGTGATTGTTGTATTCGTTTAAGCATACTTGTAAGTTAACTTAAAGAATTTCTAGTAATATATTTCTTTGTAGAGAAAACCCCTGTGTCAATTTGTGATTCACTTCTGCATCAATAGCCCTTGGTTTTTCATTGTTGACTTAGCACAGCTCCAATCCCTAATTTGCAGGCGTCACAATGTAGCTCAAAAACCTGAGAAAAGTCGGGTAAAGCCAGAATCTGGGCGGAAGTGAGCTTCTCTTTAATTGTGTCAAATGCTTGATTCGCTTCAGGTGTCCAAACAAAGGTTGAGCTTCTCAAACAGTCCGTCAATGGAGCCGTAATGTTACTAAAGTGATGGACAAAGCGGCGATAGAATGAAGCTAGTCCATGGAAACTACGAACATAACTAATAGATTTAGGTGTCGGCCATGATTTAATTGCTTCCACCTTGCTAGGAACCACTGCCAACCCGCGGTCTGAGATGATATAGCAAAAAAAATAACACTTGCGATGCCCCGAATACACACTTTTGACGAGCTGCAAAGAGCTTGTCGCGACGTAAGACAAGTAACACTGCTTTGAGATGTTCCAAATGGCTTGACAGGTCGGTGCTGAAGATTAGTATGTCATCGAAATAGACAACAACAAATTTACATATGAAAGGTCGTAATGCTTTATTCATAACCCGCATAAACGTAGTTGGTGCGTTGGACAAACCAAACGGCATTACCATCCATTCAAAAAGACATTCACGCATTTTAAAAGCCGTTTTCCATTTATCCCCTGGTCGAATAGGAATTTGATAATAACCACTCTTCAAATCGATCTTAGAGAAGATCAAGGGACGGCCGATTTGATCCAACAGATCGTCTAAGCGTGGAATAGGAAAGCGGTAGCGAACTGTGATCTTGTTGATCGCTCGACTATCAACAGATCCTCCATGAACCGTCTTTTTTGGAATAAGTAAGGCTGGAACTGCTACAGGGCTAAGACTTTCGCGGACATGACCTTTCAGAATAAGTGCTTCAACCTGTCGACGTAATTCATCATGCTCTTGTGGGCTCATGCGGTAATGAGGACGGTTTGGTAAGGTTGCATTAGGAATCATGTCGATATGATGTTGTATATCTCGTAGAGGTGGTAATCCAAGCGGTAAGTCTTTTGGGAAAACGTCAGAAAATTTCTCAAGTAGTCCCGCAAAAGCTGGAGGAACCTCTGTAGAGGAGGAGGCCATGATTGGAGAAGTGATCAATGCCCAAATAGGAGGATCATCACGTAACTCTGTTTCGAAAGCAGCTTTAGGCAAGATTAATAATGATTGAGAAGAACTTGTAGCTTGCTGCTCTGTTTGTGGTTTCGCCTTAGAGACTTCAACTTGTTCCGGAGAAGGTAATAATGTGACTGTCCGATCACCAAAAACAAATTTGTATGTGTTTGATTTGCCTTTGTGAAGAACATCACGTATTCCCAAGGTCGTCCCAAAAGAAGATGACATGCATGGAATCCATGGGAGCGACATCACAAATAACTTCATCGTGATATTTTCCAATCGAAAAAGGAACCATTGCTTGCTTGGAAACCCGTAACTCCGAGCTGTTGTTGAGCCACGCCAATGGGTAAGGAGCAGGGTGTGGAGTTGTCTTAATTCCCAATTTTCTAGCTACTTCTTCGGCGATAACATTGTTACAACTGCCGGAATCCACGATGAGTTTGCAAATCTTCCCCTTGATTGTGCAAGTTGTACGAAAGAGAGTTGTATGTAGCCATGACTGTTTCTGCGCTTGGGGTTAAGCAACTACGACGAAGGACCAGAAGGTGCAACGAGGGATGGGACCAGTGTCGCCTTCGATAATAACACCTTCATTGTCATGGTCGGATTCGTAATCATCAAAATGTGGTTCACCACTTAATTATGTATCTTGTCTGAGCATAGTACGGCGATCCTGCTTCGGGCAAGCTGTTTGGCGATGACCGTTTTCTCCACAGCCATAGCATCAAAGAGCACTAGTACGAGTTGTACGAGATGCTGCGATGGAGTCAGATGGAGCTGCTTTATCTTCACGGGCACGGTTTTGTTGTTCATCCGAAAACTGATTTGAAGATTGCTGATTTTGAACGGTCGGAGGCAAACGAGGACGTGAACCTGCGGAAGACCAGCTGTTTCGTAACTGCTGTTCCATACCAATAGCTCGCTGATGAGCTTCTGAGTCAGAAGAGGGATTAAACTGTTGTAGCGCTAATTGGAGTTGATTTCGTAAACCACCAATAAACCGAGAAACCAATTGTTCTTCTGTTTCAAGTAGAGTTGCGCGAGAGACCATCTGAAAGAAGTGCGTAGCGTATTCATCTACAGAGCGAGATCTTTGGCAAATATTTTGAAGTTTATTGTAAAGAGTTCGTTCATAGTTGTACGGCAGGAAACTCCGTCTCATATGTTTCTTCAATCGTTCCCAACTCTCGATTTTTGGTTTTCCCGATCGACGACGAGATTCTTTCAATTGATTCCACCATGCTGAAGCACGGTTTTTGAAACGTGTAGCGACTAGTAAGACGCGCATATCTTATGGGACTTGTTTGAAGTCGAGTATTTCTTCCACCATGTGAAGCCAATCAACAAAATCTTATGGGTTAAGGGAGCCTGAAAATTCAGGAATATCAACTTTGAAAGCTGATTCCCAGCGAGAATTATTGTTGTGTCGAGCCACGTCTTGTCGATCGTCAAGGTTATCATCACGGGCGTTGATTGCGAACCGGCACCGCAAACAGATTTTCAACAAACTCGTCTTCATCGGATTCTTGTTGTTGATCTCTGTTGTTCGGATTTTCCCTTCTGCCTTGGTTTTGATTATTTAACACTGTTTGTAACGCATGGGTTACAGCAGATGTTAACGCATCTTGAAGACCCATTGTGAAAGCCTCCAAAGTTTGACGAAGATCGTCCTGTTGTTCTTCTGGTGTTGGTTTGCGAGGAGTCTTAATTAAGAAATTAAAACTGCTGGATTCTGATACCAACTGAAGAATCAACGGATCTCTAGTTCTATCTCTATAAGCTTTCGCTTTGATACCAACTAATGGAGTAACCGATAGGGTTGTGGTTTCTGTTGTTTAGTCTGAGAATCTCCAAGAGAAACACACGCTCTTAAGTTCGTTGAGAATCTCTGTTCTATTCAAAAGCAAGAGATTAAGAGAGCAAAGCTTCTTATATTAATAAAAGATATCGAGTTGTGTCCTTACAAGTCAAGGCATCAACCCTTTATATAGCCAAAGCTAAAGATCTAATGCGATAGTAAAATTGAAAAAGCTCTAGTCCTAACTAGAAAAGGAAAACTCTTAAGAAATGAAGTTAAACTAAAAACCAAACGAAAGCCAAAAAAGAAAAGGAGTCTACGCTGCATCATCTCCATAGCTGCTTCTCTTCAACGCTTCTAATCAGAATTTTGGAAAAAAAGTTCCGCCAATTTGAAGATAGAGAGAATGCGAGTTGTTATTTATACCAGTAATAACTCGCTCAAGCAATGTGTCTCTCTTCAAATTAGCATGACTTTTGCCAATCCTAAATTTTCATATCCTCTAATAATTTATATATTTCAATATTTATTTGATTTATAAGATCAATCTTCAATTTTTTTTTTTGACCCCTTTAGATTTTTGTTTGCGTATGCCATACTAATCTTAAACACTCTATACCATATCAATAATACAACCTCCACTATCTTTTCGATAAGTTAATTTGGTCGAATTCTTAATTTTTAATAATTTATTAACTTTACTTACACATGGTACATTCAGACACCTATAGATGGAATCATTCAGTTAATTCCAGAAGTAGTTTTTTTTTACGTCGTATAAGTATGTTGTTATGCTTTTGACGAGTAAGCCATACTAATCTTAAGTCATATAAGTAAATATAAGTAAGTAGGATTAAAAAACTTATTTTTTATATTTTAAGGTACTAGAAATTATGACCCTCGCGTTGGGCGGGTTTATGCCAAAACATGGTTTAATTATTATATTTTAATTTTAAAAATTTAAGTGAAATAACGATAATGTAAATAGACTAAAGTTTTAAAATAACTTCAATCAATAGTATTATATTAATATGAATATGAAATTATCTCACATGATATTTCGAATTAAATTTTTCTTTTAAAAATTGCATCATGCAATGTTCTACAATGCTTATAAATTTTTAAAAAGAGAATTCTGATTTGCCAGGATATATATATATAACGTAAAAAAAATATCGAAAATCTCTATCAATATAAAATAGTATCATAATTATGATTTCAGTTATTTTTCTGTTGGGGTCGGATTTCCCTCCATCACATTGTCATTCGGACCGAAGTGATCAAAACAAGCCGGGCCGAACCGTCAACTAAACCGGAAAACCAGGAAAAGATCTCTCGATGGGCCGAGCCAACATCCAGCGTAGCGGTTCGAGCCGAGGCCCATCGGAGAAAGCCCATATTCAAAGCTTGCCATAAACACGAGTCGGCGCGAGCAGAAATGGAAAGTTTCATTATGAAAAATTTACTTAAATTTTGTAAAGTCGGTTCCTATTCTCTTATAAATAGGAATCGACGTCAATTGTTTTCGGGATCACTTTTTACCCACAGCAAAGGCATACGCCACAAATTTCACAGCTCGCATAACAGCTATAAATAAAACCATCTTTGGCTCGTCATCTTCGTGTTTAATCAATAGAATTCCTCGGCTCTCCCTAAAAACGAACTAAACAATATAGTGCAAGTTTCGGCTCGCACAATTTGGCGCTAGAAGGAGGGGGAAGAGAATTCACACACCGAGAATACGAAGCGTGACAGGATGACAACACAAATCTAGACGAAACCAACCCAACCGGTCAGCAGCACGAAGGAAGCGCGGCAGCGAGCCGATCGGAAGCAGAGACGATCGCTGCCCTGAAGAGACAAACCGAAGAGCAAGGAGCCCTGAACAGCACGTTGACTCAAGAGCTCGAAAATCTGCGAACCCAACTGAAAGAAAGGGAAGAGCGAGACGCCGGGCGACGAAGGAAACTCGACCCAAAGAATCTGGCCTTCGAATCTCCAGCCGATGAAACAGGCGGAGAAGATGAAGAAGAAAAAACTCCCGAGCAGAGTGAGACGAGTTCCGAGCCGGATGATTCGCCACCGCGTCTCCATAGGAAGAAGCAGACCACGAAGCGCAAGGATGCTCAACCGATCAACCCGATACGGATCGACTTGGAAGACCAGATCCCCAGCGATATCACCCCAGAATCACTGGCCGAGATGCTCAAGCAGATACTGTCAAGTCAAGGAGAATCCGCCCCGAGCAACTCAATCGGTGATCCAAATCAGTCAACTAAGGTCGCCGAACAAAGCACGGACGTCTCACCTATTTTACCCCGCGCCGAAACGTTCGCAGAAGCCATTACGCGTTTCCTTGTCGAGAAACGAACGCCGAATCCCCTCGGTACTCGAAACAAGGATCGGCTACCTCGAGGCCCGAGCACCTCAAAGAAGAATATCCCTAGCAAGGAGCTGAATATGAGCCGAGACGAATTGGCCGAAATTCGAGCTCGCCTTGAAAAATCTGATAACGAAGCTAAGCTGCTTCGATCTCAAATCCACAGAGCACTCAGTTCGGCACCAGAGATCGCTCAGATATGCGAGGACGCGGAACATACACCTTTCTCGGCTCGCATAATTAACACCAAGGTAATCGATCCAGGAAAATTGAGCATCCAGAAGTATGATGGCTCGACCAATCCTAAGGATCATATTAACGCGTTTCGGGTTGCGCTGAGTCGAGCTGCATTCAGAAGCATAGAAGAAAAGGATGCTGGATTCTGCCTATTATTCGCTGAGTATCTGAAGGGTGCGGCCCTGGACTGGTTCTTAAACCTCGAGCCGAATTCGATCGAAAACTTTCAGCAGCTGACGGCTCTCTTCCTTAAACAATACTCCATGTTTATAGAGAGATCAGCCTCGACGATTAATCTGTGGAATATGGTCCAAGGAGAAGAAGAGTCGCTTCGCAGCTTCATGGAGCGATTCAAAACGACTATGTCGAAGGCAGGAACGATCAACGATGAAATTGCAGTCGACTCACTCAAAAAAGGGTTGTGGTTCCAATCGGATTTCCGAAAAGAGCTCGCCCTCAATAAACCTAAGTCGATCGCCGACGCAATCCATCGATCCGTAGCATTCGTAACGGAAGAGGAAGATATGAAATTGTTAACCGCGCTCCACAGCTCGTCCAAGGCAACAGTTAAGCCACCACCAACAGCACAGCCGCAGACTAATCAGAAGCGTCATAACCAGCGAAGCGGATACGTGTATCATGAAGGGCGGAACCTGTCCGGGGCGCACAATTATCAAGTGGAGGCGAGCCAACAGTCTGACATCGTAAACCAAGTAGGCGCTGGAAGGGGAAGAGCGCTAAATAGCAACACATGGGTGAGGAACCAAAATTCTCCGAACTACGACGACAAAGCCTACGGCCATACTACCGAGAAGTGCCGCCATCTAGGAGCGGAGCTCGCAAAGAAGCTGCTTAGTGGAGAACTGAAAGGTGACCTGAAACTAGAGTATCTGGAGCGACCCGAGCCGAGAGAACGACCAGAAAAATCAGACCGACCGATCGACCAACCAAAGCGCGGAAGACGGAAGGACTCGGATGACCAAGCTGGAACGCGGAGGAGAATCCATCTCATAATAGGCGGCTCGCAATACTGCCCGGATACCGTGTCATCAATCAAAGCCTTCCAAAGATGAGCCGACGCAGCGGTCAATTGGTACGAACCCCCAAAGCTGCCAAACGCCGAAATCACCTTCACGGAGAACGAAGTTATCGGTATTGATAAACCACACGACGACCCCCTCGTAATCATGCTAGCCGTGGGAAACTTCGACGTAGCTCGGATCCTCATCGACACAGGGAGCACGGTCGACATAATTTACAGCCGTCAATGGGAATCGATCTGTCCGACGTGAGGTCAGCCCCAAAACCATTAACAGGGTTCGGAGGCGAGACGACGATGTCCATGGGAACGATCACGCTTCCGGTCGAAGCAGGCGGAATAACCCTGATAACCCACCAATCTACAACATCATCATGGGCACACCATGGATAAACTCGATGCGAGCCGTACCATCTACATATCATCTGTGCATCAAGTTTCCCACTCCATACGGAGTAAAAACCATACTCGGTACGCAAAAGGAATCGAGAATATGCTTCATGACGGAGTATAAACTTCGGAATCCTCTACCTAAACTACTCCCCGAAGCGAACAGGAAGAAGGTCAAGACGAGCCGAGAAACGGCAAACGACCTAGCTAACCTCTTATAGCAATTACAGATAACAGATGACGGCGAGCCGACGAACAGCCTGCCCACCCAGAATACGCTAGTCGAAGGCAAGGAAACCGTCGTCGAGGAACCGACTTGCGAAGCTGTAATCTCCGTGTGCATTGACGAACAGAATCCAGAAAGATGTGTGCAAATCGGAGCAAATCTGGAGGAAGCGATCCAAAAATAACTAATCTCTTTCTTAAAAGAAAACATCGGCACCTTCGCTTGGACGGCAGAGGATATGCCTGGGATAGATATCAATGTCGCTTGTCACGAGCTGAACGTCGATCCGACCTTTAAACCAGTCAAACAGAAGCGGCGAAAGCTAGGGCACGAGCGTCAAAAGGCCGTGAACGACGAAGTGGAGCGTCTATTGAAAGTGGGCTCGATCGTCGAAGCAAAATACCACGAATGGCTCGCAAATCCGGTCGTGGTTAAAAAGAAGAATGGAAAATGACAAGTATGCATAGATTTCACAGACCTAAATAAGGCATGCCCAAAGGACAGCTTCCCGATCTCGCATATCGACCGCCTCGTAGAAGCAACTGCAGGAAACGAGCTGTTAACCTTCATGGACGCTTTCTCAGGCTACAATCAGATTAAGATGAACCCCGACGATCGAGAAAAAACGGCCTTCCAAGCGGAGCGAGGCATCTAATGCTACAAAGTAATGCCGTTCGGACTCAAGAACGCGGGAGCGACGTATCAACGGCTCGTGAACAAAATGTTCGCTCCCCAGCTCGCAAAAACGATGGAAGTATACATCGACGACATGCTAGTAAAATCACTAAAGAAAGAGAATCACGTAACACACCTCCGCGAATGTTTCGAGCAGTTGAACGCTTACAATATGAAGTTGAATCTGACAAAGTGCCGCTTCGCCGTGACATCTGGGGAATTCCTGGGTTATCTGGTAACTCAGCGAGGCATCGAGGCGAAACCTAAACAAATTCAAGCCCTGGTCAAAATGTCGTCGCCAGAAACGAAGAGGCAAATTCAACAACTAACCGGACATATCACCGCGCTCAACCGTTTTATCTCACGATCCACGGACAAGTGCCTTCCTTTCTACGATACTCTACGAGGAAACAAGAAGTTTGAATGGACAGCAAAATGTGAAGAAGCCTTCCTCGAGCTGAAATCTTATCTGGCGAGCCCCCCAATACTAGCGAAGCCGGAGGACGGAGAGCCATTATCTCTGTATGTCGCGGTGTCTTTAACAGCGGTCAGTGGAGTCCTGATGCGTTGGGTTTTATGCTTCAAACTAATACAATTTATAACCCAACTTGGTAGAGCTGCAAGTGCACAGCCGTGGTAAGTCGGGGTCGAACACAAGGAAGAGAGATTTCGTTTCAAATTTATGTTGAGTGATAAGTAGCTAGAACGAAGATATGAGTGTGGGGTGATCCTAAAATGAAAGGAAAACAATGCAAGTAAGTAGAGAGGTTGTAAACAAGATGGGAAAGATGTTAGGCAAAGGATAATCAATGGAAACTTTCAATGAAACGACAAGAGATTGCATGGGATAATTTATAAACCGTCTTGAACTCACAACACTAAGGTATAGCCTTTCCACTTTCGTGGCTCCGGCCACTATGCTTAAACAACCTAATAGACTCAACTTTCGATGGTTATTACAAGTTACAAGCATGCATTAGTTAATGTTCAAGTTGTGATTGTTCACTAAGTTCCTTAGGTCGACTTTTGGAAGCCTAAAACACTTAGCTCATCAAATACTAGTTTCGGCAATACAACAAGCTTTTGGAGAGTGTATCAACCTAAGTTCGAGTTGTTGAGGCGCGCTTTCCTAACAACAAGCAATAAGAGCAAGCAAAGATGAAGAACCAAAATAGTAAATCCCGTTTTATGCAATCAAACAAGTCAAAACATATTAAGAGTCCATCGATCTCCCTCGGCCTAACGAGGGATCTACTCGGACATAGTGAGATCAAGCAAGCAAGGCATATTTGATATCATTATGCAAGTATAAAAGAGATAAGGGATAGAAAATAGGCTTCTCTGATGAAGAACAAGTCGAATCCCTTGATAACTTTCGATCCAAAGTACAAAAGAGAAAAGGAAAAGATGAAAGAACAAAGTTGAATGCGAGTGCAAGAGTTGAACGGCGCCTTCCTTCTTCCTTCTGGACGGCGCACCACCTATGGCTTCTCCTCCTTGACGGCTGCTCTCTCTCTTGCACAATACACTCGCGGCTCTCCTCCTCCAAAGGCTAAAAACATTGTATTTATAGGCTTGAAGTCGCTAGGGTATTGAGGTGCTGAAAAAGGAAACTTTCCGGTTAACCGACTCTGAAGATTTGCGACGTGATTGGACCGGGTTTAGGACAAGTAAACCACCAAAAGCAAGCTGGGCTTGTGTTAAGTCGAGACAAGGTCCATGCCGCTGCATCCCGGGCCATTTGGTGGCGCCAAGTCTCCATGGGCTTCGTTTACTCGCCTGGCGGACACGTCTTGGGAGAAAAGGAGTATCTCCGTGATGGTTGATCTAAATGACTTGAATCCACTTCGTCGTGATGCATAACTCAAATATCTATCCAGCAAGACCAAGATCATGATTTTTGGACGTCGGGAAGACCCCTTGCCGCGGTTATCTTTCGGATGCTCCGGTTCTGTCCAAATGCGAGAATCGGACAAATGGAGTATTATTGATGCTCTTGACTTGGAAACTTGCATGGATCATGGTTTGAGGCTCTTTTGCTCCTTTTTGAATCCTTTTTGATGTTTTAACCTGTTAAGACTCTAAAGCCAACAAATACAAGAAAACTACCTCTAAAGGCATAGAACCTTATTGAAAACATTTGAAAACACCAATAAATACTTAGTGAAAACATGCAAAATATGATGATATCAACTCCCCCAGACTTAGCCTTTGCTTGTCCTCAAGCAAACTAAGAAAGGAAAAGAGGTTTGAAAACGTGAGAACTCTTAAATCTTTTTGGAAATCCATGTCGACATTTATCTTAGTGATCCACATAAAACAGCAATGGCATTTAGAATTAAGAACAAGAAAGTACATACCATGAGTTTTGCAATCATCCCAAAGCAATCCACTACTCTTTAGGCCATCCAAATCCTCCACCTTTGACTCCTTTAGTTTCTAAAGGTGTGGTCTCAACTAGGGAGTATCGATCAAAGGGGTTATAGACTCTTACCCATCCTCTTTTATAAGGCACATGTCTTGGCTCTTGTTTCACCTCTCTCTCTTCTCACTTCTTAAGTCGATTCATCCCTTTTTTAGGGTAGCATAGTATTTTTTTTTATTCGACTTCTTCTCCTCTTTGTGGAGGGTTTTTTGGTGGATCTTCCATAGACGCGAGTATTGATGGTTGTAGCCACCTAATCCCCGGTTACTTGGATCAAAAGGTTTTCCATATACGCGAGTATTGATGGTGGTTGCCACCTAATCCCCGGTTACTTGGACCTTGGTGCTTTTTCTTAATTTGAAGGGGAGAGAGAGGGGAAACCGAACTCACGTAGACTTTCACTATTTGGTGAGGTTGAGGAGTCGTGCCCTTTGTAAAACCAAGCCCCTAGCTGAGAAGGTTAAGTTCATTAAGGTGCGGAGTCAAAGATGTATCCTTCTTAAGCCCTTGGAGATGTGGACGTTTTTGGTAGATCGATCCACTCATGGTGCACATGTGTTGGAGTAGACTGCCAAATACTGATCAATGATCACTTAAACGCATGCAAAACAATGGTTAGGTCCAAGATAAAGTCATAATTCTCGACAAAAGTTTTGACTCAATAAAAACGACTCGATTAGATGAAAACAATGCAAACAAAAATGTCAAAATGAACAAACTTATTAGTATAATCCCCCCAGACTTAACTTGCACCGTCCCGGTGTAAGAAAAAATCAGATTAAGAGGGGTGAAAGACATAATAAGTTTGAAAAAAGGAAAGGTTAGGATGATGTTACCAAGTGATGACCAATGGGAATGAAGATCAGGGTCATATGACTGATTGGGGCTCCTCTGTAGGCAGGATGGGTCGGTAAGTGATGAAGGTCAAGGCCCGAATTCCTTTGGTTTGCATTTCGGTCGTGTACGTCTCATTCGGTCGACCCGAAATGAGTGCTATGAACCACATGACAAACCGTTAAGAATTTTATGAACGGGATTGAAAATTTACCGTCCAATATGATGTTTTATAGCCGCTTGTGAAGTTTCAGGTCGTTTGGATGAGCAGAGTTGAAAATCCGGTGTCGGGAGGATCCTTCGGACGGCCGTAAGGTGATGTGATGGACTACAGCTCGAACCGTCAATAATTCGCCGACCTATCTTGAAATTCCACCGACCAATCATATATTTTAGGAGCAGTGGTGAAGTTTCATGTCAAACAAACGAGCGGTTTGGGAGATTCATCATTTGGTGGCCATCCGGACGATCCGAAGAGGGTGCAATAGACCACAGCGCAAACGGTGACGAATTTCCTGACCGAGCTTGAAATTCCACCGACCAACTTCATATTTTATGAGCACTGGTGAAGTTTGAGGTCAAATGGATGAGCGGTGTAAGACTTCCTTTACAACGTGGTGTAAACGGCTCCGGGAAGAGATTTTTGACCGTCCTTAAATTTGGCTCGTTCGTTCCTTGATTTTCTTGTGGAATGGTGATGTTGAAGCTGCAAGAATCCATTTCCAGGTGGTGGTGTCGCCATGCCGTGATATTGGTTTTTGCCGGCCTTCGGTTACCCGCCATCGACCGGATGTGGCATTCGTGCGTATCTCCCCATCCGTTCACATTTCTCCGTCCTATCTTTTGGATTTGCCGACCAATATGGTATTGTCTGGTCGCCTGTGAAGTTTGGTGGACTTTGGTAACACGGATTGTGAGATAGGTCAAGTGTGTACTCCTTTGCACCCGTGTGGTCGAAAGAATCACGCCAGATGGAATATCTTGAATTTTACTCGACCGTTTGGTGATGTTCTTTGACCAAAATGATTCTGCGTCCTTCCTTTAGTATTCCCAGCCGTTGCCCGCTCCGTGGTGTCGGTTTGGACAAGGGTGGGATGAATGGGTGGGACATTTCCTTGTTTGGTCTCCTCTTGGTTTCTCATCCTAACAAAATGCATGCAATAATGATGTGAAAACTAAAAATGAAAAAGGAAAAGAAAGATACCGTGTGGGTTGCCTCCCACAAAGCGCTTGTTTTAAAGTCATCTAGCTTGACTCCCGTTTTTCTTTGTTCGGTTAGGTGCGGATGTGATCGGCCAAAGGGTTTGGGATCCCTTTGGTGTCTTCACATTCTGGTTCAGGTGTCTCATGAGGTGGTTTGGGCTCTCCATGATCATCTTCCATGTCGTCTTTGAAGACCAAAGCTCTCGGAAAAAGTTTTAAGGTTTTTCCGAGTCTTTCCTTTGCGGTTTGCTCATTTTTGGGGTCCGGATCCTTTGGGAGAATGATTCTTATGCTGGCAAAGGACTTAGGCACACCGTCAGGTTCTTCTTCAGCTCCATGATTGTTAAAAGACGATGACAAGACCGAGTGAATATCCTTGAAGACATTCTCATGCTTCGGCTTCAACGGTTTCATTGCTTCTTTTGGTTTAGGGTATGGCTCGCCCTTCTTGGTGCTTCTTGGCCGCTCGGCTCCTTCTCTTGGCATGAGTGTGCTCCTTTCTGGTGGTAGTTTGACTGCGCTTGGAGCTTGTTTGAATTTGATGCTTGGGAAAAAGACATCTTGCCGGACATGACCAAGTGTTAGTTGGTTTCTCATGTAATTGATGACCGCCCCGGCTGTGGCTAAGAATGGGGTACCAAGAATCAGCTGATTCCTCTTTGATCCTTCCCATACCATGATTTGGAAATCAGTTGGGACATGTCTCTCCCCAATCTCTAGCATAACATCTTCAAGCACTCCATAAGGCTCCATGCTTGATAGATCCGCAAACTCCACTCTCACCTTAGGCTCTTTGAAATATTTGAATCCCAAATCTTTGGCTAGTGCAAGAGACATGAGGTTTACGTTTGCTCCACTATCACACAAGCAATCGGTGAGTTGGTATCCATTGATACAAACGGGGATAACAAACTTCCCGGGATCTCCTTGTTTAAGCAACGGCTTGTTGTCAAGCCTTCTCTTGTAAGCTCGCCTTGACTCCCATGTGTACCTCTCTGGTTTGTACCTCTCCTTAAGCTCATCTTCTCTTTCTTCTTCTTGAGATGGTACGGAGACAATGGCCGGTGGATCCTCTTTGGATGAAACAACACTACAAAACTTTTGCGGATTTGCCTCTTGTTGCTTTTTAACCGCCTCGGCTGTTTGAGAGACTTGAACATCTAACTTCTGGACGTGAGTTGACAACGCCCCAAACTTATTATTTAGATCACCAAACATGTGATCCATCTTCTCATGTAAGCTCTTGGTAGCTTGTCTTTGCTCCTCCATATATTTCTTAACCGCCACATCTACTTTTTCTTCTTGTTGAGCCGGTGCAACTCCTTGGGGGAAAGTGAGTGGCTGCTTCACTTGGTAGACTCCCTTAGGATAGAATTGTTGCTTAGGCTGGTATTGACCTCCTTGGTATGCGTTTTGGCCTCCTTGATAAGTGTTTTGGCCCGGATAGACTTGATCATTTGGATTCTCCACATTGGTGCTTTGGTAAGAGGAGGTTGGGGATGGGGGCGGAATGGCTGATTGTATCCTCTATTACCGTAGTTACCTCCTATGTAGTTGACTTCCTCTTGATTCTCTTCTGCTCCATCTCTCATAAATTCCATGAGAGGCTCTTCATTAGTGGCCAAGACATCATCAACCGCATGCACTCCTCGGTTGCTCTTTAGTAGTTGTGAGACCATGTTCTTCAACTCCATGATTTGAGCCGATTCCGATGATGAGCTCGTGGTTCTCACTCCTCTATTGTACTCAGGGCAAGCATTGGAATCACTTGCAGCAAGATTCTCGATCAAAAGCTTAGCCTCCGGCACCGATTTGGTCATGAAGTTGGCCATTGCTCGCGGTGTCAAGTGAAAGCTTGTACTTGTGATCAATCCCATTGTAAAAGATGTTCCAAAGGTTACCTTCTGAGAAGCCATGATTAGGGCAATCTCTTGCATACTCCTTGAAGCGCTCCAAAGCTTCATAGAAAGACTCCATTGGTGCTTGCTTAAATCCGGATATCTTACTCTTTATAGAGTTTGATCTTTGCTTGGTGTAGAATTGGTTTAAGAAAGCTCCTTTGTATTCATTCCATGTTGTAATGGATTGAGGTGGTAGAGACTTTACCCATCCAAGTGCTTTGTCACTTAGAGAGAAGGTAAACAATTTGCACTTGAAGTAGTCCGGTGACACTCCGTTGATCCGAGTAGTGCTACATATCTCCTCAAAGGTGTCGACATGGTCAAGAGGATGTTCGGTGGACAAACCATGGAATTGGTTTTGTTTCACCAAGGCAATGATTTGTGGCTTGATCTCAAAGTCGTTCCTTGGGGGTTGTGGTGGTCGGATTGGATTCCTATCCAAGAAGAATGCATCGGATGAATCAAAATCTCCCATAGTCGGATGCCTTGGATGCTGAGCGAATTGTGCTCTCCTTGGGGGCACATGTGGTTGAGCTTGAGGCATCCCTTGGTGACCGCCATGGGGGTTTTGATGATGCTGATTTAGTGGTTGACCGGCGTCTTGTTGACCCGGTTGCTGTTGTTGTTGTTGCGGCTGCGGCTGATCGGCTACACCGGGAGCGTTTTGATTGGGTTGAGGCACGGCTCCTTGTGCTGGCTGGTCAGCTCCGGCTTCTGGCAAGACATGAGGGGCTTGTGGTTGTTGTTCTTGGTTAGGGGCTTGTTGTTGGCCACCTTGTGCCGCGGCTTCACCGCCTTGATTCATTCTTTCTCGTCTTTGCCGCCTAAGTGTTCTTTCAAGTTGGTCAATGTCAAGATCCTCTTCTATGGTATTATCCGGATTGGACCTTCTTGTCATGCACCTAAGAGACACAAAGAAAGAGTATTAAGTAAAATTTTTATGGTTTTTTTTTTAGAGTTTTATGAAAAACAGAAAATGAAATGCAAAAATAAAAAGAACTAGACTAAAAATCAATCAAGAAACTTGAAAGAAATGCAACTCTTCCCCGGCAACGGCGCCAAAGAGCTTGATGCGTTGGGTTTTATGCTTCAAACTAATACAATTTATAACCCAACTTGGTAGAGCTGCAAGTGCACAGCCGTGGTAAGTCGGGGTCGAACACAAGGAAGAGAGATTTCGTTTCAAATTTATGTTGAGTGATAAGTAGTTAGAACGAAGATATGAGTGTGGGGTGATCCTAAAATGAAAGGAAAACAATGCAAGTAAGTAGAGAGGTTGTAAACAAGATGGGAAAGATGTTAGGCAAAGGATAATCAATGGAAACTTTCAATGAAACGACAAGAGATTGCATGGGATAATTTATAAACCGTCTTGAACTCACAACACTAAGGTATAGCCTTTCCACTTTCGTGGCTCCGGCCACTATGCTTAAACAACCTAATAGACTCAACTTTCGATGGTTATTACAAGTTACAAGCATGCATTAGTTAATGTTCAAGTTGTGATTGTTCACTAAGTTCCTTAGGTCGACTTTTGGAAGCCTAAAACACTTAGCTCATCAAATACTAGTTTCGGCAATACAACAAGCTTTTGGAGAGTGTATCAACCTAAGTTCGAGTTGTTGAGGCGCGCTTTCCTAACAACAAGCAATAAGAGCAAGCAAAGATGAAGAACCAAAAGAGTAAATCACGTTTTATGCAATCAAACAAGTCAAAACATATTAAGAGTCCATCGATCTCCCTCGGCCTAACGAGGGATCTACTCGGACATAGTGAGATCAAGCAAGCAAGGCATATTTGATATCATTATGCAAGTATAAAAGAGATAAGGGATAGAAAAGAGGCTTCTCTGATGAAGAACAAGTCGAATCCCTTGATAACTTTCGATCCAAAGTATAAAAGAGAAAAGGAAAAGATGAAAGAACAAAGTTGAATGCGAGTGCAAGAGTTGAACGGCGCCTTCCTTCTTCCTTCTGGACGGCGCACCACCTAGGGCTTCTCCTCCTTGACGGGCTGCTCTCTCTCTTTCACAATACACTCGCGGCTCTCCTCCTCCAAAGGCTAAAAACATTGTATTTATAGGCTTGAAGTCGCTAGGGTATTGAGGTGCTGAAAAAGGAAACTTTCCGGTTAACCGACTCTGAAGATTTGCGACGTGATTGGACCGGGTTTAGGACAAGTAAACCACCAAAAGCAAGCTGGGCTTGTGTTAAGTCGAGACAAGGTCCATGCCGCTGCATCCCGGGCCATTTGGTGGCGCCAAGTCTCCATGGGCTTCGTTTACCTCGCCTGGCGGACACGTCTTGGGAGAAAAATAGTATCTCCGTGATGGTTGATCCAAATGACTTGAATCCACTTCGTCGTGCTGAATAACTCAAATATCTATCCAGCAAGACCAAGATCATGATTTGTGGACGTCGGGAAGACCCCTTGCCGCGGTTATCTTTCGGATGCTCCGGTTCTGTCCAAATGCGAGAATCAGACAAATGGAGTTATATTGATGCTCTTGACTTGGAAACTTGCATGGATCATGGTTTGAGGCTCTTTTGCTCCTTTTTGAATCCTTTTTGATAATTTAACCTGTTAAGACTTCAAAACCAACAAATACAAGAAAACTACCTCTAAAGGCATAGAACCTTATTGAAAACATTTGAAAACACCAATAAATACTTAGTGAAAACATGCAAAATATGATGATATCAAGTCCTAATCCGCGAAGACCGCGGAACCCAAAAACCAGTTTTTTACGTGAGTCAAAGCTTGACCGATGCAGAAACGAGATACCCCCAGACCGAGAAATTCGCGCTAGCAGTCGTTATGTCGGCTCGGAAATTACGCCCGTATTTTCAATCCCATTCGATCATAGTCCTGACAGCACTACCACTGCGGATGATTTTACATAGCCCGAGCCAATCAGGAAGACTAGCGAAGTGGGCAATCGAGCTGAGCGAATACGATATCGAGTATCGAAATCGAACGAGCGCAAAGTCGCAAGTCTTGGCTGACTTCTTAATCGAGTTGCCAATCGCCACCAGCGGGGAAACGAGTCTTCCCGCTGACTGGCTACTTCATGTTGATGGCTCGTCGTCAAAGCAAGGCGCTGGAGTCGGAATTCGACTCACTTCCCCGACAGGCGAAATCCTGGAACAGTCTCTTCGCCTAAATTTCGGCGCGTCAAATAACGAGGCAGAATACGAGGCGTTAATAGCTGGGTTAAAGTTGGCGCTCGGGATTGGAGTTCGAAATATACATGCTTACTGTGATTCTCAGCTCGTAGCGAGCCAATTTAGTGGAGAATACGCCACCAAAGACAAAAGAATGGAGGCCTACCTCGAAGTAGTCAAGAATCTAGCCGGACAATTCGAAACATTTGCACTGGAAAAGATACCGCGTGCAGACAATACTCAAGCCAACGCTCTGGCATCACTGGCCTCGACCTCTGACCCAGACTTGAAAAGAATAATCCTGTAGAGTTCATCGAACGTCCCAGTATTGATACCGACGAGCCTGAAATCCTAATGACCGTAGTCGCAGACGAGCCGCACGATAATGGTGTGCTCGATGGCGATCAGCCCGCTGATATGGATATTGAAGAAGATACGGAGTACAGTTGTGACAAAGAGTGGCTCGCTCCTATCCGGGTATACATAGCTGATGGAGAAGTACCGGCGAATAAGTGGGCAGGTCGCAAGCTGAAAGCTCAAGCAGCACGATATATTCTGATACGCGACGCCGTGTTCCGGTGGAGGTTTTCGGGACCGCTGCTCGCGTGCGTAGAAGGAAAAAAGGCAAGAGAAATAATGAAAGAAGTTCACAGCTCATCGTGTGGAAATCTTTCCGGAGGACGAGCCCTGGCTATCAAAATCAAACGGCACGGCTATTTTTGGCCAACGATGATCAGCGACTGCGAAAAATACTCGCGGAAATGCGCAAAATGCCAACGTCATGCTCCAACGATACATCAGCCAACCGAGCTGTTGTCTTCTATCTCCGCACCATATCCATTCATGAGATGGTCGATGGATATTGTCGGACCGCTGCACAAATCGAAGCAAAAAAGGTTTTTGCTAGTCTTAACCGACTATTTCTCTAAATGGGTCGAGGCAGAATCCTACGCAAGCATAAAGGATGCCCAAGTTGAGCAATTCATTTGGAAGAACATCATCTGTCGGCACGGTGTCCCTTACGAAATTGTCACGGACAATGGCTCGCTGTTTATCTCGGCTCGATTTCAAAACTTCTGCGACAAATCGAAGATCCGCCTCAGCAAGTCGACGCCTCGCTACCCGCAAGGGAATGGTCAAGCCGAAGCGACTAACAAGACGATTCAAGACGGACTCAAAAAACGGCTCGATGCTAAAAAAGGCCGTTGGGCAGACGAACTGGAAGGCGTCCTTTGGTCCCATCGAACAACCCCGAGACGAGCCACCGGTGAAACGACATTCGCGCTTGTCTACGGAACGGAATGTGTAATCCCACCAGAGATACATTTTCCCGGAGTTCGTCGCTGGCTGTTACCAGAGCAAGAAGGCTATAATCACCTGATGCTGCTAGACGAGCTGGATCTAATCAACGAACGACGCGACCAGGCTCTCGTTCGCATCCAAAACTATCAATAATCCGTCGCTAAATACTACAACTCCAATGTCCGACCCCGAAGATTTAAAGAAGGCGATCTGGTTCTCAGAAAAGTATTCCAGAACACCGCTGAACGAAATGCCGGAAAGTTAGGAGCAAACTGGGAGGGCCCATACAAGGTCATTGAAACGGTCCGTCCCGGAGCCTACCGGCTCGAAAATATGAATGGCAAAGCAATTTTGAAGCCATGGAACGTGATGCACCTCAAGAAATATTATCAGTAAGGCACAACGCGCCATTATCTAGAACTATGCGTGACTTGATCCCTGCGAGGGGTACGTAGGCAGTTCACTTTCGAGTGGATTCAGTTGCCCCCCTCCAAAAAAAGGGGGGGAGTGGGTACGTGTACATATACGTACACGTTCGCCGTTAAACGCATTGTTAGCTTGCAACACGGTTCGCTGTTAAACGCATTTTTGTCCCTCGTAAAACGGTTCGCCGTCAACACGACTGGTCAATAAAAATTTTCTTGTAACGCGGTTCGCCGCTAAAATATGACAGCTAATAAAAATTCAAGTTTTTATTACTTCAATTTGTCAACATAATCAAACCATCTACGCCACTTGGTACAAATCGGAATATGTTCCTAATCTATTCCGAGCCGGGGTGTTGTTGGCCACAACACCCGATCTCATCATCTCACCTTAACATTACATCATGCGCGCCGCTATATAAATTGATCATTCATCGTCTGTTCCGACCCGCTAATTACTAATAGATAAGGACGCGGCAAAACCTGGAACATACAGATCAGAAAACCCAACGCCCAAAATGGTTCGCTACAACGTTGGTTCGAAAATAAATCGCCACTGTTTCGGTTCGTAACTCATTGATTCATGGGGGACGCAGAAAAAACAGAAACTAGTTGGCATAAACCCAATATACGGAAACGCCTCGCGGTGACGTTGGTTGAGTATTCTGAGTCGCAGTTAACTTAATATTAATACGCGATTGAAGTTGCAACAAATCAACTTAAACCCGATTAAAAATGGCTCGACGTTACATCGGTAAAATGGCTTTAAAAGAACTAAGTCCGATACTTAGAATTAAAAATGATCTCGCCAAACGGCTCGAATAGATTTCCCAAAATACAAGGTCGTTGAAATAAACTTCCGTTTTAATTACAAAGTTGATAAGGGATAAAGCCATCCAGGCACTATTTACAATCAAAATGGATAAAGCCATCCAGGCGCCATGTTCAAAAATCTAAAAAGAAAAACAAAAATAGTTCGGCGATTCCTTAAACGGCAGCCGGAGCTTCATCAGCAACATCCACGGGTTTCAACCCGGCTCGCCAAGGGCTTGAACCGAAATTTCCTGAACGCCAACAACAGCTTGGCTCGTCGGCTCTGAAGCTCCTTCAACTGACGATGGGTCAGGAATCATCACCCGGCTCGATTCTATTCTGAAAGATAGAGGAACCAAAGTTAGTACCGTACTGCGAACATACTCCTATCTCGAATCTGTCTGACCAAGTAATCTTCTCGTCTCTGCGATGTACCTCAGGCGGATTAGAAGAGGCCATGGAGACGTCGAGGCGGTTGATCAATTTTGCGAGCAGCGCGTCGGCCTCCTCGCCAGCCTTGGGATCAGAAGCAACATGCTCCTCGAGTCCCGCGAGTTCAACTTCGAGGTCAGGAGGGTTCGCGCTTCGGATATCACCGATCAACTCGATGTTAACCTGAGCCTAAGCGAGATAAACGGCTCGGGAGAACACCTCTTTGAGCCCTTCCGCGTCGGATTTAACCGTCTCGAGCAAAGAGGCATACCGACTCTCCACCTCGGACCTCACCCTTTTAACCTCAGCCTCGAGGAGAGCATCCTTGGCCCGCACTAACTCTTGCAGCGAGCTGGCCTTAGCTTCGAGGGACTTACTCCTCTCCGCAATCCTAAGATTCGAGGACGCCATCTTGATAGCGTTCTCTCTTTGAACCTCCGCTTCGCTGTGGATCTTGGCTACCTCCTCTTTAGCCCGAGCCAATTCTTCGGCGTGGCCTCTCTTTGAAACCTCGTGAAGTCGTTTCAGGTCGTCGATCGACTGTTGAAGCTCATCAAGAGCCGACAGATCGGAGCGAGCTCTAGCCTCGTAGCCCGCCACTATGCCGTTGAAGGACTCTGTGAACTGAAACAAGAAAAAATGCTCAGGCTGCTTCACTTGGTAGACTCCCTTAGGAAAGAGTTGTTGCTTAGGCTGATATTGACCTCCTTGGTAAGCGTTTTGGCCTCCTTGATAAGTGTTTTGGCCCGGATAGACTTGATCATTTGGGTTCTCCACATTGGTGCTTCGGTAAGAGAGGTTGGGATGGGGGCGGAATGGCTGGTTGTATCCTCTATTACCGTAGTTACCTCCTATGTAGTTGACTTCCTCTTGATTTTCTTCTGCTCCATCTCTCATAAACTCCATGAGAGGCTCTTCATTAGTGGCCAAGACATCATCAATCGCATGCACTCCTCGGTTGCTCTTTAGTAATTGTGAGGCCATGTTCTTCAACTCCAAGATTTGAGCCGATTCCGATGATGAGTTCGTGGTTCTCACTCCTCTATTGTAATCAGGGCATGCATTAGAATCACTTGCAGCTAGGTTTTCTATCAAAAGCTTAGCTTCCGGCACCGATTTGGTCATGAAGTTGCCATTGCTCGCGGTGTCAAGTGAAAGCTTGTACTTGTGATCAATCCCATTGTAGAAGATGTTCCAAAGATTACCTTCTGAGAAACCATGATTAGGGCAATCCCTTGCATACTCCTTGAAGCGCTCCAAAGCTTCATAGAAAGACTCCATTGGTGCTTGCTTAAACCCGGATATCTTACTCCTTATAGAGTTTGATCTTTGCTTGGTGTAGAATTGGATTAAGAAAGCTCACTTGTATTCATTCCATGTTGTAATGGATTGAGGTGGCAGAGACTTTACCCATCTAAGTGCTTTGTCACTTAGAGAGAAGGTAAACAACTTGCACTTGAAGTAGTCCGGTGATACTCCATTGATCCGAGTAGTGCTACATATCTCCTCAAAGGTGTCGACATGGTCAAGTGGATGCTCGGTGGACATACCATGGAATTGGTTTTGTTTCACCAAGGCAATGATTTGTGGCTTGATCTCAAAGTCGTTCCTTGGAGGCTGAGGTGGTCGGATTGGATTCCGATCCAAGAAGAATGCATCGGATGAATCAAAATCTCCCATAGTCGGATGCCTTGGATGCTGAGCGAATTGTGCTCTCCTTGGAGGCACATGTGGTTGAGCTTGAGGCATCCCTTGGTGACCGCCATGGGGGTTTTGATGATGCTGGTTTGGTGGTTGACTGGCGTCTTGTTGACCCGGTTGTTGTTGTTGCGGCTGTTGCGGTTGATCGGCTGCACCCGGAGGTTGTTGTTGAACGTTTGGTTGAGGAATGGCTCCGCCTTGTGCCGCCTGATCAGCTCCAGCTCCTTGTTGGACGTGGGGAACTTGTGGTTGTTGCTCTTGGTCAGCGGCTTGTTGTTGTTCTCCTTGTGCCGCGGCTTCCCCGCCTTGATTCATTCTTTCTCTTCTTTGCCGCCTAAGTGTTCTTTCAAGTTGGTCAATGTCAAGATCTTATTTTATGGTATTATCTTGATTGGACCTTCTTGTCATGCACCTAAGAGACACAAAGAAAGAGGATTAAGTAAAAATTATATGGTTTTTTTAGAGTTTTATGAAAAACAGAAAGTGAAATGCAAAAACAAAAAGAACTAGACTAAAAATCAATCAAGAAACTTGAAAGAAATGCAACTCTTCCCCGGCAACGGCGCCAAAGAGCTTGATGCGTTGGCTTTTATGCTTCAAACTAATACAATTTATAACCCAACTTGGTAGAGCTGCAAGTGCACAGCCGTGGTAAGTCGGGGTCGAACACAAGGAAGAGTGATCTCGTTTCAAGTTTATGGTGAATGATGAGTAGCTAGGACAGAAAATATGAGTGTGGGGTGATCCTAAAATCAAAGGAAAACAATGCAAATAAGTAGTGAGGTTGTAAACAAGATGGGAAAGGTGTTAGGCAAGGGATAATCAATGGAAACATTCAATGAAATGACAAGAGATTGCATGGGATAATTTATAAACCGCCTTGAACTCACAACACTAAGGTATAGCCTTTCCACTTTCGTGGCTCCGGCCACTATGCTTAAACAACCTAATAGACTCAACTTTCGATGTTTATTACAAGTTATAAGCATGCATTAATTAATGTTCAAGTTGTGATTGTTCACTAAGTTCCTTAGGTCGACTTTTGGAAGCCTAAGACACTTAGCTCATCAAATACTAGTTTCGGCAATACAACAAGCTTTTGGAGAGTGTATCAACCTAAGTTCGAGTTGTTGAGGCGCGCTTTCCTAACAACAAGCAATAAGAGCAAGCAAAGATGAAGAACCAAAAGAGTGAATCCCGTTTTATGCAATCAAACAAGTCATAACATATCAAGAGTCCATCGATCTCCCTCGGCCTAACGAGGGGATCTACTCGGACATACTAAGATCAAGCAAGCAAGGCGAGATTGATATCATTATGCAAGTATTAAAAGAGATAAGGGATTGAAAGAGGCTTCTCTGATGAAGAACAAGTCGAATCCCTTGATAACTTTCGATCCAAAGTACAAAAGAGAAAAGGAAAAGATGAAAGAACAAAGATGAGATGCGAGTGCAATGAGTTGAACGGCGCCTCCTTCTTCCTTCTGGACGGCGCACCACCTAGGGCTTCTCCTCCTTGACGGCTGCTCTCTCTCTTGCACAATACACTCGCGGCTCTCTCCCTTGCAGAGGCTAAAAGCGAGTATTTATAAGCTTGAAGTCGCTAGGGTTGTGATGAGCTGAAAAAGGAAACTTTCCGGTTAACCGACTCTGATGATTTGCGACGTGATTGGACCGGGTTTAGGACAAGTAAACCACCAAAAGCAAGCTGGGCTTGTGTCGAGACAAGGTCCATGCCGCTGCATCCCGGGCCATTTGGTGGCGCCAAGTCTCCATGGGCTTCGTTTACTCGCCTGGCGGACACGTCTTGGGAGAAAAATAGTATCTCCGTGATGGTTGATCCAAATGACTTGAATCCACTTCGTCGTGCTGAATAACTCAAATATCTATCCAGCAAGACCAAGATCATGATTTGTGGACGTCGGGAAGACCCCTTGCCGCGGTTATCTTTCGGATGCTCCGGTTCTGTCCAAATGCGAGAATCAGACAAATGGAGTTATATTGATGCTCTTGACTTGGAAACTTGCATGGATCATGGTTTGAGGCTCTTTTGCTCCTTTTTGAATCCTTTTTGATAATTTAACCTGTTAAGACTTCAAAACCAACAAATACAAGAAAACTACCTCTAAAGGCATAGAACCTTATTGAAAACACTTGAAAACACCAATAAATACTTAGTGAAAACATGTAAAATATGATGATATCAACTCCCCCAGACTTAGCCTTTGCTTGTCCTCAAGCAAACTAAGAAAGGAAAAGAGGTTTGAAAACATGAGAACTCTTAAATCTTTTTGGAAATCCATGTCGACATTTATCTTAGTGATCCATATAAAACAGCAATGGCATTTAGAATTAAGAACAAGAAAGTACATACCATGAGTTTTGCAATCATCCCAAAGCAATCCACTTCTCTTTAGGCCATCCAAATTCTCCACCTTTGACTTCTTTAGTTTCTAAAGGTGTGGTCTCAACTAGGGAGTATCGATCAAAGGGGTTATAGACTCTTACCCATCCTCTTTTTATAAGGCACATGTCTTGGTTCTTGTTTCACCTCTCTCTCTTCTCACTTCTTAAGTCGATTCATCCCTTTTTTTGGGTAGCATAGTATTTTTTTTTTTTCGACTTCTTCTCCTCTTTGTGGAGGTTTTTGATGGATCTTCCATAGACGCGAGTATTGATGGTGGTTGCCACCTAATCCCCGGTTACTTGGATCAAAAGGTCTTCCATAGACGCGAGTATTGATGGTGGTTGCCACCTAATCCCCGGTTACTTGGACCTTGGTGATTTTTCTTAAACTGAATGGGAGAGAGAGGGGAAACCGAACTCACATAGACTTTCACTATTTGTTGAGGATGAGGAGTCGTGCCCTTTGTAAAACCAAGCCCCTAGCCGAGAAGGTTAAGTTCATTAAGGTGCGGAGTCAAAAATGTATCCTTCTTAGGCCTTTGGATATGTCGACATTTTTGGTAGATCGATCCACTCATGGTGCACATGTGATGGAGTAGGCTGCCAAATACTGATCAATGGTCACTTAAACGCATGCACAACAATGGTTAGGTCCAAGATAAGGTCATAATTCTCGACAAAATTTTTGACTCAGTAAATGACTCGATGAGATGAAAACAATGCAAACAAAAATGTCAAAATGAACAAACTTATTAGTATAATCCCCCCAGACTTAACTTGCACCGTCCCGGTGTAAGAAAAATCAGATTAAGAGAGGTGAAATACGTAATAAATTTGAAAAGGAAAAGGTTAGAATGATGTTACCAAGGGAGGACCAATTGTAATGAAGATCATAGTCAGACGACTGGATGGGGCTCTTCTGGAGGCATGAGTGGTCAGTAAACGTTGAAGGTCAAGGCCCGAATTCCTTCGGTTGTCATTTCGGTCGTGTACGTTTCATTCGGTCGACCCGGAATGAGTGCTATGAACAACATGACAAACCGTTAAGAATTTATGAACGGGATTGAAAATTTACCGTCCAATATGATGTTTTAGAGCCGCTGGTGAAGTTGCAGGTCGTTTGGTCGAGCAAATTTGAAAATCCGGTATCGGGTGGATCCTTCGGATGGCCGTGAGGTGATGTGATGGACCACAGCTCGAACCGTCAATATTTCGCCGACCTATCTTGAAATTCCACCGACCAATCATATATTTTAGGAGCAGTGGTGAAGTTTCAGGTCAAACAAACGAGCGGTTTGGGAGTTTCATCATTTGGTGGTCCATCCGGTCGACCGGATGATAGTGCAGGGGACTACAGCTCAAACGATGATGAATTCTCTGACCAAGCTTGAAATTCCATCGACCAACTTCATATTTTATGGGCACTGGTGAAGTCTGAGGTCAAATGGATGAGCGGTGTGAGACTTCCTTCACAACGTGGTCTAATCGGCTCCGGGAAGAGATTCTTGACCGTCCTTGAATTTGGCTCGTTCGTTCCCTGATTTTCTTTTGGAATGGTGATTGTGAAGCTTCAAGAATCCGTTTCCAGGTGGTGGTGTCTCCATGCCGTGAGTTTGGTTTTTGTCGGCCTTCGGTTACCCGCCATCGACCGGATGTGGCATTCGTGCGTATCTCCTCATCCGTTCACATTTCTCCGTCATATCTTTTGGATTTGCCGACCAATATGGTATTGTCTGGTCGCCTGTGAAGTTTGGTGGACTTTGGTCACACGGATTGTGAGATAGGGCAAGTGGTCTTCCGTTGCACCCGTTTGGTCGAGAGAATCACGCCAGGTGGAATATCGTGAATTTTACTCGACCGTTTGGTGATTTTCTTTGACCGAAATGATTCTGCTTCCTTCCGTTAGTAGTCCTAGGTGTTCCCCGCTCCTTGATGTCGGTTTAGACAAGGGTGGGGTGAATGGGTGGGACATTTTCTCGTGTGGTCTCCTCTTGGTTTCTCATCCTAACAAAATGCATGCAATAATGATGTGAAAACTAAAAAAAATGAAAAAGGGAAAAGAAAAATACCGTGTGGGTTGCCTCCCACAAAGCGCTTGTTTTAAAGTCATCTAGCTTGACTCCCTTTTTTATTTGTTTGGTTAGGTGCGGATGTGATCGGCCAAAGGGTTTGGGATCCCTTTGGTGTCTTCACATTCTGGTTCAGGTGGCTCATGAGGTGGTTTGGGCTCTCCATGATCATCTTCCATGTCATCCTTGAAGATCAAAGCTCTCGGAAAAAGTTTTAAGGTTTTTCCGAGTTTCTCCTTTGCGGTTTGCTCATCTTTGGGGTCCGGATCCTTTGGGAGAAGGACTCTTATGCTGGCAAAGGACTTAGGCACACCGTCCGGCTCTTCTTTAGCTCCTTGATCGTCAAAGGATGATGACAAGACCGAGTGAATATCCTTGAATACATTCTCATGCTTCGGCTTCAACGGTTTCATTGCTTCCTTCGGTTTTGGGTAGGGCTCGCCCTTCTTGGTGCTTCTTGGCCGCTCGGCTCCTTCTCTTGGCGTGAGTGTGCTCCTTTCTGGTGGTAATTTGACTGCACTTGGAGCTTGTTTGAAGTTGACGCTTGGGAAAAACACATCTTGCCGGACATGACCAAGTGTTAGTTGGTTTCTCATGTAATTGATGACCGCCCCGGCTGTGGCTAAGAATGGGGTTCCAAGAATCAGCTGATTCCTCTTTGATCCTTCCCATACCATGATTTGGAAATCGGTTGGGACATGTCTCTCTCCAATTTCTAGCATAACATCTTCAAGCACTCCATAAGGCTCCATGCTTGATAGATCCGCAAACTCCACTCTCACCTTAGGCTCCTTGAAATATTTGAATCCCAAATCTTTGGCTAGTGCAAGAGACATGAGGTTCACGTTTGCTCCACTATCACACAAGCAATCGGTGAGTTGGTATCCATTGATACAAGCGGGGATCACAAACTTCCCGGGATCTCCTTGTTTAAGCAGCGGCTTGTTGTCAAGCCTTCTCTTGTAAGCTCGCCTTGAATCTCATGTGTACCTCTCTGGTTTGTACCTCTCCTTAAGCTCATCTTCTCTTTCTTCTTCTTGAGACGGTACGGAGGCAATGGCCGGTGGATCTTCCTTGAATGAAATAACACTACAAAACTTTTGCGGATTTACCTCGTGTTGCTTTTTAACCGCCTCGGCTGTTTGAGCAATTTGAACATCTAACTTCTGGACATGGGTTGACAACGCCCCAAACTTATTGTTTAGATCACCAAACATGTGATCCATCTTCTCATGAAGGCTCTTGGTTGCTTGTCTTTGCTTCTCCATGTATTTTTTAACCGCCACATCTACTTTTTCTTCTTGTTGAGCCGGTGCAACTCCTTGGGGAAAAGTGAGCGGCTGCTTCACTTGGTAGACTCCCTTAGGAAAGAGTTGTTGCTTAGGCTGATATTGACCTCCTTGGTAAGCGTTTTGGCCTCCTTGATAAGTGTTTTGGCCCGGATAGACTTGATCATTTGGGTTCTCCACATTGGTGCTTCGGTAAGAGAGGTTGGGATGGGGGCGGAATGGCTGGTTGTATCCTCTATTACCGTAGTTACCTCCTATGTAGTTGACTTCCTCTTGATTTTCTTCTGCTCCATCTCTCATAAACTCCATGAGAGGCTCTTCATTAGTGGCCAAGACATCATCAATCGCATGCACTCCTCGGTTGCTCTTTAGTAATTGTGAGGCCATGTTCTTCAACTCCAAGATTTGAGCCGATTCCGATGATGAGTTCGTGGTTCTCACTCCTCTATTGTAATCAGGGCATGCATTAGAATCACTTGCAGCTAGGTTTTCTATCAAAAGCTTAGCTTCCGGCACCGATTTGGTCATGAAGTTGCCATTGCTCGCGGTGTCAAGTGAAAGCTTGTACTTGTGATCAATCCCATTGTAGAAGATGTTCCAAAGATTACCTTCTGAGAAACCATGATTAGGGCAATCCCTTGCATACTCCTTGAAGCGCTCCAAAGCTTCATAGAAAGACTCCATTGGTGCTTGCTTAAACCCGGATATCTTACTCCTTATAGAGTTTGATCTTTGCTTGGTGTAGAATTGGATTAAGAAAGCTCACTTGTATTCATTCCATGTTGTAATGGATTGAGGTGGCAGAGACTTTACCCATCTAAGTGCTTTGTCACTTAGAGAGAAGGTAAACAACTTGCACTTGAAGTAGTCCGGTGATACTCCATTGATCCGAGTAGTGCTACATATCTCCTCAAAGGTGTCGACATGGTCAAGTGGATGCTCGGTGGACATACCATGGAATTGGTTTTGTTTCACCAAGGCAATGATTTGTGGCTTGATCTCAAAGTCGTTCCTTGGAGGCTGAGGTGGTCGGATTGGATTCCGATCCAAGAAGAATGCATCGGATGAATCAAAATCTCCCATAGTCGGATGCCTTGGATGCTGAGCGAATTGTGCTCTCCTTGGAGGCACATGTGGTTGAGCTTGAGGCATCCCTTGGTGACCGCCATGGGGGTTTTGATGATGCTGGTTTGGTGGTTGACTGGCGTCTTGTTGACCCGGTTGTTGTTGTTGCGGCTGTTGCGGTTGATCGGCTGCACCCGGAGGTTGTTGTTGAACGTTTGGTTGAGGAATGGCTCCGCCTTGTGCCGCCTGATCAGCTCCAGCTCCTTGTTGGACGTGGGGAACTTGTGGTTGTTGCTCTTGGTCAGCGGCTTGTTGTTGTTCTCCTTGTGCCGCGGCTTCCCCGCCTTGATTCATTCTTTCTCTTCTTTGCCGCCTAAGTGTTCTTTCAAGTTGGTCAATGTCAAGATCTTATTTTATGGTATTATCTTGATTGGACCTTCTTGTCATGCACCTAAGAGACACAAAGAAAGAGGATTAAGTAAAAATTATATGGTTTTTTTAGAGTTTTATGAAAAACAGAAAGTGAAATGCAAAAACAAAAAGAACTAGACTAAAAATCAATCAAGAAACTTGAAAGAAATGCAACTCTTCCCCGGCAACGGCGCCAAAGAGCTTGATGCGTTGGCTTTTATGCTTCAAACTAATACAATTTATAACCCAACTTGGTAGAGCTGCAAGTGCACAGCCGTGGTAAGTCGGGGTCGAACACAAGGAAGAGTGATCTCGTTTCAAGTTTATGGTGAATGATGAGTAGCTAGGACAGAAAATATGAGTGTGGGGTGATCCTAAAATCAAAGGAAAACAATGCAAATAAGTAGTGAGGTTGTAAACAAGATGGGAAAGGTGTTAGGCAAGGGATAATCAATGGAAACATTCAATGAAATGACAAGAGATTGCATGGGATAATTTATAAACCGCCTTGAACTCACAACACTAAGGTATAGCCTTTCCACTTTCGTGGCTCCGGCCACTATGCTTAAACAACCTAATAGACTCAACTTTCGATGTTTATTACAAGTTATAAGCATGCATTAATTAATGTTCAAGTTGTGATTGTTCACTAAGTTCCTTAGGTCGACTTTTGGAAGCCTAAGACACTTAGCTCATCAAATACTAGTTTCGGCAATACAACAAGCTTTTGGAGAGTGTATCAACCTAAGTTCGAGTTGTTGAGGCGCGCTTTCCTAACAACAAGCAATAAGAGCAAGCAAAGATGAAGAACCAAAAGAGTGAATCCCGTTTTATGCAATCAAACAAGTCATAACATATCAAGAGTCCATCGATCTCCCTCGGCCTAACGAGGGGATCTACTCGGACATACTAAGATCAAGCAAGCAAGGCGAGATTGATATCATTATGCAAGTATTAAAAGAGATAAGGGATTGAAAGAGGCTTCTCTGATGAAGAACAAGTCGAATCCCTTGATAACTTTCGATCCAAAGTACAAAAGAGAAAAGGAAAAGATGAAAGAACAAAGATGAGATGCGAGTGCAATGAGTTGAACGGCGCCTCCTTCTTCCTTCTGGACGGCGCACCACCTAGGGCTTCTCCTCCTTGACGGCTGCTCTCTCTCTTGCACAATACACTCGCGGCTCTCTCCCTTGCAGAGGCTAAAAGCGAGTATTTATAAGCTTGAAGTCGCTAGGGTTGTGATGAGCTGAAAAAGAAAACTTTCCGGTTAACCGACTCTGATGATTTGCGACGTGATTGGACCGGGTTTAGGACAAGTAACCACCAAAAGCAAGCTGGGCTTGTGTCGAGACAAGGTCCATGCCGCTGCATCCCGGGCCATTTGGTGGCGCCAAGTCTCCATGGGCTTCGTTTACTCGCCTGGCGGACACGTCTTGGGAGAAAAATAGTATCTCCGTGATGGTTGATCCAAATGACTTGAATCCACTTCGTCGTGCTGCATAACTCAAATATCTATCCAGCAAGACCAAGATCATGATTTGTGGACGTCGGGAAGACCCCTTGCCGCGGTTATCTTTCGGATGCTCCGGTTCTGTCCAAATGTGAGAATCGGACAAATGGAGTTATATTGATGCTCTTGACTTGGAAACTTGCATGGATCATGGTTTGAGGCTCTTTTGCTCCTTTTTGAATCCTTTTTGATAATTTAACCTGTTAAGACTTCAAAACCAACAAATACAAGAAAACTACCTCTAAAGGCATAGAACCTTATTGAAAACACTTGAAAACACCAATAAATACTTAGTGAAAACATGTAAAATATGATGATATCAATGCTCCCAACAGTCACCCCACATATTGGGACGAAGAAAAAGTAATTTTCCCAACCACTATCTTTGTTGGGAAAACCGTCAATGATCCTCCGGTTTTTCTTACATGAAATGTAATATCGAAGCGACTTCTTCGATCCGGCTCGAATCTCCAAGAGATTATGAAGATGATGGATCCCGAGCGGGATGTTGGTCTCGAAACTGCGGACGATGAGTCCGATCAAATGACGAAGACCTCGCGGCATGATCTGGCCGATGGCGAGCCCGTACTTGCTCATATAGTGCAAAACGAGGCTAGGGATTGGAAACCACAGAAAGCAACCATAGAAGAAGCTTTCGTAGAGCGTCAGACACCCTGCGGGAGGATCATCAGTCCTCTGATGGCTCGCCGGAAGAAGGAGATCGACTCCTTCAGATATGTGGAAACACCGCCGAAGCGATTCCAGAGATGATTCGGTGCAAAGCGTCGACCCAGGAGGATTTGGAACCGTTCTCTTCGCGGCTCGCCTGTGAGTAATCTTCCTCGAGACCCGTCTTTTTGAGGAGCATTTCTTCACCCCTCTCGACGAGCCAGCACCGAAAGCGCTGGACAAGACGTAATCAAGGGACGCGTCATCCATAAGGGTTCTCCTCGGCAACTGAGGAGGTCTGGGTTTAAACGGTCCAAGGATATCTCCAATCGCCCCTTCAGACATCATATGTTCGAGTTTAATCTCCTCAGGATTATATACCGGGTCAAGCTTATCCCGGGACGAGCCGACTGGTCCTTAGCGAATTCTGCCTCGGCGCGGAGAAGGTCTAGCTCGTCCCTGTTATCCACGTTCGGCTCGGATGCTCCATTTGAACCATCGCGATGAAGAACAGATGGCTCGCTCGCCAATACATCAACCTCAGCGGTCTCGGCGACCATGACAGATTGATTTCCCTCTTCAGATCGAGGCGAATTAACTACCTTCCGACCCTGCGGAGTGTAGGAGTTGTGAGATCCCACCGAATCGGATGGCTCGGAGGAAGAAGACGAGCGTCGAACCGGGATCTCAGAATCGTTCGAATTATTGGAGCGATCCTCAGAATGATCAGCCCCGACCGAAGGAGTGCGACTGCTTGAAGACATTTTTGGCTCGGAAGAAGATGGATCGGAGAACTTAAAGATTGGTCGGAAAGTCTGAAGATTGTGATGTGAAATGATTCACACCGGCGAAGCAAACAAATAACACTAACGGAATTTGAGAACGGAAAAGAAAAAGCTAGAGAGAGAAAGAGAATTCTACCTTTTTCTTGATTTGGAGAGAGAGCGAGATGAGAAAAGTGAGCCCCGGAGTCCAATATTTATAGAAGTCTTGGCGCGTGGGCGCGTCGGTTCGGGAAGACGAAACGGCACGACCTAATTCCCGCCCGATTCCTAGGGTTTCCGCCGAAATCAGTGGGCCCGGAGACGCTTTGGATTCGGCGTCTGATTAAGCAAGAATTCTTCGACGTCGTTTAGGAGAAAGACGAACCAAATCCTTGCAGAAGACGAACCGAATATATCAACGGCTCGGTTCAAACGACAATGCCTTTTTGATAACGTGTAGCTCGCCACTCTTACACATAAGACTAGCGAGCTGGGGGCAAATTGTTGGGGTCGGATTTCCCTCCATCACATTGTCATTCGGACCGAAGTGATCAAAACAAGCCGGGCCGAACCGTCAACTAAACCGGAAAACCGGGAAGAGATCTCTCGATGGGCCGAGCCAACATCCAGCGTAGCGGTTCGAGCCGAGGCCCATCGGAGAAAGCCCATATTCAAAGCTTGCCATAAACACGAGTCGGCGCGAGCAGAAATGGAAAGTTTCATTATGGAAAATTTACTTAAATTTTGTAAAGTCGGTTCCTATTCTCTTATAAATAGGAATCGACGTCAATTGTTTTCGGGATCACTTTTTACCCACAGCAAAGGCATACGCCACAAATTTCACAGCTCGCATAACAGCTATAAATAAAACCATCTTTGGCTCGTCATCTTCGTGTTTAATCAATAGAATTCCTCGGCTCTCCCTAAAAACGAACTAAACAATATAGTGCAAGTTTCGGCTCGCACATTCTCTTGCGCTTACTCGTTTAGCGTTGATTATATTTTTGAGATATCAATTATATGTTACGCTTTCTTAAATACTTTTGGATTAAAATAATTTAATCCAAATGGTGATTTCTTAAACTTGCATATCTCGTGGATAATTGTGTAGTATTGCAATTTCACTTTAGATATACTACACAAATTATATATATACACAAATTATATATTAGTACAACCCGTGAATTATATGGTTATCAAACTTTTACTATTTATTACAAGGGTCTCTTATTATAATGCATAAGTTGAAGATTTCTTATTTATAACAATTGAGGTTATAACATTTTTTTGTTTCGTGTTTTTTAGTGACCTTTAAAACATATTGTCTAAAGTTATTTCGATTTCTTGTATCTTAGAGACTTAGACCAAACAAACAGTAAACTATATTGTATTATCTTTAGGAAGCTCATTTTTGTTGGTAAGCTTATTTTTATTCATGTTTTTAACTTTTGGCCTCTTGACATTAATTTTTTTTCCACTAAGAAAAATATATATCTTGTTTTGTTATTTGTGGGTTCTATTATTTTTACTTTGAAATTTTTGTTATAAAATTTTAATATTTTTTTTCAACAATTATGCTATTTGTTATTCTTGAATATAATTATTTATTAAATTTTGGAATAAATTGTTATTACGAATATAAATTCTAAAGTCTTGTATTTACTTATTTGATTCAAATAAATTAATTGTTGTTCTCTTAATTTAATTCAATCTTCTATTAATCTTAGAAAATAAAAAAATATAAATAGGTAACAATTTAATCAACTTCATGAACCAATTAATTAGGAATAAGAATGTTTGAGATTTAATTTAATCCTAAGTAGGGTTCATAGAGGGGGGTTAGTTTGCTGATGGGAAGTTTTGGCTAGAGAAAGCATTTCTAAGCTGTTCAAGGTCGTCAAAAAGTAAGTGCAATTTATTTTTTATTAATCTTTGATTGATAATATCCTCTTCTTTCATCATATCTCCTGTGAAATGTTCGTCTTTAATTAGTCGTTAGAGAACCAACACATGCAAAAAAATACATGTATAAGAGCCTATTTTTTATTAGTACAAGAAATTTTGTTTTCTCTATCTAACATCGTATGCATAAAGCATAATACAATAATAACCTTGTTTGATCCACACTTTTAAAGTCTTCTTCTTCATTTTTCTAATATTTGCGGAGACTAAAATAAGGGTTTTACAATTTGGTGAAAAATTGTTTTCTGTTTCTCCTTGAAACTCTCTCTTCCTTCAGTTTTACCAAACAAAAACCTTCGTTTCAAAATTAACATCAACACAAACAGCTAAAAAACAACACACACGCCCGCAAGAAAAATAAAAAACAAAGACAGAGAAAATCAACCAATAAGAGATTTGAAATCAGGCGGAAAATTACAAAAACAAAATAAACATTATCAATGAAATCTTGTGAGTTACGTTATCTGTTGATCCTTCTGTCTTTTCCATATCTCCTTCAAGCAAATCTCTCGCCTGATTATTACAGCAAAACATGTCCTGAATTCGACCAAACACTCGTCCAAATCGTAACCGACAAACAAATCGCTGCTCCGACGACAGCCGCCGGAACACTCCGCCTCTTTTTCCACGATTGTATGGTCGACGGCTGCGACGCCTCGATTCTCGTCGCATCTACTCCCCGTAAAACCTCAGAACGCGACGCCGACATCAACCGTTCTCTCCCCGGAGACGCATTCGACCTAATCACTCGTATCAAAACCGCCGTCGAGCTCAAATGCCCCAACGTCGTTTCCTGCTCCGACATCCTCGTCGGAGCTACACATAGCCTCGTCACCATGGTCGGAGGTCCTAAAATCAATGTGAAATACGGTCGGAAAGACAGTCTCGTCTCGGACATGGATCGTGTCGAAGGAAAGCTAGCTCGTCCCAACATGACGATGGATCACATCATAACCATTTTCGAGTCGGCTGGTTTAACCGTACAAGAGATGGTCGCTCTCGTTGGAGCACACACGATCGGTTTCTCTCACTGCAAAGAGTTCGCGAGTCGCATCTTCAACAACACAAACCAGTCCGATCACAACGATGCTGCTGCTTCTCCTCCTCCGGAAGGTATGAATCCGAAATACGCGGCGGAGCTGAGGAAGCTATGCGCGAACTACACCAAGGACGAAGAGATGTCTGCGTTTAACGACGTTTTTACGCCTGGGAAATTCGACAACATGTATTACAAGAACCTCAAGCACGGGTACGGGCTGCTTGAGTCGGATCAAGCGATTGCGGTTGATGAAAGGACGCGGTCGTCTGTTGATCTCTACGCGGCTAACGAAACGGCGTTCTTCGACGCGTTTGCGAAGGCGATGGAGAAGTTTAGCGAGCGTAAAGTGAAGACGGAGAAGCTTGGCGATGTTCGAAGGCGGTGCGATCAATACAATGACTACAAGGGGTAAATTAGGACTTTTACCTCTTTACGCGCGCGCGCACACACACAATCTGTCAAATTATTTGGTATGGGATTGTTGAGTTGCTAAACATTTACTGATTAAAATTTGTAACAATCACTGATTAACGTGAGAAATAACTTCTTTCTTGAAACTTTTTGTGCCAATGAACATGTGTTTCCTATGGTTTTTTTGTATGTTTATCTATCAATTCTCAACTTGATACACGCTTTGTTTAAGAGAACTTTCTCAAATAACAATTCTCATAAATAAATTGTTTGATTTAATACTAATGATAAAGTTGAAGGAGAGAAAAATATCGGAGATTTACAGATACACCGATCCCTAAAAGGTAAGGGAAGAAAAAAATAATGCATAAGAAAAAAGAAAACAAAGGGATTAGAAAAAAAAAAAAAACTAACAAGGTTTTTTCTTGTCCAATTTCAAATGTAAATTGTACCATTTGCTTTTCTTCTTAAGCGACTCAGACTTTTCACAAGCACTTGGTTTCTTGTTCCTCTGCCTGCTGCTTTCTTCTACTTCCTCTGCTTCCTCTTCCTCTTCTTCTTCTTCCTGCTCAGTTGGTGCAGGCGCTTTCGCCGCCGCCTTCTTGAACGAGCTCTTTCTCAGCCTGTTCTTGCTCGAGCTCCTCTTCATCACTGGAGCCGTTGTGTACGCTGAGTGAATTTCATTTCTCTGCTTCAACAGCTCATCGATCTGTTAAACAAAAAAAAAAAAAAAAACAAAATCAAAACTTTGGTCTAACTTACTCAGTCATGACACATCTTCTCTTTCTTTTACAATGAATAAAAAGACTAACCGATTCCATTTCCTGAGCGTATCTACTGGTCATATCGGTGAATTGCACGAGTACTTCCCTGTACTCTGTCTCAAACTTTGAGAGTTCTGCTCTTTTAGTGAGGATCTGAGCTTCTACAGACCTGAGGTCTTCTTTTTCTTGCTTGAAAGAGGCAGCACAAAGGACTTGGATTGTGTAGTTCACGCTTTTGAAAAAGTTATCACCTGAAAAAAGATACATGACCACCAAGTTGGATCAATCCAGTCATAATCCATAGAGATTTGTAACCAGATTACAAAACTAGGAAAACTGACCATAGACAGCAAAGACATGAGTACCGGCTTTTAGCTCGGTAACTTCACATTGCTGAAAGCCATCAAGCTTTTTAAAGAAGGCAGTTTCTGGATCCTTTGCTTGAGCCATCTAGAAGCAATCAAAATCAAGTCACGTTGGCAGAGAAAAAAAAAAAGAAAAAAGGATTGATGATGATGATGATGATGATGATGATTTAGAACCTACCGAATTATTTGTGTGATCCAACCGGTAGACAGGGAATCCGAGAAAGTACATTCCAGCAGATGTTATCTTGCCAGTCCTTTTGCTGTCCTCCTGTATCCACAAGTGATTCAGAGTACGTACAAGAAAACCAAAATACGCGTTCCATTGATACATGAAAAACCAATATGGTAAAAGACCAATCAATACCTGCAGGGCTAAGCTCAATCCGCTATTGGCTTCTTGATCAAAATACAGTAACTGCAAAAGCAGATGCACAAATTAGTGTATCGATCCTTTGGTATTTTCCATATCAGTCTGACGGGGAAAGATTCTCGTCGAGGAGCTAACCTTGAATTTGCTTTTGCTAGATGATTCTACTCTGCAGACCAACCCAGAGCTCACTTCCTCTTCTGTTATCCTGACAGCATAAAAGTGTGCACATTGCTTTTCAACCTGTTAGAACCATAGCACATGTGAGACTTCTATGGAGATAAGCCACTCGTTAACAAATGAAAACGAGATCATAGCGAGGCATCGGCAACAATAGCTCACCTTTTTAGTTACAGCTTGTCCCAGTAAAAGAGGATCAACTGAAACTCTGCCATTAAGAGCCTCCTCCAAGATAGTTGCAGAGACAGATGTTTTTATCGGCACACCAAGTTTGCTATTTCGTTGGAAAAGAATCAGAACACATACTCAGCTTGAATTTAATAAGTATATGTCAAGGAGCCACAGAAGTCCACATAAAGATAAACCAACCTAAACAAAGCTGCAAACACAGTGTTCACAGCTCCTAGACTTGAGAGATCCAGCTCCAGATCTTGGCTTTCTGCTTCAACAGCCTGTGAAAGAAAAAGCGAATTGCAATTAGCAAAGTCTGAAAATTTGATGATGGCACACACACCAGAACGTCATCTCCAATACCACAATGCAAACGAATCTCACCTCAAAACCTGCTGAATCATACTGACGGCGTTTCTCCGGATCAGACAAGATGTTGTAGGAAAACGTGACCTCCTTAAACATGTCGGCTGCAATTGGGTCATTTGCAGTCTTATCAGGATGGTACCTGAAACACCAAAACATTCATTTGGGAACAGAGCTTAAAACAGAAATAGAAAAACGAGAAGAAAATGTTTGTGCAAGAGAATGTGTAATGTAATCTCCAAAGAGAGTTAGCCTCTAGACCATACCATCGCCTTCCCTTATGATAATTTAGAGTAAATGACAGATTAACAAGTAGCCATTAACGAATTTATAGATTCAATTCAAGAGTCTTCTTCTCTGTAAGCCTAAATTGATTCAATTCAAGGTCCTTCTTAGTAGCTTAACCCTAAATATCTTTCTTCTACTTAAGATTGTTACGAGATTTGTTCTTCCCAGTGTTATTTGAAATTAAAAGAAGCCTCCACTAAACTCGCGAATCACACAATAGCCGTGAGACTTTACAGTCCCTAGATTGAGACGGCTTCTCGAATTGCATATTTCGAAGCTCAAAACTAAACGGAGACAACCAGAAAACCAATTAAAAAACTTACTTGAGAGCCATTTTCCGGTAGGCGCTCTTGATTTCCTGATCCGTAGAGTTCCTTAAGACGCCTAGAACCTCGTAAGGGTCCCGGCGGAGCTGCTTCTCGGCATCCTTCTTCTCCGACTTGGATCTATGACCTGGCATTCTTCTTCACTCTTTCAAACCGAAACAAATATCCTCAAACAGAAATCCTAAGAATCAAACGAAAGAATCTCCGGAAGTTCAGAGAGGGATTAATTTTCTCGATTTTTCCCTCATTTTCTCCGATTCTTCCCCGGAGATTTCAATTTGGAACGAAGCCACGAAACCTAGATAACGCCGGCACTAGACCCCTCTCTCTCTCTCTCTCTCTGTGAGGCGGATCCTAGAGAGATAAGACTGAGCTGTCAAAGGAGAAATCGGAGGGGAAATTTGAGGTGAGAGAGAAATGGTTTTGAGAGTTTGCTGAGAGAAGAAGAAATTTAAAACTCTCTGGATATTTCACTAATCACTACTACAGAGAGTTTTGAGCTCGGCGCGTGATATCGGCGCGTGCAATGCTTGCTTTTAGGGCCGCAGGTTATTTGTTATTTCTTGTTTCGGCATCTTTTTTGGGAGGCGCGTAGTGTTCACGCGGAGCAAGACGGGCAGGTTGTCCAAGATTAATTTATATTTGATTATGGAAACATTGATTTTGGTTTTATTTATTAATTTATATGTTAAGTACACTATAATCCAACTCATATGAGTTATTTTAGACCACTATTTTTCATTTTTCTCAAATGTATGTTTCTATTTGGTTTGGTTTAGTTACAACAATAACTTAACTACCATCTGAAATTTTTAGGTAAAAACAACAATTACCATAACAAATGATATGTTGCTCATTTTTCCTAGAACATTCCCAAATATAAAGGTTAATTATTTTTCTAGTAATATCCGTGCGGACTCTCTGTCAAAAGAGGCTCGAGCACGCGGTTTCAGTTTCGCTCATGTAAACTATTTGGTTCCGAACCATGTGAGTCACATTTTAGAAATATATGGACTTTTGATGTAAAAAAATAATAATAATAATAATAGGTATCCATTAATAAACTTTGTATACGTTTCTGTATCCACTCAGCTCAGCAACAGGTAAGATTTTTCTTTAGAATGGGTGTGACTTATATGGGAATGTTTATAAAAATAATTAATCGTATATAGTAAATCTAAAAACAGAAAATTTTGTATACATTTCTCATTTCTGTATGCACTAAATAACAGCTAAGATTTTATTTACAGAAAAAAGAAAAAGGATGTGGCAGTATACGGGAATGTTTATTATAAGCATAATTAATGTATGGTAAAAATAAAAATATAAAAGAATTTACTATTTAGGATGGTGTTGTTGACTGTAACAATATAATATATGATTTTGGAAACAAAGTGAGTATTTTCAAGTTTAATTAGCCGATGGATTAAGGACCATCTCTTCTAATATTAAATTGTTAGTTTTTTGTTTTGTTTCTGTCATATCCTCACAAAAAGGTTGTGATGGCTTGCATCAGTGTACAAACTTTCAAAAATATTCATAAATCGGTCCACATGATATTTTAAATAATTAAAAAAGAAACAGTGAAACACGACGACGAGGACAGTTCAACTCAATCAGTGGGTCATCATCATGTTGGGTTCATATATTGTAATAAACTAGTGATTTTGCCAAATCTTTTGTTGGGCTTTATCGAGGATGGCTTTAATATAATGGGTAGATAGATTAACGATTACTTTGTAACGAAAATAAAAAATAAAAACAATGTCTAAGATATACTTAACGAGATATTTGCAGTTTTCAAAACATTTCTTTCATTTCACGAGATCGAGACCTATTACGTTATAAAATTAAATTATCAACAAAATATTGGGATTCCTACTACGAAAATGATTGGAACTGGACCCCGGTATTAGGGTCACAACAAAATATGCTCAGGATTTTTCACTAAGTAATCATCAATTCATCATACTAAAATCTACGGCTTATTTATGGGCCTAAAATTACTGTAAGCCCAATAACTGAATCAAAACGGCCCAAAACGTTAAACCTCTGTCGGATTATATATTATCAAAACGTTAAACGTTAAACCTCTGTCGGATTACTGTAAGACTATTACGTAAATGGGTAACCCTTTCGAGAAAAAAAAAAAAAAAACAAGAAAATATAATATATATTTCCTTTCAATATATATTAACTACACACTAGAAAAAGGTCCATGTATAATCACAAAAGACTTAACTACACACTAGATAAACACAATCTTGCATTTTCTATTAAAAGATGTATTATTGCAAGCATTTTTGCAATCATGTATCCAACTCATGAAAAAGGTTCAAAGAAAACGAAATGAGGAATTACTTAAGTGGGCGAGTTTCTCATGTGTATTCGCTCTGCTCATCCTCCGCTCACCATTTTACTCAACGTCAAGGAATTAGGCGTATCAGAACGTGATCGTCTAGATAAACATCGAGCCAAGAAGCTTTTACAAAGACTTGGCCATGTCTTCTATGCACAAGAAACAGAAAAACTAATGAGACGACACATGACCGATGTCAAAATTGAATATCATGGTTTCACCTTTGAGGTCATGTGCAAACTTTCTTCCGCCTCAGTTCTTTTCTGTATGTGAATCCAATTAATCTCAAACTCCAGCCGGATGGAATGAAGTAGCGCTTGCTATGCACACATTGTTAATCAAGAGTGTCAAACACGATGTCAATCAAGATGTCAAGCCGTTTGTCAATCATCACAAAACACATATCCAACTGACAAAAGAAGCTAAGGTCACGTGATGCATTGTGAAATAGAGCCGTTATGAGCTGTCTTCCTTATTAAGATTAAGGCTAAAATATCTTGATTAGTTTACTATTATCTTATGTCTTTCAATCATGCATGTATTTAAAATCAATTCTATAGGTTTTATAATCCTTCAGATTTAGGAGGTGTTATTCAATCATGTATTTAAAATCAATTCTATAGGTTTTATAATCCTTTAGATTTAAAGTTTTGATTTTATTTTAAAGAATCCATAGGAGTTGATTCTAAAATCTCTACAATATAGCTTGGATTCTGTTTAAAATAATTTACTCATGAAACTCCATTGGAATTCATTTCAAATGACTTAATAAACAAAGATTTTAAAAATCATTTACCTTTTGAATAACACTAGATTTGAAAATTTATATTACAAATAAGATATCCAATAACATTGGATTTAAAAACATAATTTAGAATCATTAATTGAATAACACTGGATTGTGATTATATTTCAGTTCATTTCAAATACAACATCCAATAACACCCCCTTAAAGTTTTGATTTTATTTTAAAGAGTCCATAGGAGTTGATTCTAAAATCTCTGCAATATAGCTTGGATTCTGTTTTAAATAATTTACTCATGAAACTCTATTGGAATTCATTTCAAATGACTCAATAAACAAAAAATTTAAAAGTCATTTACCTATTGAATAACACTAGATTTTAAAACAGGATTTTAAATCTTGATTAAATAACACTAGATTTGAAAATCTATTAATGATGGATTACAAATAAGATATCCAATAACATTGGATTTAAAAACATAATTTAGAATCATTAATTGAATAACACTGGATTGTCATTATATTTCAATTCATTTCAAATACCATATCCAATAACACCCCCTTAATATTTTTGTATCCTGAATATTCTAGATAAGTAAGAGAGTCTTTCTCTTATCTCTATTCTCCCTTCTTCGAAACTCTACTCTCTCTCTCCTAAATTTTTGAATCTCTTAATCTTCAAATCTGTTAATAATTTAAATCTCTCATTCCATACAATCTCTCACACATTTGGGCGCTTAAAACTCTTTTTTTCGCTCAACTTAGTTTTGAAGATATTTCGAGTAAAACTCCTTAGTTTTGTGAATCTCCTTTAACAAAAATAAAAAAATGTAAATCTCATCCGAGTAAGGTGGGGGACATTATTTATTATCTAGTGGATAAAAGTTTTATTTCCCCATACTTCACGTGTATGAATACAATAAACATTTATCATAAGTTTCATAACCTATATATAAATCCAGCCAGCCTTAGTTAGTGGAAGACAAAGTTACGTGATTCGTTATGAAAAAGTTCAACACTTCTTTTATATATGAATGTTTTTTTTTCTTGTCAATTGTCACACACAATTCCAGATTAATAATAACTTCCACCAACACACAATGGTCACGACAAAGACTGTCAATTAGTAGTTAAACAAATGGGACCCTTAAGTTCCAAACCTTGACAGAAAGATCAAGACTGCCACTATAAACCATACAAGAATAATAACCGGAATTAGAATCAGAAACCAAGACTGCCAAACACTTAACCGGCTTGGTATGTCCTTCCAAAACCGCCAAACAAGAATAACCGTCTTTCTCCATTAATCCTCTCTTCCAAACCCTCAAGCTATTATCTGCTGATCCACTCAGAACCAAATCAGCAGACGCAACCGCTAAACAAAGAATCGCCTTCGTGTGTCCCCTTAAAGCTCCCACCACAGACATATGCAATTCCTCATCATCATCATTATCTCCGTTGCGCACTCTCTCCCACACAAGAATCGATCTATCGCAAGCTCCTGAGTAAAGAATCTTCCCGTCTTCACTAACTGCCAAAGCGTTCACTGCCGACAAATGTTTCGTAAGAGTAGCGACAAGAGAGTGTCTCTTGTCCTTCTTGTTCCACACTTTGATCTTCTTATCTGCCGAGCCCGTGTAGACAAACCGGTCTCGAGACACCACGATTGCGTTAATCGCGTCGTCGTGTGCCTTTTCTAAAGACTCTAGGCATTTGAAGTCGGACGTTCTCCATATCTTGAAACTCCGGTCCCACGAGGCAGAGTAAAGCAGAGAGCCGTCTAGGGACAAGGCCAGAGACGACACGGCGTCCACGTGATGCACCCACGTGCACTTCTTGTGCCGTCGGACTTCGACGTAGCTTTTCCGACTGAATAGACTCGTGAAACGGTCGTTCACCGTCGGAAGAGTCGCCACGCATTTGTACTTTTGATCTCTGCGGCTACTCTCGTCGATGATCTTCCACACACGGATCTTGTGGTCATGATGAGCGCTTATTAGCTTGTCCCCTAGAATCACCAACGATTTAACCCCTCCGTTTCCGGCGGCAACAATGCTACCGGTGGAATATTCCGGCGGTTCACGAGGCCATACACGTATCTCGCCGTTGGAAGAGCCGGTGAAGAGTGATTCCCCGGAGAGGGCGAGAGAAGAGACGTATGAGGAGTGACCTTTGAGCGTGGTTAAGCACTGGTGATCAACGTTGGAGCTCCGCCGCAGAAAAGACAGTGAAGGAACCAAGGGAAGACTTGGCTGAGACAACAGAGACGATGACGTGGAGGATTCTGATTGGAGATTGGTAGATTTCGTTTGATATTCTGATCTGGTTTTATTGCAAGGCAGAGGACAAGAACATGGGAGCAAACCCATTGTTCTTGAGCGAGAGATAGAGAGTTTTGTTTTTTGTTTGTTTTGTTGTTGTCGGGAATGATCGTGATTTGTGAATATGCTCTGCTTTATATAGTTTATACGATAAGTCGTATCGTATCCCGAGGTAGGGAAGATTTGGGGAGGGTTTATAAGTATAATTAGTATTTGATTTAATCATAAACATCTTTATAAAATGGGTTTTTAATTGTTAATGAAAAATTATATAGAAAGGTGAAAGATATTTAATAGAAAAGGTTCGAGGGTAGAGTAGGGTGGGGGGGACTAGTCGACCATGTGTCGTTAATGTGATAGCGTGATGATGTGTTTTGTATTAAATTTAATATATCTTGGTTCCTAACTTAACCTTTTGCAATTATTGTATTTGCGTTATAATTTGTAATCTATTTTGAGTGATCAAACCAGACGTTTCCACACAGTTATGACAAAATAAAAAAAATCCATCACGGTCAAATTTTCATCATTGTTAAATAGTTAGATGTTTAGAATGTTCCCCATCAAAAGTGTTTAACATTTAAAATTGCTATCAACTTTATCAAAACAATTTTCAGTCAATAAATTACTCAAAATAATACTAGTTTGAAACGTTAATTAAAGTAAACACATATATATAGTTTGACCTCTGAAGTTTGAACTTACAAGTCAGAATTGAACTTCCATTTCGATTGAGCTTTTTCCTCCGCTTGGATAGATAACAATTAACAAACCAAATCAAAGCAGCTTATAACAATTACAGTTTGGTTTGTTTAGATTTTCTTTTTGTTTTCCTGTTTATAGTTTGAATATGTATTTTAATTTTGATCGCTGTGGGACCTGTGGTGGGCATCATATTCATCTTCCTCTTTTCTTGTCAACTTGATCAGCATTCTTTCTGCTCTCTTTTTTGGTCATCATGGTCGCTGGTGAGAATTATGAAAAGACTCATCTCAAAATTCTCAACTGGTAACAAGAAAAAGGATTCTAAGTATAAAAATAGAAACAGTGCACGAATGAGAACCATTGTTATTGTTTACCAATGCAATTACATTTACAGGAAAAGAGAAAGTAACGCAAGTGTAAATTAATTATGGGTTCGTGATGGCTATTAGGCTATGGAATCAAAACCTCTTGGTTTTCTAGGCAAATTTAAAATTCAGTATAGAAAATCACTTAAACCTAAATTCATAAACTATAAAACACACAAAAAGTATTGCGACTCGAAATACCGTATGTTATAAATGATCAATCAAGTCAAGTTATATTATTCACCAAAGAAGAAACTGAGCTGCGAAAAATTAAACTAAGCTTGACAAATAAAACATTTTTTTTGATACAATTTTCTTAATTAATGTTTTCTTTGTCAAGCTCAGTTTGGTCGGTCGTGATTAATAAAAAAAAATCAAATTTCAAATCTCATATGATTAACTGAACATTACCGACGACGGTTACTGTTGTATGATCCGATGTATCACACAATCTAAATCTAATTATAGTAATTAAGTTTAGGGTTAAGAGAATAATTTTTTTTATTGATCAAGTCAAAACTCAAGAAAGTACAAAAAAAAATGCCGAGATGGCTTTTAGGTCAAGAATAACAAATAAAAAGCTAAAAAGTATTAAAAGTGTGAATTGCTCTCTAGCTCTCTCCAGAAATTTTTGGATGGATCTCTTGGTTGTGAAGAGCTCTCTTTATATAATGAATTGGGAGTCGGTTCATTCGATTCTCATTCCTTATTGATTTAAGAAATCTTCCTCCTTGTTGTCATATTTTCTTTTTTTCTCGGCCTCCTCCTTATCTCTTGAACTTTTCCTCTTTTCTCTAAATCGGTGGTTTGGCGGGTCTAATGGGCTAATCTTTAACGTGGGAAGGGTCATAATAGAAATGTGCTCATTCCACCCCATACAACTGTTTAATTGGCAATTCATATACTATTACACCTTATCGTAATGCATGAACATTCCTTTTGTTTTTTTGGTCATCATGGTCACTAGTGAAGTGAGAGAATCATATATATGAAAAGAGGTCAATATTTTCCACAATTTGGACATATGGACACACTAGCAATTGACATGTGGCATGACTTTTCATTTTCCTTTCAGTTAACAGCTTTAAATCTAAATTAACAACTTCTCATTTTCCTTTCAATTAACAACTTTAAACATTTCATTTTATTGTAATTAAAACCACTCTATTACTTTAAAACTATTATTCTTCAGCTTCTATCTTGAATCATTATTAAATATCTAAATTCTCTTAATATACGGAGAAACAGATCCAGTGAAGAGCAATGGCGGGGAAGCAGAGCTCATACCATGTGGTGGTGAGTAAACAAAGAAAATTAATGGCATAAAGACGTATAGTATAATGAAAAAATGTATATTTGAAAGCACTCGCTAATTATATAAGTTGGAATTAAAATGTCGGTGTTGTTTGGGTAAGATTTTATAATATAAATCACAAATTTATAGTTGTTTTCCAATATTTTTTAAAAACTATACCAGTAGAAAAAGCCGCGCATATAGTCTTAGTTAATCATGAAAATTGAAAAGAGTCTGATCTCAAATTTTTAACTGGTAGCAAATTTTTTTTTACAATGTATAAAAACTAGGTGACTCTTCCGCGCCTTTGCGCAGAGATAAATTCGTTTTTTTTTTTTTTTTTAATATCATTTATTTATTTACAAACGAATCATCCGATTAATTTTTTTTTTTTTTTTTTTGGCATTAAAATATATTTGAGTTTCAGTTTGGTTTTGTTTCTATTTATCTGTTTATAAACTCAATATACAATTTTGATTCAATACATGCAGAAACAACTGAATAAATGATCAAGTATCCCGTTATAACAACACTTTGTAGTTTACTATTTCTCTGTGCTTTACATAATAATATAAATGATATAATAAGAACAATAGATCAAATCTAAGAGATATCAAGCCAATAATGTAAACAATGTTGTTGTTGCATGTAATGAACAAAAAGAATTTCTCTTTAAAGCAAAGAGCAAATAATAGTATTATTTTTTATAGTTTAGCAATTTTATTAAGGGTATTAAAGTTATTTCAGTTTTGAGAGTGAATGATAGAGCTCCATTCTCAAAAATCACTTTGCAAATAATAGTATAGAGTATAGATTATAAACAGTCAGAGAAGATTTATAAAAATAAATACAAGAGATTAACTACTTCAATGAAATAATACGAGATTAGTTATCTACAACAAATACAAGAAAAACAATCCAACGGTCGACATCAATAGACTAGTCAAAACTGATCTAGAGCCGTCGAGTCTACAAGCAGCACCAGAATCGCCAGTGTCTCGTTGTTGAGTGGACGTCGGTGGAGTTGTAGAGCCGTTGAAGTTAGGGTTCGCACCGTACAAATACTGGACGCCTTCCACGTCATCGCTAGTCAGATCGACCTTACGCCTCCCGGTCGTGATGGTTGGATACATGATCGAATCTTGAACCGAGGAATGGCCTAACCCTAGAACATGTCCGATCTCATGAACAGCCACCGATTCCAGATGAATAGCCGATGTCTCGGAGAGTGACCTTCCGTCGCCTCCGTCGCCGGAGACGATCCAATTCTCTTCTTCGTCGAGGTGGAAATTTCCGTTCGGCGGCGAGAAAGCGTGCGCCAGCGTTCCCATTACGCCGTCGAAAGGTTCTCCGTCGCCGTGTTCGCCGGAGTAGAATCCGATGCGGATGTCGGAGGTCGAGAACGTCTCTGAGCGAGTGAACGTCAGCGGAATCACCTCCCCCCAACGAACGAACGCGCGTTCGAACACGCTCTTGACCTCGTCGGTCAACGCGTTCCGCGGTTCGAACGCGTAGGTTAAATCGCGGCGGCTCTCCGGCCATCGCGGCTGTCCCGGGAAAAACGAGTAGCGTTTGACGGCGTGAAAACGTGGGCCCCGCCCGGCGAAGGAGACCTCGTAGGTTCTTCTACCGCTATGCATAGTTGACGTGCCGTTAACTACGTCGGCGACGCCGCAACGCGGGATCACGACGTGGTTGAGAGTGAGGTCGTCGAGCTCTCCTGTGACGTTTAGCTGGAAGTTTCTCTGGTACATTTCGACGGCGTTCTTGAGGATATCGTCGAAGTCGTCGGTGAAGTTTCCGGCGTGAGTTTCGGGGATGTAGCCAAAATGTTTGAAGTATTGTTTAAGCTTGTAGAGGCCATCGACTTTCATGCCGGCATGGCAGCCGGTAAAATTCAAGAACGAGTTCCAGACGTTTCCGGTGGCGTTACGGCGGAGGTCTGGCGGAATAGCTGAAGAGTTGGGATAGAAACCCGCGGAGACTGGAGAAGGAACGAGGAAGAACAAGAAAACCCCGAAAACGCAAAATCTCATCATGATTTGTAATGTTGGGATTTAGATTAGAGAGAGGACATAAAAATAAGCTAAAACGAGTAGAGTCGTTGAAGTTGATTTGTAATCAATTTTAAAAGAAGAGAAATGTTTTTTGCGACTTTGATTTGGCGAAAGCTGAGGTCAGCTGTGCGTTAGCGTCGTTAGGCATTGTTTGCGTTTGGAGAATTTTCTTTGTTTCAAAAGGCTGAATTATTCAAATGGAAGCTTCCTCAGTCCTCGGCACGTTCAAAGGTCTCATGAGGGAAACAAAGACTAAAGAGGCTGCTAAATAAGTTGGTGTCGTTTTCTGGATCGATAAGTATTTTGATTGGTCCGTGAATTAGGCTCCGGTTTAGTCTAGGCTTTATTAAAAATTGCGATAGATCGGATGGTAGATGAAAGGGAAGAGGGCAGAATCAGATAAAAAGGTTTAAGAACTGCTTTTTTCCTTTCCTTATATTTTTGTTGTTGTTCTTGACATTCATGAGATACTTGTTATTGGTCCGAAAAGTCAATGTACAATCTTTACCTTACACGCGCAAATGACATGACTTGTTATGTTATCTTATTCTTTTTCCCTTGTGGCACGACATCTATTTCTCCATTTGTATTTTGTACATATGATATTTTTGACCGGTATCTGTAACATATGATTGGGTCTTGAGTTAAAGAATGGGCCTATTTAGTCTTGATTATTAATGGAGGTGTATGCTAAATTGGATTTCTTAAACTCAAAACCTCAGAGCTGTGGTGAGATTCAGAGTTCAGACCCAGGCTTAATTACTCTTACGTACGCCTAGATTTCTTACTCTTAAATTTAAAGAAATTTAAAGAAACGTTGCATTCGGCAGAAGTTTAGTCAAGTCTTTTGTATTGGAATAAGACTTCATATATTATTTTATATATTAAAGAATAGATAATTTATAGTTTTACTCTTTTTGTTTTTGTTTGTTATCATGGACATTTTGGTTTGCCTCCTTTGGTATGCCAGTTATTATAGCATGGACATTCTTCTTTGTGCCCATACGTTCCCGACGGTACACACAAACATTTTTTACAACATAAGTTGCAGTAAAACAAACATGGCTTTGTGTGAGATGTTGCGGAACATCGGACATCACATGCCTTCGGACATTCTTTACATAAACATTCGAACAACGTTGAATAAATGACAAGGATAAGATGTCGCCCAATGCATTTACTGATTATATATATTACAGAAAACATATTTTTGAGTAATATTACCTTGTGGAGTAAGTGAACCTTCTCCTCCCATCTGAAATTGTTTAGTTGACGGACATAAGTTTTTTGATGACACAAATAGATAGTTAAGATTTACACACACATATACCAAAAATCTATTCTTGTTTGTAGTAGTTTTTTTTTATTATTATTATTTTATAGAAATATACCTTATGGGTTGCAGGTGTTGCAGATGGACTTCCTAGTTCCTCAGCCTGTACAATATATTATTTATGAATTCGGTAACAAAACTATTTTTTAATTAATAAATAAAATGAACAACACTAGTATTTAAACTTTTACACTAGAAAATCGAGTAGCAAACAACAAACTGAATACAGCTAAGACAGCGATAAGCTTCACCATTCTTTTAGTTTTTTTGTTTCCTTTTCACTTTTGATTTATTTTTATGTATCTTTTGGTCGATGATAAATCTATTTATAACCAAAAACATTCGCGTAATATAGAAGGTAATTTAAAATATTAATGATTTTGTTGAATACACAAAATTCAAAGAATTTATTATCATTCAAACATATGTTTTCTTTCCTAAATTAATTTATGAAACAAAATATGCATATTATCATTATTATTCATTAAATGATTTCCTAACATGTATGCTGATTTGGACTTGGATAGTCATGCAGTGATAATATTATCCCAAACTGCTATGCAGCTATGCTAAATTTTAAGATCTGTATTATGGAATTTTTAGCCAATAAAATGTCTAGGAAAAAACGCAGCTATAAATATTTTGGATTTTTGATAATAATACAACTAATCCACAAATGTGCGTTAATACATGAGTATTAAGTCCCAAGAAAAAATTATAAGAAAATGAAATAAATTGTACTGTATAGTCTGTATTAACAAGAAACAAAGTTTTGGAGGAACAAGATTGTAGAAAAACCATGGCCGTTAATGTCTTCTGCTTCAGCTCCATCACCATCACGCATGAATGTGTTTCGTGGAAACCGTAATTGCTGAAAAAACTCTAATCCATCTTTTTTTTTTTTTGCCTCTGTGTTTTAGTTTTCTTTGTTTATCATTCCAATCCACTAGTTTCAATAATTTGGAACGAAGCAAGTGTATAAATCAAGCTAGCATTAAAAAGAGTGGATAATCCAAGAAGAATAAGAAAAACTGTAAATGGACTTTGTATTGGACGAAATAATAAGGTGAGAACAACACTATCAAATGAAAGAGTAGTGAGTTACATTAAAATAGAAGACGGTAATCCATTATAATTTAACTGCATAAACCACCAACAGATGAAAACCATTTTTATTTTTATTTTTAATTTATAAACGACACTTAGATCATGAAAACTAGAATAAGAACCACATCTAGTGTTGATGAATCATACCACCTAAGATAGATCCCAAATCCCCAAATCGAGTCACGATTTTGAGGATTTTTAGGAGTTTGCTACGAAGCGCCACCTCCTTGTCCAAAATATTCAAGACATCGTCTATTAGGCTGAGCAGCTTTTGTAATTTCTGAGCAAGACGAAATAATGTTTTCAAAGCAGAGAAGAAACTGCGAACGTTGGCAACAACCTTTTTAAAGATATTGCTAATTTTAGCAACTGTCGCAGCAATGAAACCACGAATCTTAGATATAACCGCAGCAAAGAAACTGCGGAGCTTAGCAATAATGCGAGCAAAGAAGCCCCGAAGATTAGCAATTGCATAGGACAATGAGTCTCGGACCTGAATAACCTTTCGAGAAAAGAAGTTATGAACCGAATCAAACCATTTAGAAACTCTCGAAAACATATTTCCCCAAAACATTTGATCTCCCACTTTGATAATATGATTGAAATTTGGTAAAAAGTTATGAGGGAAAAGAGTGATGACTGGTTCTTTATATGTATATATGGTTCTGCTGTGCATGCCATGCATCGTCATTAATGTGTATGTGACCGTCAAAATTCTTTTGAGTTTAATTATGATGATCATATTCGAGTTTGCAACTAATAATTGCCCAATAATTCATGTTTGGTGAGTTTCTGCACTCTTTCCTAGCTGTGTATACACATATGACTAAATTACGTGGCCTCTATTTCTTCAAGAAAAATAAGATACGTTTTCGTTCCATCATCGGTTTCCACATTTTTTCTATTTTCATCTCCGTCCTCGGTTTAGCGGTTTATTTTCATCACCATCTCCTCGACTCCTCCAAAGTTTGTATTTCATTTTGTGAACCAGACAAAATTCGTCAAAATTTCCATGATTATATAGATTATTAACCCTTTTCTCCAAAAAAAAAAAAAAAAAAAAAAAAAATTAGATTATCAAATCGTAGAAAATAAACAAGAAAAATTCTAAAGTAAAAGATCATTAGTTCGTTAAAACACATTCTGCATCGTTCTCTTTTATCTAGACATTCAAACATAGAATCAAACACTACAAAAACAACTATTCATCAATAGAGACATACTTATTCATTAAAATCACGATGACACATCTTCTTCTCCAATAATAGTGCCAGAAGCCAACAATATTGGAATGGGCAATTCTCATAAATGGACCAAAAACACTTTTGGTTGACAAAAATGGTAACATAATTTTTTTATTCCCAAAATAGACTAAAACTCAATATAAAAATGATTCAAATGTTTTTCCTAAAACCAAAATATATACCCTAATCCCAATATATAAACCCAAAAACCTAAACTCTAAACCAAAAGTCTAGACTCTAATTTGGGAAAAAATGAACACAAACATAAGATTTTAATTTTAGATGTCATTTATTTAGGGTAAACAAATATAATTGTAACATCCGTGAACCAGAAAGTCGTTTTGGAAGTGGTGTTGGACGATGCTAGGGGTTCGGGAGTAGTTGGCACATGCTCTTAGAGGTGTGAATTGAAGATTGGCTGTACATGTTCTTGTTTGATTGTTGTGCAGTCGGTCTAAGATTCAAGCATTGCGAAGAAAGTGTGTTAAATCCTTCTGGACGACTAGTATCGATCGACACCCGAAGGGTGTCGATCGACACCGGTTATCAGGTTCGATTCCGGTTTAAGTCGATTGCGCGTTTGATTTGTGGTTTGAGTTGGTTTGGTCGATGGGTGTCGACCGACACCAAGGAAGGGTGTCGATCGACACAGGTTATGGTGAAATCGACCGGTTCGATTTAAGTCGGCTGGTTTTTGTCTGGTTTAGGGCGTGGAAACCCTATTTCTCGAATAAAAAGCTCGTGGCCGCGTGGAGAAGTCACTTTTTCGAGAAAAGCAAGTTCCAGAGGTGATTTTGAGAGTTTGGAGGAGTTTTGTGGAGTTTCTGAGGCTTGTGGTGGTTGTTCTTCTCTTTTTCCTTCCTTCTAATCCGTTTCAAGGTGAGTGCGTGACTGTAGGCCCGTCAATCGTTAGAGATTGTGTGATTTTCGGATTTGTATTGTGTTCTTGAGTTGTTTATGCTGGATTTCGTGTTTGGATTGCATTGGGGCGTTGAAAACCCTTTGATTATGTGTTTTTGTGATTTGCTATGCGATTTTCGTTGCTGTTGGTGTCTGGGCGTCGAGCTGGTGTCGACTGACACTCGATGAGTGTCGATCGACACTCAGGAGGCTGGCGTCGATCGACACCATAGAGGTGTCGGTCGACACCGACCTGGGTGTCAGGAAACGTGGGTGTTTCCTGACAGGGAAGGTTTATGTTGTTGATATTTGTTGAGCGTTGTTATTGTTGTTGATTATGGTGATGTATTGTCTAGTGTTTGACGTAATTGGCCTGTAGACGGAATGACCGACTCAATGAGTATTTATGATAATACTCACGCATCTCTTTCGTAATGTGATGCAGGTAACATGAATGTGTGACCGCGGGATCGAGGCTGGAGAGGGGGATGATAGGGTTATTGGTTTATTGGTTCATTGGTTATTGTTTTATTATTCGAATTGGTAGCTAACCTGGTGTTTAGGTTGCTAGAGTTTATTTATTATTCTGGAATTGTTTATTGGATTATTGGTTATTAATATTGAGATATTGTCGTTGAATTGAATGGATAATTTAATTATTTATTTGAAGACTTCCGCTGAGTATTGACTTAAAAAAAAAAAAAAAAAGCTTAGTTGTTTCATTTTTCACCAAATTATTTTGCCCAGTTTTGGAATAAAAAACTTATGTGGCCATTTTTGTCCAACCAAAGTACTCCTATTAGAATTTTTCTAAGGAATTTTCAACAGTTTGTTTCAAAAAAAGAATTAGCAACAGTTCCTATGGTTCACTCCTTCATACATATATAGCCGCCTGTTCGAATACTGGTCTTTGTCTGGAAACTTTCATTGCCTCTTCGTGTTATAATTTTCTTCGTTTTAGTTTCAGTCAATTGGAAGCAAGTGTGTGTATAATTCAAGTTAGCAGTAGAAAAAATGGAGAATCCAAGAAGAACAAGAAGCAAGTGTGTGTATAAGTCAATTGATTTGGACGAAATAAGAACGGTGACAACAACACTATTGAAAGAAAAGAGTACTGGATTACATTAAAACAGAAAACGATATTCCATAATATTTTTATAACAATAACTGCTGATTCATATAGAATTTATTTTTAACATAACAAAATGCGTAAGAACAATAGCTGCTTCATATCTAGTGTTGATGAGATGAACCATACCACCGCCAAAGATTCCCAAATCGATTTGAAGATTTTGAAAACTTGTAGCAATTTTCTATGAAGCGCCGTCGGTTCTACCACCAGCACCGGAATCGCCAGTGACTACGGTGGTGGACGAGTTGTAGAGCCGATGAAGTTAGGGTTCGCACCGTACAGAGACTGGACTCCTTCCACGTCATCTGTCGTCAAAACAACCTTACGCGTCCCGGACGGCATTTTTGGATTCATAACCGCCCCTACAGCCGAGGAATGGTCTAACCCTAAAAGATGTCCGATCTCATGAACAGCCACCGATTCGAGATCAAAGGCCCCCGTGTTGAAGCGGCCGTTGCCTCCGTTGCCTGAGATGAGCCAGTTCTCGTCTCCGTCGAAGTGGCAACGTCCGTTCGTCGGCCGGAAAGCGTGCGCCAGTACTCCCCCTGGACCGTCGAATGGTGATCCGTCGCCATGATCGCCGGATCCGGAGTAGAATCCGATGCGGATGTCGGAGGCCGAGAACGTATCCACGCGCCTGAACGTCAACGGAATCACCTCCGCCCAACGAACGAACGCGCGTGAGAACACGCTCTTGATATTGTCGGGCAACGCGCTTCGCGGGTCGAACGCGTAGGTTAAATCACGGCGGCTCCACCGTGGCATTCCCTCATAAAACGTATAGTGTTTGACGGCGTGAAAACGTGGGCCCCGCCCGGCGAAGGAGACCTCGTTGGTTCTTCTACTGCTATGCATATTTGACTTGCCGTTAACCACGTCGGCGACGCCGCAACGCGGGACCACGACTTGTTTGAGAGTGGGCTCGTCGAGTTCTCCGGTGACTTTTAGCTGGAAGTGTCTCTGGTACATTTCGACGGCCTTCTTGAGGATATCGTCGAAGTCGTCGGTGAAGTTTCCGGAGAAAGTTTCGGGGATGTAGCCAAAATGTTGGAAGTATTGTTTAAGCTTGTAGAGTAGAGGCCATCGACTTTCATGCCGGCATGGCAGCCGGTGAAATTCAAGAACGAGTCCCAGATGTTTCCGTGGCGGTGGTCTGGCGGAATAGCGGAGGAGTTGGGATAGAAACCAGCGGAGACTGGAGAAGGAACGAGGAAGAACAAGAAAACCCCGAAAACGCAAAACCTCATGCTCATCATCATGGGAATGTTGGGATGGACGGATTGAGGTTAGCGAGAGGACATAAATAAGCTAACACGACTAGTGTCATTGTAATAATTTTTTTAAAAAGAGTGATTTTTTTTTGTTTTTTTTAGGCGACTTGGATTCGGAGAAGGCTGAGGTCAAGTCTGCGTTAGCGTCGTTGCCCATTATTTACGTGTGGAGAATTTTCTTTGTTACAAAAGCTGATTTGTAATAATTTTAAAACGAAGAGAATGAGCTTTTGGTTTTTCTTATGTGACTTTAATTTGGAGAAAGCTGGAGGTCAGGTCTGCGTTAATTAAGAGCATGATGATTAATGGGAGAACCCCTCATGGGGTCGTTACCCATTGTTTACGTTTGGAGAATTTTCTTTGTCACAAAAGCTGATTCGTAATAAATTTTAAACGAAGAGAATGAGTTTTTGGTTTTTGTTTATGTCACTTTGATTTGGAGAAAGCTGGAGGTCAGGTCTGTATTACACATTGTTTACGTTTGGAGAATTTTCTTTGTTACAAAAGCTGATTTGTAATCATTTTAAAACGAAGAGAATGAGTTTTTTGGTTTTTTCAGGTGACTTTGATTTGGAGAAAGCTAAGGTCAGCTCTGCGTTAGCGTCGTTACACATTGTTTAAGTTTGGAGAATTTTCTTTGTTACAGAAGCTGATTTGAGTGAGAAATGATTTGCAGAACCTTTGGCTGACCTTCCAAGGACAATGGACATATAGAAGAAAAATTAAGGAGGTAGTTGGTGGTGCCAGAGGAGAGCAGTGGAAGGGAGTATGAAGGATAGGGTTAAAGTCCATCAGGATTTTGATGGTCAACAGCAAATTTTAAGCCAGAGAAATAAATTGCTTACATATAACATACATGATGTTTGTTTATTTAGAACTCATGTATTTTAAAGATACAAGTCTACTTCTTTTTACTGGGTTTAATGATACGTGAAGTCTTCTTATCAAATATACAACACTTAGCTCATGCTAATTCTCTACAACACTGATTTTTTATTTTTATTTTTTTGGCTAAAGAACAACAAAATATATTAATATTTTGGTATATGCTAAATCGTTTGATATCTATAAACTTGTTGACTTGAGTTGAATGATATACCGAATTCAATTAAAAGAAAAATCATTTCAAAAATCATTTTAGAAATTGGTGAACAACAATGATTTCTTACAAGTATTTCATTTTTTTAGCTTAATTTTTTGTTTTTAACATTTCAAATAATTTTCAAGTTGAATGACAATGCATTTTCCTTGACTTATTAGAATCGTCTAGATCTATCAATTTATAGTCCCTTTGTTCTCTAATAAGTGGTGTTTTATGAATTTTTTTTCTGTTTACAAATAAGTGGTATTTACACATCTCAATGCAAAAATTAATTGTATTTTTTTTTTTTTTTTGACTATTTGAATTATGCATATTGAAATTTTACTCGTTGGGTTGTTTTGAGATTGATGGGAAAACATTTTTTGTTTTGAAAAATAAAAATAAAAAAGTAAATGATTTCTTAATCTGTTATTCAACAACAGAAAGAGTATAAAAAAAAATATTAGTAAAATAAACAAAAATAACAAAATAATTATTAAAATAATCTGCGCATAGCGGGATAACCTCTTGTTGTTGGAAGGTTAAATTGATTACTTAACAAAAAGAAATTTGTACAAATAAAGAAAAGAAACAACCGATGAATGAAAAGACCGAGCTAAAGCATTAGAAACACAGTATGAGAGTAGAGAGATGAAATCATGAAACAAAACAGAGCACAGAGATCGGCGCGCTATTTTTTTCGTCTCACACCCTCCTCATCCGGTCGCTATGTTACTGCCTTAGTACAAGCTACTAGTATTCCCACCCGTGCGTACGCACGGGTCAATTATAATTGTCATACGCACGGGTCAATTATAATTGTCATAATTCATTTTTTCTAAAAAATTATAATAATATTATGTTTATGATTTAATAAAATTTATAACAATTAAAAAAATTACGGTCGTGAAGCAATGTTACAAAAACTCTATTATACATATTACTTATAGTAAATGCCTAGATAAAGTCCAAATCAAACAACTCACTTCTTCCTTATGAATATAGATTGAAACATCGGATTTCAAACGATGGCCGCCTAAAGTGTCTTCTCCTTCAGCTTGAAATCATCCACTTTCAGCTCCTTTCAATGTCTGTTTATCTAATTAATCATCATTCCTAATTTCTTTGTTCTAATTCCAAATCGTATCTTATATTCAACAACCGCTAATTTCATAAACTGCCCCCTCCTTATCAATAAATCAGAAGATTAATAAAGTTATAAACATCCATCGATTTTAGTTTATGAAATTGTTACCTTGAATTAGAGGTTTAGCAATCGGCGATGATTACCTTGAATTAGAGGTTTAGCCTGTTATGATTATGGTTATGGTTACTGATTATATGTGATTTAGTAAATAAGGCATATTCGTTCTGCAAAATTCACCAAGTTGTACTAAAATTTTGGTTTTTAGTTTTTTCTCCAAATTTTAACTATGCAAAAGTGTTTTCAAACGATTTGCTTGCAACAATTTCAACTATTTTGTTAGATTTTGAATTGTATTCTCCATTCTTTATGTTAGCAGCAGCTGGAGGGAGCAAAACTTGGTGGTGCTGTTATGACATTCATGGCGTAAATTAAAGATTCACTTTGGTACTTAAGGTACTACATCGTCTTCTCTCATATTGCTTTACGTCTCTGTGTGAAGGATAAAATTTAGTTTCCACTGAAGTTAATAGGATTCTATTCTTTTATGTTCAAATATACATACATGATTGTTTCGTGAACACAATATTATACAGCCAGTTTAGTCTTATAAATCCCTCTTCTGCTGTCATACTTTATGTTTACACTTCATCTCTTATTACGTTCATCATCGTCTCAATGTTTCTACTAAGTTTGTGATTCAAATTGATCTACAATATAACTCATTGCCTTCTCTGTAATGATTTTTAATTTTGTTTTAATTATATCGAAATTTCAAGCTTTTTTTTCCTTCACTAATTGTTTCCTGAATATGATAGTGTATAGGAAATTTAGTCTTATACTGTTTTACAATTTCCTGTTAAAGCTTAATGTTTTCATTTCCTAAACTATTAGGTTCATCATCATAGCACTTTTCAATTAGTTTGTTTTTAGTTATTGGTTGTCCATATAACCGTATTTGTTCTCTGTAAGGAGTTTATATTGTTTTCACAAGAGAACAAACTCGTTTCTTTTAATGTCTATTTCTTTTTTCTTATCTTTTTTTTCATATGTTCAGTGATTTACGTAAATTACATTGATTAATTTTGTTGCTGGTCAATGGTACTAATAGATTCTTACCATTACTTTTGTATGTTTTACGATACTAAGCATTGTCTTGAAAATAAAGATGCATATAATAGCTGTTTTTAAGATAATAAATTATTCCTTGTGCATAAATTCAAATGAAGACACAAATGTAAATAAATAAAAACATTCTAACGCTTGAGATCATCTTTGCTTGAAATAGTATCAGCTTGAGATTGCCTGTCACAGGAACATTATATAACTTATTGTATAACGTAGTTCGAATGTTTAATTCATAGAAAGTATTTATTTATTATAAATATAGCTAGTGAGTGAATAAAATAAGTGTATTTTACATGAACACTTAATTTGCTTCCTTTTCCCTTTGTTTCTTTGTTTTCCAGGTTTTAGATTCACAATACTCGGTTGGAAAAAAAAAAGGCAGAAATATCCAGGACATTGCCGAGAGAAGAAGTTTAGGCGGGTCCACTTCTCACATAAGATTTAGGGACAATTTTGATTTTATATATATATATATAATTTTTTTATATTAAAATACCAAATATTCATAAAATTAAAACTAAATATTTTATTATAATATATTTGTATGAGAATAATGAGAACATTTTCAAAAAGTCGATAGAGAGTAAAGAAAAATGTTCAAAATAAAAGACTATGGAAACCGAAAGAAACAAATGTTAATTTTAATACAATATAACTATGGCTCAGAAAATGCCCAAACATTTTAAAAATCAGAGAAACAATCATTAGCGATTGTCGATTGTCAAAAGAAAACAATTCTCATATCCCAGTTTCATTATTCTGCCACGTTATTTTTTTCATTTTCTTCTCCATGATAAAAGATGGAAGTGTGTATAAATGATTCGAGTCCAGAGAACCAGCGTTGCACAGTGAACTTATGAGACAAGAAATAGAGCTAAGACAATGATATGGTTTGGTTGTGATATAGTAACAATAACAAATGTAAACAACGATTAAAATTCAATAGAGACAAAGCACTAGACCGAGGTAATTCGCAGGAGCTCATGAAAGGTAACCAAACGACTATTCAGGAAAATGAATGCAAACAGGTTTCGAACTCAAACATGAAAGTACGTTAATCCACTGTCGCGGTATTAACGACTTTGCTAAGCAACCTAGATGTCTAAACTATCGTTTGAATCTAGCAGTTGGAAGCAAGCGGTAAAATCAGGTTCGATATGTTCACGATCCGCCTTAGCATCAACTCTCGCAGGCTAAGGACGGATCGCTCACCAATGATCTATCTAGCACCCTATGACACTTTTGATGAATAGGAAGCCTAGGATCTAAAACTGAGCGATCAAATCAATCTTAGCATTAAGATTATCAAAGGCGAAAACAAAGAGACTCTTTTCATCAAGGATCCCAAGATACGACGACCTTAGCTGATGGTCGAAGTTGCCACAATCCGAAGATTTGGATTCTCGTTGAGGTATGTATCCGAAGACGCACTCTAAATGATCCTTGATTTAAAGACAAGTATCCTATCTGCATTCAGTTATCTAAGTCATGAAACTCCTTTGAAAAACCTAGATCTAGCAAGGCGACTACTCACACATGTTCGAGCAAACAGCAACAATAGCAGAAACAGTTTTCATTGAATAATAGAAATAGCAAACAAAGAGGTTTAGAAATCTTCTCCAATACTGTCACTATGAATTCGAGATCTTCTCCTCAAACAACAATGAAAAAGCGGCTCTCTCCGAAAGCTCTCCGAACCAAGTGTAAAAGAAAACAAACAAAAAACGTCCTTTCACAAAACGGAAAATAGGTCTAAGTAGTGAAAGCCGAAGTGATCGACTGGGCCATCGGGTAGAGTACTCGAGTGGGCCTTCGGACGATCAGGCCCATCGAGTGGTGTGAGATGGTGGGCCGTCGGGTGAGTCCGGCGAGTGGCCCATCGAGTCACTCCGTCGGGTGAAGACGTCGGGTGGATCCGTCGGGTGACGACGTCGGGTGAGGAGGTCGGGTCAAGCCGTCGAGTGGACTCCGGCGAGTGCCTCCGGCTAGTGGTGGCCGGCGGCCTGGCCCGTCGAGTGGCCCGGCGAGTGGGTGCTGGCGAGTACCTCCGGCGAGTGGGTGCCGGCGGTCTGGCCCGTCGAGTGGCCCGGCGAGTGGTTGCCGGCGGGTGCCTCCGGCGAGTGGTGGCCGGCGGCCTGGCCCGTCGAGTGGCCCGGCGAGTGGGTGCCGGCGGGTGACTCCGGCGAGTGGGTGCCGGCGGGTGCCTCCGGCGAGTGGTGGCCGGCGGGTGCCTCCGGCGAGTGGTCTTTCTGGCTATTTCGACCACTTTTTGCTCGTTTTCACCTACTTGCTCCTCCTCGTACGGAAACTCTCCATTGAACGTCTTTATACCTGAAAAGACTCAATAACAACTAGAAAGACTCGATAAAACTCGACAAAACAAATGTTAGAATGCGCCAAAACGCAAGACATCAATTCCCCCGGACTTAGACTTTTGCTTGCCCTCAAGCAAACATAGGGTCTAAGACACAGAGAAGAAGTTTGAAAACGCGGGGACTCTCAAATCATCAGCAACCATACCCCGAAGGAAAATCATTAGACCGCAAGAAACAACGCTTGATCAGCGCATAATCACTGTCGTACCCTCAAAGTCTCGCAATCCTGATCCCTTCGTGAACCCCCCACCTGCAGAAACTCAAGCTACACTTCGGTCAACTATCTACATTCATTAAAGGTTGGCGTGAACTCCTTATCCTGGGCACTATCTAGGCGGAACGAATTTTGATAAGCTAGGTCATTTCAGGTGAAAGTGTTTAAGTGTTTAGAGAGTGGTGTTGAGGGGGGTTACCGTTATTTCTGGAAAGTGATGCAGGATGTCGAACAAAATGGCAAGAGAGATTGGACTTGTTGATGTCCACAACCTCTAATCACTCTCCTCGTTCTTCGACTAACAAACTCCAAACTTGACTTCTTCTTCCTCGGGGCTTGTCTCGTGCTAAGGGACGTATGTATTTGAATTTTCGAGACCTTTTCCTTCATCCTTCGAATTGAAAATATTTTTTTTTTTTTTTTTTTTTTTTTTTTTTTTTTTTTTTTTTTTGAAGGATGAAGGGGCTCTATACGTATAAACGTCCCTTTTTTCACACAGGGGATGAGACAATAGAAGACATACCCCAAACAACTGGACCGCTTGAAACTTCTTGATTGTCCGCTCTGAGCGAGTGCTTTTGATTCGATAGCGGTTGCTCGGTCCATCTTTCTCCTTTACTCACGATCGATTCTTCAGCAAGAGTGAGTTAGACGTTGCGTCAGTCCAGTTCTCTCCGACCCTTTTGCACACATCGGCATATAAGAGAGAGATAAGGAAAAAAAGAAAATGGGTCGAGAAGTGGTTAGGCTATTCAGGATCAGCAAGAGTGGTAAAGTTGGAAAAGAAGTCCTGAATATGTATGGTGTAACTCGCTCTACTATCTAGTGCCCAAAAGAAGAAGTATTTAAAGTCCAGTTTAGTCCAGATAAAATAGAGTTAACCGAATGCTTCACCAAAAGTTCCTGCAAAATGAAAAGTTCCTGGGGGAAGTCCGACCAAAAAGGGCATTTCAGCTTTTTGCACCTAACAAACCCTGAAAAATTGGTCACTAGATCGAAAATATTCAAGAGCATAAATGGTTGAAGATCATCATATGATTCGGTCATAATTCCCAACTAGTTTTTTTTTTTGACTCAATAAAACACAGACTTAAAGAAAACATCAAAAGGACTCAAGATCAAACATAAAACAAAAGAAAGAAAAATGACATTAGTACACAATGACCCTCCCCCGGACTTACTTCACACCGTCCCCGGTGTGAAAATAAATCAAAGGGAGAGTTATAGACTCAAAAATGAAAAGAAAAGATAGAAATGACATGTTACAGTGGTGGTGGTGATGAGAGTTGATGTGGTGCTCAGCGGTGGCCACGAATGATGGCGTCTATCTCCGCATCCATACTCTCTCTCGAGTGTACTGTGGGATGGAGGAGGAGCCTGCTCCGGCGGTGGTCTGGTGCATGTACTGGTCGGCCGGAACGCTTGGATACGGCGTCGAGTGATCCGCTGGCCTCGCTGCTCTGGAAGTAGTAGCACATCGTCGCAGATAGGCATGGTCCTCTCGATTGCGTTTCTTCCCTAGTCGTGGCTCGTATGAAGAATGACGCGGTCCGTCTGGAGGTGGCTGGCGAGGAGGAGGCTCGAGATCCTCTGTAATGTCGTGCTCGGGTTCTTCTTCGGAGACTTCTAGCGGCGGAGGTGCTTGGACGGGTGCTGTGCTTCTCCGGACCGCCGCTGAAGATGTGCAGCTCATCATGTTAGTTAACGCCTTTACTTGATCGCTTAGCTTCTTTACTTTCCTCCGTAGTTTGCTGGCGAGCGTGTTTGATGCTTTATCCTGGCATTTCTGCCAGCGTTGGAGTGAGTTGATGTGCTCGTGCGCGGCTCGGAGTGCAGCGCTCTGAGTCTTTGGCACAATGGTCTCCTCGAAGTGGAAATGGTCAAAGTCAAACAACCTGTCGCCTTCTTCCTCCGGCGACTGGAATCCGCGGTTCTGGTACGCTAACGGAGTCAAGGGGTCTGAAGCGGTTGGATGTGCACGCACGGTCGAGTGGATGACAAGTGATGATGGTGGCGGGTTGAAGTCGACATTGGCCCCACCTCTGAGTGAAGTGTAGGTCGGGTTAGGGAGCCGAATAAGGGCACTTCCGAGTAGTCGATGGGTGAATTGGTATATCTGGTCGTTCTCTTCACCGGCTGCCGTTCTCTTAAAAAATTGGCAGTTCTGCAGGTACTGTATGTCTAGCTCTTCTGGCATGGCGACGACCTCATTCATATCAGGTATAAACCCGACGGCGGCCAAGATAGGCGTCACAAGTCCTCCCATGCGTAGCTCGCACTTGGTTCTATTACTTTCATTCTTCAACGCCCAGCTTTGGTAGGAGATAAGTTGGTCGATCAGCGCTCGTGTGATCCCTCCATTCGTTCTACTTCCTTGCAACCTCGTTCCATTGTTCAGACGAGGTTGAATTCCGGTAAGTGCCACATCTATCATGGTCATCTTGGTTAGATGGACGTTTCCAGTCATTTGCCTCGGGTTGAGTACGTTTGCCAATGCTTTGTGGACATAGCGGATCGATGGGCTTCTAATTTGAGCAGATTTGCATCCCGAAGTGAACACTCCCGCAGCTATAGTCTCCCATAAAGCGTCAATCTCGTCTCTGTCTACGTCGAGGCCGTCCTGGTTGCTGGGAGGAAGGAAATGAACTCTGTCAATCTCCTGGAAAGAGAGCATGCGTCTCGCGCCTCCTGTCCAGAACGTAATATAGCCATCACTCCCGTCTTTCGTAAGCTGGTCAGGACTCATGCCTTCGGTACATGAAAACCGCGATCCCCAGGCGGTGTAGCATGGCGTCTACATCCTCAGTGATGCCAAGCTTATCCATTGTAGCACGATCTGGGTATCTCGTTCCCCCCAGTTGCATGTCAAGGAGAATTCTAAGGCGCTTGACCTCCAGTTCTGTTAGGCCGTCGACAGCTGGCTCGGTTCCCATCACTCTTGGAGACTCAACGTCTTCCATCTCGTCATCCAACTCGAAGTCACTGTCTGACTCAGAACGCTGTTTTCCTCTCGATATATCAGGTCTCCTTCTTGATGATCCCTCGCCTTGACTACTGAAACAACCAACCCCCTTTTTTTTTTTTTTATAATTAAATAAACCAATTCAACAACTAATATCCAGCGGAAGCAAAGAAATTAAACAAATAATTCTAACGACTTAAATGAATTCAATAAAACAATTAACCGTAAATCCTATCATCCTCTTCCCCGGGCTCGATTCCGCGATCACACTTTTTCTTTACCTGCATCACATGGTTAAAAGAGATGCGTGAGTATTTCATAAATACCCAGTGAGACGATCATCCCGTCTACAGGCCAATTACGCGATTCTAGACAATTAAAGCCTTTTAAGTAATTTCCACAAATTATTAAGCATTTTCCATAAATAAACATCTCCAAATAATTATTAAATAATTTCCAAAAATTAAATAATAATATTAATTAAATATTAATCCGAAAATAATTAATTAAACCATTTAAATTAACCAATTAATTTAATTAAATCATTTGACCGAAAATAACCAATTAAAATTGATTTATACCATATTAAACCAATTTTCCCAGTTTAATTCAATTTTACACCAAACCAGACCAAACCAGATGGTGGTGTCGACCGACACCAAACTTGGTGTCGATCGACACCCTCTTCTGGGGTCAACAGCGAGTTTGCAGATCAACATCATAACACCGAAACATAACCCAATCAACACAGAACACGATTCAACACACTTATCAACACGAAAATCAACACATAACTCAAGAACATCAACAAAACTCATCCATCTATCAAATTCGAAATCTAGATCTAGCAACCACGAGCCCACAGTCACGCACTCACCTTGAATTTGGATTGAAAGGGAGAAAGAGATGAAGAGCAAGGAAGAATCAACACCCAAAAGCTCCAAAAACTCCACAAAACTCACCAAAAGCCCTCAACTTCTCCAAAATCGCCTCTTCCTCTTCTCCAAGTCGCAAAACGACAAAAACCATGCGGCCACGACTTTTTATCGCGAAAACTAGGGCTACATCGCCCAAACCGGAACAAACCAACTCAAATCAAACCGAAAATCGCAATTTCGGGCCGGTGTCGACCGACACCAGCCCTGGTGTCGATCGACACCACGACCAAAAACCCAAAAATTACGATTGTGGATGTTACAACTCTCCCCCACTAAACTGGATTCCTCCTCGAATCCAAACACACACGTGTCTCCCAAAGACCAAAAACCCGACCTCGCAAGGTCAAACACTGAAATCCTCAACCGATCCCTCGAGACTCTCATTCAATCCTAAGTTATACGCACCATTCAAGACATTTTTCTCTTAACTTATTATCCAAACACTTATTTCGGGCCCACGCCTCCAAAATAAGTCAAAATCACATCACTTGTGTTGGGGCCCAAGCCTCCCAAAGCAAGTACGCAACTACCCAAACTGGGGCCCAAGCCTCCCAGATGGGTCGGCAATGACTATACTGGGGCCCACGCCTCCCAGATAAGCCACTCACAATGACGCCCACGCATAATGTAAGTCACTTAAACTGACGCCCACGCATCAGATAAGTCTGCCAGAGAACCATATCTCTAAAAGTGTAATGAGTTATACAGGACCGCAGCCCTTAGAGAAAAATTCTTAAATGTCTATAATTAAGATTGAATTGTCTCACGGCCCAAATGGCCAACAATATGGGTGTAACATCCGAACTCGAAATAAACACACAGGAAAATGAGGAAAAACTCCATCTCATAAATCTCCATAAATGTAAATCGTTACAACGAAAACGAAATACAACAACACCAAAGCTCAAAAGCCAACAAAACTAAAGCCACAAAGACGAAAGAAGCTCACTCTTCGACCTGCTTGTCGAACCACTTCCTGAACTTCAACTTCATCTTTGCCTCAGGCTCCCAAGTCTCCTCCTCTGCGCCACCGCAAGACCACAAAACTCTCAACATCGGTATCCTCTTGTTCCGCAGAACCTTGTCCCTCCTCCCAAGGATCCTCACAGGTACTGCCGGAACTGACAAATCTGGCTGAAGATCCTCTGGAATCTTAGCCACCAACTCCTCTGAAGGGTGAAGACACTTCCTCAGCATCGACACGTGGAAAACCTTGTGAAAGGCTCTCATAATCTCAGGCAACTCCAGCCTGTACGCCAATGGTCCAACTCGCTCGACTACTGGAAATGGACCCATAAACCGCGGACTCAGCTTGTTCTCTGCTATGGATCTGTTAGGACCCCTCAACATAGCCATCTTGAGATAAACTCTATCTCCAACCTGAAACTCAAGCTCTCGTCTGCGTCTATCTGCGTAACTCTTCTGTCTATCCTGAGCTTCCTTCATGTTCAGTTGCACAACACGAACCTTCTCTGTCGTCTCCTGAACATAAGTAGCTCCATAAATGCTGCGCTCCCCCACTTGGGTCCAGCATAAGGGTGTCCTACATGGCCTCCCATATAAAGCCTCGAAAGGAGCCATGCCAATACTCGCTTGGAAGCTGTTGTTGTAAGCAAACTCAACCAAGCTCAAATGATCTGCCCAATGGCCACCCCAATCTAGTACACACATCCGTAGCAGATCCTCCAAAGTCTGGATAGTCCTCTCTGACTGCCCATCTGTCTGCGGATGATATGCTGTACTCATATGCACACTAGTGCCCATCTCTCTCTGGAATGCCCTCCAAAACTCTGAGGCAAACCTCGGATCTCTATCCGACACTATACTGGCTGGCACTCCATGTAGCCTCACAATCTCGCGCACAAACTTCTTAGCCAAAACAGCAGCTCCATCTGTCTTCTTAATGGCCAGAAAATGTGTTGACTTGGTCAACCGATCAACGATGACCCAAATCGCATCATGAGTCCTCGAAATAGGTAGTCCAACCACGAAATCCATCGTGATCCTATCCCACTTCCACTCTGGAATGGGTAGGCTCTGCAAAAGACCACCCGGAACCTGATGCTCAGCCTTCACCAAGGAACAAGTGTTGCACCTAGCAACCCAATCTGCCACATCTCTCTTCATCCCGACCCAATGATAGTACCTCTTGAGATCATGGTACATCTTGGTCGCCCCTGGATGAATCGAAAACTTGCTCGAATGAGCCTCTCTCAAAATCTGATGTCGCAGCTCCTCAACCTTGGGTACACAAACCCGACCACGAACCAAGATAGTCCCGTTCTCAGAAATCTGATACTCGGAACTCGGCACATGTGACGCATCAATCAAACTCTGATCACTCTGCTGTGCCACTCTGATCCTGCTCAACAAATCTGCCTGATCAACTGCCTCTAAACCCAAAGGCTCCTGCGAAATAGCACAAAGACGCAAGGTACTAATCTCGCCCACTAAAGACTCCACATCCTGCTCTAGAGCCGAATCACACCTCCGTCGACTCAAAGCATCTGCCACTAGGTTAGCCTTGCCTGGATGATAGACAATATCCAAATCGAAATCTGCAAGAAACTCAACCCAACGTGACTGTCTCGCATTCAGCAACGGCTGAGTGAAGATGTGCTGTAAACTCCTGTGATCTGTGAAGATCTTCACAGACTCACCCAAAAGATAAGATCTCCAAATCTTGAGTGCAAAGACCACCGCTCCCAACTCAAGATCATGCGTAGGACGGTTCCGCTCACTACCCTGCAACTGCCTCGAAGCATAGGCAATCACTCTGCCCTCCTGCATCAGCACACAACCCAGACCAATCCCTGAAGCATCAGTGTACACTGCATAAGGCTTCCCTGGCTCGGGTAACGCCAACACAGGTGTACTCGTCAAAAACTCCTTGAGCTTAGCAAAGCTCTCCTCGCACTCCGGCGACCATACAAAAGGAACATCCTTCCCAGTCAACTTCGTCATCGGCTGAGACATAGTAGCAAAGCCCTTGACGAATCTCCTGTAATAACCCGCTAGACCAAGAAAGCTCCTAATCTCGGTAGCACTACGTGGTCTAGGCCAATCCCGGATAGCCTCGATCTTCGCCGGATCTACAGAAACTCCCTCTGCAGAAACAATATGCCCGAGAAAACCCATCTCTCGCTGCCAGAAACTGCACTTGCTCAACTTAGCATACAGCTTCTGCTCCCGAAGCTTCTCAAGGACCAACCTCAAATGAGTCTCGTGCTCCTCCGCACTCCTCGAATAGACCAAAATGTCATCGATGAAGATGATAACGAACACATCCAAATACTCCCTGAATACGTCGTTCATCAATCTCATAAATGCTGCTGGCGCATTAGTCAACCCAAAAGGCATGACCACAAACTCGAAGTGCCCATACCTCGTCCGGAAGGCCGTCTTCCGAACATCTGCATCGTCTATCGGAATCTGATGATATCCCGATGCCAAATCAATCTTGGAGAACCAGGTAGCACCCCTCAGCTGATCCAATAACTCATCAATCCTCGGGAGAGGGTACCTGTTCTTCACAGTGACTCGGTTAAGTCCCCGGTAATCGATACACAGCCGGAAACTCCCATCCTTCTTCTTCACAAACAACACCGGTGCTCCCCACGGTGAAACACTCGGTCGAATGAACCCTTTGCTCAAAAGGTCCTCTAGCTGTTTCTTCAGCTCTGCCAACTCAGCTGGAGCCATCCTGTAAGGTGTCTTGGATATCGGCGCTGTCCCCGGCTCTAACTCAATCGTGAAAGGGTCTGACCGAGATGGTGGCAACCCCGTCAACGGCTGAAATACATCCTGGAACTCTCGAACCACCTGAATATCCCCAATAACCACCTCACCACTGGACTCCATCATAGTGATCGTCGCCAGATAGGCCTCGCAGCCCCGCTCGATCAACTGCTCTGCCTGAATCGCGGAAATCACTATACTGCCGGAAGTCGGTCTCACTCCCTGAAACACTAACCTCCCGCCATCACGCTCAAAGACCACCCTGCCTCTGAAGCAATCCAGATGGACTCGGTAATAAGATAACCAATCCATCCCCAAAATGACATCATACAGCTCCACCGGACTGATGACTAAGTCTGCTGGCATAGACTGCCCCACAATCTGCACGTCTACTGCCCGAGCACAGCCTGAAGTAATAAGGAAACCTCCACCGGCCACCATAACCATACTCGCGCGCTCACAAGCGCTACTCTGTATGCCTCTCTTCGCGGCACACCCCGGAGTAATGAAGCTGTTAGAAGCTCCAGAGTCGAACAAAACATGTGACTCAACGCCACCCACTAACAAGGTCCCTACACATTTAACACTATGAGAACCCTGCTAATCCTATCACAGGCAACTATCGCAAACAAACAACAACAATGAATAAAACTTTAAGTAATTACGAAGTCTGAGTCGATAAGTGTACCTATGATCGAACCGGCCTGACTCGTCTGGCCCGTCTCCACCGTAGAGTAAACACGCGGTGCAGCTCCACTCTGCATCACTGTCTGCGCACCCGCAATCTGCCTCACTGGTCGAGCCGCCACTGGCTGAAAAGCTGCAACCGTCAGACTCTGCAACTTGGGACACATCGGCCTGATATGCCCCGGCTCTCCACACTGGAAACACACTCTATCCCGAGGCACCTCCCGAGGCACCTCCCTCTTGGGACAACTAGCAAGACGGTGCTCCATGCTCCCACACCCAAAACACGAACCACGCGGGAAACGGCTAACTACTGAAGCCTCCTCCCGACTCCTCTTCTGGCCCTGCGCAGGCTTGCCGCCCCTGCCAAACCCAGGACCGTAGCTCGAACCTCGGCGCTGCTGCGGCTGCTGCTGCTGACTCCGCGGCTGGATAGCAGGAGCAACTGCAGCTGGCACAACTGCAGACGGCACAACTGCGGAGCCCGCCTGCTCACGCTGATCCTCCTCAATCGAAGACGCCAACTCCACTAAGTCCGCCCTCGTGACGTACTCCCGACCCCGACACTGCTGCCGAATACTCGGACGAAGCCCCTGAAGGAACCTCTGAAGCACATCGCGCTCACCACCTGCGCCAAGACCGGCATGCACCACCAGTCTGCCAAACTCCGCGGCGTAATCGCGCACAGAACGGTCACCCTGAGTCAAAGACGTAAACCGCAACCGAAACCGATCCCGAGCCTCCTGCGGGAAGTACTGGCCGTCAAACTCCGTCACGAAGTCGCCCCAAGTCCAGAATGCTCTCCTCCCCGCAATAGCCCGCCACCACAAATGCGCGTCGCCACTCAGATAGTGGACCGCTATCTCCACCTGGTACTCCACCGGACACCGAATCGACTGGAAGTTCCGCTCCACTCTCGACCTCCACTCGTCGGCCTGCTCCGGACCAACACCGCCCTCAAAGAAAGGCGTCCCAATCCTCTGCATCTCCCTCATCATCTCGAGATAAGGTGGATGCCCAACAACTGCAGCGCCATGCTGCCCCGCAAAACCCGCAGCCTGCTGCTGCCCAACAAACCCGGCACCCTGCTGTGCCCCGGCCACCGGAGGTACACCCGGCGCCTGCTTTGGAGCCGCCTGCGGAATACGTGCAAGAATCTGCGTCAAAATGCCCATAAACTGGTCACCAAGACCCGGAGCTGGAGCCGCGCCCCCACCTGGAGCCGCTCCCGCTCCCGCACCGCCACCGGCGCTCCCACTGACACTCACGCTGGCATCACCCGCCAAAGGAACTGACTGGGTCACTGACGCAGTGTTCACACTCGGAACTGCACTCCCGTCTGACTCCGCCTGCTCTCCACGACCACGACCCCGGCCTCCACGGCCCCCAACTCTGCCCCCACGGGCCACACCTCTGCCACCCCGGGCGGCTCCTCTGCCCCCACGAGCGGCTGGACCGTCACCACGGCCACCAACACGACCACCACGGCCTCTAGCACCGCGACCTCTAGCAACGCCATCCATCTCACTGACAACAGAAAAGAAGTGAGATACTAAACACAAACCGAAAACCACACAAACAACTCACCGCGGAATCGCCTGAAGCCCGAAGAGGATGATACTACACTATCAACCTAGCACGTCCTAAAACCGTCTAGGCTCTGATACCAAAATGAAACAACCAACCCCCATTTTTTTTTTTTTATAATTAAATAAACCAATTCAACAACTAATATCCAGCGGAAGCAAAGAAATTAAACAAATAATTCTAACGACTTAAATGAATTCAATAAAACAATTAACCGTAAATCCTATCATCCTCTTCTCCGGGCTCGATTCCGCGATCACACTTTTTCTTTACCTGCATCACATGGTTAAAAGAGATGCGTGAGTATTTCATAAATACCCAGTGAGACGATCATCCCGTCTACAGGCCAATTACGCGATTCTAGACAATTAAAGCCTTTTAAGTAATTTCCACAAATTATTAAGCATTTTCCATAAATAAACATCTCCAAATAATTATTAAATAATTTCCAAAAATTAAATAATAATATTAATTAAATATTAATCCGAAAATAATTAATTAAACCATTTAAATTAACCAATTAATTTAATTAAATCATTTGACCGAAAATAACCAATTAAAATTGATTTATACCATATTAAACCAATTTTCCCAGTTTAATTCAATTTTACACCAAACCAGACCAAACCAGATGGTGGTGTCGACCGACACCAAACTTGGTGTCGATCGACACCCTCTTCTGGGGTCAACAGCGAGTTTGCAGATCAACATCATAACACCGAAACATAACCCAATCAACACAGAACACGATTCAACACACTTATCAACACGAAAATCAACACATAACTCAAGAACATCAACAAAACTCATCCATCTATCAAATTCGAAATCTAGATCTAGCAACCACGAGCCCACAGTCACGCACTCACCTTGAATTTGGATTGAAAGGGAGAAAGAGATGAAGAGCAAGGAAGAATCAACACCCAAAAGCTCCAGAAACTCCACAAAACTCACCAAAAGCCCTCAACTTCTCCAAAATCGCCTCTTCCTCTTCTCCAAGTCGCAAAACGACAAAAACCATGCGGCCACGACTTTTTATCGCGAAAACTAGGGCTACATCGCCCAAACCGGAACAAACCAACTCAAATCAAACCGAAAATCGCAATTTCGGGCCGGTGTCGACCGACACCAGCCCTGGTGTCGATCGACACCACGACCAAAAACCCAAAAATTACGATTGTGGATGTTACAACTACGACCTGTGTTCCTGCAATCATATAGGAAACAACAAGTTAGCAATGCCATCATCTCGACCAAACCTGTAAGCGCTCGATCGACTGCAAGTGGTCGACCGTCTTAGTCAACATCCTCTATAAACATATTTTGATATCAAGTCTTTGCATAAGGGGATATAGCTTAAGGAAACCAAGAACACAGATTAAGTGCAACCAGCAAGCAAATGTCACACCAGCCTAGTTTATCAACAGCAGCCTAGTTAATTGCAATCCTAGCTCAAAAATATTCGAGACACAAACCCAGGATTTTCAGCAAAAATCAATTGCTCAACACAATACTCATCAATTAAGCTCAATAGCACAAATTCAGCTCTAACTCAAGAACACAGCCTAGAAATTAACACAGCAATCACTCATTCAACGCAAACAACACTCAATTAATTGAATGAATAACAAGCCCAAGGGCTCGATTGGATGGGGAAGTTGCTCGATCGAGGTACGAGAGCCGCGCTCGACCGGCCGGATTGATCTCGTCGCTTGGCCGTGAAGGAGCGCGATTGCGCGGGAGGCCATTTGCGCGACAGCCGCGATCGATTGAAGCACGCCGGCGGTCGATTGCAGCACGCCGGCGATCGCCGGGAGGCCACTCGACGGATGGCCCATCGACGGAGGTGGAATAGCCCCTCCCTGGCGCGCCACTCCACACCTAGCCACGAAAATCCTGCAAAACACAGAACAAGAACAGAAAAAGAGAGAGATATGTCTACCTCCTCATGGTTTAGGCAATGGAAGATGGTGGGCGAGTTTGGTGGGAGAGTGAAGAGAAGAAGTATTTTTGGGAGAGTGAAGAGAAGAAGTAGATAAGGAGAGGGGGGGGGGGGGGGGAATCGAGTGGAGTGGAAGAGGGCTATATTTTTTTTTTTCTTTTTTTTTTTTTTTGAAAAGGAAACAAAACTAATATGGTATAAAAATTAAATTGAAAAGAGTATGTACACTTACCGGTGGGTCGCCTCCCACTAAGCGCTTGGTTTAAGTCACTAGCTTGACTTGAATTGCCCGTTAGGCTGGAGATGGATCACAGAGAGGAACGGATGCTCTCTCTGTGATGTCAGAATCAGCAAGGTATGGCTTGATCCTGTGGCCGTTGACAACAAACTCTTCGCCCTTGGTGTTGAGCAACACCGCAGCTCTGTATGGTCTGACGTCCTTGATTACGAACGGTCCTGACCACCGTGATTTTAGCTTTCCAGGGAACAACTTCAGTCGAGAGTTGAACAGTAAGACTTGCTCTCCCGGGGAAAAGTTCCGTTTCAGGATCTTTTTGTCATGAATAGCCTTAGTTCGTTCCTTTTAAATCTTCGAGTTGTCATAGGCCATGTGCCTGATTTCATCCAACTCCAGCAACTGCATATTTCTCCTCTCAGTTGCGGACTTCATGTCATAATTCATCTGCTTCACCGCCCACGCAGCCTTGTACTCTAGCTCCACTGGTAGATGACAGGCCTTGCCATAGACAAGGTTGAATGGCGTTGTACCCAGAGGTGTTTTGTATGCAGTGCGATACGCCCAAAGAGCATCATCCAACTTTGCAGCCCAGTCCTTCCCTTTCGTTCCAGATGTCTTTCGCAGAATGCTCTTGATCTCCCTGTTAGATATCTCCACCTGGCCACTCGTCTGAGGGTGATAAGGGGTCGCCACCTGATGCTTCACCCCATGCCTCTTCAAGAGATTGTCAAAAGTTCTGTTGATGAAATGAGAGCCACCATCACTGATGACAACCCTTGGCACACCAAACCGCGGAAAGATCACAGACTTGAACATCTTTAGCACCACCTTTGCGTCATTAGTGGGACTGGCCAAAGCCTCTACCCACTTAGACACGTAATCGACAGCAACCAAAATGTACTGGTTGTTGTAAGATGACGGGAAAGGACCCATGAAGTCTATCCCCCACACATCGAGCATCTCGTTTCTCTTACTGATGTTCCCCTCTCTCTGGCATCTATCACACCTCGAAACAAACCTGTGCGCATCTCGGAACATAGTCGGCCACCAGTAACCAGCCTGTAGCGCCTTAGAAACCGTCTTGTACGTCGCAAAGTGTCCTGCATAAGATGAACCATGACAATGGAACAAGATCCTGGGTATCTCCTCATCAGCTACACATCTCCTGAAGACTCCATCAGTGCAGTGCTTGTATAAGTACGGCTCGTCCCAGAAGTAATGTCTGATGTCCTTCAGAAACTTATTCTTCTTATTTCCCACGAATCCCGTCGGTTCTTTCTCAGCAGCAAGATAGTTCGCTATCTCTCCAAACCAGGGAAAACTTCGACGGTTGACGTCATCAATGCTGCCAACGAAGTTGCACCTCACTGCTTGAGACGGTGCTCCGCCATAGCCGATGACATCGACTGCGTATACTTGCTCTTCACGTAAACTGTCATCAAGAGGAACTTCTTCGTCGACCTTCAGTCTTGACAGATGGTCTGCTACACCATTATCAATCCCCTTCTTATCTTTAATCTCCAGGTCGAACTCTTGAAGCAAAAGAATCCACCTCAACAGTCTCGGTTTCGCATCTTTCTTCGTCAACAGGTATTTCAACGCAGCATGGTCCGTATGGACAATCACCTTCGATCCAACTAGGTAGGACCGAAACTTCTCAAACGCAAAGACAACCGCCAGCAGCTCTTTCTCAGTCGTAGCGTACTTGCACTGAGCACCATCAAGTGTACGGCTGGCGTAGTAGATCACATGCAGTTTTTTCTCCTTCCTCTGTCCGAGAACAGCTCCCACAGCATAGTCACTAGCATCTGTCATCACTTCAAAGGGAAGGTTCCAGTCTGGAGGCTGAACAATTGGGGCACTCACGAGAGCTCCCTTGATCGTGTGAAAGGCCTCCAGGCATGCACTGTCAAAATCGAACTTGACTTCTTTGCACAACAGCTGCGTCAAAGGCCTGGTGATCTTGGAAAAGTCCTTGATGAAACGTCTGTAGAACCCGGCATGTCCTAGAAAACTTCGGATCTCCTTCACCGTTTTAGGCGGCTACAGACTCATCATCACCTCGATCTTCGCTCTGTCAACCTCAATTCCTTTCTCTGAGATTCTGTGGCCCAGAACAATTCCGTCTCGCACCATGAAGTGGCACTTCTCCCAGTTCAGCACGAGATGTCTCTCCTCACACCGCTGCAACACCCTGCACAGATTAGACAAACAAACAGAGAAAGAGCTTCCATAGACTGAGAAGTCGTCCATGAAAACCTCCATTATGTCCTCAATAAGGTCAGTAAAAATAGACATCATGCACCGCTGGAAAGTCGCCGGTGCATTGCACAAGCCAAATGGCATTCTGCGATAAGCAAAAGTGCCATATGGACAAGTGAATGTCGTCTTCTCCTGGTCGTCTGGGTGGATCGGGATCTGAAAGAAACCTGAATAACCATCTAAGAAACAGTAGTACGGATGGTTAGCCAACCTCTCAAGCATTTGATCAATAAACGGGAGCAGAAAATGATCTTTTCTAGTTGCAGCATTCAGCTTACGGTAATCAATGCACATGCGATGACCAGTGATAGTCCTAGTAGGTATCAATTCATTCTTATCATTTTTAACAACAGTGATACCACCTTTCTTAGGAACTACATGAACTGGACTAACCCAAGTACTATCAGATATGGCATAAATCACACCAGCCTCTAGGAGTTTCATTATCTCTTTCTTCACAACATCCTTTAGATTCGGGTTCAACCTCCTCTGATGTTCTACAGAAGTCATCGACTCATCTTCTAGATGTATCCTATGCATGCACAGATCAGGTGATATTCCAGGTATGTCATCTAGTGAATATCCTATGGCTTTTCTATACTTCCTAAGCTCACAGAGAAGCAAAGCAGTTTCAACATTATTCAGTTCAGAATTCACTATCATAGGGTATGTCGAATTAGGTCCCAGAAATGCATACCTGAGCCCCGCTGGAAGTGTTTTCAGTTCGAGCTTGGGAGCTCTCAACTCACTCCAGGGGCTGTTGATGGGGGTTTCAAAAACAGGTGCCTTGTCGGTTTTCTGCTTCGGCGAATCCTCTTCGTCGTCCAAACTCATGTAGGCAACCAGTCTCTCCATCCTCTTTGTCGCATCCATCATTTTTGCCAAACCGTTGGCTTCCTCATTCAGATAGCTGAACTCTCCTTCAGCTTGAGTCAATGCGACCTCCAGAGGGTCGTCAAGAAACAGTTCTTCTCTCAATTCTTCTTCCAAATTCGGGCCATCTTCTATGACAAACGTCTGCCCGTCTAACATTGGTCTCTTGAGGAGTCTGTTCATCTCGAACCTCATAACCATGTCTCCCAGCTGGAGATCAATTATTCCTCCTCTGACATAGATAATGGCACCTGCTGTGCATAGGAAAGAACGCCCAAAAATCAGTGGGTCCTTCGGCTCTTCGTCAGTCTCGAGGACAACAAAGTCCGCTGGAATGAGCGTATTGCCTATCTGCACATGCAGATCCTCAAGTATTCCAACTGGAAACTTAGTCGACCTATCAGCGAAGACCAAAGATATCTTCGTGGGTTTGAACTTTGTAAATCCCAGCCGCTTCGCCACAGAGTATGGCATCAGGTTCACACTCGACCCAAGATCACAGAGAGAGCAAGCGAATATCATCTGTCCAATCTTCACTGACAAAACAAATCTGCCCGGATCGCTTCTCTTCTTCACCACCTTGTTCTGTAGCACAGCACTACACTCCTCAGAAACCAGCATCACATTTTCCTCCTCAGCTACTTTCCCAGAAATCAGCTCCTTCATGTACCTCTTCAGCGCAGGAATCATCTGTACAGCATCAGATAGAGGCAACTTCACAGTCAAGTCCCTCAACATCTCTTTACACTTTGCTTCCTCCAGACTTTTCCTCGACTTCTTCGGTGGAACTGGATAAGGCACCTTCGGCTTGTAGATCCGTGTAGGTACAGCCTCTGCAGCTACAGGTGTAGGCTCGTCGGACACAGGGACGGGTTCCTGAGAAGATGAACCCTCGTCTTCAGCTCGATCCACTCTACAAGGAGCAGCTTGATCGTCTTCACTCGCTTGTCCTTCTGTTTCAAAGACCAGGTCCTCGTCGACTTTCTCCTTCCCTGTTTTTTTTGCAAGAACTGGTGTAGGTGTCAGCTTCTTCCCACTTCGCGTCTCGACCACGGCAACATACTCATTCCTGGGATTTGTCTCTCCTTTCCCAGGAAGTGTTCCATGAGGCCTCTTAACAGCTTCGGCCATCTGAGCAACTTGTACATCAAGCTTCTTGACATGAGTCCACACGGCTTCATGCTTTCCGTTCAGATCATTGTACATCGTGTCAATCTTCTGGTTGATCTCTTCAGAAGACTTCTGCTGGTTCATCAACATCTGCTGCATCATACACTTCAGCTCGTCGTTCGAATTGTTTGATGAACCTGAAGCTTGCTGCTGGCTACTGAACTGCACCTTCTGCTGACCAAATGTCTTCTGGTTCGGAACAAAGGTCTTCTCCTGGAAGGTGTTAGAGTAACTCTTCTGCTGGTTTTGGCTCGACCGTGGCGGGTAGACTTGATCCTGCGGATTCTCGACGTTCGTGCTCCGATAGGACAAGTTCGGATGTTGCCGGTAGTTCTGGTTGAAGTTACGGGTCTGGACAAAGGCTTGCCCGTTCACGTAGTTAACCTCCATCTGATCATCTTCTTCTTCGCCTACTCCAAACTCTTGAGAATCAGGTGTATCATCGCTCTCATCAACGAAGTGGACAGACTTCTGCGACGCCTTCAGCAGCAGATTCACCTTGGCAGTCAGTTCATCAATCTTCTGCGCTTCTACACCGCTTCCCTTGGCGGACACACTACTCACAGTTCGGTCATATTCGGCGCTCTTGTTGCTCGAGCTTGCAGCCAGGTTCTCGATAAGCTCGAATGCTCCTTCCTTGGACTTCGTCATGAAATCACCATTGCTGGCTGAGTTCAAAATGTTTCTGTAGTCCCAGTTGACTCCATCATAGAAGATTCCCTGTATCTGCTCATCAGTGAAGCCGTGATGAGGGCAATCTCTCCGGTACTCCTTGTACCTCTCCCATGCTTCGCAGAAAGCTTCTCCGTCATACTGGTGGAATGATGCAATCTTGGTACGGAGAGAAGCTGTTTTGGACTTCGTATAGAAGTAGTCCAGGAACGCTGATCTGCATTGTTCCCACGAAGTCAAAGACCCTGGTGGTAATGACTTCAGCCAGCGAGAAGCTTTATTGGCGAGTGAGAATGGGAACAGCTTGCATTTCAGGAAATCAGCTGGTACCCCATTCGAGCTAGTCGTGCTGCATATCTCTTCAAAATTCTCGATGTGGTCCATCGGATTCTCAGCAGGTAGGCCATTGAAGAGGTGCGCCTTGACTAGTGAGATCATGTTGGGGTCTATCTTGAAGTCTTGCCTCTGAATTGGAGGAGGAACAATCGCAGACCGGTTTTGGTAGAAGGTATGCGGATTATCTCTCTCTCCAATAGAAGCTTGAGGATGCGGTTCTCTATCTTGTTGAGCCTTCCGCATTTGCTCGATCTGCTGCTGGAGCTGCTGCATCTGAGCAGCCATCTGAGCAGTCAGGTCTGCATTGCCTTGACCAGCCATCTGAGCGGGTCTGGTCTGTCTGTTTTTTCGTTCTCTTCTCGCGAGTTCTACGTTGGACAGGATAACAAGATCTTCGGTGCGGTTGCTCCTTGTAGATCTAGTGGTCATGCACCTGAAACACACACGAGAGACAAGAGAAATAACAAGTTAGTAAAATTCTTAGACTAAATTTCCAATCAAAATTCAATGGCAACGAGTTGGTCCCCGTCGCAACGGCGCCAGTTTGATAAAAGATGGAAGTGTGTATAAATGATTCGAGTCCAGAGGACCAGCGTTGCACAGTGAACTTATGAGACAATAAATAGAGCTAAGACAATGATATGGTTTGGTTGTGATATAGTAACAATAACAAATGTAAACAACGATTAAAATTCAATAGAGACAAAGCACTAGACCGAGGTAATTCGCAGGAGCTCATGAAAGGTAACCAAACGACTATTCAGGAAAATGAATGCAAACAGGTTTCGAACTCAAACATGAAAGTACGTTAATCCACTGTCGCGGTATTAACGACTTTGCTAAGCAACCTAGATGTCTAAACTATCGTTTGAATCTAGCAGTTGGAAGCAAGCAGTAAAATCAGGTTCGATATGTTCACGATCCGCCTTAGCATCAACTCTCGCAGGCTAAGGACGGATCGCTCACCAATGATCTATCTAGCACCCTATGACACTTTTGATGAATAGGAAGCCTAGGATCTAAAACTGAGCGATCAAATCAATCTTAGCATTAAGATTATCAAAGGCGAAAACAAAGAGACTCTTTTCATCAAGGATCCCGAGATACGACGACCTTAGCTGATGGTCGAAGTTGCTACAATCCGAAGATTTGGATTCTCGTTGAGGTATGTATCCGAAGACGCACTCTAAATGATCCTTGATTTAAAGACAAGTATCCTATCTGCATTCAGTTATCTAAGTCATGAAACTCCTTTGAAAAACCTAGATCTAGCAAGGCGACTACTCACACATGTTCGAGCAAACAGCAACAATAGCAGAAACAGTTTTCATTGAATAATAGAAATAGCAAACAAAGAGGTTTAGAAATCTTCAATACTGTCACTATGAATTCGAGATCTTCTCCTCAAACAACAATGAAAAAGCGGCTCTCTCCGAAAGCTCTCCGAACCAAGTGTAAAAGAAAACAAACAAAAAACGTCTTTTCACAAAACGGAAAATAGGTCTAAGTAGTGAAAGCCGAAGTGATCGACTGGGCCATCGGGTAGAGTACTCGAGTGGGCCTTCGGGCGATCAGGCCCATCGAGTGGTGTGAGATGGTGGGCCGTCGGGTGAGTTCGGCGAGTGGCCCATCGAGTCACTCCGTCGGGTGAAGACGTCGGGTGGATCCGTCGGGTGACGACGTCAGGTGAGGAGGTCGGGTCAAGCCGTCGAGTGGACTCCGGCGAGTGCCTCCGACGAGTGGTGGCCGGCGGCCTGGCCCGTCGAGTGGCCCGGCGAGTGGGTGCCGGCGAGTACCTCCGGCGAGTGGGTGCCGGCGGTCTGGCCCGTCGAGTGGCCCGGCGAGTGGTTGCCGGCGGGTGCCTCCGGCGAGTGGTGGCCGGCGGCCTGGCCCGTCGAGTGGCCCGGCGAGTGGGTGCCGGCGGGTGACTCCGGCGAGTGGGTGCCGGCGGGTGCCTCCGGCGAGTGGTGGCTATTTCGACCACTTTTTGCTCGTTTTCACCTACTTGCTCCTCCTCGTATGGAAACTCTCCATTGAACGTCTTTATACCTGAAAAGACTCAATAACAACTAGAAAGACTCGATAAAACTCGACAAAACAAATGTTAGAATGCGCCAAAACGCAAGACATCACTCCACATATTCCAACTCCATTACTTTTGTGTTTAAATTTTTTCTTGTTTCCTCGTTTCTATTTCGATTTCGTCTCAAATATAAAATCGACTGTACTGTACTGTTACATTTCCTCATTTCTTCTCTGATTTAGGTACTTTTCATAGTAGCCAAATTTTACACCCACGATTTTATAAAATTGTTTCATTAACTTTTGTCAATAAGTACTAACAATTCATGGCCGATGACGGCGGATACAAATTTAGATAATTAAACATACTTATTAGCAGGAAAAATAAGTATCTAGTTTATATATTAAATTCTTAAACGCCTATTTTTCATTGTGAAGTTACAGATAGTCATAATTAGATTCTTACTGACAAAATTTACAATTAGAATTCGTACTAATACTCATTGTATTGCATTCAACTGTTTGGTTGTATATTGAAACTTAAAACATGGAGGAAACTATCTCTTCCATTACTTATACGTGAGTCCTAGAATTCTTCGGTAAAGCAATTTAGAAAGCCAGTCAAACACACACACATTGGCATGTAGCTCAACCCCATATTACAAAACATTTTCTAAACCTTAAAAATTTCCGGATTATTTTGCATTGCAGCAAAGTCATTCTGTACATGTCTCAACTGAGGATCACTCTCTAGTTCTCTTGCGGGGTCCTTGTTTAGAGATGATGGCTATGCGTAAGTTGTCGTTGGAAAAAAAATAAAAAAAACAATGAGCTTTTTATTGATTGAGATTGATTTCGACATTGATCTTGAAAGAATGTATGTGTTATCACCTTTGTCACAGTATCCTTGAGCCTCACATTGGTGCTTTTCAAGTCAATAGCTGCTTTGTCAATCTAAATGAAATAATATGCCAAATCAAGAAGAGGAAAACTTGAGCTCGTGAATGAGAAACTCGGTCAAGGACAAATGCTAACCTTTGTATATGTTTCATCCAAGACTGGTTCTTGTATATCCAGTTCCTGAAATGTAGTAGTGTATTATAAGAGACTCACTACAATATGATCAATAAATAAACCAAAGAAAACAGCCACACAAGAATTATACATGTACAGGCGAAAAAGAACCCATAGTAAGGATCGAGTAATGCGTAAACTTATTAAACAAAAGAGGATACCTAATATTTCAAAAGTCGGTTTCCTAAGGTTAAAGTTACTAACCCAAGGCTCCTGACTTGGAGATTCAATAGTTTACAGGAACATGATTTGCAGTAATTTCCTTAAGATCCTTCATTCCAATCATTTCGCCAATTACATCTGTGTAAAAGAAGTGGAATATCATTAAAAACATGAATAGCTCTGAAAAAGAAAAAAAAATCCGAAATTCCCCTGAAATTGGCAATATTTTGAGACAACTTAAAATTCATCAAAACACAGCAATTTCCTTCTTCGAGTTCCTTTTGGAACTTGGCTATTAATTTTCCTCCTCTAATACACGCTTGTATACGATCTCCCTGTCATAAAATTAGGATATACAATCAAATGTTTTTTAGATCTGGTGTAAAACTGTTTGATAAAACAGATTAACATGATGAACTAAGATAAGTTTATGTACCTTATCATCCACAAGTATTAAATCAACTCCACCATCATTTCCAGAATAGCCATTGTTTTGAGATCGCCAAAGACGGCCAATTCGAGCTTCAATCTTGTAAATTTCATTTTCCGGATCTGGTTTTAAGTCAGCGATTGGTGTGAGAGCAAGCTTCATCTTGTAATAATTAACGGCTTTGGTAACACAATGAACAGCTTGTTATTACTTATAATTCGCCTAAGTTATGAACAGCAATACAAAATGAAATAAATCAATCTCTGAACCAAAACATTCTGGTTCCATAGTTAAGGTTTTGGTTCTAACAATATTTTTTCCCCACGATCCAAGAACACCAAACAAATTTCTTATTCACTGTCTATATCCTTCAATCTCATAACCAAAACAGCACCAAGCATTTGAGGATTAGAATCAAAAGCAATTACGAACATTTGAGGATTAGAATCAAAAGCAATTACGAAATTTTGATCAGAGACTGAAGCAAGGTTATCAATAAACAGAGAAGGAAAAAAACCCAGAAATCAAGCATTCGAGGATATTATTGTGGTGTAAGAGGAAGCGAACAATCTCTTACATACTCAAGCACCAAACAAATTTCTTATTCATTGTCTAAATCCTTCAATCTCATAACCAAAACAGCACCAAGCATTCGAGGATTAGAATCAAAAGCAATTACGATATTTCGTTCTGAGATTGAAGCAAGGTTATCAATTAACAGAGAAGGAAGAAACACCCATAATATAGAGATACCTGATTTAAGAAGAAGAGACTTGATTCAAGGATTTGGTTACCGAATAGATTTAGAAAGGAGGAAGATGAATTTGGAGTTCTAGAAAGATAAAACACAGTAGTTCAAGATAAATAGATTTAGGTGGTTTTGTTTGTCTCTGCAGATGTGAGAGATTCGATCATGGTAAAAGTGGATTTTAGAGTTTGAAGATCGTGGTGATGTGATCGTGGTGATCGTGGTAAAAGTGGATTTTAGATTCATGGTCTCGTGGAAGGAGAGAAATAAATTTCAGCAAAAAATGGAAAATAAAAAAATGTAAAAAAGCAACAAAAAACAAAAAATAATAAAAAATTTACAATGATACGTGTTGAATAAAGAATCACCGAGTGACTTTTGTTGGGCCAATATGTTTTGGGCTTTTAATTTCGTTTCCATTCAAAGAGGATAATCACCCCGTTTAGAGATTTTTATTAACATGTTTATAATTGTTAATGGTGACATAGAAGAGATTAAGAGATGATTAGCGTTTTTTAGTTAAATTTGACACATGTCAACTTATGATTGGTTGAGTGACTTGTGATTTAGTATATAAAAGATACAGTATATAATTTAGTTACTATTGTCAAGCGTTATGCTCGAATATCATAAACAAAACAAAAAAAACGGAAATTTTTGTATTGGGATTTAGATGTTTTTTAAGTAAGACATTTGTTCAAAACTTTAAGAACAGTATATTTATTATTATTACATGTACGATACGAGATAATTTTACCCATCACCTACATTACTTGCATAACCAGATAAAATAACCTACGTGTATATATATGACTTTGAGATATTTCAAGAAAAAACAAAACCATGATTTATAATTAACGTTGAAACAATTTCTTTAAAATCAGATTCATCGTTTACTTAGTTAAAACACATTCTGCATCGTTTTCTTAGATCTAGAAATTTACACTTAGAATCAAACATTACAAACACAATTATTCAAAACTTAAAAAAAAAACACAATTATTCATTAATAGAGACAAGTTACTCACGAAAATCACAATGACATATCCTTTTCTCTAGAAAAAGTGCCAACCTTGCGCAGAAGCCAAAAATATTGGAATTTTCAACAATTCGTATGTATGGTGTAGCCGCCTGTTCAAGTATTGGTCTTTGTCTATATCCGATCTATCACACTCATACAAACTCTAATTATGGAAATTAGGTTTAGGGTTCAGAAAATAATATTTTTTATTGATAAAGTCAAAGTTCAAGAGAATACAAAGTATGTAGAGATGGCTTTTAGGTCTAGAACTACAAAGAGAAAGCTAAAAAGTATTTAAGTGGCTAATTGCTCTTTAACTCTCTCCGAAAAGTCTCAATATCTTGATATTGTGAGGAGCTATGAATGAGAAGTCGGTTCTTTTGACTCTCGTTCCTTATTGATTTAGTAAATTTTCCTCTTTGTTGTTATCTTTTTTTTTTGTACTCGGCCTCTTTTTTATCTTTACAACTTTTTATTTTCTCTTTAAGTCGGCGGTGGCATGGGCTTTGATCGTGGTGGGCTGGTCTTTAACGGAGGAAATGCCATAATAAGAATGTGATCATTCCACCCATAACAATCTCTTTCCTTTTTTTATTCTTTAATGTCTTGGTCTCTTACATTTATTTATGTGTACTCGCCTGTTCAAGTATTGGTCTTTGTCTCTTAAATTAATGCAATTTAACATGGTGTGCCGAGACCATCAAAACCCAAACTAACAAGTCGTCTATAACTTCAGCTCTCTTTTTTATCTCGACCACCCTTTTCTTCCTTGTTTGGATTAAATCTCTACCTTATGTACAACTCTCTCTTATCTTTATCTATCTACTCTATATAAATTCATAAACATGGGTCATAAGCTGTGCCAACGTTCTTAATTACCATAAGCAACTAAAAATAAAATGCCTCTGTTCATAAATTTAAATGCATATTTTCTAATATTTTCAATGAATAAAATAGTCAATTTACTCAATTTTGTATGTGGTATACTCGAGCAGAGATAACATAGCTAGATCGTTTGGTCTTTTATGCCATAAAATCAATTGTATGTATACTTTTTCTGATTCTCTAATAACATTTTTTATTATTATTATTAGTTACATGTTACTTCACCACTAGAAACTCAAGATTTTATCTAAAGACCATATATTGTTTATTTTGATTACCACAAAGCTTTCAAAGTTAAAGTCTAGATTTCTTTAATTGTATTATTTGAGTTTAGCTGAATACAAAAATGATAAAAATATGCCCTTCAAAATTTTCCAAAAAAGTTGATGACCATAAGCAAGTGTTTCTTTTCTTCACAGAGCGGGGTTAAACTTAGATAAGAGAAAGCTGACTAGGTTAAATTCAGTGACAAGTATCAGAGAGGATTATTAAGATGGCATCTTCTACCGTACTCTCTTCCATGCTATTTATTCTCCTCGTGCTTTGGAATCACATGGATGAAGCTTTCGGTTCTCAAACTGAAATCCGCAAACTCAGTTAGATTTTTATTTTTTATTTTTTTACTTATCTGATATTCATTTTTAACTACTATAGAGTAAAAGATTTGTTGATAATATTGAAAGTTTTGATCCATTTACATTTTTCACAAAGTTTTCTACTTTATATTAATTTATTCTATTATTTTAGAAATCATATACATATTTTTATATTTTTTCAATTTTTATAGAATATAATTATAAGTAGCGCTATGTTATTTATAAGAAAATCCGGGTTGGTGAGTTATGCTATCAAGTTACCATTTCGCTTCGTTAATGAATACAATATATACAGATAAATAATTGAAATCACCAAGGGCTTGACGATATATATTGATGTGTGAATTGTATGGGTGATGCAGAAGAGACAATCAAGCTGAGAAGGAACTTGGAAGGCGATGACCACAGAAGCTTCAAAAACGATACTGCACCGAGCGAATAGAGAAACTGCGGAAGCAACCGCAAAACTTTTAAAAACATGGCGACCACTATAGTCCACAAGATCAGTTCAGTCCTCTTCCAAAAGGAGACTCGTTGTCCCTCTGTATAAGGTATGTAATCATCGAAGTCTGCTCGGGGATTCAAGGCACACCCTTGACGTGCACCACCTCCGAACGCAGTGAAACCATACCTGGCCTCTGATCGATCGAGTTATTAACTTTTAAAGCATCTGTAGTTTTGTTTTGTTTTGTTAGCATCTATAAATATACGAACGTCGTGGTTAGTTTGCTATTTCTATGATTCATACGCATGTGTGTTGCCATGCTGTATTTATTTTAATAGATTTATCAGATACAAAATCGATACAGGTATGTAACATACCATCTGTTGAACATTTTATCTCTTACCTTTGTGATTTGGAACAATATGTATAATCTCCTTTAGCCAAAACAAAAAAAATATTTATAATGTTATAGCATTTATACCCTTTTTGGTTTTAATGTGAACTTTATTGATAAATAATTTGATAACTTACCATATTTTGATTTGGTTAGTTCTTTCATTTAAAATACATTTTTCATTAGTGTATACTGTATAGTAATATCAAGAGATGAAGAGAAAAACAATAGGTTAAATTTACTTCTAGTTTAGTTATAAAATTGCTTATACTGTTATACATATATATTAAATAAGTTTCTTCTTATTGTTCCAATAAGAAAAGAAAAAAAACATTACATTGTTCAAAAATACATCAAGTTGAAAAATGAGTCATAACTCATAAGGCAACCACATATTGGTTTTATTTTCCCTTGGTTATTAGTATATACAATAAAATATGTAAGTTGCTTGACTAATTGGAAGCCATTTTTCCCTTAAATTTGAGTGTGCCATAACTTAGCCTTGCGATGGAATAAGAGTTCATATTTTATTGTATACGAGGTGGTTGGCCCGCGCCATGCGCGGGCTGGAGTAGTTTTAAAATTCTAAAAGGTTTTAGAAATGTTACATTTATTTTATTTAATTATTGAATTCTTCTACTATTTATTTAATGTGTAAATTTTGTAATGGAATAATATCTTAATATTTTGTTAATCTCATATAAAGTTAATTAAAATAAAAAAAAACAAATATCTTCAAAGTCCTCTTACATTTATAAATTGCTTAAGTAAAAAAGGGAAAAAAAGCCAAAGTTAATTCATCTTCTTCATTGACAACATCTATTGGCCATACATTGTCTTGAAGCTTCTTCTTAGTCGTCATTTTGATTATGGATATTCAAGAGCCTACATATTGTATTTTTAAAATACATTAGTTCATTAGATATATTGACTTATTTAAATTTTTAAAATTCAACGAAAATAAAGTTTACTTACATGAGTTCTCTGAACTGATTAACTTCTGGAACATCAAGATCAACCTCAAACCTAGATAGCCCTTCAATTCCAAGCAATTCAAACTGATCTATTTATGCAATAATTTAATTTATATCAATGAATTGTAAACAAACGTATAAGTGTTTTTATTTCGTTTATTATTTAAGATACCTTTATTTTTTACAATTTTCCAGTCGCTTAAAACACAGATTGTCAACAAATCAAGTACAGCTCCATGAGACCAACATAGATCATTAATTTGATCGGCCAGTTGTCCATATGCAACACAAATCAAACCGAGAGCCCTGATATTTTAGGAAGTAAAATTGAAATAAAATGTCTTGTGTCTTTTCATGTATCCTCATTTTTCTACTTTTTAGTCATCTTTATCTCCTCTCACTTATTCTTGTTCATTTTTTTTGTACCAGTTGTTCTTCTTCTTTCTTCTTCTTTCCTCTCCCTCTTTATAATATTTGTCTCATCTTATTCTTTTCAATTTTTCACGTTTTTTCGACTTTTGTCTTCTTCACCATATGGTGTTCTTTTTGCTTCATCTTATTTGTTTTTTTCCTTGTATTCTCCTTATTTTTTCTTCCGCATATTTGGTTCCATTTCATTTTATATTTTATTGATTAATTATAAAATGAGTATTAAAAAATATAAATGAACTGATTGTTTACTCAATAAATTTTAAATTTAAATTATTTATATCCATCTTTATATAAGGGATTTTTTATTTTTCTTCTCCAACTTTATATCTTCTTCTTCATTTTTTTATCCATCTAATTCTTCTTTTTATTATGATTTTTATTCTTCTTCTTCTTTGCATTTTCTAATTTATTCTTCATCTGCTTTGTGTTCTTCTTCTTCTCTTTCTTTCTCTTTCATTTTTTTCATTTCTTCTTCATCTTCTATTCTTTTTTCTTTCAGTTTTTCTTTGTCTTTTTCTTCCCCTCCTTCTTTAGTGCCCCCATCTTCTTTTACTTCCGAATCTTCTTGTTTTTATTTGTCTCATCTTCATCGTCTTCCTCATCCTTTTTCTTTTTCTTCTTTTTCCTTTTCTGTTTTTTCCTCCGTCTTTTTCATCTTCTTTTCTTCTTTTTTTTCTTCTTCATCTAATCCATCTTCTTCTTTATAATTCATGTTTTTGGTCTTGTTCCTTGTCTTTTGCAACAATTTATTCCCCAGTTTGGTCTTCTTTTTCTTTTTCTTTTTAGCTTTTGATTTTTTTTGTTCTTTTCTCGTCTTCTCATTTTTCTTCTATTTCATCATTTTCATCTTCTATGACTTTTTCTTGTGATTTTCCCCCTTTTTCTTGTCCATCTTATTCTTCCCTATTTTTATTCGTATCGTCTTTTTCGATTTTGGTTTTCTTCATCATATGGTTTTCTTCTTTTTCATCGTCTTTGTCATTCGTCTTCTTAATTTTCTTATGCTTTTTGTTCATCTTATTTCTCATTTTTTGTATGAATACTTTTTCATCGGCTTTGTCTTCTTCGTTTTCTTTTCTTTATCTGTCGACTTTTTTTGTCGTCGTCCTCTCAATTTTTTTTATTTTTCTTCTTCATCTTCTTCATGATATACTTCCATGATAATTCAAAATTTTAAAAATGCACCAAAAACTAAACCCTACACCCATTAATATAAACCTACACCCTAAACCCTAATCCCATGTTATAAACCCCCGTATCCCGTACACCCTAACCCCCACATTACAAACTGGTTCTGAATTTACTTTTATTGTTTTAATTTTCAAGTTTAAAACCATGCTTAAAAGGATCATCTCCAAACACGCTATATGGTTTCAAACCAGAAACACAATATAAACTCAAACAATACGTAGACAGTGAATAATACTCCAGCAAAACCATGACCAAATCGCAGTAACATAATCGATAGTATCATCAGAATTTTAAACCTCTCAAAACCCAAAAACTAATCCATATTCACTCGAGATTGCGACCTAGAGTTCTCTTAATAAAAACTTTTTAGGTGGCCGCATTTTATATTTATAGGGTATATTATATGTAAAATGATTAGGGTTTCGATAGAATTAGCAAAAGCCTTTTTAATAATTTTATTTTTAGCTAGGGTTTTAATCATTTTTTGGGCCTAAATTATGGCGCGATATTATGGTAGTTAGGGTTTTAATATCCCTTGATTTGTGCCAATGATAAAACTGTTGATAAATATTAAATGTATATAATTATTTTTGAAATAATTAGTGAAAATATAATTGGATAAATTCCATATATTTGTTGGTGTATTAACAAAAACAAAATGATTTTTAAAAAAGGAAATTATAAAGATTTAATCAAGATTTTCATTAAGGGTAATTCGGTAATTCCGCGGCTGAGAGCGAACGTGGTGCCTCGAAACGAAATTTTGGCTTCGCAAATAATAGTATGTGATATTAATAACCAAGGCCAATTACATATATCTTACTAAAAGAAAAAAAATTAGATCCTTTTCTCTTTAATTTTGTTGTTGTTGTTATCAAGGACATTTTGGTCCACCTTCTTTGGTATGCCAGTTATCGTAGCAAGGACATTCTTCTTTGTGTCCATATGTTCCGGACGGAACGCACAAACATTTCTTACAACAATAGTTGCAGTAAAACAAACATGGCTTCTTGTGAGATGTCGCTGAACATCGGATACCACATGCCTTTGGACATTCTTCACATACACAAAGCATTGAATAAATTATATTGTTACTGATAAAATCCCGCTTTATCAATTCATCGATTATATAAACTAGAGAATAAATAGTATTTTGAGAAATGTTACCTCCTATAGTCAATGAACCTTCTCCTCCATTCTAAATATTTTTGGATGACACACATAATAAAAGAATTATATACATTAAGATTTTTTGAAAAAAAAAATATATCAATGAAATTTTATTGATAATTTTAAAATAAATGATTTTTTATTCAAAATATACCATTGCAGGTGCTTCAGATGTACCTTCTAGTTCCTCAGCCTGTACAAAAAAAAAAAAATATATGGATATAAAAATATATTTTGTTTAATGAATTCAAAAACAAAAACAAGGAAAACAAGTTTGTGAATTTTCGTACTTTTAAAAATTGAGCAGCAAACAACAAACTGAATACAACAAAGACAGCAATGAGCTTCATCTTTCTTTATTATTATTTTTTTCCCTTTTCCTTTAACTTTTGATTTTGATTTTTATGTATTTCACGAGTCCATGTCAAATCTATTTATAACCAAAACCGTTACCATATTATGGAAGATAGTTTAAATATTAATGAAGTTGCTAAATGCATAAATTGAAAGAATTTAATGTTATTCAAAGATATATTATCATTCCTAAATTTATCAGTCAAAATAAAAGTATGTTTGTTATTTTATTGTATTTTGGATTTTTTTTATTATGTGAACATGTTATGCCTTGTGCGTGTTTGAACAACATGTTATGCCTTGTACAAATTCACTCTTTTGTTAACGTACTTCTCTCTGACCGGTTCCTCAATTTTTGAGGGATTTTTTTTTTCAAAATTTGGTTTTTTTTTTTTTTTTTTTCCTTGATTATTTTGGTAAAAAATAATTTCCACCTATTATGCTGAAAATTTGTTCACAATTTAGCTGAAAATTATTCCTCTACTATTTTGAAGAGGAATGAGTGGAATAAAAACATTCATCTATTATCCCTATTCCACTAATTTGTATTCCACTTATTTTTGTTCCACTAAGCTGCTTCAATAGACTTTGACGCTAAATGCAAAGACAAGTAGTAAAACTTAAAAAATAACTGCATAATTGTTAATTAATTAGAACAATAATAGTTGCTTCGATAGAAAATGTCTTTTCCATATAATCCATTAAAAGAAAAGAAAAAAACAACTTCCAATTTAGATTAAAAGACAAATGATTTCAAAGCGTTCTTAACAAATATTATCATATAAATAAGAATAGTAACCACTCCAACCAATGATCATTCCCCAATCATGAAATCGATCCAAGAATTTTGAAGACAAGTAGTAATTTGCTATGAAGCACCACCTTACTGTCCAAGATTATTAGTATTAGGCTGAGCGGCTTTTGCAATTTTCTGAACAAGGCGAAATAAAGTAGTCACATGAGAGGAGAACGATCATCGTATCCACTCACTCATCCATCACTAGCTAGCAATAACCGGCCGTAACAAAGAAAAAGCGACTATATTCAGTCAACCATGTATCGTATAGTGTTAATTATTTTATGTTAATTAATGAAATTGATGTGTATGTAATTGGTATCGTTAAAATTTCGTACATGCCAGCCCGTTTGTATATAGAGTATGCCAAAACCCTATTAAGTAGCAATATGGAACAAATGAACCTGGTCATATATACATTATTATCACCTTACAATCTCTGATTGCATTAATGGTAGAGAATTCGAATGTGATCATAATTAAACTTGAATATAATTTTGACCGTCACAAATACATTGACGATGCATGTCATTGCATTCTGCTTTAATGACAAAAAAACTAAAGTGTTGTTGACAAGTTGGATGTTACTAATGTATTAGTATATAGCAATTGCAAAATTTATGGCGAAACTATTTGTTGCTGCATAACGAGTTTTAAGTTTGCTTTTTTGCAAATTATGGGTGGAGATCGTTTAATCTGAACTTATTCTCGGCTGGAATAGATTATGAGATTAGACCCAGATTTTTCTTCGCTAATAAAAAAAACAGACAACAACTCAAAACTAATGTAGATTATGAACAAAGACACATTTGTTGGCTAATAAAAGAAAAGATGCAACAACTCAAAACTAATGTAGAGAGTTAAAACAGTGTGCAAAGACCAGAGAAACCAGAGCGCATTGAAAGCAACCTAAACGATCCTTGTAATAACTGATGAATATTTGGGATTTATAGTTTTAAAATCTGGAAGAGCCTAAGGAACAATATTACACAAAACGCAACATGTATCAGAATGTTGCAACCTCAATCACGCAAAAATAAATATGAAACAAAAGTAAATAGATATAGGAAATAAGAAGCAAGATTTTATTTAATAATCCATTGTGATCTGACTTATAAGCCCGATCGATTACAAGTAACGCATATAATAATTCATAACTCCAAATAGTAATTAAGAGGTAAACATTATCAACCTCCTAAATATATCCTAAAACAGTAGCGATTCCAATGGCAGCCTGAATCACCACTACCAAACAAGATACGATCGTGATGAAGCATCCAAATCCGAACATCTTTGCGATACTAACTTAATCAACGAAAATTAAAAATACAAAGTGGTTTTCTTATCTCGAGTGAGAGTGAACCGCTGGCATGGGTTATTTATTTATAGTCGATTCATGCATATGTGTTATCAAATGTGAACATCGATCTTCTCGTGAGTTGGAAAGTAATTATGGATCTTAATACAGTCAAACTCAAAGACTAAACGAATCATTTGGAATTTGGAACGTTTTGTCAAGAATGTGCGAGGAGCAGTTGGGGCTCAAATTTAAACCGTATAATGAGCTAGCTTATTGTTGTGGCCCAATAATTTATGTGTACACAATCAGACAATTCAAATAGCTCCCCTAAATATATGTAATTATTAACGTAACACGACTTAGAGATCTGCATTGACCCGCCATAAAGATAAGATCTTCAGATCTTAAGCGCGAAAACCACCGCTGTCAACTCAAGATCATACGTAGGGTGATTACGCTCGCTTATGATATCACGATGCCAAGTCAATATTGAAGAACCAAATAGCACCCCTTAGCTGAACCAGCAACTCATCAATCCTTGGAAGAGGGTACATGTTCTTCACTGTGACTCGGTTAAGTCCCCGGTAATCGATGCACAACCGAAAACTGCCATCCTTCTTCTTCACAAACAACACTGGCGCTCCCCCCGGCGAAACACTCGGCCGAATAAAACCTTTGCTCAAAAGGTCCTCTAGCTGCTTCTTCAAATCTGCCAACTCTGCTGGCGCCATCCTGTAAGGTGTCTTCGATATCGGCGGTGTCCTCGGCTCTAGCTCAATCGCGAAAGGATCAGACCGAGATGGTGGTAATCCTTTCAGCAACCGAAACACATCCTCAAACTCCTGGACAACCTGAATATCCTCCAAAGCCACTTCACTAGTGGACTTCGACATCACAATCGTTGCCAAGTAAGCCTCGTAACCTCGCTCTATCATCTGCTCAGCCTGAATCGCCGAGATCACAAAACTCCCGGAAGTCGGTCTTGGCGAAATTCGCCACGGCATTACCCCACCACCGGTCCCCAACAATAATTTCGAAATCAAGCCTGGGCTCATATCACTGATTGAGCGGTATATGTTCCATGGTCTGCCTGATGAAGACCCTTTGGATCACTTGGATAAGTTTGATCGCTTGTGCGCTTTGACAAAAATAAATGGAGTGTCCGAAGATGGAATGAAGCTGCGACTTTTCCCGTTCTTGTTGGGCAACAAAGCTCACGTTTGGGAGAACAACCTTCCCGTCGGTTCGATAAAGACTTGGGACCAATGCAAGCACGCCTTCTTGGCGAAATTCTTCCCCACCTCCCGCACAGCAAAGCTGAGGAATGATATCTCCAGTTTTGTGCAGCTAAATGGCGAAAGCTTTAGTGAAGCTTATGAGCGCTTCAAGGGTTATCAAATGAAATGTCCTCACCATGGTTTTTCTAAGGAATCTCTCCTGGGTACTCTATACCGTGGAGCTCTTCCTAAATACCGCTTGCTTCTCGATACCGCTAGCAATGGGCACTTTCTGGGTCAAGATGTAGATGAAGGGATGCTGTTGGTTGAAAATATTGCAACGAGTGATTGTAACTACAGTGAAGACTACGATCGCGCTGACAGAGGCAGTTCCGCTCAGGACGAGAAGCACAAAAAGGAAATTAAGATGCTGAATGACAAGTTAGACAAGTTGCTGACGGGCCAGCAAAAACAAGTCCACTTCGTTTGCGAGGACGATGTCGCTCAAGAGGAGGAGAACGACCCAGTGGAGGAGGTGAACTATATTACCAATCAGGGGGGATACCAAAAAGGGTTTGGCAACTACAGCCACAACCCTAACCTCTCCTATCGACGCACCAATGTTGCCAACCCCCAAGACCAAGTTTATCCTCCACAAAACCCACAACAACAAGGTGGACAACACGTCGTTTATTACAAGAAAGGTTTTCCACCAAAAACATTCAGTGCACCACCTCAGGGCTCTACACAAGCTCAAGCGGGCAGTAGTTCGGGCCAGGATGCCGATCTAAAGTCCATGTTGCAGCAGATACTTCAGGGACAAGTCAGCGGAGCAAGTGACCTTCACATCAAACTGGCCGAAATTCACAACAAGGTGGATAGTTCCCATCATGAACTCAACCGCAAAATTGAGTCGCTTGACTCAAAGGTTCAGCAATTGGAATCTCAGAGCAGCAATATCACCAAGGGGATCCTTCCTGGAAAACCGATCCCCAACCCAAAGGAGTTTGCGAAAGCCGTAACCCTGCGGAGCGGAAAAGCGCTTCCCAACCTAGAAGCCCCGGTTCGCCACAGTGAGGACAGTGTCGCTCAAGAGGGGGAGGATTTGGTTGACAATGAAGGAGAGGTCAGCGCTGAGAGGAAATCTGATAAGCCTAATGCGACAGACACCGTGAAAGCCCCTGCCCAAGGGAACACAAAGAGGAAGGAAACTCTTTTTGTTCGTCCGCCGTTCAAACCAGTCTTACTTTTTCCCGGAAGATTCAAGAAACAACTGGCAGCCAAGTACAAGGGAATCTTTGACAGACAGATGGCAGAGATTGAGGTGAAAATGCCGATCCTAGACGCATTCATGTTAATACCACCATACCAAAAATTCCTGAAAGATGCAATCTTGGAAAGGACTAAAGAAGTGCAAGGAATGGTGGTGTTATCTCAAGAGTGTAGCGCTATAATACAGAGCAGAGTAGCGGCTCAAAAGCTAGGGGATCTAGGGAGTTTCACTTTGCCTTGCTCTCTAGGTCCGCTGCTTTCAAGAACTGTTTATGTGACTTGGGAGCGAGTGTTAGCATCATGCCTCTCACGGTTGCAAAGCGCCTGGGATTTAATAAGTATAAGGACTGTCATTTCTCGCTTGTTCTCGCTGACCGTTCCATCAGACTTCCGGTGGGAATGCTAGAAGACATGCCCCTCAAGGTGGGGAATGTGATCGTACCGACAGACTTCATAGTCTTAGAGATGGGTGAGGAACCGGCAGGGGGTAGTGAGGGAATCGAAAGGCAAATCACGAAGCCGTACGAAAATCAGGACAGGCTCGACATTCTGAAAATGATGAACTTCCTGCCAATGCGTTTCCCTCACGAAGCGACTATGCGAGACCTCGACATCTTGGCAGATGTCCAAACAATCTTCGAGGGGATGGAGATGCAGCATTTCATGGCTTTGGCTCCCCCGGCTTATCACGACCCTACTTTACATTTCCTCGCCACATTGAAGGTGGTTAAGCACCCCGAGTTGGCACCTGAGATAAAGGAAGACGGCCCCGGATACATCACGTTCGCTTTGGCCCACCAACCTTTCAGGATGAGCATCCGAAGGATCGAGGAGCTATATGGATTTTGTGTAGGCAGGGGGCTAGGAACTAAGATGCAGTTTGAAAAAGACGAACTGGCCAAGTTGTGGGAGACAATCAGCTCCAGCAAATACCAAGTTTCTGCGATGAGGGAAGACCATATCAGAAACCCAGCCGTTCGCTACGCTCACAAGGCAATCGCTCACACGATGTTTGCCAGACATGAATGCTCTAATGTCCATACGAGAGAGTTGGAGATGTTGGATATCTCCCTTATTGACGAATTGGAGACCTTGAAGGATGGCACCGTGATGAAAGGCGATATAACAACCGACATGAGCATGGCCACGTTCATGTTGGACTCCTTCCAGAAGTGTATGCAGAACGCCATCATCTCTTATGAGCGAGGAAAAATCAGAGACTCCTACATCGGCCTCGGAAGTATGATATCCCCGATCCTGCTTGCAAGTGGCTTCCCGTTGCCACAGCCCTCGAACCAACCCGAATGGATGGACATCGCATATCTGACCAAGAGCTGGTTCCTTCGGGAACAGTCACAGGGGAGGCACATTTACCGCTTCGTTCACCCGAGCTTTGGAATTTCAAAGGTGCTCCTCCCAAACCCGAAGCTGACATCTTTTGCTGAGCGAGACAACGTCATCTTTCTGCCCAGAGCCGATGATCTCCACATGGATGGGGGCGATGCCACAATGATGGAAGAAGGAGACAGCCAATTCCATTTCGACTCATACGATGCGTCAACCTGCGGTCCTTCGGTGAAAAAGGCTCATGCACACATTAAGCTTCTCCAAGAATGGTGTAAATGGCAAGACAAAACCATCAAAAAGCTTGTCAACTCGGTCAAGAAGCTGAAGGCAAAGGCAAAGAGAAAGTCTTCCTCCCGATCCGCCGCCCCAGACGCTAGCGATCACCCTCCCACCAGCGATGACTCTTCTTCCTCTTCATCCATGAACCAATGAGAGGTACAACTCCGATTCCACTGTATATACCGTCTGTTTTCATTGGCATTTCGATTTTGATTTAGTTTTGTTAAGTTGATCTCTCTCTCAAGATTATATTTGCACACGGGACTGTGCAATTTAAGTTTGGGGGAGGGGTCAATAGCATTTAACATCGTGTTTTATGATCTTATTTTCGATTTTCATCCTTTGAGTCTCATATCATTTGCATTGCATCTATGGCATAGAAAACACCAAAAAAAAAAAAAAAAAAAATCGAAATTTTTTGAAAATTTGCATAACTCAAAAAGAAGCATCATTTGCATTCGCATAGTAGAATTGAGTCTAGATGCATTGTACATGATCATTTTCATTTGCATAGGGGACAATGATAGAACTATCCTTACTTGAGAAATGCTTTTCGGAATGGTCTCAATGCTCTAGTTGGAAATTATTTGATGCATTTGGGTTTAGTTTGAGCCTAAAAGAATTCGCTTCTCAACATTCATGCTTGACTGAATCATTGCTTTGAATTGAAACTTCACCTAAGTGATTCGGACTTAATATGATCATTTAATTATCAAACTCATGCATTGATGTTCTTGCTCATGGATTTTGATTCTCTTGGACATTCTTTCTGTTACATTTATCTCTCTCTGTTTGTCCATGTTCGTTGATTATCCAACCCCTAACCAAACCCATTTTTTTCATACCCAACCTGTTTACCGTGAGAAGAGAGGCATTTTCTAATTGAGCTAGGCAAAACGTGTTGAGTTTAGACCGACAAAGCATAGATTCTCATGTAGAACTAGCTCGTTTTCCTTTGAGCTAGACTAGGCCTAGGTTGTGATTCAAGTTTGGGGGTGAGAGAACGAGAGAAAAGAGAAAAAAACAGAAAGTGAAAAGAAGTCGAGAGAAAAGAAAGGATGGGAGAAAGTAAAAAGGAAATTTATAAAAGAGTGGTGGCTCGCTTGATGTTAAATAGTTAAGTAGCTTTGGGGCTTGGATTATAAAGAAAGGCACTTAGCCTCATACATACTTTAAGAAGTTAGCAATCCCTAAGCCTATTGAAGAAAAGTGGAAAGCCTTAAGCCACAAGAAATTCGAAAGCTAATCCCTTGCTATTTTCAGAAAGTTTTACCCTCCCTGAAATCCTAAGTTTCAATCTTTAAGTTCAGAAAGGGAAAAGAAAGGGTAGTTAGGACTTGGGTGGGATTCGTTCTTTATTTAAGACCTTACGTCTTGGGTAGATGAGAATCTATCTTTGTACCATCCTTGGTCCTCACTCTTAGCATTTTGCCCAAGCTCAGTTCTTCTTGAGAGATCCCTTATGTGCTTCATGAAACCACCAAAAAGAAAGAAAAAGAGCCTAACCCTTTGAACCAAATGACAAGTTTTGATTGCATGAGTTTTGATTCACGATTTCGAGCTTAACTGAATGTAAATAGGTGAAGTGAATATGAACGCATGTTTCATCATGTCTGATGTTTGGTTGTCGCTGAATTGAGTATGCGAGTGATCTGATTTGAATGGCTGAATCTATTTGCATTTCATAATTTCTAACTAGAACATTGAGGCGATTTCTTTGAACATATCAAATGGGTTTGAGTCCCCGCCCAAATCAATTTCTCTATGATTTGTTCTTCCTTGCTTGAGGGCAAGCAAGATGCAAGTTTGGGGGAAGTTGATGTCTCTGCATTTCATCTCTTTTAAGCTCATGTTTCCCTTAGATTTTCTCCTATTTTAGCCCATATCTTCAGCATTTTAATATAGATCTCATGCATTATGCTAATACATAGCATTTAGGACCCGCATTGCATATTTCGCGCATATAGGAGTTGTATCAGGTGCTTTTGAGTGCAAAAGAAGGAGATTAGGAATCAAGAGATAGGAGCGTGGAGTAAGGAGAGCCAACGGGGTATGAAACGGGATGGAGAACCCGTCTAACGAAGGAGAGCTGTGCGATTTTGGAAGAAGAGGAAGTCAATTTAAGTGAGTTGACGTGAAGGGTGCCCTTGTTTCCAAGCTCCCACTATATAAGACTTTATAACCTCACTTTTACAGCAGCCTTTTTCAGAAGATCGAAATCTGAAACAAAAATCAGAGAGTTTTCACCTTTTTGGAGATTCACTTTGAATATTCCTTTTGTAACTTTCGAATCTTTCTCTTTGAATTTTAATCAAGTTAAGTTATTTCTTTTTTGGCTTTATCTTCATATCATCTCACGCTCCTTTGCTTTATCGTGTAATTAAACTCCTTTCCTTAACGGGAATTTGGCGTTTTTACATGAAGAGTGAGTGAGCTATTTTGGGTCTTGAGGGATGAGGTAGATTAGGAGTAATTAGGGGACGATTTTGCTTCTAGAGGTGTTTAATTCTTCCAAAAGTCTTTGCTTGCTGGATTTGCTTAAGGCTAGGTCTTTCTTGATCATCTAGATCTAGATCCTAGACTCTTCTCACACCAAAAATGCCTTGAGAAGAGTTGGACCGCCCAGCAAGGAGATGAACTCGTCCAACCCACGATGGTGGTTGTTTGGAGAGTGCATCGGTTCAGGAGAGTTGTTTCTTAAGGATGGCTTTTCTTGAACTCACTAACCAAAAGTTAGCTCCTTTGATTTCAAGATTAGCTTTGTGGTTTTCTCCATGAAAGTGGGTTAACTTTGTTTTATGAACTCTCCTCCTAAGACTTAGCTCCTAATTGAGTGTTTCTAGACACCCTTGTTGACCCCTAAAACCTCACAATCGATTTCCTCATCCCGAGACCTTCCTCTTTTATTATCGGATTGTTAAATTCAGTTGTTGTTCTTCTAATTAAAGTTTAGTTTTGGTTAATTTTACTCCTTGATTTAAAGATACAAAAACCCATTGGCTTTGACTTGTTGAATTTCTTGCATTCGAAATTGTCTTATCATTCTCCATTTTGGATTGAGTCTCAAGACCAAAATGACATGAGTGGGATTAGTATTTGAAACCCTTACAAAAATCCTTGTTTCAACCACCTCCGAACGCAGTGAAACCATACCTGGCCTCTGATCGATCGAGTTATTAACTTTTAAAGCATTGTTTTGTTTTGTTAGCATCTATAAATATACGAACGTCGTGGTTAGTTTGCTATTTCTATGATTCATACGCATGTGTGTTGCCATGCTGTATTTATTTTAATAGATTTATCATATACAAAATCGATACAGGTATGTAACATACCATCTGTTGAACATTTTATCTCTTACCTTTGTGATTTGGAACAATATGTATAATGTCCTTTAGCCAAAAAAAAAAAAAAAAGTATAATGTTATAGCATTTATACCCTTTTTGGTTTTAATGTGAACTTTATTGATAAATAATTTGATAACTTACCATATTTTGATTTGGTTAGTTCTTTCATTTAAAATACATTTTTCATTAGTGTATACTGTATAGTAATATCAAGAGATGAAGAGAAAAACAATAGGTTAAATTTACTTCTAGTTTAGTTATAAAATTGCTTATACTGTTATACATATATATTAAATAAGTTTCTTCTTATTGTTCCAATAAGAAAAAAAAAACATTACATTGTTCAAAAATACATCAAGTTGAAAAATGAGTCATAAGGCAACCATATATTATTGGTTTTATTTTCTTTTTATTGTAAGTTGCTTGACTAATTGGAAGCCATTTTTCCCTTAAATTTGAGTGTGCCATAACTTAGCCTTGCGATGGAATAAGAGTTCATATTTTATTGTATATATTAATAACCAAGGCCAATTACAAATATCTTACTAAAAGAAAAAAAATCAGATCCTTTTCTCTTTAATTTTGTTGTTGTTGTTATCAAGGACATTTTGGTCCACCTTCTTTGGTATGCCAGTTATCGTAGCAAGGACATTCTTCTTTGTGTCCATATGTTCCGGACGGAACGCACAAACATTTCTTACAACAATAGTTGCAGTAAAACAAACATGGCTTCTTGTGAGATGTCGCTGAACATCGGATACCACATGCCTTTGGACATTCTTCACATACATATAAAGCATTGAATAAATTATATTGTTACTGATAAAATCCCGCTTGATCAATTCATCGATTATATAAACTAGAGAATAAATAGTATTTTGAGAAATGTTACCTCCTATAGTCAATGAACCTTCTCCTCCATTCTAATTTTTTTTGGATGACACACATAATAAAAGAATTATATACATTAAGATTTTTTGAAAAAAAAAATATATCAATGAAATTTTATTGATAATTTTAAAATAAATGATTTTTTATTCAAAATATACCATTGCAGGTGCTTCAGATGTACCTTCTAGTTCCTCAGCCTGTACAAAAAATAAATATATGGATATAAAAATATATTTTGTTTAATGAATTCAAAAACAAAAACAAGGAAAACAATTTTGTGAATTTTCGTACATTTAAAAATTGAGCAGCAAACAACAAACTGAATACAACAAAGACAGCAATGAGCTTCATCTTTCTTTATTATTATTTTTTCCCTTTTCCTTTCACTTTTGATTTTGATTTTTATGTATTTCACGAGTCCATGTCAAATCTATTTATAACCAAAATTAAACCGTTACCATATTATGGAAGATAGTTTAAATATTAATGAAGTTGCTAAATGCATAAATTGAAAGAATTTAATGTTATTCAAAGATATATTATCATTCCTAAATTTATCAGTCAAAATAAAAGTATGTTTGTTATTTTATTGTATTTTGGATTTTTTTATTATGTGAACATGTTATGCCTTGTGCGTGTTTGAACAACATGTTATGCCTTGTACAAATTCACTCTTTTGTTAACGTACTTCTCTCTGACCGGTTCCTCAATTTTTGAGGGATTTTTTTTTTCAAAATTTGGTTTTTTTTTTTTTTTTTTTCCTTGATGATTTTGTAAAAAATAATTTCCACCTATTATGCTGAAAATTTGTTCACAATTTAGCTGAAAATTATTCCTCTACTATTTTGAAGAGGAATGAGTGGAATAAAAACATTCATCTATTATCCCTATTCCACTAATTTGTATTCCACTTATTTTTGTTCCACTAAGCTGCTTCAATAGACTTTGACGCTAAATGCAAAGACAAGTAGTAAAACTTAAAAAATAACTGCATAATTGTTAATTAATTAGAACAATAATAGTTGCTTCGATAGAAAATGTCTTTTCCATATAATCCATTAAAAGAAAAGAAAAAAACAACTTCCAATTTAGATTAAAAGACAAATGATTTCAAAGCGTTCTTAACAAATATTATCATATAAATAAGAATAGTAACCACTCCAACCAATGATCATTCCCCAATCATGAAATCGATCCAAGAATTTTGAAGACAAGTAGTAATTTGCTATGAAGCACCACCTTACTGTCCAAGATTATTAGTATTAGGCTGAGCGGCTTTTGCAATTTTCTGAACAAGGCGAAATAAAGTAGTCACATGAGAGGAGAACGATCATCGTATCCACTCACTCATCCATCACTAGCTAGCAATAACCGGCCGTAACAAAGAAAAAGCGACTATATTCAGTCAACCATGTATCGTATAGTGTTAATTATTTTATGTTAATTAATGAAATTGATGTGTATGTAATTGGTATCGTTAAAATTTCGTACATGCCAGCCCGTTTGTATATAGAGTATGCCAAAACCCTATTAAGTAGCAATATGGAACAAATGAACCTGGTCATATATACATTATTATCACCTTACAATCTCTGATTGCATTAATGGTAGAGAATTCGAATGTGATCATAATTAAACTTGAATATAATTTTGACCGTCACAAATACATTGACGATGCATGTCATTGCATTCTGCTTTAATGACAAAAAAACTAAAGTGTTGTTGACAAGTTGGATGTTACTAATGTATTAGTATATAGCAATTGCAAAATTTATGGCGAAACTATTTGTTGCTGCATAACGAGTTTTAAGTTTGCTTTTTTGCAAATTATGGGTGGAGATCGTTTAATCTGAACTTATTCTCGGCTGGAATAGATTATGAGATTAGACCCAGATTTTTCTTCGCTAATAAAAAAAACAGACAACAACTCAAAACTAATGTAGATTATGAACAAAGACACATTTGTTGGCTAATAAAAGAAAAGATGCAACAACTCAAAACTAATGTAGAGAGTTAAAACAGTGTGCAAAGACCAGAGAAACCAGAGCGCATTGAAAGCAACCTAAACGATCCTTGTAATAACTGATGAATATTTGGGATTTATAGTTTTAAAATCTGGAAGAGCCTAAGGAACAATATTACACAAAACGCAACATGTATCAGAATGTTGCAACCTCAATCACGCAAAAATAAATATGAAACAAAAGTAAATAGATATAGGAAATAAGAAGCAAGATTTTATTTAATAATCCATTGTGATCTGACTTATAAGCCCGATCGATTACAAGTAACGCATATAATAATTCATAACTCCAAATAGTAATTAAGAGGTAAACATTATCAACCTCCTAAATATATCCTAAAACAGTAGCGATTCCAATGGCAGCCTGAATCACCACTACCAAACAAGATACGATCGTGATGAAGCATCCAAATCCGAACATCTTTGCGATACTAACTTAATCAACGAAAATTAAAAATACAAAGTGGTTTTCTTATCTCGAGTGAGAGTGAACCGCTGGCATGGGTTATTTATTTATAGTCGATTCATGCATATGTGTTATCAAATGTGAACATCGATCTTCTCGTGAGTTGGAAAGTAATTATGGATCTTAATACAGTCAAACTCAAAGACTAAACGAATCATTTGGAATTTGGAACGTTTTGTCAAGAATGTGCGAGGAGCAGTTGGGGCTCAAATTCAAACCGTATAATGAGCTAGCTTATTGTTGTGGCCCAATCATTTATGTGTACACAATCAGACAATTCAAATAGCTCCCCTAAATATATGTAATTATGAACGTAACACGACTTAGAGATCTGCACTGACCCGCCATAAAGATAAGATCTCCATATCTTAAGCGCGAAAACCACCGCTGTCAACTCAAGATCATATGTATGGTGATTACGCTCGCTGCCCTGCAACTGCCTCGAAGCATAGGTAATCACTCTGCCTTCCAGCATTAGAACACAACCAAGACCAACTCTTAAAGCATCGGTATACACCACATAAGACTTCCCCAGCTCGGGTAATGCCAACATTGGTGTACTACTCAACATCTCCTTGAGCTTCCTGAAGCTCTCTTCGCACTCCGGCGACCACATAAATGGCACATCCTTACCAGTCAACTTCGTCATCGGCTGCGATCGCGAAACCCTGGACGAACATCTTGTAATAGCCTGCTAAACCCAAAAAAATCCTGATCTCGGTAGCACTACTCGGTCTAGACCAATCCCTGATAGCCTCGATCTTAGCCAGATCCACATAAACTCGCTCCGCAGAAAAAATGTGCCCGAGAAATCCCATCTCTCGCTGCTAGAAACTGCACTTGCTCAACGTAGCATACCTCCTGCTCCCGAAACTTCTCCAGAACCAACCTCAAATGAGTCGCATGCTCCTTTGGACTCCTTGAATACACCAAAATGTCATCAATGAAGATGATAACGAACACGTCCAAAAACTCCCTAAACACTTCGTTCATCAACCTCAAGAAAGCTGTCGGCGCATTAGTCAAACCAAAAGGCATGACTACAAACTCGAAATGTCTATATCTCGTCCTGAACACCATCTTGCGAACATCTACCTCGTCTATCGGAATATGATGATATCACGACGCCAAGTCAATCTTGGAGAACCAAAGAGCACCCCTTAGCTGATCCATCAACTCATCAATCCTTGGAAGAGGGTACATGTTCTTCACTGTGACTCGGTTAAGTCCCCGGTAATCGATACACAACCGAAAACTACCATCCTTCTTATTCACAAACAACACTGGCGCTCCCCCCGGCGAAACACTCGGCCGAATAAAACCTTTGCTCAAAAGGTCCTCTAGCCAACTCTGCTGGCGCCATCTTGTAAGGTGTCTTCGATATTGGCGGTGTCCTTGGCTCTAGCTCAATCGCGAAAGGATCAGACCGAGATGGTGGTAATCCCTTCAGCAACCGAAACACATCCTTAAACTCCTGGACAACCTGAATATCCTCCAAAGCCACTTCACTAGTGGACTCCGACATCACAATCGTCGCCAAGTAAGCCTCGTAACCTCGCTCTATCATCTGCTCAGCCTGAATAGCCGAGATCACAAAACTCTCGGAAGTCGTTCTCACTCCCTGATAAACCAGCCTCCCTGCATCCCGCTCAAACACCACTCTGCCTCTATAGCAATCCAGATGAACTTTATAATACGACAGCCAGTCCATCCCCAAAATAACGTCATACAGTTCCACCGGACTGATGACCAAGTCTGCTGGCATCGACTGCCCCGCAATCTACACATCCACTACTCTAGCACGGCCAGAAGTAGCCAGGAATCCTCCACCGGCCACTTTGACCAACCCCGAACGCTCACTAGCACTACTCTGGATGCCACTGCTCTCGGTACACTCTGGAGTAATGAAGCAATTATATGCTCCCGAGTCAAACAACATGTAGGACTCAAAACCGCCCACTAACAAGGTCCCTACACAATTTAAATGTGTTGAGAACCCTACACTCTATCACAGAAAAATCAATAAAACAAACCACAACCATTCTACACTAAGAATTTACAAAGTCTAAGTTAGAGATTTTACCTGTGATCTGCCCGGACTGACTAGTCTGGCCCACCTCTGCTGAAGAATACACTCTCGGCCCCGCTCCAATCTGACCCAACGGTTGACCCGCTGCGATCTGAGACACTGACTGAGCCACCACTGGCTGAACCGACGCCACCGACAACTACTGCAACTTGGGACACATCAGCCTGATATGCCCCGACACTCTGCAATGGAAGCACACTCTAGCCTTCCGAGATGTGTCCTTCCTAGGACAACACGCCACACGATGCTTTGTGCTCCCACAACTAAAACAGACCCCACTCACACTCTGCCTGCCTCCAGAAATCTCATATGATCTTCTCTTCTGGCCCTACGCAGGCTTACCGCCCTTGCCAGAACAAGCACTAAAACCTCTGCGCTGCTGCTGCTACTGCTGCTGACTCCTAGGCTAGATAGCAGGAGCAATTGCAGCTGTAAAAGCTACCAGACCTACCTGCTCACGAAGGTTCTCCTCAATCGAAGCCGCTAGCTCCACTAAATCCGCCTTCAAAGCATACACACCGCCTCTACACTGAGTCCAGATACTCAACCAAAGCCCCTGCAAGAACCTCTGCAAAAGAGCCCCCTCGTCCTCCATAGCACGACCCGTATGAACCACGAGTCTGCTAAACTCAGCATCGTACTCCCGCACTGACCTCTCTCCCTGAGACAGCGCCATAAACCTCATCTGAAGACGATCTCGAGCCTCCTGAGGGAAATACTTGGCGTTGAACTCCGCTAGGAAGTTACCCCAAGTCCACACCGCCCTCCGAGTCACAATGGATCTCCACCACAAATGTGCATCTCCATCCAAATAATGCACAGCCAGCTCCACCTGGTACTCCTCAGGACATCTGATACTGGAAGTTCCGCTCCAGTCTCGAACGCCACTCATCGGCCTCCTCAGGCCCAACTCTTCCCTCAAAGAAAAGCGTAGAAATCCTCTGCATCTGCCCTATCATTTCTAGATAAGGCGGACGCCCAACAAATGTAGCCCCCGGCTGCTCGACACCTGCAACACCCTGCTGTGCCCCGGCCACTAGAGGTGCACCCGGAGCCTGCTGAGGAACAACCTGCGGAAGACATGCTAACAACTGCGTTAGAAGACCCACAACTAGGTCACCATGATCCTTATCTGGAGCAGCCCCCGCACCCAGGGCAGCCCCAACTCCCGCGCCTCCACCGACACCAAAACTGGCTCTCACTCGTCATCGAAACTGATTGGGTCACCGACGCAGTCGCCACACTCGGCGCTGCACTCTCTCCCGAATCCGCCGCTAGTCCACGACCCCGACCCCGGCCTCCACGGCCCGCAGCTCGGCCACCACGGCCAACTGCTCTGCCCCCACAGGCTGTACCGCGCTCTCTCGCGCCACGACCTCTAGCACCTGCATCTATCTCACTGCACTTCCAAAGAACAGGAAATGAGCAAGCTAGAAAAACACAGTAAAAACACAAACACACAACTCACCGCAGAATCACTTTGAAGGCCGAAGGGGATGATACTAAGACTACTAACTGACTAAACATGAATAATCAATTACAACACATAGATTCAGTTCACCCCAATTCTAACAATCCTAAAACCGTATAGGCTCTGATACCAAAATGAATAACCAAGCTTTTTTTTTTAATAATAATTAGCCCGAATTAATATTCCCATAAATATTAATTCTCAACAGCTAATACAACATCAAACTATGCGGAAGACAATAACTCAAATAATTCATTAATCAAATAACATTAATTTAATAAATAATAACCAATTCCAGAATTCATATAAATAAACTAGCAACCTAACAACTTAAGCAAATAAATAAAACAATCATATCATCCCCTTCTTCAGCCTTGATTCCGCGATCACATTTTTCTTTTACCTGCATCACAGGAAAAAAGACGTAAGTATTATCACAAATACTTAGTGAGGCGATCACCCCGCCTACAGGCCAATTACGCAATTTTCAGACATTTAAACATTATTAATAATTATCATAATTATTAAAATAATTTTCTCAATTATTAAATAATTTTCATAATTAAATAATAATTCTTAAACAATTAAAATAATTTACATAATTATTTTTGAACCACTTAATTAATTTATTTAACCATTAAATAATTAATTACTAAAAATAAATCATTAACCAAGTAAATTGGATTAAACCAATTAAATTTCAATTTATTACAACGAACCAGAACCGGTCAGACAGTGTTGACCGACACCATATTGGTGTCGCTCGACACTAGTCCCTTGGTGTCGCTAGACACCGAGCTCGCTATTCGAAACCCAGATACGAAATTCAACACAAAAACACGAAAATGCACAATAATCACCAACCAACATGATCCAAACACCATTATCATATAAACATCTCACGAAATCATTATCCAATCAACCACAATCAAACCAAATTGATAGATCTAGAAATCCACGAGCCTACGGTTACGCACTCACTTTGACAAATGATTGAACAAAAAGGAAAAGGATATGAACAGCCACAAATAGCCTCAGATCAACCACAACACCCAAAAAACATTCACAAACTCTCAGCTCCTCTTTTCTCTTTTATTTTTCTCGAAAACAACAAAACAATGTGGCCATTCTCCTTTAAAATGTGTGACATTAGGGTTTAACCTAAACTAACCACCAAACCGGTAATGGAAATCAAACCAGAAATTAATTCGCTAGACCAATATCAACCGATACTATTTGGTGTCGCTACTTGCCCAATCATTTGCAATTTGGAACGTTTTGTCAAGAATGTGCGAGGAGCCAATTTGGGCTTACATTCAAACTTAATAATGAGCTTATTGTTGTGGCCCAATCATTTATGTGTACAATCAGACAATTCAAATATCTTTTACTTTGCTCCCCTAAAACCATGTAATTATGAATGTAAGACGAGTATACGACTAGTCTAACCTGCCGTGTATACATAAAATGGCCATGTTGGACCGTAGGATACAAGAAGAAGTTAAGAGGAAACTGATTAGAAATTAAATTAGTTTTGAAACTGAGAAAAAAAAAAAAAAATTTGTCGCTGTGGAACCCTCCTTGACTCCAAATAGGGCTCTGAAACTTTTAATTTCATGACTCCAATTAAGTCATGACCGATTATTTTCCTTAACGACACAAGAGTCAAGACCATTCAAGTGCCTTTTTAAAATACTTTAACTTCTGAGAAATTTATCAAAAACATTTTCTGGACATTTTACCTAATATTGTTTTTTTGTTCCGACCTAACATTGTTTTTTCATAGAGAAAATTGCAAACAAAGAATCAGAGAGAATTTCCTTATGAAATGTTGGTCGAATTTAGAGTTGGTGTGCCTAAAGTATAAACTATAATACGTTATATAGCTTATAAAAACATTAAAAATTAAAGTATATATAATCTTACGATTTTAGAACTGTAATAAACAAAAGTCTACAAGTTTGACGAAGAAAACGGTTTGGTTGGTAATGATGGAGTTGACCGGTAGGCCATTTTTGCGGGAGGACAACGAAAACAAAGCGTGTCAATCTTGTAATTTCAACTCAATAGAGTTACTTGTTAAATAACGTTCCAAAAGAAAGTTTAGTTTCGTTCGACGACTGTGATACATTACCGCGTCGTGCAATAAAGCTAACACGGGACATTATTACCTACTAATTCCTAATGTTAGGGTTGTTTTCATGTCAGCTTATCTAATGCAAAAAGACAAAAATTTATAATTCTCTGAAAATTTGATAATACCTTAGGTTTACACACCCTCACGTTCACACACCTACCTTTGTCTTAAGAAAAACATCCCGTTCGTGTCTTCTTTCTCATACATTGTATTATTTACAATTTTCACCACCAATTTGGTAAGCCACTTTTATATTTATATTTTGTCCGAAAGATCCGGTAGCGGTTAAGTTTGACAAAATAATACATTTTTAAAAAGATAAAACTATATTATTTGGCCAACCGAAACACTATACACAACAATGTGTTGCCCATTCTTAAACTAGCTAGTCGAGGCTTTTGCAGATGAGAATGTGCTGCCCATTCTTAAACCACAGCTTCAAGATGTTAAAGAAGGTTTGCTCTCTACCTTTGATGAGTTTAAAGTGGTGTTTTGCTCGATGGAAAGTAATATTGTGGCGGATCGAGTAGCAAAGAAAGCTATTTCATTTGTAAATTATGTTCTCAAGCTTTACTCTTTGGTGCCAAATTGCATATATCAGTAAGTTGAGGTTAGTAAATATGATTTGTAACCAGTTCTGGATGAATGAAGAGTATTTACACAAACATTCTATCCATATCGTCAAGGAATTGATTTTTATTAGTTTATCACAACATGTTATATATGTATTTGAATCTAGGTGGTGATGTAACAATGACACCAATACAAACTACTATGTTATAATATATATCTTGATCATTACGGACAGTGCCGGCCCTTCCATAAGGCAAAGAAAGCGTTAGCTTTAGGCCACATAATAATTAATACAAAATTTAGGCCACATTTCAAATGCAATGGTCTACCTTTTGTTTATGTTAGTTTAGTTTTGTTTATCAAACAACTAATATATCTTAGTAATAGTGCATTGGATCTAGTTTTGTTTTATAGTTAGGACAGAAAAATATAATGTAAAATAGTATAAAACATGAAAGAAAAAAACTAGCTAAAATTGAAATAATAAAATTTACATTTGCCTAATATTGCTTTAGGCCACTAAAATGATTGGGCCGGCACTGATTACGGAATTGACTTATATTACTAACATGAAACGAAAACCAAAAGCGGAAAAAGGCAAAAGTACGTCAGTTTATTTTGAAAAAAGAAATGCATCGACAATAATCAATTTATTGTTATAGAAAAGAGTGAATAAGAGATGAGAGGAATTGGTTGTTCTTATTCATGAATGATAGATCTCATATATAGGAGTACAATATAGGATTTCAAGATAGAAAACACAAATAGAGAAGTGGATCTAATGGGCTAATGGGCATCCACATATTTACCCATAATACTCCTCCTTGCATGTTCCATTATCTAAAATATCTTCTAAATGCGTAAGATGCTGCCTCGTTAAAACTTTTACAAGGAAAACCCAATGGGAAAAACATTTGTTAAAGAAAAAGAGTGCAGTGCGTAATTACTCCCCTCATGAGAACATCCGTCTAGATCTTTGATATGATATGATCCAATAAGATAAACTAACTCCTTGAAAGTAGTAGATGAAAACTCCTTTAAAATCTTCACTTGAACAATCTTTAGAACATTGACATCGCCATTCTTCTTGGGTTTGGTAATGAATCTACGTTATCATTCTCTTCACTCCACTTGATCTCATAAGTGAATGACAAGGACTTTGGAAAGGAGATAGACCTTCGTGTTTCTCATTTGTGTGTTCTTTGTTGCCTCATTAAAACCTTTCATAGAAAAACCCAATAGGATAAAAATTGTGATAAGGCAAAAGAGTACAACCACACAAATCATAATATTTCTCCCCTTTGAAGTACCTTCTTCAAGAGATACATTCCAATCGTTATATTTCTCCCCCTTGGAAGTATCTTCTTCAAGAGATACATTCCAATCATATACACTATCTTTTTGGGGATTACTATAAGTATAGCCTCAATCAATAAGGTCGTATAATTATCTTATAATCTTTTAGGTCATTTAAACTTCTAGTCTATGACATCTTTTTCCTTAAAAAAATCATTTCTTGGACTATTTGGACTTCACGCCAATCTTTCTCTTTCACACACAGTTTTATAAACATCTATTGTGTATATATGAGTTATCTCATGCTCATTTTACTCATCTTTAAATTATGAAAGAGACCAACACATTTCTCAAATAGAATTTAAAGCATGGTACTTCAAGACCAAATATATGTGAGCGTTGTTTATGTAAATCCTGCAAGGATCTTTTGAGATAACATATCTTTTGTTAAATTGTGAATTTGGGATATCTTAAGACAACTTTCCAAGATCTTTGATCCCATATCCTTTTGTGATACTAATTTCGACAATTCTTCAGGAATTTTGATGATGTTCAGATTAAGGATCTCTTTTGATCTATAATACTTTTGTAAATATACATTGGATACTGATTATATATATATATATGTATATCACTTTTGTGATTGTACCCCAATGAAACGTATTTCTCTTCATTCGATCAAATAGCTAGAGTTCTTCGGAAAAATAATTTTGATATCATTAATCCTTCAAAGATTATATCCTTCAGGGACTTTTATAGAATTGATTGTTTAGTGGGTCGTATAAGTCAAGTTCTTCTTTTATTGCTTGATTATTCCTCAATGATTATATCCTTTAGAGACTTTTATACAAATGTCATTGTGGGTCATATATGTCAAGTTCTTCTTTTATTGCCAAACTTAAGTAACCTGAAAGTTGCATCCACCACATGAGATTATATCTCTTCATATCATTTTTCTTAGGCACAAAGGCCTATTTATAACCCACTCGTTTTACACTTTTTAGGTGTAAGGACTTCTGGTCCAAATACTTTTCTCTTTCTAAGAGATTTTAGTTCTGCGTCTATTGCTTCTTTTCGATTTGGCCAAATCATTACTTTGTTTCGCGCTCCTCTTTCTCATTCATAATATCAACTACTATATTGCATGCAAATATTTTATTTACAGCGTCGATTTGCTTTTCTGGTTCCATTTTATTCTATACATGACATAAGTAATTTCTCGAGATCTCATCATTGTCTCAGGTACCTGAATTTCCGATTTGTCATGTTTAATGTCTCTTCTGGAGTTCACTCAAAAATATTTGTTTCCTCGGTTTGACCGTTGTCAATTTATGCTCATTTACTTTCCTGAGGATTCTAATATTCGGAACCAACCAGTCTATCACGTTTCATGCATTTTTTAGACTTACTAGTAGTTTGATATTGTCCTTCTGGGACATCAATTCTAATTAGAGCATTTACAGCTGGCAAGTGACTCAATCACTATATTTGGGTCAGTAAATGTATATGGCAACTGATACATTAAGTTTTGTGAATGAATTATCTTTAGGACTTCTGTTTCACATTCTATAGTCCGATGATCAATGATAATTCATTTCAACTTTAATCTTTCTCCAGCTGTTTATTTCTCCCCCTGATGTTGGAAAGACTGGCTCACTAAAGTGACAGTCTGCAAATCAAGTCATATTTAAATCCTTCATGGATTGCTTTTGGATACTATCAATGGAGATTCATATCCAACATCAACAACCTCTTTCGAGGATCCATCTTAGAATATTGTGGTGGAGCATTATGGATGTATTCTGCACATCCATAATTTTTTTTTTTTAGATGGAAAAACTTTGGTTTCTGACCTAAACCAATTACGATGGGGAGAACTTTTAATTACTCGTTGGCTTTATGCGAATTAATGCTTTTGCATTTTGTGTATGAACATTTGCTACTGGATGTTCAGCGTTAATGTTTATAAACATGTTTTTCTCATCAAAGACTTAAGATGTGAATTCACTAGCATTACCAAGTAATCTCACAAACTTCAGGTTGCAGATCTATAACATTGATACATACAATTATCTTGTTGCAAATGTGTTATTAAACCACAAATATTTCTTGTATACTTTCTAGAATAATGAATAGATTCCAAATCTATTTTGGCTAGTGATAATCATAATGCTTTATGATGAAACTTCACATTATAAACCATTTAAGAAGAATCTTCAAGTTCTGTAATAAATGTCTATATGATGTATTTTATTTCGCATGATTTATGGAACTGAAATGGTCTATAACCAGCCCACGCCAAACTATGTTATATTCGGTAAACTTCTGGTTTACTATATAACATTTATCTCCATTATATAATATTTTTGTATTACAATCTATATATAGAACATATGCAATTTCTCTAAAATACTTTTACTGCATTGAGTAATACTCGTTATTTGAAGGTATCCAACTTTTCCTTCTTTACTCTCTTAACTTGGTTAACTTTGAAATCCCTTGGATTATATGATTCATCATGATCATTTATCTTTGAACATAGTCTACTAGATGTTCTACTTTATCAGAATTAGGGATTCTTAGATTTGTCTTTATCAATAATTCATCAAGTGTGAACATAATCTTCTAGATGTTCCACTTACTATTGATTGTGGGATTCATCCATTATCCCCCTCGAGATGATGATACTTCAGGTTCATCTATCTCGAATTGAATTCTAGTATAAAATCAAAAACATACCCAACTTGGATCATGCTTATATCTTTGATTCTTTAAACTATTGATACTTGTATTATATATTTTCACTTCTGGGACCTCAGAGTTATAATACATCAATAATTATATTCTTTAAACAAATATATATTTATATACTCTTCCGGAGATGTATATATATATAACATTAACCATCCATATTCATATTTATGTATATGATCACATCTTTAACCATTTACTCGCATATCACATTCACTTCAGGGAATGGATCATAACGTATTAGACAAGGTTCATGATTTTCATCAGTAACTCATTATTTTATTAAAATAATTTCTTAAACTTTCTTTAATAATATTTTGTCTGCTGGACAATATTATTTATCTAAGATATATGCCTTATATATATCATTGATATACATTATCTTCCAGATAAAAAAAAAAATCATTTCTAGACTTTAAATCCAAATCTTGTAATTGTAGATGCAAATACAAGATATTCATATAGAGGATAATAGAAAAATAAATAAATATTATCAAACATATATATAAACAAAGCACAATAATAAAATAAATAAATAATATCAATAATATTACCGTTTTATTATCACTTCAAGTGACAATTTGAATTTGTCATATTTTGTCTGCAAGACAATAATATTTAAAATTACTTCTTAAATATTATAATGTTATTGTGTCTGCAAGACAACAATATTTACATGATGTATTTTAACATCTTTGCATTAGTGGTATTATCTTCACTTATTGACTTCAAGTCATATGCTCTTAGATGATATCATCTATAATTTAAATCATGTCATATTCTAGTGATCATGCATTTTCTTTAGATCCATATATTAATCTTAATAACATCAAAGATGTGATGATAGATAAAATATATAATTTATAAAAATAATAATATCAGAGGATAACTCAATCAATCAAACCATTTACTAGTATTATCATCTCATTAATCAATTAATTCATCAATCGATATGATAGCAAAATACAATAACCATGCTCAAATAAAGCCAATTTGAAATTGCAGTATTTATGATTGAGAATAAACAGTATTTATCAATTTTCTATTTTTTTGTTTTCGAGATATGCAATAATATAGTATTATATGATTGCAAATGATTAGTATGATCAAATGATAATTTAAGAATGAAGCAATGATAAGCAATGATATATTCATACGAAGTTATGATTCCAACAACGAGATATACAAAGTGGTTTTAATAAAAATAATAAAGCAGTATGCACATCATGTTTGATTTTAAAATCAGCTGTTAACAACCATTAAATTTGTAATATTAAAGACAAATAATTTCATAGTGATTCTAGCATACACTTTAATTATAATTAAATTGTGATCAAATGGTCAAATTAAGAATTTAATATGGTCAAAATAATGCAAGAATATTTCAAATTAATGGTCAAATTAATTCAAATGATGAAACTTCTTCTAGACAATTTTCAAATAATTATTCAATTTAGCAATCAATTTAATATATTACAAAAATCAATTAAAATAACAAATATCATATGAAAAGCATATAAAAAAAATAAGAAAAAAAATATATATATATATATATCAGCAAGAGTCTCTACCTCTTAGCTTTTCTAGGTAATCAAAAGTTCTAATAGTTCTTTTAGTTTGAATTCACAAGATTCAATGAGTAATTGATATTTGATATGTGTTTTTTCATATAAATCCATTTTATCAATATTTAATCAATATTACTTATTGATAATACTTTGGATTCATCGAGCAATATGGTTTATATATATATATTTATTTATTTTTAATTATATTTCTCAGAAGGATTTATAATTTATTCATTTCTATTTATATATATCCTGAAATATTTATATTTTATTTATATTTCCCTGAAAGATTTATAATTTATTCATTTCTATTTATATATATATATATATGCATATGAAATAATAGACAATATAAAATCCTTATAGGATATTCATAAAATATAAATCATTTAGGGATATTCATAAAATATAAATCCTTCAGGGATATTCATGAAATATAAATCCTTCAGGGATATTCATAAAATATAAATCCTTCTGGGATATTCATAAAAAAAATCTTTCAGAGATATATATATATATATATAATTTTTGTAATGTTAATCCTTGAGTGATATAATTTAATTAGACAATAAAATAAATAAATGCATAAACAATATAATATCCTTCTGGGATATATATAAATAAACAAAATATAAATCCTTCAGGGATATATATAAATAAATAAAATATAAATCCTTCAGGGATATATAAATAGAAATGAATAAATTATAAATCTTTCAGAGAAATATAAATAAAAATAAGTAAAATATAAATCCTTCAGGGATATATATAAATAGAAACGAATAAATTATAAATTCTTCTGGGAAATATAATTAAAAATAAATAAATATATATATATATATATGAACCATATTGCTTGATGAATCCAAAGTATTATCAATAAGTAATATTGATTAAATATTGATAAAATGGATTTATATGAAAAACACATATCAACAAAGTAATATAAATTACTCATTGAATCTTGTGAATTCAAACTAAAAGAACTATTAGAACTTTTGATTACCTAGAAAAGCTAAGAGGTAGAGACTCGTGCTGATAACGTGTTATAGAAAAGAGAGAATAAGAGATGAGAGGAATTGGTTGTTCTTATTCATGAATGATATATCCTATATATAGGAGTACAACATAGGGTTTCAAGATAGAAAACACAAATAGAGAAGTGGATCTAATGGGCTAATGGGCATCCACATATTTACCCATAACATTTATAAAATAGTGATTAAACTCTGGAAATAACAAGCAATATATCCGACGGATTCAGCAGAAAAAAATAGCATTTCGAGGTCAAGCGTCACCATTAATGTTTGGCTTAACTCACAATAATACAATATCAACTTCTTCTTCCTCTTGAAGATAGCTAGTGTGCATGGCATGGGATATGCTCCCAAAGCAAGAAAAATATAAAACCAGATCTACAGGATACACTTTGTCCCATACTGTATAATATATTGCTGGCTGATCAATCAAACGACCATATCACAATTGGTTGGTGAAACTATTAATAAATTGTCAGGGTTACATCTTTGTCCTAAAAAGTATAAACCCTCACGTTTGAAGAGGATACTAATTCAAAACACTTTTTCGTAAACCAAAAACATTAATTTTATAATTCTTAAATTAGATTTTGTCCTATAAAAAAAATGCTGATGTCAGCAATTCAGCATACCAAGATCTAGAATATCTTGAAGATATGTTAATATCATTGTAATTAATTACTAATATCTGTGCTTATATATGGAAACTAGATTAATCATGTATAGTATTCTCTTCCTTATATAACCTTGTACAATATTCTTCCAATCCTAAATTCCTATATTCTCTAATAGTAATAGACTAATGCCAAAAAATGGGCATGCTAGCTACTTTCACGCATGTTATTATGTTTAAATAATGTTAAGAAGTTGTTGTCTTGTTGAAGAAAAAAAACAAAAAACAAAGAACATGATCTTGAAGTTCCACAGCGTAGTTTAACCTTTTTCTTTGTATTCAAATGTGATTCCATTATATTTGTATCACAAAAATGAAAAATGTGATTGGCAACAATGGGAAAGAAATCTAAAATATTTTTGACACCGAAACCACAAATACTTAATAATTTAAATAAATAAAATGAAAAAGACCGAGCACTCGTCCAGACCAAGTCAATGATAAGGTCAACCCCCACCAGCCAAAACTTCGTTCACGGCACAACAAGTCTTTCAAAACGAAAATTTCGCAAACAATCGAAGGAAATGACCAGAACAGCCCTTGTATTATACATTCGTTATTCCCACTAGAAGGGTATTCTCGTAATGTACACACGTACAAATTCCTTGAAGAAACAGATCAACCAACTACTCTGCTTTGAAGAAGACGACGACGAAACTCAAAAACCCCAACAGAGAAGAAATTTATTTTTCTTTGTTTCTGAAACTGAAATCGAAACAAAGAAAACGATAACAAGATAACAAAAAGACGTTACCTTTTGCGAGTTTTTTTCTCACCCTCTCATTGATCTCTCAATGCAAATGAGTTAATTCTCCATATGGCTGCCATGTTCAAGCAGCCATGGCCGCCGTTTCTTCTTCTTCCTCAGTTAACCCTAATTGTTCTCTCTTTGATTCTCCTTTTCCCTTCTCATTCCTTATCTCAATCTGATTCTCCTCAAAACATCGAAACCTTTTTCCCAAATGAGACCCTCTCCGCTCCGGCTCCGGCTCCGACTCCATCGCCGGTTCCTCTGCCGCAGCAGAACACACCACCACCACCACCGTCTTCTTCGTCGGACAGAAAAAAGATCACGAGGGCTATACTCATAACAGCCGCAAGCACCTTACTTGCTGCAGCCGTATTCTTCTTCTTCGTCCAATTGTGCGTCGTCTCGCGGCGGCGGCGACGGAGAGACAGAGTCGACGTCGGTAACACCGGCCCGCCGGCTCCTCCGCTGGCAGAAGCAGCGTTGGCTCGCGAGGGGTTTACCCGATTCGGCGGAAACGTGAAAGGTCTGATCTTGGACGAGAACGGCCTCGATGTCTTGTATTGGAGAAAGTTGCAGAGTCAGAGAGACAACAAAAGCGGGAGTTTCAGGAAACAGATCGTCCACGAAGACGACGGAGACGACAAAGAGAAGAATGTGACTTCTTCCAAGAACAAAAAGAGATCGGAACCTGTCACGGAGAGACCTCTTCTCAGAGGAAGATCATCGACTTCTCACAGTGTAATTCACAACGATAGTTACCGGAATGCCACCTCTCATCATCCTCCTCCTCCTCATGTCAAGTCCGATTCCTTCGAATTCGCCCAATTAGATCCGTCTCCGCCGCCGCCACCTCCGATCCCTGTTAAGCAGATTGCACCTGCACCGGCGCCTCCTCCTCCTCCACCCCCTAAGCCTGTTTCTGCTAAGAGTGGTCCTTCTCCGCCGCCACCTCCGCCGTTGAAGAAGTCGGCGGCTCTTTCGTCGTCGGTTGCAAGACCACCGCCTGCTCCTAGAGGACCATCTTCAGGGGAAGCTTCAACCGCTGGAACTGGTCCGGTGAAGCTCAAGCCTCTTCATTGGGATAAAGTCAACCCTGATTCCGATCACTCCATGGTTTGGGACAAAATCGACCGTGGCTCATTCAGGTACTTATCATCTCTAAATTCGATTTTAGGGTTTCAATCAATCAAAATCCCTAAATTTTTCAAATCCCCAATTTCGTTTCCTCCAGTTTCGATGGTGATCTCATGGAGGCCCTCTTCGGCTACGTAGCCGTCGGGAAGAAATCTCCAGACCACGGCGGCGATAACAACAACAGACCTAGCTCAAACGCTCCGACGCAGATTTTCATCCTCGACCCGAGAAAATCACAGAACACAGCGATCGTGCTCAAATCCCTAGGAATGACACGCGAGGAGCTCGCGGAATCGCTAACGGAAGGCAACGATATCCACCCAGACACACTCGAGAGGCTCGCGAGAATAGCTCCGACGAAAGAAGAACAATCGGCGATCCTCCAATTCGAAGGCGGCGGCGACACAGAACGAAAGCTCGCCGACGCGGAATCGTTCCTGTTCCATCTTCTCAAGGCCGTGCCTAGCGCCTTCACACGCCTCAACGCGTTGCTCTTCAGGGCTAATTACTATCCGGAGATGGCGCACCACAAGAGATCTCTCCAGACGCTAAACTCGGCTTGCAACGAGCTGAGATCACGCGGCTTGTTCGTCAAGCTTCTCGAAGCGATACTGAAATCCGGGAACAGAATGAATGCAGGAACAGCTAGAGGAGACGCTCAAGCTTTCAACCTCACCGCGTTGTTGAAACTCTCCGACGTGAAGAGCGTCGACGGGAGGACGACTCTGCTCAACTTCGTGGTGGAAGAAGTGGTTAGATCGGAAGGGAAGCGATGCGTGGTTAACCGGAGGAGCAGTAGCAATTCGATCTCAGAGGTTATATCCAAGGAGGAGCAAGAGAAAGAGTATATGAGACTCGGTTTAACAGTCGTCGGAGGGCTAAGCACTGAGTTCTCAAATGTCAAGAAAGCTGCGGCGATAGACTACGAGACGGTTTCGGCGACGTGCTTGGCTCTCGCGTCTAGAGGGAGAGACGCGAGACGAGTGTTGGAGCAATGCGGTGGAGGAGGAGGAGAGAGGTTTGTGAAGAAGATGGGCGAGTTTCTTGATTCGGTTGAGGAAGAAGTCAAGTTAGCAAGAGAGGAAGAGAAGAAAGTGATGGAGCTTGTGAAGAGGACGACGGAGTATTACCAAGCAGGAGCTACTACTACTACTAGTGTGAAAGGGAAGAATCCACTTCATTTGTTTGTGATCGTTAGAGATTTTCTTGGAATGGTTGATAAAGTTTGCTTAGAGATCGCGAGGAACTTGCAGAGGAGGACAATGGTGGTGAGTCCGCAGCAGAGGAACGCGGTTAAGTTTCCGGTTTTGCCTCCGAATTTCATGTCGGATAGATCGAAAAGTGATTCCGGTGGATCAGATTCCGATATGTGAGTTTTGCAAACAAGGCCATCTTGATGATGATTGATCATATTTGTATAGAGGAGTAATTAAAGGTGAAGAAGAGCTTAAGATTTCTTTGGTTGTAAATAATAGAATCTTTTGGGTATTGATCATATTTTTGAATAACTTTTTCAAGTGTTGGTTTAGAATAATAGTCAGAGGTCTTTTCTGAATAGTGTTCATCCCAAATTACAAGTACAGAGTCAAGTTCAAGATTACGAACCAGTGGTTTATTTTTTTTAATCTTTTAATGTTTTTAAAAATGCAGCACTTGCAATTCTAAATAATTTAGAATTGATTCGATCTGTTAATGTTCACACTGAGATAAAACATGATAATCTCGGAGTCTATCTATACAGATACAATAGGAATGTAAAATATAAACTATATTCATCATTCCCTCAGGGATATTAACATATTAGGCTAATTACTCCTTCACTACAAGAAATCAGGTGTGTTGTATCATTTATTTGAATTGTTTATATCATTTCTTGAATGATGTAAATGCATTTGTATCATTTATATAAATGACTCTGGAAGTGGTGACTCTAATACTTTGTGTCAATAAATAGCGAATGATGCAACTATTTTTGTCATTTATTGTAAGTGATATAAATATGTGTCGTTTAAGATAAGTGATTGTGAAAATAGTATCATTCAAAATAAATTATAATTGATGGGAAGATTAGTATCAGTTTTTGTAATTGATGTCATAAGTTGTATCATTTAGCCACAATTGATGTTAGTATTTGTCTCATTTATGTAATTGATCCTAATTTTGTGTCAGTTTTAAAGATGATAGTACATAATGATTTTTATATCACTTTTATCTTATACTTCCAAATGTTTTACGTATCATTTGAGAACGACATGAATACGTTTACGTTTACGTTTGGTTTTAAATTTAGCCACATCTCGATTTTAATTATATAAATAATTATAAAAAAATTCTGAAATAAAATTTCAATTTTAATAAATATTAAAAGTAAATAATACATCCCAATATATTGTTCAAATGTATAAAACAAAACAAAAAGAAAAAACAAATGAATCCATATAATAAGATGAACTAAAAATACTACTTAGAAAAACCATAAATAATACTAGCTAGATTGGTAGTATTATTTAGCTAGACTTCTATCATGATTACCAATCTAGCTAGTATTATTTATGGTTTTTCTAAGTAGTATTTTTAGTTCATCTTATTATATGGATTCATTTGTTTTTTCTTTTTGTTTTGTTTTATACATTTGAACAATATATTGGGATGTATTATTTACTTTTAATATTTATTAAAATTGAAATTTTATTTCAGAAATTTTTTAGATTCCTAATCTCATCATCCTCTTCTCTCGGTCTCTTTCCGCGGAAGAACATTGCTGTTACCTGCATCACACTGGAATAGAGATGCGTAAGTATTATCATAAATACTTAGTGAGTGGATCATCCTGCCTACAGGCCAATTACGTCAAACACTAGACAAAACATCACAATAATCAACAACAATAACAATGCTCAACAATAATCAACAGCAAAATGAACTCCCTGTCAGGAAACACCCACGTTTCCTGACACCCAGGTCGGTGTCGACCGACACCTCTATGGTGTCGATCGACGCCAGCCTTCTGAGTGTCGATCGACACTCATCGAGTGTCGGTCGACACCAGCTCGACGCCCAGACACCAGAAGCTACGAAAATCGCAATCAACAATCACAAACTCATAATCAAGGGTTTTCAACGCCCCAATACAATCCAAAACACGATTTCCACAATAAACAACTCAAGAACACAACCAAAACTCAAAATCAAACAATCTCTATTGATTAACGGACCTACAGTCACGCACTCACCTTGAAAACGGATTGAAAGGAAGGAAGGGAGAAGGAACAATGAAGAACAGCAACAGATTCAACCCAGAAACTCAGAAATCACCTCCAATCCTCCAAAAGTCAGAAATTACCGATTGGTAATCATGATAGAAGTCTAACCAATATATTGTTCTTCAGTCCTCACCAACTCCATTTCCTCTTCCCTGCCCAAACAAATTAGTTAATATCACACCCATGTTGGAATAATGATCTCGAAACAGAGTGAGAGTAAGAAGGAAAAACAGAGCAAGAGATAAAAGAGATTATCGAACATAAACAACTATCTTTACACACATAGCCAACTATCTTTACACACATAGCCAACTATCTTAATGTAGATATTCGACTATCAACTATCTTTACACATAGCCAACTATCTTAATGTAGATATTCGACTATCAACTATGTGCATATAGATAGACAAACTATGTGCATATAGAGACACACAATGTGTACGTCTATATCCAACAGGACCAAACTCAATTATAACCAACAACCCAAACTAGGTGAAACAACCAAGCTTTTTTTTTTTTTTTATATACTAAATAATTACCAATGCGGAAGTTCTCACAGAAAAATCCATATTATTAAATCATAAATAATCGTTTAACAAATAACCAATAAAGAATAAAACCAATAAAACCAATAACCAATAAGTAACCTAAACCAGGTTTGCTACATTATTGAAATAAAGTCTAACACCCTAAAATGAGGAATTCCTGGTCAACCACAGCAAAAGTGCCAATATCAAATTCCTAATCTCATCATCCTCTTCTCTCGGTCTCTTTCCGCGGAAGAACATTGCTGTTACCTGCATCACATTGGAATAGAGATGCGTAAGTATTATCATAAATACTTAGTGAGTGGATCATCCTGCCTACAGGCCAATTACGTCAAACACTAGACAAAACATCACAATAATCAACAACAATAACAATGCTCAACAATAATCAACAGCAAAATGAACTCCTTGTCAGGAAACACCCACGTTTCCTGACACCCAGGTCGGTGTCGACCGACACCTCTATGGTGTCGATCGACGCCAGCCTTCTGAGTGTCGATCGACACTCATCGAGTGTCGGTCGACACCAGCTCGACGCCCAGACACCAGAAGCTACGAAAATCGCAATCAACAATCACAAACTCATAATCAAGGGTTTTCAACGCCCCAATACAATCCAAAACACGATTTCCACTATAAACAACTCAAGAACACAACCAAAACTCGAAATCAAACAATCTCTATTGATTAACGGACCTACAGTCACGCACTCACCTTGAAAACGGATTGAAAGGAAGGAAGGGAGAAGGAACAATGAAGAACAGCAACAGATTCAACCCAGAAACTCAGAAATCACCTCCAATCCTCTAAAAGTCGCCTCTGAAACTTGATATCTCGAAACTTGTGCCTTTCACGCGGCCACAGGGCTTTTAAAACGCGAAATAGGGTTTCCACGCCCTAAACCGGACAAAACCAGCCGACTTGAATCGAACCGGTCGATTTCGCAATAACCGGTGTCGATCGACACCCTTCCTTGGTGTAGGTCGACACCCATCGACCAAACCAACTCAAACCACAATCGAACGCGCAATCGACTTAAACCGGAGTTGATTTCTCAAACCGGTGTCGATCGACACACCCTTTGGTGTCGATCGACACTAAGCATTCAGAAGCTTTTCACACACTTTCTTCGAGATAAATGAACCTTAGACCAACTGTACAACAATCAAACAAGAACATGTACAATTAATCCTCGATTCGAACCTCAAAGAGCATATGTAATCGACTTCCGAACCCCTAATGTCGTCCGATACCACTTTTAACACAACTTCCTGGTTCGCGAATGTTACAATTCTCCCCCACTAAACTGGATTCGTCCTCGAATCCCAACACAAACGTCTCTCAAAGACCTCAAAACTCACATTTTTAGTCCTATGTTATACGCATGTCTCCAAGATATTATTACTCTCAATATCGTAACCCACCGTCACGATATCCATATTGCGGCCCACCGCCACAATATCCATACTGCGGCCCACCGCCCAGTATCCAAACCGCGACCCACCGTCACGAAAACAACCCATATCGAGGTAGCGACCCCCAATATAAGTCCGTCGGGCACCTACCGTCCCAACACAAATAGAACCACCGTCTACAAGGCCCACCGCCTCTAGACAAAACGAGTAATAAAATCTGAAACGCGTACCAACATATGACTAAAAACTTCCAATGACCCCACCGGCCAAAGAAACTTGTAACATCCAAACCATAACCAAAAATATGAGGCAAAAACTCCATCTCATATAACTCCAAAAATGTATATCGTACAACGAAACGAAAATACATAAACCAAAACCAAAAACAAGACTAGAACCACAAAGATGAATCACTCCACAGCCTGCTTGTCGAACCACTTTCCAAACTTCAGCTTCATCTTTGCCTCTGGCTCCCAAGCCTGCTCCTCTGTGCCACTACAGTCCCACAAGACTCTCAACAATGGCACCCTCTTGTTCCGCAGAACCTTGACTCTCCTCTCAAGAATCCTCACAGGAACTGCCGGAACTGTCATATCTGGCTGAAGATCCTCTGGAATCTCAACCACAATCTCCTCTGAAGGACGGAAACACCTCCTCAACATGGAAACATGAAACACCTTGTGAAAGGCGCTCATAATCGGTGGCAACTCCAACCGATAAGCCACTGGCCCAACTCGCTCCACCACTGGAAACGGACCCATAAAACGCGGACTGAGCTTGTTCTCTGCTATGGACCTGTTAGGGCCCCTCAACATAGCCATCTTGAGATAAACTCTATCTCCCACCTGAAACTCAAGCTCACGTCGCCGCCTATCTGCATAACTCCTCTGTCTATCCTGAGCCTCCTTCATGTTCAGCCTTAAGACACGGATCTTCTCCGTCGTCTCCTGAACAAAACTAGCTCCAAACATGCTGCGCTCCCCCACTTGGGTCCAGCATAAGGGTGTCCTGCATGGCCTCCCATACAAAGCCTCATAAGGAGCCATACCAATAATAGACTGAAAACTGTTGTTATAGGCAAACTCTGCCAAACACAGATGATCAGCCCAATGACCACCCCAATCCAGTACACACATCCTAAGCAGATCCTCCAAAGTCTGAATAGTCCTCTCTGACTGCTCATCTGTCTGCGGATGATACGCTGTACTCATATGCACCTTAGTGCCCATCTCAGTCTGAAACGCCCTCTAAAACTCTGAAGCAAACCTCGGATCTCTATTAGACACAATACTGGCTGGCACTCCATGCAGCCTCACAATCTCTCGCACAAACTTCCTAGGCAAGACAGCCGCTCCATCTGTCTTCTTGATGGCCAAGAAATGTGCTGACTTGGTCAAGTGATCCACAATGACCCAAATAGCATCGAATGTCCGTGAGATAGGCAATCCCACAACAAAATCCATAGTGATCATATCCCACTTCCACTCTGGAATGGGTAAACTCTGCAAAAGACCACTAGGCACCTGATGCTCTGCCTTGACCAAAGAACAAGTGTTGCACCTCGCAACCCAATCTGCCACATCCCTCTTCATCCCAACCCAATGATAATACCGTTTGAGGTCACGGTACATCTTGGTCGCACCCGGATGAATCGAAAACTTGCTCGAATGAGCCTCTCTCAAAACCTCCTGTCTCAACTCCACATCCTTGGGCACACAAACTCGCCCACGAACCAAGATAGTCCCATTCGAAGAGACCTGATACTAAGAACCGACCGCCTGCGAAGCATCAATCAAACCCTGATCACTCTGCTGCGCCACTCTGATCCTACTGAGTAAATCTGCCTGATCAGCTGCCTCCAAACCCAAAGGCTCCTCTGAAATAGCACAAATACGCAATGTGCCAATCTCGCTGACCAAAGCCTCAACACCACGCTCTCTATCTGAATCAACCCTCCGTCGACTCAAAGCATCTGCCACCAAATTGGCTTTGCCCGGATGATAAACAATATCCAGGTCATAGTCTGCCAGAAACTCCACCCAACGCGTCTGCCTCGCATTCAGCAAAGGCTGAGTGAAAATATGCTGTAGACTCTTATGATCTGTAAAGATCTGCACTCTGCCACCATAAAGATAAGACCTCCAAATCTTGAGTGCAAAAACCACTGCTCCCAATTCAAGATCATATGTAGGACAGTTGCGCTCACTGCCCTGCAACTGCCTCGAAGCATAGGTAATCACTCTGCCCTCCTGCATCAAAACACAACCAAGTCCAACAACTGAAGCATCTGTGTACACAACATATGGCTTCCCCGGGTCGGGTAATGCCAACACAGGTGTACTAGTCAACATCTCCTAGAGCTTCCCAAAGCTCTCCTCGCACTCCGGCGATCACACAAACGGCACATCCTTGCCAGTCAACCTCGTCATCGGCTGAGACATACTCGCAAACCCCTTGACAAACCTCCTGTAGTAACCTGCTAAACCCAGAAAACTTCTGATCTCGGTAGCACTACTCGGTCTAGGCCAATCTCTGATAGCCTCAATCTTAGCCGGATCCACAGAAACTCCCTCTGCAGAAACAATGTGGCCAAGAAAACCCATCTCCCTCAGCCAAAAGCTGCACTTGCTCAACTTAGCAAAAAGCTTCCGCTCTCGAAGATTCTCCAACACAAGCCTCAAATGCGTCGTATGCTCCTCTGGACTCCTCGAATACACCAAAATATCATCGATAAAAATGATAACGAACACATCCAGAAACTCCCTGAACACGTCGTTCATCAACCTCATAAAAGCTGTCGGCGCATTAGTCAAACCAAAAGGCATGACCACAAACTCGAAATGCCCATACCTCGTCCGAAAAGCTGTCTTCCGGACATCTGCCTCATCTATCGGAATCTGATGATAATCCGATGCCAAGTCAATATTGGAGAACCAAGTAGCACCTCTCAACTGATCCAACAACTCATCGATCCTCGGAAGTGGGCCTGTTCTTCACTGTGACTCGGTTAAGTCCCCGGTAATCAATGCACAACCGAAAACTGCCATCCTTCTTCTTAACGAACAACACTGGCGCTCCCCACGGCGAAACACTAGGTCTGATGAACCCTTTACTCAAAAGGTCCTCTAGCTGCTTCTTCAGCTCTGCCATCTCTGCTGGAGCCATCCTGTAAGGTGTCTTCGATATCGGAGCTGTCCCGGGCTCTAAATCAATCGTGAAAGGATGTGACCGAGATGGTGGCAATCCCTTCAACGACCGAAATACATCCTCGAAATCCTGGACAACCTGAATATCCTGCAGACTCACCTCACCACTGGACTCTGTCATAGTAATCGTCGCCAAATAGGCTTCGCAGCCCCGCTCTAACAACTGCTCTGCCTGAATAGCCGAGATCACTATACTCCCTGAAGTCGGTCTCACTCCCTGATAAACCAACCTCCCTGCATCTCGCTCAAACACCACTCTACCTCTGTAGCAATCCAGTTGAACTCGGTAAGAAGATAACCAGTCCATCCCTAAAATCACGTCATACAGCTCCACTGGACTGATGACCAAATCCGCTGGCATCGACTGCCCCGCAATACGCACATCAACTGCTCTAGCTCTGCCCGAAGTAGCCAAATAACCACCACCGGCCACCTTGATAAAGCCTGAAGCCTCGCCGTCGCTACTCCGAATACCACTACTCTCAGCTCTCTCCGGAGTAATGAAGCAATTAGATGCTCCCGAGTCAAACAACACGTGAGACTCAAATCCACCAACTAACAAGGTCCCTACACAATTCCACAAGTGTTGAGAACCTCTAACTCTATCACAGTAAAATAACAGAAACAGACAACACGCAATTCTACCTTAAGAATTTAAAAGTCTGAGTCAAGATTTTACCTGTGATCTGGCCTGACTGGCTGGTCTGGCCCACCTCTGCCGAAGTATAAACTCTCGGCGCTCCACCTGACTGCAACGCTGCAACCTGCGCTGCTGACTGAATGGCCAACGGCTGAACCGCCGCTGCCACTGCTCTCTGCTGCAACTTGGGACACACAGTCTTGATATGCCCCGGCTCCCTGCAGTAGAAGCACACTGTCGTCTCTCTGGATCCCGCCCTCTTGGGGCAAGTCGCAACTCTGTGATCCAGACTCCCACACCCAAAACAACCACCCGTACTCGGGCTACTAGCAGATATCTCCTCTGCTCTCCTCTTCTGGCCCTGCGCAGGCCTACTGCCCCTACCGTAACCAGAACTGTACCCTCTACGCTGCTGATGCTGCTGCTGGCCCCGAGGATGGGTAGCAGGAGCAACTGCAACTGGAACAACTGCCGTACTCACCGGCTCACGCAAGTCCTCCTCAATGGACGCTGCCAACCCCACTAAACCTGCTCTAGTGTGGTACATACCACCTCTGCACTACGTCCTGATGTTCCTCCGAAGTCCCTGAAGAAACCTCGACGTCAACGCCCGCTCACTGATCAGCTCACCACCAGAATGAACCACCAACCTGCAGAACTCTGCATCATACTCTCGGACAGACCTCTCACCCTGCGTCAAGTCCAAAAACCTCAACTGCAGTTTGTCACGAGCCTCCTGAGGGAAAAAACTTGTGGTTGAACTCCTCGACGAAGTCAACCCAAGTCCAAACCTCTCTCCTGGTCCTAACAGACCTCCACCACAAATGTGCATCACCTCCGAGGTAGTGCACTGCCAACTCAACCTGAAACTGCTCTGGACAACGAACAGAATCGAAGTTCCTCTCTAACCTCTGACGCCACTCGTCAGCCTGCTCTAGAGTAACCCCGCCCTCAAACGTAGGCGTACAGATCCTCTGCATCTCCCTCATCATCTCACGATAAGGAGAAAACCCAACTGCAACACCCTGCTGCACCGCAGCCTCCTGCTGCTCAACAAAACCGGCACCAACATGTGCCCCGGCACCACCCTGTGCCCCGGCCGCTGGAGGTGCAACCGGAGCCTGCTGTGGAACTGCCTGAGGAAGACGTGCCAACAACTGCGTCAGTAGCTCCACAATCAACTCTCCCTGAGCTAAAGCAGCGCCCCCACCGGGAACCGCTCCAGCTCCTGCGCCGCCACTGGCACCTGAGTTAGTCCCACCGGCCAACGAAACAGACTGTGTCACCGACGCTGCCGCCACACTAGGCGCTGCACTCTCAACGGAAACCTCAGCCTCTGGCACTCCACGACCAGCACCCCGACCTCCACGACCCGCTGCTCGCCCACCGCGACCCCCACGGGCTGCACCGCGACCACGACCACGGCCACGACCACGACCTGCGTCCATCTCTCTGCACTACCACCAAGTACAGAAAAGAGCAAAGTCAACACACAAGCGCAAAACACAACACACCAGATATCCAACTCACTTACCCGCGGAAAACTGGAAGACCGAGAGGATGAGATTAAACCACTAATTGACTAACTCACATAATCAATTAAACACATAGTCCAATTCATCCAATACTAACAGTCCTAAAACCGTATTCGCTCTGATACCAAAATGAAACAACCAAGCTTTTTTTTTTTTTTTTTATATACTAAATAATTACCAATGCGGAAGTTCTCACAGAAAAATCCATATTATTAAATCATAAATAATCGTTTAACAAATAACCAATAAAACCAATAAAACCAATAAAACCAATAACCAATAAGCAACCTAAACCAGGTTTGCTACATTATTGAAATAAAGTCTAACACCCTAAAATGAGGAATTCCTGGTCAACCACAGCAAAAGTGCCAATATCAAATTCCTAATCTCATCATCCTCTTCTCTCGGTCTCTTTCCGCGGAAGAACATTGCTGTTACCTGCATCACATTGGAATAGAGATGCGTAAGTATTATCATAAATACTTAGTGAGTGGATCATCCTGCCTACATGCCAATTACGTCAAACACTAGACAAAACATCACAATAATCAACAACAATAACAATGCTCAACAATAATCAACAGCAAAATGAACTCCTTGTCAGGAAACACCCACGTTTCCTGACACCCAGGTCGGTGTCGACCGACACCTCTATGGTGTCAATCGACGCCAGCCTTCTGAGTATCGATCGACACTCATCGATAGCCCTGTGCATTTCGGGTTTTGGGACGGGAATTGACGGAAACGGAACGGGAATGGGAAATTTGGGAAACCAAATATGCTACCCGAAGTATTCCCATATTATAATGGGACGGGAAATAACGAGAATGGGAAGGGAACGGGAAATTCGGGAATAAAATATTAATACCCGAAGTCTTAATAAATCATAAAAAAATAAAGATATTTCGGGAAATTATGGGAAAAATCGGGAAAATACGGAAAATTACGGAAAAATTCAGAAAATTATGAGAAAATTTGGGAAAATATGGGAAAAATCGGGATATTTAAGAAAAATATATCTAATTTTCAATTTTTTATTTTTTAAACGGGAAAATCGGGAAATCCCGTACCCTTCCCGAACCCTTCCCTTACCCGTTTGAATAAAAGAAATGTTCCCAAACGGGAAATTACAAATTCCCATTCCCGAAAAGTTCGGGAAATTTTAAACGGGTAAGGGTAGGAACGGGATTCCCGTCCCGAAATGCACAGGGCTACTCATCGAGTGTCGGTCGACACCAGAAGCTACGAAAATCGCAATCAACAATCACAAACTCATAATCAAGGGTTTTCAACGCCCCAATACAATCCAAAACACGATTTCCACTATTAACAACTCAAGAACACAACCAAAACTCGAAATCAAACAATCTCTATTGATTAACGGACCTACAGTCACGCACTCACCTTGAAAACGGATTGAAAGGAAGGAAGGGAGAAGGAACAATGAAGAACAGCAACAGATTCAACCCAGAAACTCAGAAATCACCTCCAATCCTCCAAAAGTCGCCTCTGAAACTTGATATCTCGAAACTTGTGCCTTTCACGCGGCCACAGGGCTTTTAAAACGCGAAATAGGGTTTCCACGCCCTAAACCGGACAAAACCAGCCGACTTGAATCGAACCGGTCGATTTCGCAATAACCGGTGTCGATCGACACCCATCGACCAAACCAACTCAAACCACAATCGAACGCGCAATCGACTTTAACCGGAATTGATATCTCAAACCGGTGTCGATCGACACACCCTTTGGTGTCGATCGACACTAAGCATTCAGAAGCTTTTCACACACTTTCTTCGAGATAAATGAACCTTAGACCAACTGTACAACAATCAAACAAGAACATGTACAATTAATCCTCGATTCGAACCTCAAAGAGCATATGTAATCGACTTCCGAACCCCTAATGTCGTCCGATACCACTTTTAACACAACTTCCTGGTTCGCGGATGTTACACTAGGCATGCATTTATATATTAGATTATACAATTTATAAGTAGATACCTGAGAAGTGTGAGGCTTCAATATGTTCGCATAAGCTGCCAATGCACTTTCCTACAAGATTTGTTTAAAATATTAAGTATCTATACCATAATGTATACCATAATGTATATCCACATATATAATTTGCAAATTAACAGTCATAGTCCTACCTGATCGGTGGTTTTATTTCCAAGCAGCTGTTGAATAATTCCAGTTAAACTTTCAACTTGGGTTTCCAACGATGACATCTTTGTCTTCATTTGAACAACTTCAGCATTAGCATTTTCATATGCCTCTAATCTCGCTTGGTTAATACGCTTGGTCAATTTTGAAGGTGTCGGTCCACGACCAAGACAACGTATTCTTCCTGAACATTCTGGACCAAACACTTGAGAGTATTCATCATTCAAACTAGCTGCAATCTGCAAGAGTAAGAATTCTTGTTAGTTGAATTCAATTCACGGTTACCTTAAAAAGTTAAGAAGACGATAGAAAAAGAGAATTACTTTATACTAATTAATCACCTGCTGCATCTCATTGATTGTAGATGCCATCAATGGTCGTGAGTAATGGATTCTGTTTTTCCTTGGTGCATTTCCCTGAAACACACCTCAACAATCACATACCAAAAGATTAAGGTACACAAGAGGGGATTAAAAAAGAGGCTAGTGGCAGTGTTGCTCTTCTCCAGTAATCTTCTGAAGGCGAACCACAGAGCTTAAAGATCTTGTGCATTTGCTTTACCTGAGAACCAAAAAATGATAATTAATTAAATCACCAGCTGTGTTAGAAAACTGCTGCTAAGGTATAAGAGAGTTTCATTACTTCTGTGCATCCTGGCATAATAGGCTTTCCGGCGAAGAGCTTAGTGAGAATGCAACCGGCGCTCCACAGGTCTATAGCTGGTCCATACTCAGTGGCACCGAGTAACAGCTCCGGCGCTCTGTACCATAAGGTTACAACGCGGCTTGTCAGCTGAAGAGCTCGGACCCGTAGAACACAATAGTGGAACTCGGACCTCAGCTCCAATAACAATCTCCTGACAAGATCGGTTAGTCGGAGCTCGGACCCGTAGAACACAGATAGTGGAACACGGACCTCAGCTCCAATTACAATCTCCTGACAAGATCGGTCACTCGGAGCTCGGACCCGTAGAACACGATAGTGGAACTCGGACCTCAGCTCCAATAACACTCTCCTGACAAGATCGGTCAGTCGGAGCTCGGACCCGTAGAACCCGGCGATCGTGTTGCAGAAACCAAACCCGGCGACGAAATGGTTTCCGGAGATGCATGTCAAAGGTAAATCTAGGCGAAGAATTGTAGGAACAAAATAGCAGAGATAGAGATGATCGATGAAAGATAAGATTTGATATACAATATCAAGAAAGTGAGTCGGTGGAGAAGGCAAAAGGAGATTGATCTTATCGCCATTTTTTTGTGGTGTTGGTACAAATCAATATCGACCATGTATTTTTTAAATTATACATATCTTTTCTTATTTTTTTAATGAAATTGAATTGGCATCAATACTTTAGTGATGTTAATGTTTATATCATTTTAAGAGATTACTAACAAAAATTATAATAATATCAGTTGATTAATTGATGTAAACATAATTATTTGTATCAATTTTAAATAACTGATGTAAGTTTATCATAATTCCTATCAGTTAATTTTAAATGATATTAATCAAGTCCAAATAATGTCAATTGTTTTAACTGATGTAAATTCAAATAATTAGTGTCATTTTTATTTATGTGATTTTAATATGCATCAGTTATTTATTTGACACTTTATAAGTAATGCAATTGACCAGATTTCTTGTAGTGCTTCCATACTGCAAACTAGAGACTTCTCCACTATTTGAAACGCTTACTCATTGGCTATGCTCGTTTGATTTTTTTTTTTTTTTTTTTTTGTCAACAATATCCATTTATAAATCAAGTTTAACCGGTATCATGGTTGTTCCTAAGAACTAGCTAATCCAGTTCGGTCTAACTTACATGGAATAATAAATCATCACGTACTCGTGCCCTTTTTGCAGTCGGCACGAATATTTTGAGTGTGAGGAATTAAATATAGGTTATAGACTCGAAACTCTTCCTTAAGGGTTACAAAGATAGTCAAGTTCTGATTTGAATGCAGGCCAATCCGTCGGGTTTTCTAACATCGCCCAAGTAAGTCCGTCAAGCTCCGCGTGAAGTGCCTAGAGACTTCTACGACATCCTTGCATTCCTATGATTGTTTGCCCCATGCTATCCCTTAAACACCATCCCAATCCACTCACCGGCCCATGACCGATCCAAGAGGCTTCGGTTTGACATGTCGGGATGGGATGAGTTGTCGGGGGGTTTCTCGAGCTAGTTTAAAGCGGATGAAGTACCGACTCCTCCTCGTCTTCTTTCTGATTAGCTATTCTCCAACTTTTTGCTTCAGCTGTAACTAGTTGGAGAGTAACGATCGGGGACCAAGCCCGTGGGTGTAATCTTGGTAAAGACCTAAACCTGAAAACCTAAACTGAATCGACCCGAAAAGTCCGAATGCAGAAACTCAAAGTGCAGCTCCAACTTCAAGTGCACCTTCGATGATACCGTTTTTCCACCATTTGTTAAAAGCGCTGGACGGCCGGGTCACAGATGTCTTACTCATGTGTTGCCTATCGGGATGGGTGTTAATCAGGATGTCAATCAGGATGTCAAGCCGATTGTCAAGCATCACAAAGCACATAACTGTTGAAGACTAAGGAAGCAAGAGTCACATGTGTGACTTAGCGAAATAAGAGAGTGGAGAAAAGAGCCGTTGGACCCATTATAGCCGTTAAAGGCTAAGTCTCTTTGTTGTACAAAAATATCTTATTTGTTTATTGTTTTCACTTATCTATAAGTGTGTTGTAGCTGGATTCATTTTGAATTAAGAAAGAGAGTTTACTCTCTTTATTCTCTCGAAATCTCTCTCAACCTTTTCTCTCTTTATTCACTCAATCTCACTATTCTCTTGAATCTCTCTACTCTCCTGAAACTAAAATCAAATCTCTTAATCTCTTATGTCAATCTCTTAATCTCATTCCGCAAAGCTACTCTAAATCTCACAATGGGGAGGATTTCACAGCTTCTCCTTGGCTTTGAGAGGCTCTCGCAAGGGCATGGCAATGGACTGCCTTGCTCTTACTTGTGGACTACTTGTGCTATCGGGTCTCATTGTTTGTGAACCCTTTGCTGATAACTATACTGGTTTTTTAATCATATGAAAATTGTAATAGAATAAGGCATTTGATTTTTTACATCAAAAATACTGACTTAAACATTGAATAATTGGAGAATAAGAATTATATGAATCAATGTAAATACTACAATGACCAATAGAATTGAAATACTTAATCATTATAATTGAAATAATTGGCTTAGTAATTAGAATAAATAAATTATTGTTATTTAGAAATAAACAGTTACATGTCTAATTAAAAAAAAAGAGTTGTCAAAATTTTGCTTTACAAAAAGAAGTATAATATAAACAAATTATAAGCAATATATATGTAAAACATAAGTAAAACATAATAAAATATGACAGTATTATTATATTTTGCTAATATAAATTTTTTTAAAAATCATATGCTTAGGATTGAAAATCCTATATGATTGCTTTCAATATATAATATATATTCGTATGCAAATATATTTTATATGTTGAATTAAGAAGATGTCACATATTCTTAACAAAAAAAAAAAAAAACATAACACATCCTACAATATATTAAAGATGAAGCTGAAAAGCTGACGTGGCGAGCCCACAGTATTTTTGATTTTTTTAAATAAAATCTATATTCTGTCCGGATAAAGACGCGGACTGTACACCGGGTCGGATCTTTTTTTTTTTTTTTTTGCGATTAATGAACTTTGATAAAAGAGATTGGATCTACATTTTTTTTAACTGGGATGTTCTTTCTTCCTGGAATTTCGATGTTTCCCATAGAAAACGAGAAACCTTGATCCAATCTGTTGTATTCTTCTGATTTCGTTGTCTTACGGATCTCAATTCGTTGAGATTGCATGTCATTTTCTCGGATCACGGATTTCAGATTCCAGAAGACTACCATATTTCTGGATTTAAAACCATGTTGATGTTTATCTCAACTCGCATTTGGAGTTATCTGATTCTCTGCTCTTTCTTTCACAATCAACGGAAATCGAAATTAGGTGTGTTATTTTTACAAGATTTTGTTGACTATAAATCTCAAATCTTTAAAATTTCGATAGATCTGATGTCTTACGGATTTCGGATTCCCTCTTCTTGAGTAAAAATGTCTTTCTTGGTCGTTTTACGGATTGTCCTTGGATTTTGTTTATTGAATTCTATCTTCTTGAGTAAACACGTTTATTGATTTCTGTTGAACCTATCCATGTTTATTTAGTTCTCCCTTCTTGAGTAAAACTGTCTTCCTTTGTCCTTCTATGGATTTTTGTTTCTAGAAAAGTATCATTGTTTTAAAGATAATCGAAGATGCAAAACTGTGTGGGTACTCCTTTTTTTGTCCTGGGATTTTGTTTATTGAATTCTCTCTTCTTGAGTTCACGACTCTGTCTTCCTGCGTGGGCAACAATATTTCTGTTTCGAAGATGCAAAACTGTGTACGGTATTTTTTTGTTTTGTTGTCGATGAAACTGTTTTTGTTGGGCCTTAATCCACTTTTTCAAAAATAAAACAACAATGAACTTTTTTCGCATTGGGCTTCTATAGCATTCCGATAACGAACTTATCTGCTTTAGCGAATTGGGCTTCTCCGTTTTTTTAGAAATTAACTGATATTTATCGTATCATTATGACCATATCTGTGTTTCCTTCCCTTCATAAAGACGATTTTATTCTTCTTCTTCACGTTCTCTGTTTTCTGGAAATATAGAATTAATGCTAATATTAATTTTAATTTTTATTACCTAAAGTTTCAGTCCGAGTTGTTCATGATTGACCTGTATTCCTTAATATGACAGCTCAGATTTTCCGTGCCTATCAATGGCAATTTAGTTCTGTTTTCCTTATAAAGCTCTGAATATTCGTAATAGAGTTATTGAGTTACCTAATTAAAAGTAGGAGTTTTGAATTCAAAAGATTTCAATAGATTTAACCTAATATTGTCGATGGAGCTACACATTTGTACGACCACTATATAATGCAAACGAAACACTGCTTCTATATTTCGCCATCAGTGAAAAACTTTCTGAGCACCATTATTTTTTTTAAACATTTCATTATCTTCACTGTATAAGTCATGTCGTTTGTTAAACAGAGCATACATTTTGTTTTCTGTTAATACTTGGGTTTCTTTCTGATTCTGATGGAGCATACATTTTGTTTTCTGTTTATATTTTATATGCAGATGAGCCGCTTCTCCTCTCCGTGAACCCAAAGACGATGATGGTTCCTTCTTTGTTTCCAGCCATATTTTTTTCAATGAAACAGACCGCTGCCTCCTCTATAAATCCCAGGTATCTGAATTCATTTTCAAGTTTCTAATTTTAATGCTTTGTGTCTATGGTACTTTCTTATTCAAACGTATAATCACATTCAGTTTTGCATACTCTTGATGTGTTCCATCATTGTCTTATTGCGTTTCTGGTTTCTAAACAAACTTTTTTTTCTATTTTTGCTCATGTTTTGTAGAGTATAAAGATGCACCAGAAGAAGAGGGCCGAGGTTTGAGCATATTCGTGTGAAGGTATTTCATTTTCATATAATATTCACATTTTTATGATTAAATCTATTCATATATATACGTTCACTTTTAATATGTTATATTGAAATTTGTTTTAAATTATGTATCTATGAAAGTATGGTACCATGATTCAAATTTTAGAAGACAAATTATCATAATCTTTGTTCTCTGATTTACATGTTCGTTTATCAGTTTCTCTTTGTATTTCTTTCTTATGCAAATTTAATTTAGATTACAGTAATATATAAGTTTATCGGTTCTGAAATTCAATATAATTTTATAAATCTTTATGAGTGGTATCAATTAAATGATATGATGGTTTACAAGCCATTCTACACGTACTGTAAGTTTGCCTGAAGAACAACTTTTTAAACCTCTCTCTGACCAGCAAGGAAAATCCAAATTTGAAGAATGGATGGAGACTAGCTTATCATGAAGCAAAAAATATCATTTATTCAGCCTATTCATCATATTTTGTTTGGAATCTAAACGAAAGAATTTGAAAACCAAAGCTGTAGAGTAATGTAATTTAAAGAATCATCTTTTTTATTTGATCTATATACCTCATTTAAGATGAGCTTATTCTATGCGCAAAAGAAAAAAAAGATTGTTATTATCATGGAGTGTTGCTAAAAGTATTTGGCAATAGATTGCTTTTTTTGCCAAAAAGAGTTAAAGGTCAATCATAAGTTAATTTAACGTAAAAGACTAATGGCACTGAAATTACTGTTCCACAATAAAAAGAATTAAGTTAGAGGAATATATTACGTAATTTCTAAAGTACGAAGGAACCTTAAGGTCAAGAGAAAAGGAAAAACGGGAAATGAATGTAAAATTTAGGATGCAATATTGTTTGATGCATGTACAAATTAGCTTAAACTTTGTGGAATTGTATATTAAGAAAAAAAAATGGGAACAAGTTTCGGGATAGATTGGAACAAATTTCAAATTTTCGTTGGTGAGAGCTTCGCAGATTAATATATTTTTTTTTTTTAAAAAAAATCATATTTAAACCGTAAAATTTGGATAGAAATTTTGTGGAGACATAACTTTTTGGGCCGAAAATTTGTGGAATCATATTTTTTTAGAAACAATTTTGACATAAAATTATATTTTCGGGAAATTGTCAATTTATGATACACAAATTAATAACAGAAAAATTCACTGATTTATATTTACGACGAAAAATTCACAAATTAATAACAGAAAAATTCACTGATTTATATTTATGATGCATTAGGCGGAGGATATCACCTATACATATATAACATAATTTTCAGATAAGAGGTTAATCTAATAATTTTCAGATAAGAGGTTAATCTAAATTTGAAAATTATCTGTAAATCATTAAAGTTTACCATACACGCGCATTAGGCGCGTGCAATCATCTAGTATCATAAATTCAAGAGAACATGTTAACTTATCATAAAGTGTGAATAGAAATAAACGTTAAAATTTCATCCCGAGATCGGATGCTCTCACTAAGAGATCCCTTTCGGATTTCTCATCTATGTAATGTGACTCTTGGGGCTCTTTTCCCTCTTTTACTTAATTGAAATGCTGTTAAAAACAATAAAAATAAATAACTTTAAAATAATATTTTGCAATTCTAAATAATGTTTCTGTAAAATTATTCATTGTGTAGTTAATCTGGTGAACATAAGAGCATCTTCAACCAACCCTTATTTCTTCTCTTAAACACTATTTTAGTGTAAAATGTTTCTCCAACCCACTTTTATTTCTGACATCAAAATAAGCGAACACTATAGTTTTCCTCATTTATAGTGTAACCTTATTTCTTCCTTTATTTTGATATTCATCTTTTTTATTTGCAAATTAATCCTTCAAATTTAACTTTTTATTTTTAATTTAAACAAAACATAAAAATTATTTCTTTTTATTTATTTTATTAGAATTAATCATGGAACATTATTTTATAAAATGACATGATTTATATTATATAAATATATTAAAATTATATTTTATTCATTACACAGTAAATAAAAGATGTTTTCAAAAAAAAAATGAAATAATAGATAACTCTAGAAAATTATATAAATGAGAAATTATTGAAAATTATATATTGATATAATGTAATTACTTTATATAACAACTAGAATAATGCCCGCGTTATACGCATGATGGAATGATTATGAAGTAAAATTAAATTAATATAGTCTTAGTTAAAAAAATCTGGTTTAATTGTTTAATGGATAACCTGAAATTTACTTGTGTATATTCTGTTATTGTTTTGTAAGTATTGTGTTTCACCCGTGATATATGGTTTATAGTTTAAGTTAAAAAAAATCAACATATCGAGAATTATTATATGAAATCCGAGATTTGTTTATGTATATTTAACTTTGAATAAAAATGAGTTTCATGATATAATGCCCGTGTTAATCCGAAATTTGTTTATGTATATTTTATGATATAATTACTTTATATAACAATTATTTTAATTTAAATAATATATTTATTAATGAAACTTTTTACAAAAGAAATAAAATAAGTATGACTAATTTGTAAAACTTACAAATAAAAAGTTCTTGCAATAAATTTTGATATAAAATGTACTTAGAATATTTCTTTTTAGTGTTAAAAATAGGAGGGAAACACAATTATTATAAGAAAACACTAAAATGATGGAAAAAAAATAAGGGAATAGATGGTCTAAACAAGATTGATTTGATTTGTTTTTGTTGTTCATAAATCATAATCATACTGAGATAAAACATGATAATTCTCGGAGTCTATACATATACCATACGAATGTAAAATATAAACTATTCATCATCCCCTCAGGGATATTAACATTAATTAGGGTTATTAATTATTACTCATTCCATAACTAAATTACTGCCAACTAGAGACTTCTTCTCTGTATAACAAAAGATCACTGCTTCTTTACCTCAAGACTTACCAAACAACACTGGTGGCGATCTTTTGCCTTAAGCTTCAGCCCTCATAAATCAATCCATAAGATCAGACTAAAACACTATATCAGGTTAGATCGCCACCAGCCCTCATAAACACTATATCAGATTTTCATAAAATATCATGATACGATAAAGGAAGATGAAGAACAAATTTACCAATGAAAATGTACAAGAGTGAAGAAGAAAGCGTTTGGCAAAATGCAGTGCTAACGTAAATAATTTGACAATTAAATCTAAAACGAAGCAACATTATTAACTATAATTATTTAATGTTTTATTTTTAATTTAGATCAGATTTATGTGTTAACAATAAAAAAAAAAACAAAACATGCAGTGATGCAAATATATGTACATACATAAGTGTGTTTACAACTATTAAAATACATTTTACTAATTTTAAAGAAAATGTTGCTAATTTTTCAAAGTAGGCACCGGCCCTGCTTTTGGTAAGGTCCGTACTTGAAGAGAGCCCTGCACCGGTTTTGATTTCGGATTAAGAGTCTCCCTCCGTGGTTTGGCATCAATCACTCCTGCCTGCAAAACACGGAAAGCAAATGAGACCAAGAATATATATCTTGAGCGATTTTATAAAGTTGAAAAAACTGTGTAAACCATTGGGCTCTTCTGCAAGCCTGTCTTCTCTACAGGTCTTTCACCAGTCTTGGCCTGCTGAACAAGAAAGTGTAAGAAAGTGTTAGCGCAGGTAAGCGAGTAAACCTCCATGTTCTTGGTCGTGATAGAGATAGAGATATATTACCTCCTTGTGTTGTTTCTGAGCTGTTATGTTGCTTCTCTTCTCCATGCTACTAGCTTTTGTAGGCCTGCTTTTAAGGAAAAGAACAGAACTTTAGGTCTCAAAAACATTACAATGATGAATTTCAGTAACCTAAGCAAGAAAAACCACAAAACCCTTGAGTGTATACCTGCCATTTTCCTTCGGCCGAGTAGCTAGTGATGGAATACTAGTTGCCTTTGCAGGGTTCTGGTGTTTAAGCAGCTGATCAGTGGATTAATCTTGGCATAATATGTGACATACAAAACATAACCAGGTACTAATATACCTGCTTTGGAGCTGTTGTTTCCCCGTCGAAGTCGAAACTCTTCTGAAACGATTTGAAAGCTCGTTTCACAATGTCTTTATCTCCCATCCGCTCCATAATCAACGATTTTCTGGTGCTTGCAAGAGAAGTAGGATCGGAGGAGGCAGATGGACCAAGATTCATAGAGTTATGCAATGACTTTGGAGCGGTTTGTTTGTTTCTCAGCGAAGAAGAGACGTTTGTTTCCTTCTTTACCGATGAGTGGGACGTAGACAACAAAGTGGTCTGTGAAGCTGGCTTGTACACTCTTGGTGTTGTTGATAACCTTGGTGAGGCTTTTGAGATCGGTGCTGCTGCTGCTGCTACTGGTTTCTTTGTTGCCTTCATCATGTTTTTGATCTCCTTGCTCGGTGGAGTTTTCCTACTTGTTACAATCTTGTTATGTTTTGCGGTCACCTGATTAGGCTAGAGACGAGAAAGCAATAGAGATGTTTAAGACACAAGAAGTAAGCTTTCTCTGTTTAAACACATTTCAAGAAGTTGAAAAAAAGTGTTTACCTTTGGAGAGATTCTTGTACGATTGATCCCAACATTTCCATCCTTCTTGGTTAGTTTTTGGGTTTTCTCTTTTCTTATCTCCTTCCTAGGCGTCTCATTTGATACAATTTTCTCTCTCACTTCTAAAACCTCTTCTGGTTTCTCTTGGACATGGACGACCACTTCCGGTTTCTCCTCCATAACAGCAACCTCTTGAGATTTCTCCAACTTTGGACTATCCACACTGTTCTTGACTTCTTCTTTAAACTCATCAACCGAGCTTTGACATTCCTTGACAATGATAGTTTCTTCCACACTCACCTCTTTCACTTCTTCAGCAGCAATGTCAGTCACATGCTTATCTTCTTCACAACCCAACTGCTCACTAGATTCGCCGCCGTTTTCGCCTTCTTGATCCGTAACGATCGATCTGAAAGATGCGTTCTTGTCCATTTCTTTCTCCTGATCCATGATCTCTGCTTTCCTCTCAGCGATCTTCTTGTAATGAGCTTCGAAGTAAGCCTTCTTCTGAGCTACTGATCCTGGAGTCGCACACTTTCCTACTTCCTCCAAGTACTTGTTTGGAGAGAAAGCTGAGAACTTCTCCCATGAGAGTGAATCATTCTCAAACCTACCAAATGAAACCGACACTTGCAGGCTCGGATTCGGTGAAGCCACCGCCTTTACCGGTTTATCCTCCATCAGTCCATAAAACCCCTACAAAAAAACCATGGAACAATTCAAGATCCTTCACTAAACAAATCAAGCTTAGAACTTGGAAGATCTACAAGAAACACAGAAACAAATACCTTATCGTCAATATTGGCAACACCGACTTGCATATCTCCCATGAATGCTCAGCAGAAGAACCCTAATTCACACAAAATCCAGCAAATTTGTATCAAACCATAGTCGTTTCATCACAAGTAAAGAAGGATCTACTTGTTGCTACTTTCACTTTTTTTGTAACCAAACCCTCTTAGTGAGCAAGCTCAGATTCTTGAGGAAAAGTGTACTTAAGCATTCAAATAATTGAAGAATCAGAGAAAGAGACCCCAAATCTTCAATCAATGATTGATTAAAAGAGAGAGAATCTAAGAGCGAGAGAAAATGAGGATCTAAAAAATCTTACCAGAAGAAAAAGTGAAGACAACCCACAGAACAAAATTGTTGTTAGCTCCCAATGATGATGATCCACCTTTTTTAAGTTTAGATTTCTGCTTTCGAGTGGACACACACAAAAATTGAAAAAACAAACAGTTTCTCAAAAAAGTAAAACCAATGTCTTTCAAAGTTGAAGACTTTGAGCGAAAAAAGGGAAGACCTTTCAAAAGAATTAATTATTTTTAAAAAAAATTTAGCACTCAACTGAAAAAATCTTGAATGCAGATTTTAACAAGATGGAGAAAAGCAATTGGAAGAAGAAGAAGAAGAGATGAGTTCAGAGTCAGATCGGCAATGAAGACAACAAAGAGTCGGTGGGACCAGTAATATGGAAGTGATAACTTTAAAGCGAACGAAGAGAGAGATCAAAGACAATAAACACTGTGCTACTTGCGAACTAAGTACTTACTAATCACGAGTTTGATTCTTTAATTTGTAATAATTTAAAAAGACTAATCTTGTCTAATAAATGTTTGCCTCCTCTTCTCAGGACACCTGTGAATCTGCGGGACCGGCCATAGATTATGATATCTACAACCAAAAAGTTATACACAGACAAAGAGAAAACGTATTTGGGCTTTAACAGCACAGCCCATTAGTAATCATGGCTTGAAAACGAAACATTTATGATCTTTGACCAGATTTATTAACATTGCCAGAAGACTTGAATAGATACTGAGAACAACTATAATTGTTTCTCCAATACCACCAATACTTAGATTCCCAATTAGCCAAAAGCCATTTATGTCATCACAAACCTAGGCATTGATCATACTTGGTTAGATACATTCAGACATTATGTACACATTCAAATTTTTGCTAAGACTAGTTGAATTATCTCAATAGGGTTTTATTAGGAACAAAGAGACTGATAAAACAAGACCACCAAAATGAAAAAAGGGTCATCAATGGCTTCCATAGCCTCTATTAACTCTCACGCTCTCTAAATCCATTTTTGTACACCACAAAATGAAAGAATCACCATAAACAAATGTGTTGTGTTTCAAAAAGAATGTAACTTTAACTCTCACAAAAAGCTCGAATCATCTGTTAACTCAGACAACGAAGCAAACCCAAGCAGAGACTGGTCCTTAGCTCTCTCGATCTTATTATGCTTACACAGATCATAGGGCTCCCAAAGATGATCCAACGGACAAGGCCGCTTCTCATCAAGTCTCACCCATGGCTTCCCTTTCCCACTCCAATGCAACAAACTCACAGGACCAGGATGCAAAGACCGACAGCTTCCTCGTATGTTGTCTCCTCCTAGACCGTGCTGGTTCCATCTATGATCAATTGCTTCCACGTCTCCCGCGAACACGAGCAGAAACGGCGGCAGAGATCCGAGATCGTAGATTCTCTTCTTCTTCTGCAACTGCATCCATACCTCAAGCTTCTCTCTGTAATTCCCTTCTCTCCACCTAACCATGTCCATCACCATCACTCCCGTGTTGAAGTAGCACGGGTTCCGACCCGAGATTAGACCCGGTAAAGCCGGGTCAGACCAGAACCCGGGAGTGAAGTACTGCGTGAAGTTCGCGTGGCAATACTCCGGAGCTCCGATGACCCGTAATCCGGTCAACGCCGTGTTCCAGAGCTTGGTGATGTCGTCGACCACTATGATATCCGAGTCGAGGTAGATGACTCGGTCAACGCTTCGATCGAGTATGTCTCCGAGGTAGTTTCGAGCGTAGTTCAACGGATTCTCGAGGGCTTGTCTGATGGACGACGATATGAGGTTGATCACCGTGTCTTCCCGGAAAATGTAGACTTTGAAGTTTAGCGACGGGAAAGTCGACCGTACGAGTTGACTCAGGACGCGAGGGCTCGCCGAGTCGAACTCGGCGGCGATGAAGTGGAAGAAAACGTTCTCGGGACACGACGCGTGGCGGAGAACGGAATGGACGGCTGCGATCGAGCCACGGAGATACTCTGAGTCCAAAGTCATAGCGATGTGGACAAGCGAAGGATCATTGGAAGACGACACGACGTTCTCTCTACTCACTGGTGACGATGCGCACTCCTTGCCGTTTCTGTATTCCGGAGCTTCCATGAACGGACCCAATTTGCTAAACCCATTACCTCCGCCGCCGCTGCCGCCGGTCGTGATCCTCCCCGGACCCGTCCGTATTCCGACGGCAAACGGTGAATATAGAACAATCAAACAAGCGACCGCCGCTAAAACGACGGTGTTTAACGGCATTATCAGAAAAAACGCGTTTAAAATCAAAGAATGAAAAGAAAGATTTGAGCTTTTTTCTTGTAATCGGCACTAATGATTAAGCATTGTGCAAGATTGAAGAAACTTCTTAGAAGATTTTTCAAGAATGTTCCTTTTCTTTTGAATTTTGGTCTCTTTCTCCACAGAGATGTGGAGAGATAAGGAAAGAGGAAGAAGAAGAAGGAAAGATTGGTTATAAAAGAGATGTTTTCTCATTGCTTTTACTTTGGATTCTCGTTGATTTGTATTTCCTCATTTGGGAGATTACGAAACACGCGCCACTCAAAAACGCGTGAGACGGCAATCAGGCTTAGTCGTTAAGGGAAAGCTTTCCAAGAGCAATTAATTAATTACCTATATTAACAAAAATGTTAATAACCAAGATTTCGGTAAGTTAGGGCTGTGTTCGTCTGCGGGAAGATGTACAGTAAGATTCAAGGAAAATGGGTTTTTTGGAAACTTGTCTTGACCCATTAAGACGGTGCCAGCTGTGAAGCTCGAGGAAAACAGCTGGATGATTCGCTTTTCGGAAATTGGGGTCCACGGTTGGTGAAATGGACGGACGAGATTAAAAAGGATGAGGAGTTGAGAACACAACTTGTCACGTGCTCTGCACACATAAATAATGCTCATTTAACGAAAAATGGCATTGGCCATTAAATGTTGTTTGGCAGTTGTAATTTATTTTACAAAAATTATGTTTAGATTATTGTACTGGCAATGCAATACTATACTACTACCCATCAAAATATTACCCAGGAATGTTTTTTTCACAATAAAATAAAATAATACTCCTTTTGCTTTACAAAAAAAAATACTAAAAATATCAGATTTTGTACAGACAAGCAAGGTATTTGGTCCCGGTCCCAAAAGAATGATAGGGAAAAATTGAAAGAATTCCTTTTATATTACAAAACAGTGAAAACTAAGCAATTGGATTCTGTACAACCAAACAAGATAACTATAGATTCTCACATGTATCAATCATATAATATAATCTATACTATATATAAAAGTTGTGGCTAAATGCTTCTAAAGGTGTCCACATCAACTTTTATTTTTTTTTAACCAATTAAATTATACCAAATCAGTATCTCTAAGATTAAAAAATTTTCCAAATTTTAGATTTGAAATATCGATAGATATAAGAAAAACATGTATAAGTTTTTAGTAACACCAAAAATCTACTTAGATTTATATTAGAAAAATTTCTTAATTTAAGATAATGGTTTTAATTATATAAATAATCAATGAAATTTTTTAATAAAGAACAAATTTATAAAGCATATATATATTTTATATGTGGACACTCTAAATAACTTATGGATCGATATCAAATTAAAAAAAACTTATGTTAAAATTAGTTTAAAAATTTCAGCATAAAATTAATATTTTACAAGAGGAATGGAGCCATGTAGAATTTTAATGGTGGAGAATAACCTAGACAAATAAGAAAGAAAAAAAGTTGAAGAAAAAAATAGACACAAAGAAGAAGAGTAAGAAGATAAAACCGAAGAAGAGTGAAAATGAATATATTGAATTGCGAAGACAAAATAGAAAAATAAGGCAAAGATGAATAAGAAAAAACCAGATAAAAAACTTGCGAAAAAAAATTTGAAGAGGAAATCGAATAAAAACGAAGGAGAAGAAACCAAACAAAAACAAAAAACTTGCAAAGATCAATCTAAAGAGGAAAGCGAATAAGAACGAAGGAGATGAAACCAAAAAAAAAAAAAAAAAGAATAAAAAAATGCGCGGAGACGAAGAAAAGCAAACCCAAAGATGAGTGAAAATGAAGAAGAAACCATATAAGAGAAAAGACAAAGAAGAAAACAAAACAGAAGAGATTAAATAATAATGAATCAAAGAAAAATAAAAAATATAAAAACAAGAACGAAGAAAGAAAATGAAAAACAATATTATGTGTCGATTAGCTTCTCTTCATTTTGGTTTTATAACCCTAGAAAACCTACCAAAATATTAGCTTATCTTCTAGCATAAATTTGTTTATGCGTACATTTTCATTTTTAAGTTTGGTTTGGTGTATCAGATAATGAAAATATATTCTACATAGGATTAAAGAGACTTATGCTAAAATATGTACAAAAGTAATAGAGTGAAGAAAAAATTAGAAAGGAGAATAACCAATACAAAGAAGAAGAAAACAAATCTAGCAAAATATTAGCATTTTCGATAGAAATAATTTATCATAGAAGAAAGATAAGAATAAGAACCAAGAAGAACAAATAGAAAATGAAGTAAATGAAGAAAATAGAGGACGAAGATAGTAAATAACAAAGCCATAAAAGAAACCAAAAAGATAAGGTTAGAGAACAAAACCGAAAAATAAGAAACTGACAGTTATCCATAACTATATCTATATGATTGCATAAATTAAATTATTTAAAAATGAAAAACCTAGGGATTTATAAAAGTTAATGCAATTTGTAGAAACATTTTAAGTTGGTTAAAGAAAAAAGGAAGTTATATATTCGATCAGGATATAGGTATCTTACATCAAATGTTACTACGTATTTATCACTATGATGATTTCATCATTCATACGTTACACTTACACCGACACAAATGTGTCTATCGTTCATGATTTGTTTCCACGAATCTCCAGGTTATTTCTCACATAAGTTAAACGGGGTAAAGAAAGGAAAGATATAAATCGAACTTTTATTATGATATATATTTTTCCTTGTCGGCAGATTTCATTTGGATATTAAATTTAGTTTTGTTCTCTTGTTCGTATTTTATTGGCCTGTTGGTAGCGACTACCGAGCCAATTATATCGAATATTCTCGTTTGGGGTAGTGCAGCTCATGCTCTCGACGTAACATACTAACATATGATATAAGAAAACAATTCAAATACGACCCAGTCGTATTGTGATGTGATATATAAAACACTTTCTGTGTGATGTGATATTGTGATGTGTACTACGGACTTTTTCAGAGGGATGAGAAGAGAACACGATAAAAGATTTTCGCTGAACATGGAGAATATGTTTTTATTTAACATGGAGAATATTCTTAAATAGTTAGACACTGAACCTATAAAATTAAGCAAGGTTTGGTTCCTACTGGCCTGTGAAGAACAAAATGTTTGGTTAAGAAAAGGACGAACAAATCAAAGTTCTTATTAGTGATTAGTAGTTACAAGAAAGCCAAATTATATATTAAGAAAAAAGAGTTTCGAGTGCGTCATAGAGTTTACCTGTTCAATAGGATTTGGTGTTTATGTGGGGGAATGAGAAAGGGACTTGTAGTAGAAGCAAAGATAATTGAAGTTAGGTAGTAGGGACATGAAACATCTTGTGGTTTTTATTGCTACCGACGAAGAAGTTGCCAAGTTGGTATATGCTTCTTTTTTTTTTTTTTTTTTAATTTTAAGTGTGTCATTTGTAGTTGTAGATAACGAATTAAACACGGGTTCTTTATGATTTTAGACTCACATGTCATTTTATTACAAAATATGGAGAGAACTACAATGTCGGTTATTTTTAAAATATAGAAAATACCTTAAAATGGAGTAAAAAAAAACTTACTATTTCCAAGATGAATTTATAAGTTCTTAATTAAAAATGGACAAAATAATTTTGTAAAAAAACATTTGTTTATCTTATATAAATGACACAAAATTTAAGTATTATGTTTCTGTTTTTTCTTTCTTCCAAAATTAGGGTTTAGATTTTTAGATCTTTTTTGAAAATGAATTATTTTTATATTGAATTTGAGTCAAATTTCAGAATAAAAAACTTTTACATCCATTTTGCAAAATATCAAATATTTTTAGTCAATTTTAGTGAATGCCCAAATATCATTAGATGACCTCTTAAACAGATATTGAAGAATGGAAAGTTAATACCTCAACGTTCTAAATTTTATGATCCTACTCTATTTTTTGCTATGGTTATCCAAATTTTTCAAATCTAATATATTATTTGTGAAGTCAGAATTTCGTTTCGAGCCACCACGTTCATTATCAGCTACAAAATCACCATGATTTTCTTAATGAAAATTTTGATAATATCTATATTTTTAAATCAATTTATGTTATTAATCGTGTGGGAAATAAATAAACTTAAACTTATCTATAGAGAAACTGTTTCCTTTTTTGAACTTTTTTGTTTATCTACTCGAAGTAGAAATTTACTAAAATTAAAAAAAGGTGGATCATCATTGGGAGCTAACAAAAAATTTCATTAACTTTTTTTTTCAGTTAAGATTTGTAAATCCTCATTTTCTCACTTTCTTAGATTCTTTCTCTTTCAAGATGAAATTGGTACTTTCAATCATTGATGAAGATTTAGGGTCTTACTCTGTTTCTTCAATTAGGGTCGGGTGTTGATTGCAGGGATAGTAAATAAATTGGTAGAGCCTCTCAAAAATAAAAAATAGACCGTCGGACAAGATGGGACCCACAGACCGAGAGAGAGCGTGGGTAACTCACCGAGATGGGCGGTCAAGGCATTATAATGCTTATTCATTTAAATTACAATTTTCCACAAGAAACTGAGTTTGCTCACTGATGGTTTTTGGTTGTGTTAAATAGTTACACTAAAAGTGAAAGTAGCAAGTAGATCTTTCTTTACTTACGATGAAACGATTATGGTTGATACAAATTTGCAGGTTTTGTGTGAATTAGGGTTCATGGGTGTTGTTCTAGGTGACTCTTAATCAGACAAAGATGTAAAAGGGTCAGCCCTAAAACCGGCAAAGAATAAAGATATCGATTGTGATTTTAGATTAGGATTAAAGTTTAGTTAATATTTTTCTCCCTTTACTCGTTTACTGTATTTATTTATATATAGTAATCTATATCTATATTATATAAAAGTTGAGGCTAAATGACTCTAAGGGTGTCCACATCAGCTTTTACAATCAATAATATTTTTCTATCTAAGATTAAGAAATTTTCCAAATTTTAGATTTGGAATATCGATAGATATAGAAAAACATGTATAAGTTTTTAGTAACACCAAAAATCTACTTAGATTTATATTAGGAAAATTTCTTAATTTAAGATAATGGTTTTAATTATATAAATAATCACTGAAATTTTTTAACAATTAAGAAAGAATAAATTTATAAAGCACATATATATTTTATATGTGGACACTCTAAATAACTTATGGATCGATATCAAAATAAAAAAGCTTATGTTAAAATTAGTTTACAAATTTCAATATATAATTAATATTTTACAAGAGGAATGGAGCCATGTAGAATTTAAGTGGTGAAGAATAACCTAGACAAATAAGAAAGAAAAAAAGTTGAAGAAAAAACCAGACACAAAGAAGAAGAGTAAGAAGATAAAACCGAAGAAGAGAGAAAACGAATGTATTGAATTGCGAAGACAAAATAAAAACCAAAGAAGTCAAAGATGAATAAGAAAAAACCAGATAAAAAACTTGCGAAGAAAAATTTGAAGAGGAAATCAAATAAAAACGAAGGAGAAGAAACCAAACAAAAACAAAAAACTTGCAAAGACCAATCTAAAGAGGAAAGCGAATAAGAATGAAGGAGACGAAACCAAAAAATAAAAAATAAAAAGAAGCGCGAAGACGAAGAAAAGCAAACGCAAAGATGAGTGAAAATGAAGAAGAAACCATATAAGAGAAAAGACAAAGAAGAAATCAAAATAGAAGAGACTGAATAAGAATGAATCAAAGAAAATTAAAAAAACATAAAAACAAGAACGAAGAAGAAAATGAAAAACAATGATATATGTCGATTAGCTTCTCTTCATTTTGGTTTTATAACCCTAGAAAACCTACCAAAATATTAGCTTATCTTCTAGCATAAATTTGTTTATACGTACATTTTCATTTTTAAGTTTGGTTTGGTGTATCAGATAATGAAAATATGTTCTACATAGGATTAAAGAGATTTATGCTAAAATATGTACAAAAGGGATAGAGTGCGGAAAAAATTAGAAAGGAGAATAACCAATACAAAGAAGAAGAAAACAAATCTAGCAAAACATTAGCATTTTCGATGGAAATAATTTATCATAGAAGAAACATAAGAATAAGAACCAAGAAGAACAAAAAGAAAAAGAAGTAAATGAATAAAAGGGAGGACGAAGATAGCAAAGAACAAAGCCATAAAAGAAACCAAAAATATAAGGCTAGAGAAAGAAACCAAATAAAAAGATGAAACCGAAAAATAAGAAATTGACAGCTATGCGTAACTATATCTCTATGATCGCATAAATTAAATTATTTATATTATTATTAGATATTGCTTATTACATGTGTGAATATGTAATTGTACCATCTCTAGCTTAATTTTTTTTCCGTGAATCTTTTTCATTTTTAAGTTTGGTTGGGTGTATCAGATAATTAAATTTTTACTCTACATAATATTAAATTAAAGAGAACTACAATAAAACTATTTAATTATAAAAGGATCAAGTCCTGGAGAGTAATCAAGAAAAATAAAGAGAAGATGCTAAACAAAGGAAATATAGCAAACTCCTAGCAACTTTGACCATATGAACTAATCATAGAAAAAACGGAAGAATAAGAACCAAGACGAGGACAAAAATAAGAAGAAACAATAAAAAAAGCGAAGACAATGATATTAAAGAACGAGGACAAAAGATAAACAGAATAATAACAAAGATGAAGAAGGAGACCGAATAAGAAATTGTAAGGACAAAAAATTGAAAATGAAAGAAGACGAGAAAGAGTAAAGATGAAGAAGAAAAAAAATCAAATAAGAGCGAAAATAAAGGAAAAAACTAAAACCATGAAACAAAAGAAGAGAAATAAGAACATTGATTCACTACAAGCAATCATGTTACCGACGAAAAAAGCTTATGAATAAAAATATTTAATCAAATTATTAATACAGATCAGTGCTACGCGCGGGTGAAAAACCTAGTTTTATGTATAGTACACTGCTAATAATGAGACCACCATACCAGAACAACTTTACGGTTTTGTGGCCGAAATAAATTAATATATATCTATCGGCCGAAAGCCCATGCTTCCTTCAATTAGCCCAAGTGCTGGCTCTGCGGGTACATAAACGTAAATACGTACGCTATACTATCAATTTCATTTTGGATTTTGTTTACACTTCATCTAAGATTTTTCAAACCATAATATATATAATATTTTTCAAACCATAATAAAAATTGAATCAGTTTAATTGAATTGATGCTAAACTAATTAATTACAACATCAGTTATTATAATTGATGCTTAATTATTTATATTTGTTTCATTTATAAATGAGTAATGTAAAACAATATCACTCAGCTTTGTGATACAAATTAAGTGATACAATACACACTTTTTTTTGTAGTGTCATAAGGTAACAAAGTAACAATGTTACAATATATATAAAAAAGGGAAAATAAGATTGCAAACTAAAGAAATGTCTTTACACATGAAATGAAAATAAAAGGGAGAATTGTGAATGTACCAAAAAAAAAGTTCTTCTCGTCATTTTATTCTTTTTTTGACTTTGGTCATTTTTGTCAAGATTACCCTTTAATATAATTAAAAACTTATACTAAACTCTTCTACAAATTAACAAAATTTCTAAAATTCATAAAAATAATCTTAAGACTGTTTAAAAAATTTGAACATTTTTAAAATTGGTTTTCATGTTCAGAAAATTATTAGAAGTTTGGTTCTACCAATCTCTAAACTCAAAGTTCTACTAGTTACTCGGAAATCTAACGGCTGTAGAATTCAGAATCTACAGCTAGCTCATACTTCTACCAAAATCAGAATTCGATATCTACCAAATACTATAGGCTCTACCGTTTGGTAGAATTTGCTCACAATATATTCTACAGAATACACTATCTTCTGCTAATAGTGGATTTCAAGTTATACGCTAAACACTAACATCTACCTACCGTAGTTTTCGTGTCCTACGTATTACAGTTCATTCTAACACCCGCAGAATTAGTGTTCTACTAAAAACAAGTTTTATACAATCCGTAATCCGTAGTATTCGTGTTTTAACCAGATGTTCTACTAAAATAAGTGTCATCTACCTTTCGTAGAAATCATCTTCTACCAAATTCGAGAAAATATACCAACTGAATATTTTTCAAATCTTTGTTTCATTTTTTTTCTCTAACTATCTGAATCTATGTTCGACGACATCTGTTCTTCTTCATGAGATATTTTTATTCCATTTATTTTTTAATTCAAAAATGTTTTTATTTTAAAAAAACATTATCCACTCAAATTCAAGGTCAAAAACGGAAAAATTGTCAAAAAAAGTCTGTGAAAGAGTAATGGGACAAGAGAGCTTTTTTTTTTTTTTGGAGTATTTTGGCAATTTTCTCAAAATAAAAAGCCAGAAACAATTTGGTAGCAAGAATCAAGATTTTGTGTGACTTGCTTTTGAGTCCCTTTATTAAACCATCATCAATCTCTTGTGGAGATGAATTTATGGAAGTGTTACTTTGAGTTCTTTTCTGTCTGCTCCAAACGACTGCAAATTGCAAAGAAGAAAATGCATAAATCTCTAAATATCCATCATATTACGAATTATGCAGATAACTACAAATGCCACAAAGGTTCCCAAGAGATGTTAAAAGGATATGAGAGAGAGAGTGGGAAGAACAAGTACCTCAACTCCGCAGTCTTTCACGTACATGTTTGTGAATAGCTCAGATGGTTCTGGTACAGGGCTCTCCTGTAAACAAGTTAAATGGGAAGAAATTAGTAAATGATTCGATAAAGATAACAAAAGACAAAGATAGAAACAGTCCAAGATTCATTTAATTACCTTGGCCTGAGCTACGGCGTCATCTACTTCTTTCCTCACCTCTTTCTCCATGTCCTTAAAAGCCAAGAGCAAATTGTCATTTGTATAGGCCAAATGATGATTATGTTATCAGTTTTTTTTTTAGAGATTTGTGTCTGGAAGAGTGATAGATATAACCAAGTACCTTAAGCTCCTTTTCTGTAGCTATGTCATGAGATAGGAGCAACTTCCGCACCCTTTCAATTGGATCTCGCACCTAAAAGGTCACATAGATTTATGATATACATCATCATTAACAAGTTTGTAACGTTTTGGGCAGTATTCTTACAACTGAAGAAAGAGGTAGCTAACCTGTCTCACGCCGGAGATTTCGTCACGTGTACGGTAGGTGCTTCCTGGGTCAGACATAGAGTGACCGTGGTATCTGTAGGTGTCCATCTCAAGGATCTGCACAGATCATGGAAATGCTATGTTGGTCATATCATAAGGTAGAGAATGGCTTATTAGAATCCAATATATGCCAACAACACTGTGATTACATTGATGAGATCCAAAATGCTTGTCCCTGATGTGTTTGTGACTAAAATGCAGAAAAGAACAACTAGTTGGAAGCTGAACTCAACATCTAGATGGTTTACCAAACAGAAGTAGTTATAGAGTTTACTTTTCTACAAACAATTTAGTCAAACAAAACCTCGTTTCAATCAAAATCCAGGCTAAATACAATCGGTTGAAGTTACCAGCAAACCATTCTCCAACAACACAGCAGCGCCACACATGCAGGCAATAAATGACTCTTAGAATTACTAATTTATGCACCATACTGATTGTGTTCAATTTCGATTAAACAATATGAGCAGCAAAGACTGCAAAACAAAGAAAAGAAACTGTAATACTTGTTGACAGATAAAAGCATTGTGCAAACTTACAATAGGTCCATTCTTGAGTGCATGCTCTTTGGCGAATTTGCACGCCTGTTTCACAGCCAATGCGTCCATACCATCAACCTGTTACACAAAAGCATAATATGATCACTAGTTGCCTTTTTAGTTCACACTCTCACCAATCAGAAACACACAAAAGATACAAGCTTTAGAGACAATAACATTGGCAGTGCTTATAAAGTCACTCTAAATCACTTCCAAACGCATAACAGATTCAAATGATCATACAAAGGTTTGTCAATTCTCACTCAAGATCATGACATTAGGCAATTCCATTCTCACCTTCAAGCCAGGAACATAGTCTCCACGCTTGAAATAGGCTGGAGACTTAGCCGACCTCCATGTAGCCGTTCCCATTCCATCTACATCAACCGCAAATCCTCAAAATTCCATCAAACAGAGAGACAACAAGTAAGAAAACAAACACTCACAATGGTTATTCTCGCAAACGAGAATCGCAGGCAAATCCCACAGAGCTGCGATGTTCAAAGCCTCAAACAACTGTCCCTGATTCGCAGCACCATCACCATACAAGGTAAAAGTCACATTCTCTTCCTTGGAATACTTCTGAGCGAAAGCCAAACCACATCCCAACGGAATCTGAGCACCGACGATCCCATGCCCACCGTAAAACGAAGCATCCTTCTTGTAGAAATGCATAGATCCTCCTTTACCATTAGAGCAGCCCCTTTTCCTCCCCATAAGCTCCGAGAACGCATCGACGAGCTCTCCACCGCGACCGATGAAAGTGCAGTGATCTCGATACGACGTGATGATCGCGTCTTTCCTGGTAATCGCCGCCTCCATCCCGACGGCTAGAGCCTCCTGGCCGTCGTACAGGTGGCAGAATCCGCGGATCAGCTTCGCCTTGTAGAGAGAATCGGCTGCGATCTCCATCCTCCGCATCCGAGCCATGTCGCGGAAGAAGGCGAGGATCTCCTCGGACGAGGTCTCGACGGAGCGTGACGGCGCCTCGCATAGATGCGCCGTGAAAGGGACGGCGGTCTCGATTGTGATCGGGGATGTGTCTGTGGAAACATGGCGGCGAATGGAGGTAGGTAAGGCGGTGGTCACCGGTTTCAGGAAACTGTTGGATCGGAGAGAAAGTCGTGATAACGCCATCTCCGATTTACTCTGGAAATTTTCTTTCCCCTTTGCAAAATTTGCAGTCGAAAAATCGAATCTTTTGTAAAGTGAGGGAAAGTTATATAAGAAGAAGTAGGGCGTCGTCTTCGATGGAAAAAAAAGTCAAACCCTCTTTTATGATTCATTTCTACAAAACATACCAAAAAAAAAAAAAAAAAATTTGTTAATTGTTACAAACATACGACATTTATGATGTAACACAACACATTTTTTTTTTTTTTTTTTTTTTTGTGGTTAAATGTCAACATCTAAAAACATGTCAATTGTCAACATCAAAATATAATTTAGTGTCGAATGTTACAAACATACCAAAAAAATCCGTACTAAAGTGAGGAAAGTGAAAAAGACCAGCTTTACAGTTTACAAAGGTAAGTGTATGTAACATATTTGTTTCTTTTCAGACAACAAAGAGCCAAGTCCTTTCTCGTGACAAGGAGAATACAATTTGGCTCTATCCGATGAAGTCAACAACAGAGAATTGCGACCTTTTTGTTGTTGTTATCTTATGTTAAGGTAGCAAACGAACAAGTTGAGTTACTTTGCTATCTTTGTATCTTCCTCTGCCTAATTAAACAACATGCCGTGAAATTTTCATTGTGGCTTAGAGCTTTATTTTTAGTATAGAAGACAAATTGCGTACCTTTAAATAACTGCAAGCTATGTTACATTTCAACCCATTTCCAAATCTTGAATCCATCATATTATCTTGGCCTGACCTACGATGTCATCTGTAGGTCTTGAATCTTGATGTGTTTCAGTAGTTTTTGGTCTGTGTCTTGTGTTATATTTGTAACTTTTTGTCGAAAATCAAAATTGGTATCAAATTTAACATTTTACCCCCAAAAAAAAAAATTAAATATTTTAAGAAATATATCAAAATCTAAAATACCTATTAAATATCTCTTGATGATAAAAACTACTTAAAGTTGAAGCGATTGAAATAACATAGCAATCCCTCCTTCCCGAATTGGACCCTTAGAAGAAGGAGGGAGAAAGAAATTCAAATCCACAAGCAAATCAGGATGATCCCAGAACAGTATGCCAAAGTTGAGACGCCTAGGTGCGTGGAGAAGATGCTCAAGTCGTGGCAACTTGCTGGATAGAGCCGTTGGTGCAAGATAAAAATTAATGTCTTTTTAAAATAACTCACTTTCGACATAAAATTTTAAAGACATTAATTTTTAAAAACCTTATATGTTAAGTTAAAATATATAATAATTAAGATTTCATATATAACCACCAATAATGCATTTGTCAAGTCAATATGCGGTACGGTACAAATTTTATATAAGTATAATATAAAACTAGAGCTGTCACCCCAGCCCGAAGCCCGCGGGCCAAGCCCATACGGACATTTGCGGGGCGGGTTCGGGCCAATAAAAAAATGTCCGCAAAATATGCGGGGCGGGCTTGGGCCTATCAAATTTGTTCGCAACCCGCGGCGGGCCGACCCGCATGGACGTATCAAAAACATAAAGCCCAATGGGCAGGCCCAGACGGGGCGGACGCGGGCCGACCCGCAATGTAGACCTTGAATATGATTCATATGGCTTTGATCGAGAGCTTTGAAATTACATTATTCAAACAAATTGCTTCACATGTTCTATTATACATCACAAGGAGTTCGGTCTAACAAAATGGTAAGAGAGTTGGGTGGTTAGGATCATGTTCTTTGTGATATTGGTGAAACTGCTTCTGGTTACAAAGCCCGCGGGCAGACCCGCAAACCCGCTAATAATATGCAGGGCGGGTTTGGGCCTAAGGTTTTTGTTTGCAACCCGCGGCGGGCTGACCCGCATGGACATCTCAAAAACGTAAAGCCCAATGGGCAGGTCCAGGTGAACGCGGGCTGGCCCGATTGACAGCTCTATATAAAACGATATTTGAATGGTACCAAACTGTGTCTTTCTATTTCCTTCACAATCTTTGGTACAAACTCTTATCTTTATTAAGAATCAACCAACAAAGTACAAATGTTCATTTTGTTATATGACTAATTGAATTATTTCTGATTTGACCAATAAGGCACTAGTAGCGATTTTTTTTTTTTTTTAAAAATACATATAAATATTATGTCATCACCTCATCATTTAGTTAACTTGGAGCGATGCAAAGGAAGCAGCCAGATCCAACGCCGCTTGGCAGTTGGACCAACAAGTCTCGAAGAAAAGGATTGCCTTAAATCTAGTGCAGGAGATAGTATAATGGGCAAAACACTAAGAATATAGGTTTGGGCCTGACCACCTGTTTTATCTAAGTATGGTTTATGTTAAAGTAATAGAATTTGACATGCATAAAACGAAGTAAAAGTTGGCTTTATGTGTTGAGAAAAAGACAGTTTGCTACACCAAAGAAAAAAAAAAAAGACATGTTCACAAATACTCATACCTGTCCCGATGCAAGACACCATCTTTCCCTTTCCGTTTTCCATATCTCCCATTTAGAGGGCCCATGGCAGTTCCCAACCATTCAACAGCGTCTAATCGCTTTTGTTGATCCGACTTGCCTGGAACTCCCGCACACACAACCACCTTCTTCGTGACTTCTTCTGTGCTGAACAACATTATCGACATCCCCTGCCACGTTCACCAAAACCCTTATTTAACTTTCCAGTTTCCATGTGTAGATATTAGAAGTGATACGTTAAGAAAGTAAGGATGCCTTCTAAAGCAGCCTCTCGCACTGCTACTAAATCCAAACCCACATCAAGCTTGACAATGCACAAGGTCTTCCCATCTGATGTTGCCGACTCGGCCACTTCTGCTGCTACTTTGACAGCTTTCTTAAGGTTTTGCTCTGCTATCTTCTTTTGAGCTTTTCGCACATCATTCTGCAAGATTCTTTGCCTCAAGAGCATACTCACCGGTTATAGCATTTATCCTACGTATACCTTTGGCCACACCCTCCTCCGATACAATAACAAATGCTTTGGCTTCGCCAGTGTTTGTTATGTGGGTTCCTGGAATTGTTGGTCAAAACATCCATACTCAATATTTGTTTCAGAAAACTCATCTCTTGGTCCCTAACATCTCAATTCAAACCCACCTCCACAAAACTCTGAGGAAAGTGATGACCATTCATTGTTTTCAGGATCAGCCAAAAGATCCTAAAAATGATGGACCGAAGAGAAAATGCGTAGAAACCAAACTGAAAAGCCTAACAAGATAACTGATTGAACAACTTACTTCCCCCAATACTTCTCTTCGACCCTTGATGCGCTTGGCTTCAGAAAGCACTGCTTTCTTGGTAACTTCAGATTCTATCTTTATCAAATCATTAAGCTCAATCGGCTTGACTAACCACAATTACGCAATTTATCAGACTCTCAAAATAGACCATCCAAATTTTGAAATAAAATTGACATATTGATGACTGTACCGTGGGAAAAATCAATATGACCCCCAAGCACTTTCTGGATTCATGAGATATACATAGTTTTGACAACCATTCGACAATTAATGTAATGTTTGGTACCATATATTATATCAAACGCATACATACCTTCAGGGCAAAATTCAACATATGGGTACAAGTATGATTAGAAGCGATGAGTTTACGTCTCTCGTAATCAACCTGCACGCATTAGACAACATAGATAATGAAATCAATCAATAAACTACTATATTTAGGAAGTGCCAAGTAAAAGCAAAATGAGACAAACTATAAGTCCGGTTGAATGTACCAAATAGGCCTTCTATAAGTCCTGTGTCAAAAATCTATTGCCCGAGTAATATGTTAGGTGCACAGCAGATTCCATTTATTATATGTAATCAATTTACTATATGTACAGCTAGCTGTCACCAAGGACTTGAGAAATTTGATACAAACTAGTTAATAATAAAATCCTGGCATTTTCCCACCATTACATAAAGACAGGTATACGATTGTCAGATGATACAGTCCACTCGAAGACGGAACATGATGCCTACATTTGTATGATCAGAAATGAAAAACAATTAGCAAAGTAAATAACATAGCAAGTATATACCTGACCACCCCGCTCAGCATAAAAACTTGTAGATGCTAACACCAGCCCCACATTATCGCCACTAGCAAAAGTTTCCAGCAGAGCAGAGCCAGTGTATATTGCTTTTACTTCAGTCTCGTGGTCCAGCATGGTAATTGCGCGTTAAGAACTTAAGAGGTCTATTTTAAGAGCAAAATCCATACAATACTGCATGCCATAGCTTCTTTCTTTCTTTGTACAACAAAAGAATAACAATTTAGATGTAACATCTGAGTAGTCTGGATAAATAAGAAAAACCTGATGCCAAATGTATTTAAAAGAATCATCTGTGGCTGTAACGCCGGTTTTGAGCAATGTTGATGTAGCATCCACATCCATAACAATGGCAACACCAGCTTGCTGCCACATTATTGACATTGTCAGTGATTAATCTAACACTCATTAAATACTGTAAAAAGAGATAGAAACGTCGGAATACATTTTTCTGGGCAATTCTCGATCTATCCTTTGACTCTTTCATGACTTTGTTGAAACCATCAATCCTATCTCTTCAGCCATCAACTAATACACAAGAACCAAACTTAAGAACGAACAAATATAGTTTTCATAAGAAACTACGAATGAACTAAATACCTGAGTCAAATCTATTGGGAAACCAAATGTAGCCCACAAGTCAAAAGCAATCTGTAACAATAAAACTATCATGTTGAGATGGCAATGACAGTTACATATACTGCAACATTCATAGTGGAGAATGAACTAGCATAAATCTCTTAGATGCATGCCTCTCCACTCAGTGTATTCTCCTGAACTGCCTGAGCAGCTTTCCAAAAGTTTTCAATTCACCTATAGCAATCTTCGTGTATATCCTTTCTACTAAAACAGAATAAGTTATCTCCTCCAACGATGAGGTCTTAAACGATATACCGTAGTGCGCATTCTTTGAAATCCACTTATGCTTTTCTGAATAGTATCCTCCATAGTCGAAAGATACATTTGTCCCAGTTGTACCATTTTTATATGTATTTAAAAAAAAAAAAAATCTTTTTTTCATATTTTCTTTGAATTCAAAAATCTTTGATATGACTGCTTCTGACATTGAGTATCCCTTGAACAAAGTTTTTTATTGTTATGATAATAAAATAAATAAGAAGTGATAGATGTTGTGGAATGATGATGACTACTCGTAACACACAATATTACATGATAAATTTATAAGAAAATCAACTTATAACGTTCGGTTTCTTTCTCCCCAGTTTTTTTTCTTTCTCATTCGGTTTCCACTTTCTCTAAACAATGGGTATTGCTGCATTTAGCTGGGGGTGAGCCGCTATTACGCTCTTCTGCTCTTGCATAACAGTGATGATGATCACAGTTGTGTGAGGTCTGCTGCTTTTTGGGATGAAAACCAACAAGTTTACGGTGGAAGAAACGAGGTTACAGGAAGTTATTCTTTATGTTTTTCTAAAAATGGTCGGATTGCTGTTATGGTTCATCCATATGCTCTATCGCGGACTTCAGGGATAGAACGTCTTTGTTTTGACTTTACAACGGTATATATTTTTTCTTTCTTCAAAATTGTTAAGATTTTTTTTCCTTGTCTTAGATCGATTGTTTGTATGTAGAGAACTGTGTGTACATTTTCTTGTTCTAGTAACTTTAGATGTTAGGCGTAGAGGTTTCTTTGATAGAAACAAATAAGTGCAGGAAAATGCTCAAGATTTTTGGAGACAGATTTAGTAGCTTCATTCTCTTTAAAGTCTGAGTTACAAAAGAAAATGAGAGTGAGCTTATATAGCTCATACACATGCGTAGGGGTGAAAGAAAAGAGAATCAAAGTTTGCTAACGAATTGACCACAATGCAATGACCACACATGCAAGCATCTTAGGACTTCTAGGATAAGGACTAGGACTGTTGTGGAGCATCCATTGGATTCCCTGCAACAAGATTCACCGACATCTCCTGCAACAAGATTTACGACCACATCCTTGTTTACGAACACATCCTGCAACAAGATCAGCATCGTATCGTAAATCTTGTTGCAGGGAATCCAATGGATGCTCCACAACAGTCATAGTCCTTATCTTAGAAGTCCTAAGATGCTTGCATGTGTGGTCATTGCATTGTGGTCAATTCGTTAGCAAACTTTGATTCTCTTTCTTTTTCTATCACCCCTACGCACGTGTATGAGCTATATAAGCTCACTCTCATTCTCTTTTGTAACTCACACTTTAAAGAGAATGAAGCTACTAAATCTGTCTCCAAAAATCTTGAGCCTTTTCCTGCACTTATTTGTTTCTATCAAAGAAACCTCTACGCCTAGCATCTAAAGTTATTAAAACAAGAAAATGTATACACAATTCTCTACATACAAACAATCGATCTAAGACAAGGAAAAAAAATCTTAACAATTTTGAAGAAAAAAAATATATATACCGTTGTAAACTCAAAACAAAGACGTTCTACCCCTGAAGTCCGCGATAGAGCATATGGATGAACCATAACAGCAATCCGACCATTTTTAGAAAAACATAAAGAATAACCTCCTGTAACCTCGTTTCTTCCACCGTAAACTTGTTGGTTTTCATCCCAAAAACAGCAAACCTCACACAACTGTGATCATCATCACTGTTATGCAAGAGCAGAATAGCGTAATAGCGACTCACCCCAGCTAAATGCAGCAGTACCCATTTTTTAGAGAAAGTGAAAACTGAATGAGAAAGAAAAAAACTGGGGAGAGAGAAACGAAACTGGGGAGAAAAAAACTGAGGGTTATAAGTTGATTTTCTTATAAATTTATCATATAATATTGTGTGTTACGGATAGTGTCATCATTCCACAACATCCATCACTTCTTATTTATTTTATTATCATACCAATGAAAAACTTTGTTCAAGGGATGCTCAATGTTAAAAACAGTCATATCAAAGATCTTTGAATTTTCTTCAAAGAAAATATGAAAAAAAGATTTTTTTTTTTTTAAATACGTATAAATATTATGTTATCACCTCATCATTTAGTTAATTTGGGGCGATGCAAAAGAAGCAGCCAGATTAAACGCCGCTTGTAAGTGAGAAGCATTCGTTCCCTGAACCAAAAAAAAAAAAAAAAAAATTGTTGACAATTGTAAAAGATAAATCTAGGAGTTATGTTCCATTCATTTACATGGACGATAACATATTATACAACTAGCCAAGATAATTACCAAATCCAAATGATATAAGATGAAAGAACTGACATATCCATCATAATTACCAAGCACATAATGTGTTTAAGAAAATGCTTTAGCATTAGCAATATGAACCAAAAAGAAGATCAGTTGTAGCAAAACCTTTTTACGATCCTTTCAACAAAGAGAGTGGAGGAATTCGCCTGATAAAGAAGAAGAATAAACCTGATTTGGAATTGAAGAGAGTGCTGGATGCGAGAGCGGAGCGGAGAATCTATGTAACTGAAAGAAGAAGAGAAGCCTTTGCCGAACTGAAAATTCAAATTAAATCAAGAGGAAATTTGAATCAACAATCACAAATTAAATCAACAAAGAAGTACAATAAGAACAGAGGCACGAACAAATGTGTGTCAACATAACCAAAAAAAAAGAAAAACGGAACCCTAATCGATAGTCTCAAAACGTGCCATGAATAGGAAATAGCAAGAATGAAATCTTTCTTACTAAGGAGAGTCGGTCGTCGTGAAAGAGAGCCATCGGTTGGAAAAGAAGAGCCGTCCGTCGCGGAAGAGGGAGAGGCTGAAAAAGAAAGTTTTGGATCTGAGAGATGGGATTCGGGTTTTCGACTTCTAGAGTTTTGGTGTCTGTGAAACCAATAGCCGATCCCAAGGATAGGAAGAACAAGAATAAAGATTATTAAGGTAGTACTATCAGAATTCATCTTCTTCTCACTAGATTTATCAGTGTCGGCTCTATCTATTAGTTTTAGATTTTGGAGAAACTGGATCACTCTGATTTACTCTTTACGGATGTCAAAAAAAAAAAAATTATTTACTAAAAAACATCATGTCATAACTTTATTATCATAACAAGCAAAAAATTGATTATTATCTATAGATTTAGCTCTCACTGCAGCAGTACCGGCCCAATAACAAATTCTGCCTAAGCAAAAAAAATTCTGAAACCCATTTAAAAAATACATTTTTTATAAGAAGAAACAAATTCCCTTTGGGAAGAAGGGGATTCGAACCCAATGCCTATGAACATTTTAAAAAGGAGATAACCACTGAACTATTGGTAACTTTCAGAAATTTGGCGGTCCAAGTTAGTAATAAACCTCTGGCGCCTAAAGCATCAGGCTTTAGCTGCTTTAGGTCAAAGCCGGCCCTGGACTGCAGCAAGAGAAGACAAATATCCGCATTAAAAATTTAATACTCAGGAGAAAGAAAAGTAGAGGGGACCATTATTAAACCGAGTAGACCTGGGACTTCAGTTTATTTTTCGGGTTTGGGTTGGGTGGTTCGGTTTTTTGGTTTTTTGGGTTTCGACGTATAGAAACCATTCAGGTTTTTTCTAATTGTATTTCGGGTTTGGTTCAGTTTATTTCGGGTTCTGGTTGGGTTTCATATCAAACCCGATCGGGTTTTACTTCGGGTTCGGTTCGGTTTATTTCGGGTTCGGGTTTGGGTTTTTCGGGTTTTTTCAAAACCAAAGTAACCAATGTAATGAAAAAATCGAAAAATAAGGTATTTCTGGCTTCTGCGGGCAGGTGCTCGGTGACCCTCTCCACCTCACCGTGAACGGTAACTGCATGACAGTGCTCTCTGGGGTTCGTCTCCCCCTTCCCAGGAAGAGTTCCATGGGGTCTCTTGACAGCCTCAGCCGTCTGAGCAACCTGAACATCCAGCTTCTTCACGTGAGCCCACACAGTCTCAATCTTCCCATTCAGATCGTTATACATGGCGTCTATCTTCGAATTGGTCTCTACAGACGACTTCTGCTGGTTCATCAACATCTGTTGCATCATACCCTTCAGCTCATCTTGTGAACTGTTCGATGAACTCTAAGGTTGCTGCTGATTTCCTGCTTGAAAACGATTCTGGCTGGGAACAAAGGACTTATCCTGGAAGTTGTTAGAGTAGTTCTTCTGATAACCTTGCTGGTTCTGGTTGAAGCCACGGTTTTGCACAAAGGCTTGCCCGTTCACGTAGTTAACCTCCATCTGATCAGCTTCGTCCTCTCCAGCTACTCCGAACGCCTGACAGAGAGGCGCGTCATCAGTTTCGTCTACAAAGTGAACAGACTTATGCGAGGCCTTCAGTAGCAGATTCACCTTCGCCGTGAGCTCTTCAATTTTATCAGCTTCAACGCTGATCCCCTTGACAGACACATTACTCATTGTTCTGTCATACTCCGGATTCTTGTTGCTAGAGCTTGCAGCAAGATTTTCGATCAGCTCAAATGCACCCTCCTTAGACTTAGTCATGAAATCTCCATTACTGGCCGAGTTCAGAGCATTACGGTAGTCCCAGTTGACTCCGTCGTAGAAGATGCCCAAGACCTGCTCATCAGAGAAACCGTGATGAGGACAATCTCTCCGGTACTCCTTGTACCTCTCCCAAGCTTCACAAAAAGCTTCTCCATCATACTGGTGGAATGATGCAATCTTAGTGCGCAGAGCAGCCGTTTTAGACTTGGTAAAGAAGTGGTCTACGAATGCAGACCTACATTGGGCCCATGAAGTCAGCGACCCAGCTGGTAGCGACTTCAGCCAGCGAGAGGCTTTGTTGGCCAGTGAGAACGGGAACAATTTGCACTTCAGGAAGTCAGGTGGTACACCGTTCGAGCTGGTAGTACTGCATATCTCTTCAAAGCTTTCGATGTGGTCCATCGGATTCTCAGCGGGCAGTCCATTGAAGAGGCTCAACTTGACTAGTGAGATCAAGTATGGGTCGATCTTAAAATCCTGCCTCTGGATTGGTGGAGGAACAATTGCAGACCTGTTTTGGTAAAAGGTGTGCGGATTGTCCCTCTCACCTATAGCAGCTTGAGGTCGCGGCTCTCTATCCTGTTGAGCCTTCTGCATCAACTCGATCTGTTGCTGGAGCTGCTGCATCTGAGCAGCCATCTGAGCGTTAGCGTTCTGATTGCCTTCGTCGCCCATATTGGCGGGATTAGGCCGGTTCTGTCTGTTTTCTCGTTCTACTCTCGCGAGTTCTGCGTTGGACAAGACAAGTAGATCTTCTGTGCGGTTTCTTCTTGTAGACCTATGAGTCATGCACCTGAAACACACAGAGGCAAGCAGAGAAAGAACAAGTTAGAAAAATCTTAGACTAAATTTCAAATCAAAATTCAAAGGCAACGAGTTGGTCCCCGTCGCAACGGCGCCAGTTTGATAAAAGGATTGATAATGTGGTATAAGAGATTCGAGATCCAGAGGACCAGCGTTGCACTATGAACTATGAGACTTAAAATGGAGCTAAGACAATGGTGATGATTTGGTTTGTAATTCGGTAACAGTAACTGAAAGTAAATGACGATGTAAACTCAATAGGGAAAAAGCAATAGATCAAGGCAATTCGCAGGAGCTCAAGGAAAGTAACCGAATGACTATTCAGGGCAATGATTAAGTACAGGTCTTGAACTCAAACATAAAAGTATGTCAATCCACTCTCGTGATCTTGACAACTTTGTTAATCAACCTAGATGTCTAAACTCTCGTTTGAATCTAGCAATTGAAGACAAGCAATATGAACGGGTTCGATATGTTCACGATCCGCCTTAGCATCAACTCTCGCAGGCTAAGGACAGATCGCTCACCAATGTTCGTTCTAGCAACCTATTACACTTTTGATGAATAGATTAACCTAAGATCAGAGATCGAGTGATCAAAACAATCAAAGCATTAAACTCAACAATGGCGAAGACGATATATTCTTTTTATCTAAGATCCCAAGATACGACAACCTTAGTTGAGGGTCGAAGGTGCCTGAATCCGAAGATTAGGGTTCTTGTTGAGGTATGTATCCAACTTAATGGACGCACTCTAATTGATCTTAGACTCAAAGATTAAACGCCCTATCTGCATTCAGTTATCTAACTCATGGAACTCCTTTGAAAAACCTAGATCTAGCTAATCGACTACTCACACATGTTCGAGCAAACAACAATAGCAGAAACAGAATTCATTGAATAGAAAATAAAACAAGCAAACAAAGGTTCAGAAATCTTCTCCAATCTGTCACAATGGTTCAGAGATCTTCTCCTTTGAAAGACAATGAAAAGCGGCTATCCTCGAAAGAACTCCGAACAAAATGTAAAACAAAAACGTAAAAGAAAGCCTAGCCTCAACAACGGCTGAAAAACGAGTGTAAATAGGTCAGGTGTCGAAAACCGATGATCGAACGGTCGAGATCGAACAATGGGGATTGAACGGTCGAGATCGATCGGCTGATGGACGGTGTAGATCGAACGCACTGATCAACGGGAGGTGATCGACGGCTGACGGGCGATCGGGGCGATCGACGGGATGGATCGCCGGGCCGGTCGCCGGGTCGATCGCCGGGCCGGTCGCCGGGCGGATCGCCGGGTCGATCGCCGGTGTGATCGTCGGGCCGGTCGCCGGGTCGATCGCCGGGGCTGGTCGCCGGGCCGGTCGCCGGGGCTGGTCGCCGGGCCGGTCGCCGGGGCTGGTCGCCGGGCCGGTCGCCGGGGCTGGTCGCCGGGCTGGTCGCCGGGCTGGTCGCCGGGGCTGGTCGCCGGGCCGGTCGCCGGGGCTGGTCGCCGGGCCGGTCGCCGGGGCTGGTCGCCGGGCCGGTCGCCGGGGCTGGTCGCCGGGCCGGTCGCCAGGTCTGACATGCCTTCACAAAAACCATCATAACTCGTCAACCGTTTATCGGAATGACCTGAAACCGGCGCCAAATGAAAGCTGACTCAAATTCCTATCTTGTGGGCATTCGATCAAAAGGCCAGTCGATCGACGGGTTTGGGCGTCAAGTTTGGTTGCCAACTTTCTGGTTACTTCGACCCCTTTTGCTCTATATCGCATGTTGCCACTCCGTGTCACCGAAATGCTCCTTTGAATGACTTTCAACCTGTAAAGACTCGATAAAGACTATGAAGACTCGATAAAACACGTGAAAACAGTGGTTAGAGTGCGCTAAAACGCAAGACATCAGAAAACAAAGGTGTTTCTCACAAACTGTTATGTGTTCTTAAATGTTTTTGTTTTCATGTAATTGACCAGCTCAACAATTTGGTTTGGAATGTTTTTTTGTTTTCTTTGTTGCAGGTTATTGAGCATCTAAGAAAAGATCCATCTGCAGCCTCGATGAACACATCAGATCATTTTGTTTCGTTTAGAAACAGGATCTCAGTTTTGGAATTCTTTGGCTTTCTCTCTTTTCTCTCATATTTTGTTGATGTTGATTCTTGTTACTACCTTGTACACCATATACTCTACTAGGAATTGCCCTCAAATACTTTCCGAGATATGAAATATGTTGCACACTGTTAAATGCATTTGATAACTTTGATAACAACCAATAGAATTTTATCTTTAGAATCTAATGTTTTGTTTTTGTTAAGATAGTCCACTTTTTCTTCTTTTTTTGGTCGCTCTTAAGCCTTTTTGCAATTCACGGTTGATGCTTTTGGACAATACTTTAAGACAATAAAAAAACTATAACCTCAATGAACAAGAACATGATAATAAAGTAAAACTCTTATGAACAATGAAAAGTAGCATGGTTTTTGATTTAACAAAACATGTTTGGCACCTTAGACAACGGACAAGACCAAAAATATCATGAAAAAGAGAGTTGTCCAACCGAAATGTTTGGGCCATTTTAGAATACACTAAAATATACAAAAACTAGTACACAAAAAGACTAATGTTCAAGGAAACTACTAAACTAGTTTGGCCATAGCCTTTCTCCCAAAGTTACTCCCAAAGTTATGTTTGCCCATATTTCATAGTTTTGTGTCACGAAAGGTATGGCGCTTACTACCTTATTCACCTCTTCTTCATAATTCTTGAGCTCTTCTTCATAATTCTTTACTAGCTTATTGAGCGCTTCTTCATATTTCTTGAGCTCTTCTTCATAATTTTTTACTAGCTTATTGAGCTCTTCTTCATAATTCTTATAAATGTTTTTAAAAGTATTGAACTATTCTAAAATCTGAAGTTCATGATCTTTTTTGAACTCAACCTTGGATAATTTGCACATACCGTCCTCCCTATGTAATAAGATTAAAGACAATTACTAATATTAATCACAAACAAACATCTAAATATAGATGAATACATGTTTAACTCCTAAATTTTTTAACTAAGGGATCAACGGATACGTGAATAAACATATAAGGTACTTCAGGAATGTAATCCTTCTTCCACTTCTTAAAACCTCATTATGTGCTATTATTTCAATTTCCATCATAGTCTACGAAAAATTTGTTACGGAAACTTACACAATAAGAGAAGTGGTTGGAGAGATCTTCCATGGAGAGATGCGCCTTGCTCCAACACAAGAAGATGGGACACGTGAGGTCACAAATTCGGGAGAGACACCATAAGATCCAGAGTCTACACGAGAGACACTCCTAGCTGCCTGATCGGAAGTGGATGTCACCGGTAGCTGATTCTCCTCTTTGGCCTTGGCCTTGGCCTTGGCCTCGTTGCTCCTTACTCACCTGGTTCCTATCATATGAGTCTGTCCAGACAAATCCATCTATCAAAACAAAAGAAAATCCTAAGAAATCTTTATCCATTGGTCTAAATTCGTTAAATCCATAAACGCAATTCAAAAAAACACCTGGAGTTCCTCATTATGAATCTGTTCAGATGATCCGCTCCTACTGTTTCTTGACGGTCCCGAGCTCCAGTCCATCTGTTAAAACAAAAGAAATCCTAAGAAACCTTTATCAAGGCAATTCTCAAGGCAATATATCTAATGTTGTCAACGAATTGAAGTCACCTGTCCAGCATGCACGACATAGTCATGTCGTTTGTCCCAGTATTCATTCACTTTAGCATATAAACCCGTTGTTTTCCAATCCTTTTTTTTGTTCTTGCTAAGTGATGTTTTGGGATGTATCTTCATATTTGGCATCTCATTAGGTATGCACACCTCCGCCAGTCCCAATTGCTTGAAGAACTTATGTGGGCAATTATATGCGACCACATTAAAGCAAATACAAGCTGTGCACGAGTATATCATAGAAATATGATCTTTGTACTCATCAGGCAATTCAAGGTTACGGCCATAAAGTTTATAAGGTTGCCATGTAACCTGTGAATATATAATCAAGTACTGAGTTTACAACAAGAATTATAACCATATATAAGCAGTTTATATAGTCATAAAGAAGTATTACCTGATTTTCCATCATGTTGTCATAAAGAAGAACAAACCGTGAATGAGAACAAGAAAACAAACCTCAAGAATCAATTGATTTTCGGACTGAAAAGGAGAATTCGAGACACATACCATACAAAAGCCTAACCACATCCATTAGTTCATATATATTGCCTCTTGAGGACAAAGTGCTCTTCACTCTAATTACAAAGAAAAGAAGAAAAGTGTAACAGTCCGTCTCCGGGTCCACTGCCCACGGCACTGCCAGCGCTGCAGCACGATACACCCCAACCCCTCTGGTGTACACGGCCACAGCCAGCTGTACCAACCTAGGTTGTTGGTGAGGTTCGAACTCCCGACCTCACCCTTTAAGTAGCCTTCCCACAGGAAGCTACCACCAATTGATACTTTTTTTGTAACAGTCCGTCTCCGGGTCCACTGCCCACGGCACTGCCAGCGCTGCAGCACGATACACCCCAACCCCTCTGGTGTACACGGCCACAGCCAGCTGTACCAACCTAGGTTGTTGGTGAGGTTCGAACTCCCGACCTCACCCTTTAAGTAGCCTTCCCACAGGAAGCTACCACAGGTTCGTTTCTCCCGTCCTCATTCGCGGGTGAACCGCTCGCGCCGAAGGGCTCGAAACCCGCCGTTTTAGATGGTGACGATCGCCCGCTATCTTCTCGCCTCGCCGATCATCAACCAAAGAAAAAGGAAGACGTCGGTGGAAATCTAATTATAACCAATATGTCTTTATCCTATCCTATTTTATTAGGCTATGTGGATAAACTCCACTGACGCCACGTGAATTATGAGAGATTCACGATAAGTCGGAGACAAAGCATCTCGCTATTGCCTAGGAAGAATTCCCGGAATTCTTAGGAAACGAACCATTTGTTCTTATTCATGGTGACCTTTGAACACTTCCTTCAACCTCGTTACAGCAGTAGATATGTCGATTCTACAAATCGAATTAATCAGAAGAGAGGTTCATATAATCTAAAAACAAAAAGTGTTGAGTTTAAACCAAAAAACTATACCCGTTAGGTTTAAAATTCTTCAAGATGTCTACAAATTCGTCATATTTTTCATGTTCGTTCTGAAATGTATTCTTTACTATCTGCACGAATGCAAGCGCTTCATCGATTGTTGCCTTATTTGCATTTCCTTTTCCAGCCATGTTTTCAAATTGTTGGACAGGGCTTCAATCATCAAAGAATGTATAGAAACAAAAATTAGCAGCAAAGTTATATATAAATCAATGAAAATATATATATAGCATCTCAAAATACATAACGATATGGATATATCTCAAAAATAATTTTGAATCCTTGAAAAAGCCAAAAGCCATAATAAGCTCATCCTCAAAATCTCATCTTATTTGCTCTTCCAAAGTCAACAAAAAGTCCCACATGAACAGAAACTACACATGTGAGGCAGCCAATTCAAACATGTCACACCAATCAAATACAGGATTATAAGTTTTAATATCATTCTCAAACTATCAACAAGAACTCAGTTCACCAGTTAAGATTTTGACAGAGGATTAAATCTGAGGGGATTTAGAGATTTCATCTTACCAATTTTATGATTTAAGAAAACTTCATCACAAATACAAAATAATAATTCAAAGAACAAAACAGAACTCATACCAGCAAGATTCAAATACAAACAAACAGCAGATCTAGCGATTACAAAAACGATCCATATTATTTCAGTCACTACACGATAAGGAAAAAAGGAGAAAAGATGATCGTATATTTACTGAATTACAGAGGAGAAGAAGGCTAAGAGAACAAGCTTACACGATCACAAAGCAGAAGAAAAGTCGGAGACGAGTTTGAAGATTGGAGAGAGATCTCGAATACAGTGACGTTTATGTAAGGGTTTGTTTGTGTAACAGGGTAGGGTTTTGGATTTTGATGATAACACAATTATTTCACTAAACTTTTTGTTTGCTTATCCTATATGATAATTGTATTATACATAAATCGACAAATCAGGTGAGTATAAAGTCTCTAGATCGACAAGAGTGTTTCATAAACGAGAAGACAAAGTTATTTGTTTGAGTAGAATCTAGGGGGTTATTGGGAGATGGATTTATTTTAAGAATCTGTTGTTATTGGTTTATGAATTCTGATAATCTTACTAAAACCCATTGGTATTGGTTTGATGATTTTTAAATTCTATACATAATCCATTGTTTATTCAAAAAGTTTGTGTTTTAATGATTTCATGAATCCATTAAAATCCTTGTTATTGGGAGATGAATTTTAAACAAATTAACTCATGAAACAAAACTTTCAAAATACTACCAATAACCCTTAGATTTTTAAAATTCTTTACAATAAAATATTTTGATTGATTTTATAAATTTACATACTCTTTTCAAATCTAACAAAAACTCTTTATAAATTTAACAATTATCTTAACTTTAAAAATCTTTGAAATCCCCACAAATTCTACTTCCAATAAACAACCCCCTCCCCCCTCCCCCCCCCTAGATATTTGTTTGAGTAGAATCTTATGTGCATATCTTAGAGTAAGATACACTACATTCTCGTTATACCTAAACATCATGTATGTACTTGACTTGATTCGACACCTCAATTTCATTAGCTATAATAACGAAATTGGTAATGAGTCAAAATTTAATAAGAATATGTGCTTGTCAGAAGAAATATTGAACAAAATTCAAACCTATAGAGAAGAAACTCTACATTTTTTAGAAGCTCTAAAACATTTTATATAGCAGTGCATGATGTAGTTAATCTAGTAAGAGATGTTGAATGCTATTCCTGTAGGTTTTCCTTCGTTTAAAATATCTGGGGAAGTCCTCGATCAAATCTTCATGATAATAGAGAAGATCAACGACCTGCAAGATTTATAATAATAACTAAATCAAACCAAGAAAAAAAAAAACAAAAACAGAAGTATACAAGTGCAACACAAAATACCCCACCCTTTTACAAAAAAAAACACAAAATACCCCACCAAGAACATACCTCATCGCACACCTCCTTTTTCGACATTTTTCCCTCTTCAAAATTTTCCATTATCTCGCGAAATGACTCAACTACATGAGTATCAAGGGTCCGAAACCTTGTCTGCAGATCAAAAATTTGTTACTTCTATCACAAGTTAGAAAAAAGAGGAGATATCAAAATAGTGTTATTTGTTCTATTTAGGATTTCTATACCTTAAGCTTGTCCATAAAACTATCTCCATCAGACTCCACATGTTTTCTTTTGGTACAGTTAGACTCAACACCATGATGGTCACGATCCTCAGGAGGGACGGTTCTCTTAGCCACGGAAAGGTTGGTTCTACTAGCCTCAGGAGAGATGGTTCTCTTAGTCTTGAAACTGATGGTTCTCTTAGCCTCAGGAGGGAGAGGAACGGTTCTCTTAGCCTCGGAAAGGTTGGTTCGACTAGGCTCGGGAGGGATGATTCTCTTAGCCTCGGCAAGGTTGATTCTAATAGACTCGGGAGGGATGATTCTCTTAGCCTCATCATCTGGAAAGAATAAATTGAAGCCAATAATCAGCTCCTGGTGCTCTTTCACGAATTCCTTCAGCCTTGCAATGGCACTCGTGCGATCAAGTCTACAAAGAGATCACTACTCACATCAGAACCAATTAATTAAAGAGCAAACCGGACATAATGAGGATGGAGAAAACAACCCATACCTATTAGCATAATAATCATTCAAGATCTTATGAAACTCGACATATTTTCCGTGTTCATCACGAAACGCTTCCTTCACAGCAGTAATGTATGAACGTGAATGATTTATAGTTGGCTCCTGTTGTACTTCTCTACCAACCATGTTTTGATTTTGGCTTAACCCTTTGAAAGAATCAAGAGGGATGATTCTCCTATCCTCGGGATGAAGGAAGTCACTGAAACCAAGAAGCAGATTATGATGATCTTTCATGAGTTCCTGCACTGTTGTTCATCCAAAGAAAGAGACTTTTTTTTTTTTTAAGAGACTTTAAATTTGTCATCAAAACAGATCAATATTCTCTCTAAGAAATTACTCTTTAGAATCCTTCAAAGAAATAGAAACTAGCGCAGTCTTATTCCTCACGGAATCTTGATCACGAAATACTAATCGAAACCCTAATCAAATTCATTTAAATTTCATCTCTACGACGAGAATTTCATGCGATCGTCATAGATTATCATCCTTCCAACAGTGGAAACCAATCGAGAAACGATTTGAAAGCAGCGAACCATGAAAACTCGATCGTGACCTAACATAAGCCTACGAAATAGGTTAAAACCGAAGAAGAAGAAGGATGTATAGTTACCGAATTTGGAAGAATAAAGCGGCTATGAGAGCAAGAAGCCTCGTGCAGAGTATCGTCGGACTTCAAAGATTTCCAAAAGCAAAGAGTGTTTTAAGAATTATCCGTGACTCTATTTATACCTAGGGCATATCATATTTGAAATTACGTTCATCAAATATAATTTCAGCAAAAAAAAAGGGGTAAAAATCTGTGAAACTGAAAAGACGGTGTGGAAAAAATAAATTATTAAATAAGTTAAGATATTTTCTTTAATTTGTTTTCTTTGTCCAAACCAAAATTAATGCACACGTTTAAAAGAAATATATAAAGTACATATAAAAAAAAGCAAAATATATTTTAGTAAATAGTGTACAGAAACATATTTAATATCTTCTGTAACGTTTGGTTTGTTACTTAGTGACTTTAGTCTATTAAAATATAAATTTACATTAATTGAGATGATTTGATGATTATTTTCACTAGACTAATTCAAATTAAATCTGATTATTTTTAAAAGGAAAGAATAGGAGGAGGTTGGTGTTTTTGACATTCTACTCATTCTTTTCGAAGGAAGATAAATAAATCTTACAAACCAAAAATATACAAAAACAGACAAATTCGTTAAAGTATTAATTAGCCCAACCCGATCGAATGTGGTAGGCCTCGGTGTTCGGGTTTCGGGTCAGGTTTGGTTTGGGTTCATTCGGATTACTAAAAATAGACCCGTTCGGGTTTAGGAAAATTTCGGGTCGGTTTCGGTTCGATTCTTGTCGAGTTCGAGCCGGTTTGAGACTAAATTTTTTAGACCCGTTCGGGTTTAGGGTGTAGTTCGGTTCTCATTTGGATTTAATTCGGGTCTGATTCAGTTAGTTTTTATCGGTTTTTTTGAACCGAATACCCGATCATAATCCAAAAATCTACAAAATAACCGTGCAAAATAACGGAAAAAATTGTCTTTATAACCCAGGCCTAATGCAAATAACCAAAAATAAACCAATAATAAACAAAGATTAAAAAGGTTAAACCAAAAAGAACCAAATATTAAAAAAACCCAGCCCATTTTCTCTCTATCTACGAGAGCTTTCCTTCACTTTCTCCATCTCATCTTCTTCGTTCTTCTTCTTTTCCTGCAACTTCAAGTCTTCAATCAATCTTTTTTCAATTTGTATTTTTCTTTCACCTCTTATTCTCTTTCTTCTCGTGGATTTTTAGATCTGATTAATTTAAAAACCCTAATTTTTTTTTTTTTCTTTTTCTCCTTACGGATTTTTTTGTGGGATAATTGGTTTATTACATGACAAGATCCGGCCAACTTCCTCCGGCGACTAGTGCATAAGGAAGAAGCAGTAATACACATACAAGCCAAGGTGGTGGAGGACGGAAAAGCTAAGCCGGCGATTGTAGCGGAGAGACTAGCCATCGGCGGTGGAGGCTCGAACGGTGATTTTCGCAGTCAAGTCCAATTAATGCTACGTATCAAAGGCTGCTCCAGATAGCCAACACATGTAAACAACGTGTTTCGTTTGCAACACGATAGATCTACTCTTTGGGCTATTAGTGGGCTTATGTTGAATGTTATGTAACTTGTGTACTCTTGTTATTGCCCATTGAGCTTCAAATTAATAAAATGATCGACAAAAAAAGAAAAAGGTTCGGGCACCCATCGGGTCTCGGGTAAAAACCCGACCCAAACCGATACCCGTGGGTTCAACCAGAATAGACCCAATAAGGTAAAAGCCTAATAACCGAACCCGATCCGAATCGGTTTTTTCGGATCGGTTCCGAAGGGTAAAATGCCCAGGCGTAGAATGTGGGTTTAAGGTTTAAAAAACCGAACCGAGTCACCTAAATTATATAAGTTTGGTTCGGGTAAGGTTTTTTGTCCAGAGCTACGTGTGGTCATTGAATTGAATCTAAAAGACAAAGCCCATATGTCATAGATTCTGGATAAGTGGGTAACCAGGAAATGATTAATCATATGTACATGTCAGAAAAATCAAACTATCAAAACCGTACGATTAAGGTTTTGAATGTTGCTCAGTGCACTCTAGTGAATACTTTGGTATGTTTTATTTTTGAAGTGTGCCTAAATAAATCAGAGCATATGTAATATTTGGTATACATTTTTTTTTTTCCAAAGTTGGTCTGAAATAAATCGGATAAAATTGCAAACGATGAAAAAGATAGCGTATTAGTCCCAACAAAGAGTATGATGGAGAGACTACATCACCTACCCTCTAAGTTGTACCAATCAGCGATCTCCAAACACTCTGGCAAGAATGCATTGAAACCAGAAATCAAGTCTCGATGTCCTTTAATTAGCTCCTTCACCTCTTTGATGCAACCATCCCTATCAATTCTACAATTAAATCATGTTCAAAACCATTTCTTTTAAGAAAACTGTAGTGTGTTACACACCGAAAAGGATTGAACTAAAGAGAAAAACCAAACAAATTCTCATATCTTTGCCAAAAAAACATATATATATACCTCCGAGCTTTAAAATTATTCATAATAGCTATAAAGTCGTCATATTTGTCACGATCATTAGGAAATGCATCCTTCACAGTCCTCAGATATGCATATGCATCATCTTTAGTTGCTTTCGGTTTACTACTGCTTTCTCCGGCCATGGTTTGAAGTTGGTTAAAACTTCGTTTTTGAAACAAATATAATTAAATATTATTGGTATTTTTATCATTATATCACAAAGACTCAAAACACATTATAATTATTATTAAAAAGTAACTTGAAATTTTGGGGAAATTAAATACAGAATTAATTTGTATCAAAGATCTTAATTGACAGTTACTAAAATTATAAAGTTACATTGCACTGAAGAGTCAACTATATCGAGCAAGAGAACATGACAATAATCAAATTTACATTGATAAATTAATTAAAAACCAAATTCAACTGCATATACGAGGTACATTATCATTGTCGACAATATGAAAAATAGATTTCGTCAGAAACAACATTGTCAAATTTGAGAAATCGTGTAAATTTCGTCAACCTCTCCAAGAAAAACTTATGTAAAATTTCATTGATCAACATTCTTAGTACACTGGAAATTAATATTGGTAAAAAAATAAAAAGGATGGAAGTATAATTGTGAAAAATTTCAAAGTAGCATACCAGAAAATTTACTATGAGAACAAGCTTCACCTCTGTAGCACTAGCACATGAATAGTATTAAAGTTGTATGAGTGTCTTTATATATAGAAAATTTAGATTAAAGCAATCCTTTTGAAATTAACATCTTTGTAGCAATGAGATACATATGTGCAATGATATTTAATGAAATAAAGACATATCAGTTGTAAAAAATGTTTCTCATTAATTATAATTCTAAATTAAACTAAGAGACAATTAATTTATAGATTGTTTATGTATATTTAGTAAGAAAACCTAAAGAGTTTTTTTTTGTATTTCAAAAAAAGGCTTAAAGTTTTCTTACTAAATATAAAACTTCATACTTAATAGTAAGAAAACTTTAAAACTTAATATAAGCATCTAAACTACTAAAGCTAAGAGCTTAATAAATTTACTTTTGTTTGTTGCAATTATTTTTGCAATCTAACAAACTTAAATAAGTTGATATAATCGATTTAACAATATATAAATATATAACATGTGAAAACTATTAATATCATAAATCTAAAAAATCGACTAGTTTAGATATTATTATCTTTTTAACCAATTTTAATTTAGATATAAGACTACAACATGATCGATATATATTGTTTAGTCTTTGACTAATATATATAGCTTGAAGACATGCACAGTTGACTAATATTGTTTAGTATTCCTGGTCCGCTGTCGTTTCGCGTTTTATGGATTTGGCCCAATTTAATTTTCTTCCCACCACGAACCCACCCAATTCGTAACGACACATTTTAAGTACCCAAGCCCATATTTAAAATTTATATTCAACCTCTTGCTATTTAATTCGTTCAACATATATTTTCGGATTTTGCATGCACACGAGCAAAATTATCAGCAAATCATTCATATAATGCTTAATCCAAAAATCTAATAGATTTTTCTCAAACTTGTTGAAGTACAATTTTTGTTATATGGTACTTTTAATTTGATCTAACCCCATACATTTTGAATCAACATTTGAACCCAAGCCCCAATTTGTTTCTTCCTTTTTCCTTATTTGAAGCTTGAGTTGGTTAGCTTGGCTATTGTCTGCAATAAAGACGTACCTACTTGTCTTCTCTTTGCATTATCAACTCTCCTTTTCTTTTTCTTTTTTCTTAAACCCAATTTTCTTATTATGATTAGTAATGATTATGACCAATTAATGATTCAATGATTAATACGACAGACCGTTAGACTATTTAAAGAAAATACATGAATTGAGAGGAAATGTTGGTTTTTAACATAAACAAATAACATCTATACCATAAGATCCTACTTTTAGTTGAGTGCCAGCATTTAAATTATGTAATCTTCAACCAAACCATAATTAAACTAATGTCTATGCAGATGTACATGTTTATCAAGGGACTTAGAGCATTTGCATCGCAGAGGTGATGAAAAGTCTCTTAAATATTTCTTTTATGAATAAAAAATTATTTTTGAAATGAATAAAAAATTATTTTGAAAAAAAAAATAGTTAACAAATCAGATGACGACAAGTGTCAAGCTTGTCCCCATAATCAATGCCAAAATTTGTTCCGCCAGAATCGATTCAGAGTATAAGAGTTTACCACGTCATTAAATATTTTTTTTTTCTTTTTTTTTTTGGTTTAGAGACCCTTCATCGGCTCTGAGATGTGGATGCCCTTAGAGCATCCGCATTGCAGGATTTCTTTGCGACTCTCGAGGAAAAAAATAAAGATTAAATTAAAACATTACACATGTGGCACAATTAAAATCGAGAGACGTCTCTCGCGGAAGCAGTTGTGGAGACGCCTTTACTTGCCACATGTCGGCACGAGAGAAACCCGCCATATTATTTTTCTGCGTTATGTTTTTATTTTATTTTCTTTTTCGTTCTTCTAACACGAGTTTTCCTCGTTCTCTCTGTCTTCTTCTCCGATCCGCTGCTCGAATTCTTTCTTCTTCGATCTCCGGTTGGTTTTCTCGTCGTTGTTCGACGTTGTTTTTGTTGTTGTTCTTCTCCTTCTCTTTGGTCTCTTTTCTCCTTCAGGCGACATTTTCCTTTTTCTTCACCACCGCCGAGACTTCTTATTCTCCGATCTCGATCGATTCTTATCCTCTGTCTCTGATCTCGACCGATTCCTGTCTTGTGTCTCCGATCTCGATCGATTCTTCTCCTGTGTCAGGTTTGTGACTCTATGATTCCATTACTATGAGTTGATTTGAGTAGCTGATTGAAGAGATTTTATTTGAGTGTCTTCGAAAACACTTTTTGTGTAAATTGTGTATCTGTTTTGCGATTAGTAGCTTAAATCGTGTATGTATTGTCTTTCACATTGAATAAGAGGGAAAGTATATTGATTTCTGATGTGTATTTGAATGTGAGATAAGTTTTGTGTCAATCGTGAAACAAATTTGGTTCCATTGCCATGTTAATTGAATGTAATAAGGATATAGGATGCTTTAACTGTATAGAAGCTTTTATAGATGTCTGGGAATTGGTCTATTTACCAAGTTTATGTAAACTACACATGCGTTGAAGATGAGAATTATTAACATGAACTTTTAGAACCGAGAAAATGATGATGTATTTGTTAAAATTTGGTTAGATACTAGTGTTTAAGTGATATACTTGTCAAACTAGTTGGCTTTTTCAACGCTTTCAATGCTCTTCTTCTTTCGGTTTATGTAACTTGATTCATTTTTCCATGTCCTCAGGTCGTCGAGATGCCAAGGAAGAATGAAAGTGTTCCTCTGCAGAAAGCTGGTGGAGATGCTGATGAGAAATCAAATCAATTCTCCACGCTCCAGGTTAGGCTGCTAGCTCCTTAATGATTGATTAGGTCAGTTGTGTCTCTTAATTGATTGTTAGGGTTTAGTTGGTTTGTTATTGTTTCATTCCATTGTCTTTTGCTAGTCTCATTGTCTTGTGTTAGTTGATTGTTAGGATTTAGTTGGTTTGCATTCATCTTGTTCATGATTAGGAAACCGAGACATGGTTTTATTGAGTTAAATGATCCCACCAATAAAGAGTGGTTGATTAAATGAGCTCAACCACTTAATTGAAGTTGTGTTGAGTTAAAGTAAAACGATGTCTAATCATATTTAAAACTTGTATATTCTTTACGGAGACAAACTTTGCATCTACTTAAACTCACCTCTCCCTTTAGATAAACCAACAAACATTTTCCTCTGATTTCTTGTTCGTGTATCTTTCCTGTTTAGATAAACGAATAAACCTTAAGAAATGGAGTCCAATTGGTCCTTTAGTTACCCTAGATCGTACACTGATCTCCTGAACCAAACCACCACATCTCCAACACCCCTGTTTTGTACCCAAACACCACCGTTTAGTACACAAACTAGTTCGACCAGAGGAGCAGAGGATGCTGATCGTGTAGAAGATAACTCACCAGCGACATCTTGAGAAGGTAGACACAGGTGGACTGTCCCTGAAGATGGAGCGCTGGTGAGTGCATGGCTTAACACCAGTAAGGACGCCGTAGTGGGGAATGAGCAGAGAGGTGGTGCTTTCTGGAAACGGGTCGCCACTTACTATGGTGCCATTGAATCGGTGAAGGAGTTTCCTCACCGCCAGTGGAACACATGTAAGCAGAGGTGGGGCAAAATCAACGAAGCCGTGCAGAAGTTCTGTGGCTGCTACGAGCAAGCTGGACGGCAACGCACTAGCGGCCAGTCAGAGGATGATGTCTTCGAGATGGCGTACAAGTTTTACTTTCAGGATCAGAGGTGTAACTTCACCTTGGAGCATGCGTGGAGAATGCTTAGGAATGACCAGAAATGGTGTAGTTTGACTAGAGGGAAAGGAAAAACGCAGGCGAAAAGATCACAGCAGGCTTCAGGAGCAGGCAGTCCAATGGAGGAGCAAGCGGAAGAGAGGCCAATGGGTGTGAAGGCGGAAAAGGCAGCGAAGTTCAACTAAAAGTGAAAATTCAACAAATGAGGACAGAGAGGCTTCTACGAAAAACCTCCAGACCATTGTGGCGATAAGGGAGAGAGACAACGTTGTGAAGGAGAAACTAGCTGATAAGAAACTGCTTGCTAGTCTTCTAGGAAGAACGAAACCTTTAACGGAGATGGAGATAGAGCTTAAGAATAAGCTAATTAGTGGGATGCTGTAGTTTTAATTCTCTGTGAACTGAAATGTTTTTAAAAATGTGTGTTTTACTTGTGTTTTCTAATGAATTTGCTACTGTCTTTGTTTAACAAAGGAGTTTGAAGGACAAAGAGCTGATGTAGAAGAGACCACGGTTTAGCGATGTTAATGATCGCTTGGTTTAACATGAGTTTGTGTTTGTTAAGGATATTTATATGTCGGCAATGTTAACTATGTGATGTATGTCGACCAAAGTTGATGTGTTTGTTTTATGTATGTCGGCAAACAAGAAGTCACATGTAACAAAACAACAAAATTTTCTAATCGTGGGCCAAGGTCACATGTTACAAAACAACAAACAGCAACACTCGACCAATTCTCCTTTAAAAAGAGTTCATTTGCAAGAATATAGAAACACATCAACACTCCCCTCTGCCTTTTCTCTTCAATCACATAATATTTCGAGAAAGCCATGGATGATGAATTCGAGAGTTGCATTGAAGAATGTCTAGATCATTGCAGTGATGCACTAGCGCCGCAGAAGACAAAGAAGAAACGAATGTATATTGAAAGAGAACGCGAAGAAGGTGACATCCTCTTATGGAACGATTACTTCAGTGACAAGGCAATCTATCCCGACTACTTATTCCGGCGGCGGTTTTGGATGAACAAGTCATTGTTCATGCGCATTGTTCGGAAGCTATCCACTGACTTCCCGTATTTCCAACAGAAACCAGATGGTACGGGAAGGATAAGTCTTTCCGGCTTACAGAAGTGTACTGCCGCCATCCGTATAATGGCATACGGTACTGCAGTTGATCATGTTGATGAGTACCTCCGGATCGGTGAATCCACTGCGCTCAAATGCTTGCATAATTTTGTGAATGCAATCATATATTTTTACGAGTACCTGAGAAGGCCTACAGAAGAAGATCTCCGACGACTACTCAAAGTCGCAGAGTCGCGTGGATTTCCCGGCTCAATAGGAAGCATTGACTGTATGCATTGGGAGTGGAAGAATTGTCCCACGGCTTGGAAAGGCCAATATTCACGGGGCCATGAAAAACCGACAATCGTTTTAGAGGCTATGGCGTCTTATGATCTATGGATTTGGCACGCATTTTTTGGACCTCCAGGTACTTTAAACGACATTAATGTTCTCCACCGCTCACCCGTGTTTGATGATATATTAGAAGGTCGAGCTCCTAAGGTGTCGTACTCTGTTAATGGACACTGATACAATATGGCTTACTATCTAACAGATGGTATATATCCGGATTGGGCAGCTTTCATCCAATCAATTTCTCGGCCACAAGAACCAAAAGCATGTTTGTTTGCCGATCGTCAATCATTTGTCAGAAAAGAGGTGGAGCGCGCTTTTGGAGTCTTGCAAGCTCGGTTTGCAAATGTCAAGAACCCCGCACTTACTATGGATAAAGATTAAATAGGTATATTACATAATATGATCGTAGAAGACGAACGAACCAGTGGCACTGAATATAATGAAGAGGAATTCCAACAAAGACAAGGAGACGGAAGCGGGTCTTCACAAGTGCATGTCAGGGCTTCCGACGAGGTGCCTACGAACGTCAACAACATAATGGCCAATCGAGCTGATATTCGTGATGAACAAAAACATCACCAATTGAAAGCTGATTTGATTGTGCATATTTGGAATAAATTTGGTTCTTGATCAGATTTTCATATGTTTTTAAACGTGTATTTTTCTCGTCTTTTAATGCATGCGTTTTTTTCACTTTTTATTATATTTATGTTTTGTGTAATCTCCATTATCAATAATATTGTGATTTTCTTTTATTTTCATCAATTTTCAAAAACTTTGAAGAAAAAAAAAATTCAAACTTTTAGAACCCTTTTTTAGGTTCTGCAATATGAAGTTACAAAGTATTAAATTTTAAAACAAGCTCTACAATTAATTTATTAATATATTTACTCTTAAACAAATTTAAAGAGCTCCATATATATGGAGCTCTAGGATGCGGATGCCCTTACCAAGTTTCACTCAGTTCGAGTGATATACAAAATATTATTTTGGGTATAAATCAAAATGGCATGCCAAAATATAGGGTAGAGAAACTTTCACTTACGAAACTTTCACTTACGAAATGTGCCAATGTTCAATTTATAAATTTAATTGAATTGTATAATTAAAAAGAGGGATATGTGTGTATCTAACTACACATAGTATACACATTTTAATGATTTTATGTATGAATCCAAAAATCAGCCATGATTGAGAGCAGCTTCCATGTGGAAAATGCTTATGATTGGTTCTTGTGCTAATGTTTACAAGTGATAATAACAAAAGTCCAAAACAAGGCTTGACCCATCATTTGTAATTTGGAAAACCATAGTCATTAACAATTTCTACCGATTCAATATTTTCTCTACAACAATTAAGTTCACTAATAACATAAATTTTGGTGGTAAAACTAACCAAAATTTTGTAGAGATTAATTTTGTTTTGATATACATTAAACACAAAAAGTGTACATCTTACTCGTTGATACCTATCTCTATATTCATTTCAAATTTTAAAACAACAATATTATCGTGATAATCGATCTTATCAGTTGTGTTCTCGGTTTCTCGCCATTTATACATGTCCATCAAAAGAATCATCACTAGCTGTGATGTTAGAACTTAGAAGATATCATTTTTGTTACACTTGCGTTCACTAATAACATAAATTTTGGTGGTAAAACTTACCAAAATTTTGTAGAGATTAATTTTATTTTGATATACATTAAATACAAAAAGTGTACATCTTACTCGTTGATACTTGTCCCTATATTTATTTCAGATTTTAAAACAACAATATTATCGTAATAATCGACCTTATCAGTTGTGTTCTCGGTTTCTCGCCATTTATATATGTCCATCAAAAGAATCATCGCTAGCTATGATGTTAGAACTTAGAAGATATCATTTTTGTTACACTTGCATCCAAAGATATATATAATACGAATGTAAACTATACTGTAAATAACTAGATTTAAGTCGTGAAAAAAAAAATTGAATTGTTCCACAGATGAATGATTGAACATGTGATCTGACGGTAATAACAATAATTTTTAGAATATAATTTCATTATATCGAACATGTCATTTTTAAACAAATGTAATATTTCGCCAGTCTCCCTATAATTGAATTAACCACCAAGACAAACTAATTGAATGTGTCGCCTGCCATAAATTTGTATATATTTCTACACATATTAAAAAATGGACTAGGGTTACACAATAATTACTTCGTAATATTAATATCTCAAAATTTAATTGGTCGTTTATCCAAAAAAAAAAGAAGTTTACATTGGTCTCTCTATAGTGGGTCAATTTTCTTGACTTTTGATGACAAAGTAGATAATAACATTTACAACTGATATTTTGGAATTGCTCTTACGTAATTGTTGCATCATATAGATATATATATAATGATAAAATTATAAAATATAATAAAAAGCTTGTTGGGGCAAGCTATATAGATTTGGTCTTGGGGTCATAATGGGACAACACAATGAACACATGGACGATTCCTTGTACATGAACCTAATTCTATTAACATTGCCCACAACACAATTCCATTGGCAGAGGCATCCCGAATCCCTCATCTCATCCAAAAATAACGATAAATTCTTTATATTATATTTTAAATAAACAAGAAGAAAAGAAGAACATGTGCAAGTGTTCCCGTGCAAGGAAAACATAGATGCGAAAATATGAGAAATAACTATAAAATGTGGGAGTTTGTTGTCACTATTTGAGGTATGTCCATGTGAAAGCTCTTCTCTTATCTTTCCACAACTTGTATTTATATTTGTAGCTTAGCTTTGCCACTTAGTCAAACAACATTACTAACATCAACATCCACCATTTGGTCCTTGATCCAAAATTTCCCCTTTTTGCCCCTCTGCCTGTTTTTCAATTCTTGCATCTTATTTAGCACGAGAAAGTACTTTGCTAAAAAGGGATTATGGTTATTTAAATGGTATTGTGAAAGACGAAACCAATCTAACTTTTTAGAAAATATGTAACGTGGCTTAAAATATAGTAACCTTTAATTATAGTTAAGTTTTTCTAAATCATATATAATATTATATGTTTGATGTATTTGGAAGTAAATAAGCTACAATGGCTCGACATCTCATACGAATCCACGATGAAAAAAGACATTCTAGCATTGATGGATGCAATTGATTTGAACTTAATTACATGTCGTAATAGAAACAAAAGTGTGTTATGTATCCCTGCCACCTTAATTAGCTTGGCCATCATTGTTGAACTATTTAGATGATTTGATGTTAAACTCTATAAATTAATAAAGTTGGGACTTTGATATTTTATTAATTTATAGAGTTATTAAATTATCAATTTTGAATAAAATAAAATTTTATTAATAATTAATTAAAATAGAAAACGAATTAAATTAAAATAATATATTTTAAAAATTTATTATATTTTGTATAGTTTTATTCTAAAATTAGGGATGAATTCTAAATATATTTGAGTTCTAATAAAAAAACAAATGAAAATTATACTTATCTTTTAATATATCATCATAGATATGTATTTACATAAGATTATTTATGATAATTATTAATTTATGATATTAATAGGACCATATATTTACATAGAAGTTTCAAAAATATTATTATTATATTATTTTATCGAATTTTGTTAATTTTTACGTCAACCTAATTTGGGATTAGAGAAAATTATTAAGTTATAGAGTTTATTAATTTTTCGAGTATTAATTTATAGAATTTCTACTGTATTATCAATTCACAACTCACAAGAACCGGTTTGATACTACCATGTGTGATCTTGTACCGGTTCGGTTTAGCTCTATTGAGTACCAACCAAATTAAAAAACGAAAAGAACAAGACGAGGGCGGGAAAAGGCCAGAGAGAATGAAGCCACAATAATGGTCGGACGAAACAATAGGCACATGGACGATATTTCCCAACATATTAAAACGTCACCGTCTTGATGTGAACTGTAATATTCATGACAGTGATCATTCCTTTGTGCCTCCATACTCTCGGTTCAATCTTCTATCTTTAACGAGTATCAATGCCTTTATGACTGATACTGATATTGATAGATTCGAGTTTTTAGACCTAGATTGTTTGTTTGTTTTAAACCTATAATCTAATTTAAAATTTTATGATATGAAAATTCTGATACATTTTTTCTTATAAATGGGATTGATCATGGGACGAAACCTAGATTAACCTCCAAAACTTATGAAAAGCTGGGTTTTTTGTCTTTTAAAATGTATATGTCATTAATAGAAGTCGATAGTTGATGATGGCATTTAAATTCTGATTTAGATTCACATAGAATGATATTTCACCACTCTACCTCAGTCAATGAATAAATCATATTTGGTTAACAGGTGAAACTAATGATATTGTTGAATAAGTATCTAGATTGTGAATGGTAACATTACACCTGCTTATTGGTGATCTAATAGTAAGTTTTGATTTTTTTTTTTTTGAAAATAAAAAACTTACAGGCTATGAAAAGAATACACAATTTGAAACATTAACCTTTGTAAAAAAAAAAAAAGTTTTCAGAGGTGTAAGAAAATAAAATAAATCATTAACTAAAAAATCCGAATTAAATATAGCAAGTTCAAAAAAAATTGAAGTACGTAGTAACTAGTAACGTAGAGGAGTAAATCAAGTCACGTGCTAGTCTGCCCAATTTGCCTGCGCTCTCCATTTCATCTTCACGTGCTTCCTCATTATTTCCATTCATGTCACTCTCTGCTCTTTCTCTTCATATTTACTTTTATGCCAATCCAATTTCTTACCATTATTTTTGAATTTTCTCCCGAATTTTTTCACCAAATTGATTATCCAAAATCTAATAGTTACGTAATCAGATCATCAATTTGATGCGGTCCATGACCATGGACAAATCTATTCATATTTTCCACTGAAAAATACGAAAGAAAATATTTTTATTTATTTTTTATTTTTTTGGTAAACCAGGTTTCCGGGTCCACCTTTGGTGGTCCCGACTAGCGTCGTAAGACGTGGTCCTGATGGCCTGGAAAGACCATGTGAAAGTTTTGGTGGCCAATGGAAGTCGAACTGCGGGCACCATATTGGGATTATCCCCTCAAATACCACTAGTCCAACTCACGTTGGTTCTGGTTTACGAAAGAAAATAAGATATATAGTTGTCCTATATAAACGTCTATTAAAATTAAATTAATTAAGAAAAAAACAACATAATATATGATTAAAATCTGATAAGCATCATTGATACTCTGAGCAAGTCAAATGTCAAACAGAATTATACAGCATCAGCACCAGAAACACAACATTTTTTTTCAATTTTTTTTTGTCTTAATCGCTTTATTATTTAATTACTTTGAATTTGGAACTGTTCTAAGGTTCGCCAGTTAGGATATATTCCATTGCCTGTCAGTTTTAGTTTTGTTTTAAACTTTTCTTGTCGTATTCTAACATATTATTCGGTATTGGTGATAATACATTGCTATTGTTGAATGAATTTCATTTCTTTGCCAACATCTCATTTGAATTTTAAATATCATATACTATAGTTATTTTCTGTGAGGATTTAACATGACATCAAAAAGGACAGAATCTTTCTGACCTACACTATTATCTGTAAGAAAAGCATACCAATGACTAATTCTTCAAATCCAGTTTAGATTTTATTAAGATTTTTGGTTATTAGAAACAGCTAATTTTTGGCGAAAAAGAAATTCATTTTACAAAACTAACTCTCCAGTGAGAAGAAAGAATAATGAAAGCAGTAAATGTAGTCAAAACACATTTAGTTCAATAAATTATAGAAATCTGGAAAAAGCTTATATTAAATTCAATTTCGGAAACGCCACTATGTTTTCTAAAATATTGCCAGAAAAAATACATACCTACTACAGAGTTCAATTTTTGTTAAAAAATACAGAGAAAAATTCGAAAGAGAATGTTTAATGTTTTAAACTTTAAACAAACTAATTAAAGGTAACTACTATTATAATTGGAAAAGATATATCAATGTTCTCTTTTTGAATACACACAGCTCATAGATAGATACTTTCAAGTGACAAAGACTTATTTTTCCCAAAAGTAGAATTATCAAATTAAATTTCAATACTCCTTATTAAGTATGTGATTATTGCATTTTTTTCGTCGAGTAGTGTAATTGTTTATATATTGTTATAAAAAGACATTTTATCTCCTAACAAAAAGCAAGATTCTGAGATAATAATAGTAATATTATTTAATTTTAAATTTATTTTTCAACACCTCCCTCTCTAGTTAGCATTTAAAAACCCATTACCCAACCCCCTCTACGCATAATCGGAGTTTTTTTTTCTGCCGCCATATTCAAAGCAGTTTTACATTTAATGTGAACACGATTTTTAGAAATCTCAAATCGGAAGCCGCAAAAAAAAAAAAAAAGAAGGCAAAATGTCGGCTCACGGACGATTTCCGGCGAGTCCGCCGGTTTCTTTATCGCCGAGTTCTCAGTCACCGTCGACTCCTGATCTAAAGCAACGAGTCATCGCCTGTCTCAACAAGCTCGCTGACCGTGACACTTTAGCTCTCGCCACGGCGGAGCTTGACTCAATCGCTAGAAACCTCACTCACGACTCCTTCTCTTCTTTCCTCAATTGCATCCACAACACCGACTCGTCGTGTAAATCTCCGGTGAGGAAACAGTGCGTCGCCGTCTTGTCGCTCATGTCTCGTTACCACGGCGACTCTCTCTCACCTCACCTCTCTAAGATGGTCTCCACCGTCATCAGCCGTCTCCGAGATCCGGATTCCTCCGTGCGCTCTGCCTGCGCCGCCGCGACCGCGGATATGTCCGCTCACGTCACGAGTCAGCCGTTCGCCTCCGTCGCGAAACCGCTTATCGAGACGCTGATCCAGGATGGCGATTCGAACGCGCAGATCGGAGCGGCGCTGTGCTTGGCTGCGTCAGTGGAAGCGGCGTCGGATCCTGAATCGGAGCAATTGAGGAAATCTCTGCCTAAGATCGGGAAGCTTCTCAAGAGCGACGGTTTCAAGGCCAAAGCGGCGCTGTTGAGTGCCGTTGGTAGTATAATCAGCGCCGGCGGGGCGGGAACTAAACCGGTTTTGGATTGGTTGGTTCCGGTTTTGGTCGAATTCCTGAGCAGCGAGGATTGGGCGGCGAGGAAATCTGCTGCGGAGGCGTTGGGGAAAGTTGCGACGGCGGAAGAATTGGCATCTCAGTACAAGAAAGCTTGCACGACGGCTCTTGAGAGCAGAAGATTTGATAAGGTAACAAAAATTCAAAAATAAAACTGAATTTTGTTTTATTCGTCAAGAGAAACTAAATCCGAATTAGTGAATCTATGACAATGCAGGTGAAAAGTGTGAGAGAAACAATGAATCGAACATTGAATCAGTGGAGGGAAGTTTCAAATGATATCGACGAAGCTTCATTATCTCCATCTAGATCTTCCACTGGTATGTTGTTGTTGTTGTTGTTGTTGTTGTTGTTGTTGTTGTTGTTGTTGTTGTTGTTGTTGTCGTTCTATGGTTACATTTTTCATTTTAGCTTAAAGATTTTGAATTTCTACAATAAATTTGGTGTATTCAGATGATGGTGGTAGTAGCATTGGATGCTTTACCTCAGTCACGAGAAGTTCAAGCATTGAAGTTGGTTATAATAAGTCATCAAGACCAAAGAAAGCAACGCCTATAATGAAGAGGTCCCCATCTTTGCCTGTGAATAGATCGAACGCAGCAGCTACTAGACAAAAGGAGAATCTTCCAAAAGGGAATGTGACCATGTTTGTAGAAGCTGCTGCAGCTTCTAGTGTGGATAACAAGGGACCACAATATGTACCGGGAAAGCAAGACTCTTTGGAAGATCGGAGTTGTAAAGTCGTGGAAGAGGGGCCAGATGTAATCAAACATACAATCTCCGAGAGAAGCCGTGAAGATAAAGCAAATGGCTTCTCAAGGGTTGTACCTTGCAGTGACGATGGTGATTCTGTTGTTGCCAAGAATGGTAAAGATGATGTTGATGAGAGCAGGAAAGACAGCGAGGAACTTTCTTTGATACGAGAGCAGCTTGCTCTCATTGAGAACCAGCAGTCTAGTCTCTTAGACCTGCTTCAGGTATACAAAATTGGTCTCATTGGTGATCCTATCGTAGATGAATACTAAATACTTAAAACTTTTCGTTTGTGGATGTAGAAATTCATGGGAAGCTCGCAGAGTGGGATACAATCGCTGGAGTCTCGAGTAAGCGGTTTAGAGATGGCTTTGGATGAAATATCAAGCGATCTTGCGGTTTCAAATGGGAGAGTGCCTAAGAACACTAGTAGCTGCGGAGGAGAGAGTTGTTCAAAGCTGCCTGGTCCCAAGTTCTGGAGAAAAACAGAGGAGAGACCACAAGTGCAAACACGGATCACAAACACGACAGACGACAGTGAAATGGCTGCGCAAGAGAACAGTTTTGACCAGGGGATGAGAGAATCAACAGATGCGAACAACAGAGGAGGTTCGGTTTTTCAGAAGAGATCATCAAGAAACCAGTTCCAAGACTCTATGCATACAAGACTACAGAAACCAACCACCAGGTAATAAAAAACAAACACAATCTTTTAATTTTGCTTAATATTCAAGCATGGCCTTTTAAAGGTTTGCCTTTTGCGTATTCAGATTATCTACTTGAAGTAAAAGAGAGAAAGTGCAGTTGAGTGATTCAATTTTTTGGGAGGATGTTACTCAGACGGTGAGAATGTGAAAAGGCCAAATCTCAGATTCGATGCTTTGCTTCAGCCGCCTGCTTGAATTTTCTAATCTCACTCACATGTCTAAGTAAGCTTTCTCTTGTAAAAAAATAAAATAATCTAATAATTTAATCAGCGAGTGAATCAATAGAGTTTCAAAGATTAAAAATGCATGTGAATAGAAATTATATTTATGTAATGAGTTGTGTCAAAAACTCAAAACCATGCATAGAGATGAAAAGATTACTGTTTTGTGTTACTCTTGTCTCATCTTGTAAAATTTTTTGAGATGACGAGATGGAATTAAGTCAATACAGTACATATGACTTCACTCCATCTGTCTTGAGTCAGAAATTATTGAATTCCTCCTATTCCTGTGACAATCTGATAGTACAAATAATCGTTTTTCATAGTAATAATAAATGTAAGATAAGGTTTGGTTATAAAAAAACATGACTACCACAAACGTCCTGCATTGGTTTCAGGTTTATGGGCCCGAGGGACGAACCTGATTTCAAAAATAGAGTTAGGTTGACTCGGGAGTAATATTTGTCTTTTGAAATGTATAATGCATAACTAAACGATGGCATAAACCGAATTTTAAGGGATTGCCTTGATTTCAGAAATAAACATATGAGTTTATTTGCCATCAAATAAAAAATGAGGGCCAAAGAACAATTAAAACGACATGATTTCCTAAATTATTGAATGGCATAAATAAACGATTTTTCATAGTAATAATAAATGGAAGATAAGATTTGGTTAAAAAAACATGACTACCACAAAAGTCATGCATTGGTTTCAAGTGTTTGGGTCCGAGGGACGAACGTGACTTCCAAAACAGAGTTTTGTTGACTCGGGTCGTAACTTGTGACTCTTATTATTGTGGAATTTTGTGACATTTGATTTCCAAAAGGTGAATCATTTTATTGGAAAAACAACCATAAACCAATGTAACAACGTTTCCGAAGATAATGAACTTTACGAAATAGAGATTAAACTTGGGAAATAACAAAGAGCGTATGTTTGTATGCTAATTCATAACATTTGATTTTGAAACCATTTGTTAGTGTTAGCAATGACCCACACGGAGATTCACGACCATAATACAGTAACTTGTCCTTGTCCAAAATATCAAGAATAGAATTCAAGAAACAGAGACTACTACTGTTTCACATATCGATCATAAGGAGAAGACTAAGCCCAGCTCTAGAGGAAACAAGCCCAACGAAATAGAGGAGACAAAGAAGATGAACAAAGGTTGTACTATTAAGTTGTCCAATAGATTTGAGGCCCTAGGATCCATAAGTGAAACAGGATGAAGGCATGTTCTAGAGAACTCTAGGGTGGATCTCATCTCTAGGGATTCGATGTATAAGTAAGCTGAGAGGTGGATGGTTGTGGGTAATGGCCATGGAAAAGGAATGAAATTCTAAAAGTATTCAAATCTCTCTTCAATTCTTACAAGTTCGAAACTTTTTTATGGTATCAAAGCCATGGAAGATAGATCCGTGGACCTTTACACACCTCCTTCCACACCTCCTTCTCTTACCATCACGAATTCAGTGACTGTGAAACTTACAGAGAAAAACTACATTCTCTGGAAGTTTCAGTTTGAAGCTTTTCTAAATGGGCAAGGTCTTCTTGGCTTTGTCACTGGTTCTACACCTCCTCCCGTACAACTGATTTCAGTCCCAGCAATCAACGGTTCTGAAGCTTCAATCCCAAATCCAGATTATCAAACTTGGTTCCAAACTGATCAGGTTGTTAAATCTTGGTTGGTTGGCTCATTTTCTGAAGATATTTTGAGTATTGTTGTTGGCTGCACTACTTCTCATGAGGTTTGGCTTACTCTGGCCAATCACTTCAATCGCCAATCCTCTTCTCGCTTGTTTGAGCTCCAACGCAAGATTCAGACTATCACGAAGATGGATAAACCAATGATTGATTATCTCAAAGAGATAAAGGCTCTCTGTGATCAACTTGCGTCTATAGGTAGTCCTGTTCCTGAGAGAATGAAGATCTTCACAGCTCTTCATGGTCTGGGAAAAGACTATGAACCCATTAAGACAAGCATTGAAGGTTCAATCGATGGTGTCTCTCAGCTCACTTTTGATGATATTGTTCCACGGTTGACTGCTTTTGATGACAGACTGCAGAGTTATATGACAGAGCCAGTCTCTCCACATCTGGCATTTAATATTGTTCAGACAGATCAGTCTCCTAGGTTCTTCACAAGAGGTCGTGGACAATACTCTGGTGCTCGTGGCAGAGGTTACATAGGAAGAGGATCATTCTCCACTCGTGGCAGAGGCTTTCATCAACAGTTTATCACCTCTCCTCGTAACAACACTCAATCTGGTACTGATACAAGACCTGTTTGTCAAATTTGCGGCAGAACTGGTCATGTAGCTTTGCGTTGTTGGCATCGATTTGATAACAGTTATCAAGAGGAAGCTCTGCCTCAGGCTCTCTCTACCATGAGAATCACTGATGTCACCAACAGTTCCGGTCATGAATGGTTTGCAGATACTGGAGCCACGGCTCATGTCACAAATTCGGCAGCTAATCTTCAGCAGGCTCAAGTGTATACTGGTTCTGATGCAGTTATGGTCGGAAGTGGTGAATTTTTGCCTATTACTCACACGAGGTCAGCTTCTCTTTCAACTGCATCAGGTAATCTTCCTTTACAAGATGTCTTGGTTTGCCCTGATATTGCAAAATCATTACTTTCAGTCTCCAAGCTCACCAAAGATTATCCTTGTGCGTTTAACTTTGACTGTGATGATGTTCGTATATATGATAAGGCAACCAAGAAGCTGCTTCTTCTGGGAAGAAATATTGATGGAGAATATGTGTTGCGGGATCCGGAGTTGTCTGCCTTTTACTCTTTCAGACAACAAGCAGCAAGTGATGAAGTGTGGCACAGACGCTTAGGCCATCCCAATATGCATGTGCTTCATGAATTAGCTGCCAATAAGTCTATTATAATCAATAAAAGCTCCAAGTTTATGTGTGAAGCTTGTCAACTTGGAAAGAGCTCTAGATTACCTTTTTCTGTGTCCAGTTTTGTTGCGTCTAGGCCTCTAGAGAGAGTCCATTGTGATCTCTGGGGTCCAGCTCCTGTTGTGTCAGTGCAAGGATTTCGGTACTATGTTATCTTTATTGATAATTACTCAAGATTCTGTTGGTTTTATCCACTCAAATCAAAGTCTGATTTCTACTCTACATTTCTTGTGTTCCAATCGCTGGTGGAAAATCAATATCAGACCAAAATAAGAACCTTTCAATGCGATGGAGGAGGTGAGTTCACAAGTAATGTGTTTCTAAAACATCTGCAGAGTTGTGGAATCCAACAGTTTATTTCTTGCCCATATACACCGCAACAGAATGGATTGGCAGAACGTAAGCACATGCATATTGTGGAACTGGGTTTGTCGATGATGTTTCAAAGCAAGACTCCACAGCAGTATTGGGTTGAAGCTTTCTTTACTGCTAATTTTCTGAGTAACTTGCTTCCTCACTCATCTTTGGAGTCTTCAAAGAGCCCCTTTGAGCTCTTAAACAACAAAACTCCTGTGTATACATCGCTCAGAGTGTTTGGATGTGCTTGTTATCCCACATTGCGTGATTATGCAGTTAACAAATTTGATCCTCGCTCACTCAAGTGTGTTTTCCTTGGCTACAATGAAAAATACAAAGGATATCGGTGTTTACTTCCTACAACAGGTCGAGTTTATATAAGTCGGCATGTGGTTTTTGATGAAACAACATTTCCTTTTGCGAATGTATATTCCCATTTGCATCCACCAGCGCAAACCACTTTGCTATCAGCTTGGACAAAAAGCTTCATGCCGGCTGTAGTAGATCAGACTTCTGGTTTAGAACCACAACAACAACATCGATCTCTTGTTTCACTTATGCCACAACAACAACACCAGTCTCAATCCTCTTCCAGTGAGAATGTAAGTGATGAGACTACTGTTTCACATATGGCACAACAACAAGAAGATCAGTTTCAATCTTCTTCCAGTGAGAACACAAGTGATGATGCTGCTGCTACAGACAGTGAGAGTGCGGCAGGTCTATCAACGTCTTCTTTTTCCACTGAACAAGCTCAGGCTGTTTCAGAGATTCAGCCTATTTCAGAGATTCAGCCTACAACTAATACCACATCAGGACATCCTATGATTACAATGGATCAGCCTACTGTTTCACATATGGATCATAACAACAACAAGATCAGTTTCAATCTTCTTCCAGTGAGAACACAAGTGATGATGCTGCTGCTACAGACAGTGAGAGTGCGGCAGGTCTATCAACGTCTTCTTTTTCCACTGAACAAGCTCAGGCTGTTTCAGAGATTCAGCCTATTTCAGAGATTCAGCCTACAACTAATACCACATCAGGACATCCTATGATTACAAGAGCAAAATCAGGCATCTCCAAGCCTAATCCACGATATGCGCTACTCAGTCATAGAGTGTCAATTCCTAAGCCAATGACAGTGACTGAAGCATTGAAGCATCCAGGCTGGAATGACGCAATGCATGAGGAGATTGCCAACTGTAATGAAGTTAAAACATGGTCTCTTGTGCCTTATACTCCTGATATGCATGTATTAGGTAACAAATGGGTTTTTACACCTAAAATATATGCTGATGGAACTCTGGAAAGGTTGAGAGCTCGTCTTGTTGCTCAAGGTTTCTCTCAGGAAGAAGGGATTGACTATTTAGAAACTTATAGTCCAGTGGTGAGAACAGCTACAGTGCGTTTAGTTCTTGATGTTGCTACTGTGTTGCGATGGGATATTAAGCAAATGGATGTGAAAAATGCCTTTCTTCATGAAGACTTGACAGAAACAGTGTATATGAAGCAGCCTGCAGGATTTGTGGATCCTACAAAACCTGATCATGTATGTCTTCTCCATAAGGCTATCTATGGATTGAAGCAGGCTCCACGGGCTTGGTTCGACAAATTCAGTAATTTTCTGTTAGAATTCGGTTTTATCTGCAGCCTTAAAGATCCTTCTTTGTTTGTCTATTCAAAAGGAAAAGATATCATCTTGTTACTTTTATATGTTGATGATATGCTTCTCACTGGAAATAGCTCTGCTGTGTTAACAAGTTTATTGGAGGAACTCAATAAACAGTTCAGAATGAAGGATCTGGGAAGGATGCATTATTTTCTGGGCATTCAAGCTACGTTTTTGGAAGGAGGTCTGTTTTTATCTCAACAGCAATATGCAGAGGATATTTTGGCGGCTGCAGGTATGAGTGATTGCTCCCCTGTAGCTACTCCTTTGCCAATCCAGCTAAACAAGGTTCCATATCAAGATAGAGTTTTTTCAAATCCGTCGTATTTCCGGAGCTTAGCTGGAAAACTTCAATATTTGACATTGACAAGACCTGATATCCAATTTGCTGTCAATTTTATTTGTCAAAAGATGCATATGCCTGCAGTTTCTGATTATAATCTGCTTAAGAGAATCTTGAGGTATGTGAAGGGAACGATCTCCATGGGGCTTACAATTCATAAAGACACTGATTTTACGCTACGGGCCTATAGTGACAGTGATTATGCCGGGTGTCCTCACACAAGGAGGTCCACAGGAGGTTATTGTACATTTCTAGGCGCCAATCTGATATCATGGTCCTCCAAAAAGCAGAGTACAGTGTCCCGCAGCTCCACTGAAGCAGAGTATCGTTCGTTATCTGAGGCAGCAATGGAGCTTACTTGGATAGGATCAGTCATGCGAGAACTTGGTGTATCGCTTCAAGTCACTCCGGAACTATATTGTGACAACCTATCCTCTGTGCATCTTACAGCTAATTCGGCTTATCACAAACGATCGAAGCATTTTGAAACAGATTGGCATTATGTTCGAGAGAGGGTTGCCTTTGGTTTTCTGGTTGTGAAACATGTGCCAGCTCATCAACAAATAGCAGACATTTTCACCAAGTCCTTACCGTATGAAGCGTTCAGCTCATTACGTTACAAACTTGGTGTCGACGTTCCTCCCACACCAAGTTTGCGGGGGGCTATCAAGAATAGAGTTCAAGAAACAGAGACTACTACTGTTTCACATATGGATCATAACGAGAAGACTAAGCCCAGCTCTAGAGAAAACAAGCCCAACGAAATAGAGGAGACAAAGAAGATGAACAAAGGTTGTACTATTAAGTTGTCCAATAGATTTGAGGCTTTAGGATCCATAAGTGAAACAGGATGAAGGCATGTTCTAGAGAACTCTAGGGTGGATCTCATCTCTAGGGATTCGATGTATAAATAAGCTGAGAGGTGGATGGTTGTGGGTAATGGAAAAGGAATGAAATTCTAAAAGTATCCAAATCTCTCTTCAATTCTTACAAGTTCGAAACTTTTTTACAAAACTGCTAGTGGCGTGAGTGCCGATCCGTGATTCCTTACCCAAGATGGGGTTAAAAGACTTATCGAATATATTTTCTTCCATGACTTGGATTCTGACTCGAACGACCATATCACTTGGTCGGGCCACATTTTCTCGGAAACGCACAAACGATCAGCCAGATTGCACATAATAATTACGCTGTGCGAGCCGTGGAGAAAAGGAGTGTTAGAGACTTGGAAAGTTTCGGTGTGAAGATCCAAAGACAAAACCTTGGTTTTACCACCCTTGGTGAACCAATGAAGCGACCCATCTAAATACACAGGAGCTTGCCTGGGAAGAATCAGATACAGTGAAGCAGGAACAACGTACCTCCAAGCGTTTGCGGTAAAATCAAAAACTTCGCAAGTAGTAGTAGTAGCATTGTTGTTTAGGTCTATTCCAAGGTTATTGTATAACCAAACTGGCTTGTATGTGCCACTGATTTTATCTTTACCAAATCCAGGAAAATAGATCGGTTTGTGTGGTGGTGTCTCCATGTTTTTAAAAGTGACTAGTTGATAGTTACTCAAGTTCTATGCCATCGGGTGGTGGGATTCACGACGATATTGGGATCATACCGATGGTAGAGATATATCAGGCCGTCACAGCTACTAGTGCAAACGCTGTAAGACTTGTTCTCCCAAGGAGTAGGGATCTTAACAGAAACTGATGACCCAACCACCAAGGTTCTCAGAGCTTCAATGTCTGGATCAAGGAGAGAACCTTCATATGAGGAGACTAAAGCTACGTATGGATCTCCAGATTACTTACGACGTAACAACTGTCTCTTTTGGAAAGAAGGGGATTGGATAGTATGTTTCCATTGCTTAGACACAGACTTGAACTTGTAGAGGGCTTTCACTTCAAGTCTCTCCATAATATGCTCTATCACATCGTCTGGTAGCGATTCCATACTTCTCTTTTCTCTCTGTGAATAATGAAAAATTGGAGGGAGTACGATATCTATATTTATATATATGCTTATTTATAAGCAACTAGATAAGGTCCCGATAAGAAAACCCCATAAGAAATCTCTAAATAATATAAACTACTTAAGTTCCATTATACATACAATAAAGAGTATGTAATAGTCATGTAATAATTCCGTAATATGCATTTTTCCTATTTCCGTTAGAATATGTAAATTTTTCTATTAGAATCTGACATGCAAAATACTTTTTTTTTCTTTTTCGTTAGAATATTGAACATTTTTTCGTTAAAATATGGATGTTTTTATTTATTTTTGTTTATTATCTTTCTAATTAGTTTTTTTTTTTCCTTTTCTTTTCCAAGACACTTGTCAAGATCCTAATAGAAGTCAGATTTAAAATTACACATGTTGCGATTCTATGATTTATATAGGGCTTGATAAGATATAAAATATACTTTTTTCATTTTTCCGTTAGAATATGGAACTTTTTTTATCTTTGAATATGAGGCATGCACAATTTATTTTTTATTTTTTTCCGTTAGAATATGAAACATTTTTATCTTAGAATATATGAAACATGCAAAAATACTATTTTTTCCATTAAAATATGGAAAGTATCTTTTTCCCTTTTAATTAACACATTTTTAATTAGTTTATTTTCACTTTTTCCGTTAAAATTTGAAACTTTTTTCTGTTAGAGTATAAAACATTTTTCAGTTAGAATATGGAAAATATACCTTTTCCCTTTTCAATACTTTTAATTAGTTTTTTTTTCTTTTTTTTTCAAGACACACAATCCTATAAGTTATAAATATCCTACGCGCGCATTCAACTTTATATAATAAGATCATCTTAGCAGTTCCCAAGTCAATTAGAGATCGTAAAAAACACTATAAGGAAAACTTTGACATCAATCAAGGAAATCAAATTTTCTTTATTAATTTATAATTATGAAATCTAGAATTCTTTACCAAAAAATAAATAAATAAAAATCTAAAATTTTAAAAAGATAAGCAGTCGAGTGATCTCATCAATTTAATACAAATCATCTATAAATCATTCAACTTGGGATTTCAAGTGATTTGACATGATTTGTATTAAAAATGACAAATTATTTGTTATTCAAACTTGAATTATAATTTTTTTTTAAATCCAGTGTTACTGAACTTGTGATTTTAAAACTTACTTTCAGATTTAATGTAATTGATTTTTTTTATAATAGATTGATTTTAAAGATTTGTAATGATTTGAAAGTGGTTTGGTGGTGTTTTTTGATAAAAGATCTTTGCAGTGTAGTAAACAATTCGATCCAGAGGACCAGCGTTGCACAGTGAACTTATGAGACAAGAAATAGAGCTAAGACAAGATATTGGTTGGGTTGTGATTAAGTGACAAGTAACGAAAGCAAGTAATAATATGAATTCAATATGGAACAAGCACTAGACCAAGGCAAATCGCAGGAGTTCATGAAAAGTAACCGAACGACTATTCAGGACAATGATTTAGGACAGGTTTCGAACTCGAACACGAAAGTATGCTAATCCACTCTCGTGATCTTAACAACTTCGCTAATCAACCTAGATATCTAAACTCTCGTTTGAATCTAGAAGTTAAAAGCAAGCAATATAGACAGGTTCGATATGTTCACGATTCGCCTTAGCATCAACTCTCGCAGGCTAAGGGCGAATCGCTCACCAATGAATGTTCTATCAACCTATAACACTTTTGATGCACAGATTAACTAAGGATCTAAAACCGAGTGATCAAATCGGCTTTAGCTTTAAGACTATCAGAGGTGAAAACAAACGATTCTTTTCATCTAAGATCCCAAGATACGACAACCTTAGCTGATGGTCGAAGTTGCCACAATCCGAAGATTGGGGTTCCTGTTGAGGTATGTATCCAACTTAATGGACGCACTCTAGTTGATCTTTCGATTCAAAGATTAAACGTCCTATCTGCATTCAGTTATCTAACTCATGATCTCCTTTGAAAAACCTAGATCTAGCTAATCGACTACTCAGACATGATCAAGCAAACAACAGCAAAAGATGAAACAGTTTTCATTGAGATAACGAATAGTAAACAAGAGGGTTCAGAAATCTTCTCCAAACTGTCACAAAGGATTCAGAGATCTTCTCCCTCAAAACAATCAAAAAGCGGCTATCCTCCAAAGAACTCTGAACAAAGTGTAAGAGAAAACGTAAAAGAAAGCCTAGCCTAAAAACGGCTGAAAAACGAGTGTAAATAGGTCAAGTGTCGAAGACCGATGATCGAACGGTCGAGATCGAACAATGGGGATCGAACGGTCGAGATCGATCGGCTGATGGACGGTGTAGATCAAAAGGTCGATCGACTGTAGACGGGCGATCAAGCTGGATCGCCGGGGTCGGTCGAGCGGGGGATCGCCGGGGTCGGTCGTGCGGGGGATGGCCGGGATAGGTCGCCGGGGTCGGTCGAGCGGGGGATCGCCGGGGTCGGTCGAGCGGGGGATCGCCGGGGTCGGTCGAGCGGGGGATCGCCGGGGTAGCTCGCCGGGGTAGCTCGACGGGGTGGCTCGCCGGGCCGGTCGCCGGGCCGGTCGCCGGGCCGGTCGCCGGGGTGGCTCGCCGGGGTGGCTCGCCGGGCCGGTCGCCGGGGTAGCTCGCCGGGCCGGTCGCCGGGCCGGTCGCCGGGGTAGGTCGCCGGGGTAGCTCGCCGGGTCGGATCGCCGGGTTTTTGGCCATTTCGACTCCTTTTTGCTCCGTTAGCTCATCTTGCTCCTCTTTGTACGGAAATTCTCCTCTGAATGCCTTTATACCTGAAAAGACTCAATAACAACTAAAAAGACTCGATAAAACACGTGAAAACACTTGTTAGAATGCGCTAAAACGCAAGACATCAACTCCCCCAGACTTAGTCTTTTGCTTGCCCTCAAGCAAACATAGTTTCTAAGAACGGTGAAGAGGTTTGAAAACACGGGAACTCGCAAATCATCAGCAACCATACTCTGAGGGAAATTCATTAGACTTTAAGAAATAACGCTTGGTCAGCGCATAATCACTGTCGTACCCTCAGGGTCTCGCAATCCTGATCCCTTCGTGAACTCCACCCTGCAGAAACTCTAGCTACACATTGGTCAACTCTCTACATTCATTAAAGATTGGCGTGAACTTCTCATTTGGGGCACTATCTAAATGGAACGAGCTTTCGAAAAAGGGTAGGCCATCTCGTGTAATAGTGACTGAAGTGTACAGGGAGTTACCATCATTTTCTGGTAGGGCGGTGCAGGATGTCGCACAAAATGGTAAGAGAGGATGGACTTGTTGATGTCCGCAACCTCTAATCACTCTCCTCTTTCATTGACTATCACCCTTCAGACTTCACTTCTTCTTCCTCGGGGTTTGTCTCGTGCTAAGGGACACATGTATTTTGATTTTCGAGACCCTTTCCTTCATCCTTCGAAATATTTTTTTTTTTTTTTTTTTTTTTTTTTTTTTTTTTTTTTTTTTTTTTTTTTTCGGATGAAGGGGGCTCTATACGTATATATGTCCCTTAAAACACAGAGTATGAGACAATGGATGACGTACCCCAAACAGCTAGACCGCATGAATTTTCTTGATGGTCCGCTAAGAGCGGATGTTCCTGTTACGAGTGCAGGTGCTCTGTCCACATTTCTTTTCTCTTCTAACCACGATTGACTTCAGCAAGAGTGAGTTAGAGGTTGCGTCAGTCCTATTCTCTCCGACCTTTTTGCACACATCTGCATATAAGAGAAAGATAAAAAAAAACATGGGTCGAGAGGTGGTTAGGCTATTCAGGATCAGCAAGAGTGGAATAAAGGAGAAAGAAGTCCTGAATATGTATGGTGCAGCTCGCTCTACTATCTAGTGCCCAAAACAAGAAGCATTTAATGTTCAATTTAATCCAGATAAAATAGAGTCAACCAATGCTTCACCAAAGATTTCTGCAAAATGAAAATTCTTGGGGGAAGTCCGACCAAAAGGGCATTTCAGCTTTTTGCACCTAACAAACCCTGCAAAATTGGTCACTAGATCGAAAATATTCAAGAGCATAAATGGTTGAAGATCATCATATGATTCGGTCCTTATTCCCAACAAGTTTGACTCAATAAAACAACGACTCAAGAAAAACATCAAAATGACTCAAGACATAAGAGAAAACAAAAGAAAAGAAAGTGGCATTAGTACACAAAGACCCTCCCCCAGACTTACTTCACACCGTCCCCGGTGTGAAAATAAATCGAGGGAAGAGTTAACAGACTCAATGAAATAAAATAAAAGGAAAAGAAAAGAAAGAAAAGATATGTTACAGTGGTGGTGGTGATGAGAGTTGTTGTGGTGCTCAGCGGTGGCCACGAATTATGGCGTCTATCTCCGATTCCATACTCTCCCGAGTGTACTGTGGGATGGAAGAGGAGTCTGCTCCGGCGGTGGTCTGGTGCATGTACTGGTCGGCCGGACCGCTTGGATACGGCGTCGAATGAGCCGCTGGCCTCGCCGCTCTGGAAGTAGTAGCACATCGCCTCAGATAGGCATGGTCCTCTCGATCGCGTCTCTTCCCTAGTCGGGATTCGTATGATGAATGACGCGGTGCGTCTGGAGGTGGCTGGCGAGGAGGGGGATCCTGATCTTCTGTGGTGTCGTGTTCGAACTCTTCTTCGGAGACTTCCAGCGGCGGATGTGCTTGGACGGGTGCTGTGCTTCTCCGGACAGCCGCTGAAGATGTGCAGCTCATCATGTTAGTCAATGCCTTTACCTGATTGCTTAGCTTCTTTACCTTCCTCCGTAGTTTGCTGGCGAGCGTGTTTGATGCTTTATCCTGGCACTTCTGCCAGCGTTGGAGTGAGTTGATATGCTCGTGCGCGGCTCGGAGTGCAGCGCTTTGAGTCTTTGGCACAGTGGTCTCCTCGAAGTGGAAATGGTCAAAGTCAAACAACGTGTCGCCTGCTTCCTCCGGCGACTTGGATCTGCGGCTCTGGTAAACTAATGGAGTCAAGGGGTCTGAAGCGGTTGGATGTGCACGTGCGGTCGGGTGGATGACAAGTGCTGATGGTGGCGGGTTGAAGTCGACATTGGCCCCACCTCGGAGTGAAGTGTAGGTCGGGTTAGGTAGTCGAATACGTGAACTTCCGAGTAGTCGATGGGTAAATTGGTATATCAGGTCGTTCTCTTCACTGGCTGCCGTTTTCTTCAAAACCTGGCAGTTCTGCAAATACTGAATGTCTAGCTCTTCTGGCATGGCGACGATCTCATTCATATCAGGTATAAACCCGACGGCGGCCAAGATAGGCGTCACAAGTCCTCCCATGCGTAGCTCGCACCTGGTTCTATTACTCTCATTCTTCAACGCCCAGCTTTGGTAGGAGATAAGCTGCTCTACCAGTGCTCGTGTGATCCCTCCGTTCGTTCGACTTCCCTGCAACCTCGTTCCATTGCTCAGACGAGGCTGAATTCCGGTAAGTGCAACATCTATCATGGTTATCTCGGTAAGATGGACGTTTCCAGTCGTTTGCCTCGGGTTGAGTACGTTTGCCAGTGCTTTGTGGATGTAGCGGATCGACGGGCTTCTAATTTGAGCCGATTTGCATCCTGAAGTGAACACTCCCGCTGCTATAGTGTCCCATAAAGCGTCAATCTCGCCTCTGTCTACGTCGAGGCCGACTTGGTTGCTAGGAGGAAGGAAATGCACTCGGTCAATCTCCTGGAAAGAGAGCATGCGTCTCGCGCCGCCGGTCCAGAAGGTGATATAGCCATCACTCCCGTCCTTCGTGAGCTGGTCAGGGGCGCAGAGATGAAGCTCAAGGGTGGCGAGAAAGAGACAAGTCGCTTTCTTGTAAGACTCATGCCTTCGGTACATAAAAGCCCCGATCCCCAGGTGGTGTAGCATGGCGTCTACATCCTCAGTGATGCCAAGCTTATCCATCGTCGCACGATCTGGGTATCTCGTTCCCGCTAGTTGCATGGAAAGGAGAATTCTAAGGCGCTTGACCTCCAGTTCTGTTAGACCGTCGACAGCTGGCTGGGCTCTCATCTCTATGGGTGACTCAACCTCTTCCATGTCGTCGTCTTGCGCGAAGTCACTATCAGACGAAGCACTGTCGGACTCAGCACGCTGCTTTCCTCTTGATATTTCTGCTCTCCTGCTCGAGTACCCTTCCCTTCGACCTGTGTTCCTGAAATCCATAGAAGAGAACCAAATTAGAGCAGCGTAATTCGAATTTTAACAGTCTAACGGTGTTTAATTGCAAAATCAGCTCAGTGTCACGAATAACGCAATTCTCTGAGAATTTAATGGCTAATTAAGTACAGGAACAAATAACCAAGCAAGTAAGCTTGGGCTTAAACCTAGAGCACATATTAAGTGCAACCAGGAAGCAGATGTCACAACAGCGTTGATCACTGAGACAGAGGTGAAATAGACGGTAGAACATTTTCCGAGTTTATCAACAGCAGCCTAGATAATTGCAATCCTAGCTCAAAAATATTCAAGACACACCCAGGATTTTCAGCAAAAATCAATTGCTCAACACAATAAGCATCAATTAAGCACAATAGCATCAATTAAGCACTCATTCAACGCAAACAACACTCAATTAATTGAATGAATAAGGAGTTCCAGGCTCGATTGGATGACGAAATCGCTCGATGGAGGTACGAGAGTACAGCGCTCGACGGGCCGGAATGAGGCCACTCGACGGCTGGAGAGCTCGCTCGCTCGACGGAAGATGGAGCCGTCGGTCGACGGCGCTCTGGCGGGTGGTGGCCGCTCGACGGGTAGATGGAGCCGTCGGTCGACGGCGCTCTGGCGGGTGGTGGTCGGTCTGCAGGGTGATCGGGGGGATCGCATAGCCTGGTGAAGGAACCGAGCGCTCGACTGGGGGTATGAACCGAAACCTGCACAACACAGAAAAAGAACAGAGGAAGAGAGAGATATGTCTACCTCCTCATGGTTATGCAGTTGAAGATGAGTGAAGAGGATGATCTTTTTCGGTGATGAAGAGATAGAATGGGGTGGGAAGGAGTTAGGAAGGATAAGGTTGGTGATGTGGGGTGAGTGTGTGGTTTGTGAGTGTGAGTGAGGTGTGTGTGTGCGTTAAGGCTACTTACCTGGTGGGCCCGCGAGCGATCCATTTTTTTTTTTTTTTTTTTTTTTTTTTTTTTTTTTCAAGAAAACAAAACCGAAAATTAGTACACAAATAAAATCGAACAGAGTATAGTACACTTACCGGTGGGTTGCCTCCCACCAAGCGCTTGGTTTGAGTCACTAGCTTGACTTGTAAGCCGATTAGGCTGGAGATGGATCACTGAGAGGAACGGATTCTCTCTCTGTGATGTCAGAATCAGCAAGGTATGGCTTTATCCGCTGGCCATTGACAACAAACTCTCCGCCTTTGGTGTCCAGTAACACCACAGCTCCATAGGGTCTGACTTCCTTGATGACAAATGGTCCTGACCACCGTGACCTCAGCTTTCCAGGGAATAGCTTCAGTCTGGAGTTGAACAGCAAGACTTGCTCACCTGGGGAAAAATCCCGTTTTAGGAGCTTCTTATCGTGATACGCCTTAGTGCGCTCCTTGTAGATCTTCGAGTTCTCATAGGCCAGGTGCCTAATCTCGTCCAACTCCAGCAACTGCATCTTTCTTCTCTCAGCTGTATCCTTCATGTCGTAATTCATCTGCTTTACTGCCCATGCAGCCTTGTATTCTAATTCGACCGGAAGGTGACATGCCTTACCATACACCAAATGAAATGGAGTCGTTCCCAAAGGCGTCTTGTATGCTGTCCGATAGGCCCATAGTGCATCGTCTAACTTCGCTGACCAATCCTTCCTTGTAGTGCTTACGGTTTTCTGCAGAATGCTCTTGATCTCTCTGTTGGACACCTCCACTTGACCACTCGTCTGGGGATGATATGGAGTAGCGACCTTGTGCTTGACACCGTTCTTCTTCAACAGAGTTTCAAAGGTTCTGTTGATGAAGTGGGATCCTCCATCACTGATGACTACTCTCGGCACGCCAAATCGAGGAAAGATCACCGACTTGAACATCTTTAGTACTACCTTTGCATCATTCGTAGGACTGGCCAAAGCCTCTACCCACTTAGATACATAGTCAACAGCGACCAAAATGTATTGGTTCTTAAAGGAAGATGGGAATGGTCCCATGAAATCTATGCCCCAAACGTCAAAAACTTCTACTTCCAGAATGAAATTCTGTGGCATCTCGTTTCTCTTACTGATGTTCCCCTGTCTCTGGCATGTATCACACCTAGACACGAACCTCTGTGCATCCCGAAACATGGTAGGCCACCAGTAGCCAGCCTGCAGAACCTTGGAGACAGTCTTGAACGTAGCGAAATGCCCAGCATAAGAAGAGCTGTGGCAATGGAACAAGATCCCTGGTATCTCCTCATCAGCTACACATCGCCTGAAAACTCCATCTGAGCATTGCTTGTATAGATACGGTTCATCCCAAAAATAGTGCCTGATGTCCTTCAGGAACTTTTTCTTCTTGTTCCCCACGAATCCTGTCGGTTCTTGCTCAGCAGCAAGGTAGTTCGCTATCTCTCCAAACCAAGGAAAACTTCGCCGGTTGACATCATCGATGCTGCCAACAAAGTCGCAGATAACTACGTGATCAGGTTCTCCGCCAAGGTCAATCACATCGACTGCGTATACTTGCTCTTCACGTAGGCTGTCATCGAGAGGGACGTCTTCGTCAACCTTCAGCCTGGACAGATGATCTGCTACGCCATTATCGATCCCTTTCTTATCTTTAATCTCCAGGTCGAACTCTTGAAGCAGAAGAATCCATCTCAACAGTCTCGGCTTTGCATCCTTCTTCGTGAGCAAGTACTTCAATGCCGCATGGTCTGTGTGGACAATCACCTTCGACCCAACAAGGTAGGACCGAAACTTCTCAAATGCAAAGACTACTGCAAGCCGCTCTTTCTCAGTTGTAGCATACTTGCACTGAGCTTCATCTAGTGTTCGGCTGGCATAGTAGATCACATGCAGCTTCTTCTCATTCCTCTGTCCCAGAACTGCTCCCACAGCATAATCGCTAGCATCTGTCATAACTTCGAATGGGAGATTCCAGTCCGGAGGCTGAACAATTGGAGCACTCACGAGAGCTCCCTTGATCGTGTGAAAGGCTTCCAGGCATGCACTGTCAAAGTCGAACTTCACTTCTTTGCACAACAGCTGCGTCAAAGGCCTGGTGATCTTGGAAAAGTCCTTGATGAAGCGTCTGTAGAACCCGGCATGCCCCAGAAAACTTCGGATCTCCTTCACCGTTTTAGGCGGCTGCAGACTCATCATCACTTCGATCTTCGCCCTGTCAACCTCGATTCCCTTCTCTGAAATTTTGTGGCCCAGAACAATTCCGTCTCTTACCATGAAATGGCACTTCTCCCAGTTTAGCACGAGATGTCTGTCCTCACACCGCTGCAACACCCTACACAGATTAGACAAACAAACAGAGAAAGAGCTTCCATAGACTGAGAAGTCGTCCATGAAAACCTCCATTATGTCCTCAATAAGGTCAGTAAAAATTGACATCATGCACCGCTGGAAGGTCGCCGGTGCATTGCACAGGCCAAACGGCATTCTGCGATAAGCAAAAGTGCCATATGGACAAGTGAATGTCGTCTTCTCCTGGTCATCAGGGTGGATCGGGATCTGAAAGAAACCTGAATAACCATCTAAGAAACAGTAGTAAGGATGGTTAGCCAATCTCTCAAGCATTTGATCAATAAATGGAAGAGGAAAATGATCTTTGCGAGTTGCAGCATTCAGTTTGCGGTAATCAATGCACATGCGATGACCAGTGATAGTCCTAGTAGGTATCAATTCATTCTTATCATTTTTAACAACAGTTATACCACCTTTCTTAGGGACTACATGAACTGGACTAACCCAAGTACTATCAGATATGGCATAAATCACACCAGCCTCTAGAAGTTTCATTATCTCTTTCTTTACAACATCCTTTAGATTCGGGTTTAACCTCCTCTGATGTTCTACAGAAGTCATCGACTCGTCTTCTAGATGTATCCTATGCATGCACAGATCAGGTGATATTCCAGGTATGTCATCTAGTGAATATCCTATGGCTTTTCTATACTTCCTAAGCTCACAGAGAAGCAAAGCAGTTTCAACATTATTCAGTTCAGAATTCACTATCACAGGGTATGTCGAATTAGGTCCTAGAAATGCGTACCTGAGCCCCGCTGGAAGTGTTTTTAGTTCGAGCTTGGGAGCTCTCAACTCACTCCAGGGGCTGTTGATGGTGGTTTCGAGGACGGGTGCCTTGTCGGTTTTCTGCTTCGGCGAATCCTCTTCGTCATCTAAACTCATGTAGGCAACCAATCTCTCCATCCTCTTCGTCGCGTCCATCATTTTTGCCAAACCGTTGGCTTCTTCATTCAGATAGCTGAACTCTCCTTCAGCTCTAGTCAATGCCACCTCCAGAGGGTCGTCAAGAAGCAGTTCTTCTCTCACTTCTTCTACCAAATGCGGGCCATCTTCTATGACAAACGTCTGCCCGTCTAACATTGGTCTCTTGAGGAGTCTGTTCATCTCGAACCTCATGACCATGTCTCCCAGCTGGAGATCAATGATACCTCCTCTTACGTCAATAATTGCACCAGCTGTGCATAAGAAAGAACGCCCAAGGATGAGAGGGTCCTTCGGCTCTTCATCAGTCTCGAGGACTACAAAGTCTGCTGGAATGAGCGTATCGCCTATCTGCACATGTATATCCTCGAGTATACCAACCGGGAACTTCGTCGACCTATCAGCAAAAACCAAGGAGATCTTTGTAGGCTTGAACTTTGTGAATCCCAGTCGCTTCGCCACAGAGTATGGCATCAGGTTCACACTCGAACCAAGGTCGCAAAGAGAGCATGCGAATATCATCTTGCCAATCTTCACTGACAAAACAAATCTGCCCGGATCGCTTCTCTTCTTCACCACCTTGTTCTGTAGCACAGCACTACACTCCTCAGACACCAGCATCACATTTTCCTCCTCAGCTACTTTCCCAGAAATCAGCTCCTTCATGTACCTCTTCAGCGCAGGAATCATCTGTACAGCATCAGATAGAGGCAACTTCACAGTCAAGTCCCTCAACATCTCTTTACACTTCGCTTCCTCCAGACTTTTCCTCGACTTCTTCGGTGGAACTGGATAAGGCACCTTCGGCTTGTAGATCCGTGTAGGTACAGCCTCTGCAGCTACAGGTGTAGGCTCGTCAGACACAGGGATGGGTTCCTGAGAAGATGAACCTTCGTCTTCAGCTCGATCCACTCTACTCGGATCAGCTCGATCGTCTTCGCTCGCGTGTCCTTCTGTTTCAAAGACCAGGTCCTCGTCAGATTTCTCCTTCCCTGTTCTCTTTGCAGGAACTGGTGTAGGTGTCAGCTTCTTCCCACTTCGCGTCTCTACCACGGCAACATACTCATTCCTGGGATTTGTCTCTCCTTTCCCATGAAGTGTTCCATGAGGCCTCTTAACAGCTTCGGCCATCTGAGCAACTTGTACATCAAGCTTCTTGACATGAGTCCACACGGCTTCATGCTTTCCGTTCAGATCATTGTACATCGTGTCAATCTTTTGGTTGATCTCTTCAGAAGACTTCTGCTGGTTCATCAACATTTGCTGCATCATACTTTTCAGCTCGTCGTTCGAATTGTTTGATGAACCTGAAGCTTGCTGCTGGCTACTGAACTGCACCTTCTGCTGACCAAATGTCTTCTGGTTCGGAACAAAGGTCTTCTCCTGGAAGGTGTTAGAGTAACTCTTCTGCTGGTTTTGGCTCGACCGTGGCGGGTAGACTTGATCTTGCGGATTCTCGACGTTCGTGCTCCGATAAGACAAGTTCGGATGTTGCCGGTAGTTCTGGTTGAAGCTACGGTTTTGGACAAAGGCTTGCCCGTTCACGTAGTTAACCTCCATCTGATCATCTTCTTCTTCGCCTACTCCAAACTCTTGAGAGACAGGTGTATCATCGCTCTCATCAACGAAATGGACAGACTTCTGCGACGCCTTCAGCAGCAGATTCACCTTGGCAGTCAGCTCATCAATCTTCTGCGCTTCTACACCGCTTCCCTTGGCGGACACACTACTCACAGTTCGGTCATATTCGGCGCTCTTGTTGCTCGAGCTTGCAGCCAGGTTCTCGATAAGCTCGAATGCTCCTTCCTTGGACTTCGTCATGAAATCACCATTGCTGGCTGAGTTCAAAATGTTTCTGTAGTCCCAGTTGACTCCATCATAGAAGATTCCCAGTATCTGCTCATCAGTGAAGCCGTGATGAGGACAATCTCTCCGGTACTCCTTGTACCTCTCCCATGCTTCGCAGAAAGCTTCTCCGTCATACTGGTGGAATGATGCAATCTTGGTACGGAGAGAAGCTGTTTTAGATTTCGTATAGAAGTAGTCCAGGAACGCTGATCTGCATTGTTCCCACGAAGTCAAAGACCCTGGTGGTAATGACTTCAGCCAGCGAGAAGCTTTATTGGCGAGTGAGAATGGGAACAGCTTGCACTTCAGGAAATCGGCTGGTACCCCATTCGAGCTAGTCGTGCTGCATATCTCTTCAAAATTCTCGATGTGGTCCATCGGATTCTCAGCAGGTAGGCCATTGAAGAGGTGCGCCTTGACTAGTGAGATCATGTTGGGGTCTATCTTGTAGTCTTGCCTCTGAATTGGAGGAGGAACAATCGCAGACCGGTTTTGGTAGAAGGTATGCGGATTATCTCTCTCTCCAATAGAAGCTTGAGGATGCGGTTCTCTATCTTGCTGAGCCTTCCGCATTTGCTCGATCTGCTGCTGGAGCTGCTGCATCTGAGCAGCCATCTGAGCAGTCAGGTCTGCATTGCCTTGACCAGCCATCTGAGCGGGTCTGGTCTGTCTGTTTTCTCGTTCTCTTCTCGCGAGTTCTGCGTTAGACAGGATAACAAGATCTTCGGTGCGGTTGCTCCTTGTAGATCTAGTGGTCATGCACCTGAAACACACACGAGAGACAAGAGAAAGAACAAGTTAGTAAAATTCTTAGACTAAATTTCCAATCAAAATTCAATGGCAACGAGTTGGTCCCCGGCAACGGCGCCAGTTTGATAAAAGATCTTTGCAGTGTAGTAAACAATTCGATCCAGAGGACCAGCGTTGCACAGTGAACTTATGAGACAAGAAATAGAGCTAAGACAAGATATTGGTTGGGTTGTGATTAAGTGACAAGTAACGAAAGCAAGTAATAATATGAATTCAATATGGAACAAGCACTAGACCAAGGCAAATCGCAGGAGTTCATGAAAAGTAACCGAACGACTATTCAGGACAATGATTTAGGACAGGTTTCGAACTCGAACACGAAAGTATGCTAATCCACTCTCGTGATCTTAACAACTTCGCTAATCAACCTAGATATCTAAACTCTCGTTTGAATCTAGAAGTTAAAAGCAAGCAATATAGACAGGTTCGATATGTTCACGATTCGCCTTAGCATCAACTCTCGCAGGCTAAGGGCGAATCGCTCACCAATGAATGTTCTATCAACCTATAACACTTTTGATGCACAGATTAACTAAGGATCTAAAACCGAGTGATCAAATCGGCTTTAGCTTTAAGACTATCAGAGGTGAAAACAAACGATTCTTTTCATCTAAGATCCCAAGATACGACAACCTTAGCTGATGGTCGAAGTTGCCACAATCCGAAGATTGGGGTTCCTGTTGAGGTATGTATCCAACTTAATGGACGCACTCTAGTTGATCTTTCGATTCAAAGATTAAACGTCCTATCTGCATTCAGTTATCTAACTCATGATCTCCTTTGAAAAACCTAGATCTAGCTAATCGACTACTCAGACATGATCAAGCAAACAACAGCAAAAGATGAAACAGTTTTCATTGAGATAACGAATAGTAAACAAGAGGGTTCAGAAATCTTCTCCAAACTGTCACAAAGGATTCAGAGATCTTCTCCCTCAAAACAATCAAAAAGCGGCTATCCTCCAAAGAACTCTGAACAAAGTGTAAGAGAAAACGTAAAAGAAAGCCTAGCCTAAAAACGGCTGAAAAACGAGTGTAAATAGGTCAAGTGTCGAAGACCGATGATCGAACGGTCGAGATCGAACAATGGGGATCGAACGGTCGAGATCGATCGGCTGATGGACGGTGTAGATCAAAAGGTCGATCGACTGTAGACGGGCGATCGGGCTGGATCGCCGGGGTCGGTCGAGCGGGGGATCGCCGGGGTCGGTCGAGCGGGGGATGGCCGGGATAGGTCGCCGGGGTCGGTCGAGCGGGGGATCGCCGGGGTCGGTCGAGCGGGGGATCGCCGGGGTCGGTCGAGCGGGGGATCGCCGGGGTAGCTCGCCGGGGTAGCTCGACGGGGTGGCTCGCCGGGCCGGTCGCCGGGCCGGTCGCCGGGCCGGTCGCCGGGGTGGCTCGCCGGGGTGGCTCGCCGGGGTGGCTCGCCGGGCCGGTCGCCGGGGTAGCTCGCCGGGCCGGTCGCCGGGCCGGTCGCCGGGGTAGGTCGCCGGGGTAGCTCGCCGGGTCGGATCGCCGGGTTTTTGGCCATTTCGACTCCTTTTTGCTCCGTTAGCTCATCTTGCTCCTCTTTGTACGGAAATTCTCCTCTGAATGCCTTTATACCTGAAAAGACTCAATAACAACTAAAAAGACTCGATAAAACACGTGAAAACACTTGTTAGAATGCGCTAAAACGCAAGACATCATTTTTTTATTAAAAATATGATAATCCAAATCTAATAGTTTATAATCTCATAGTTTATATTGGATTCTATAATACTTTTAATTAAAATCATAAGAACTTCTATAATTCACCCAAAATCATATAAAAAACTCACTAAAACCAAATCACCCTAAATCACTCTAAATCTCAAGTTCAATAAAGTTGATTTATTACGGAAAATAGCATGTACATTTGGTGGATGAACAAAATAAAGTTTGTGTGCTAGCTATGATTAAAGATATAGGAAATGAATAGAAAAAAAAAATAAACAATGAAAATAAAGTATGGAAAACGAAAAGAAGAATGTTGCTGGTTTTATTGTACTCATGCAGAAAAAAAGAGCCAAACAAGAATTCCAAACCTGAAAGGGAATAAAAAAAGGGGGAATTGTGAATATACCCCGAAAAATGAGACATTTTGTCCTCTTACACCTTTTTTGAAAATTCCCAAATTTGGACTCTAATACTCTTGCATATATTAACAATATAAAATAAATAGTTTTACAATTTAAAATTTTTACAAAAATATTTAATAAATTCAATAATATTATATGAAGATTTTAGAGAATTTTTTCACAATTGTTTTTTGAAATTTGAAGTTCAAAAAATTAAATGAAGTTTGGTTTTCAAAGTAGAATATGTCTTCTACTAGATGCTCTAACATCTATCCGTAGTAGAACATAAATTCTACCATTTGTTCAGTCATCTACCGTCGTAGAATTTGCCTTATGCTAAATATCATACGTTCTACGAGTTGGTAGAATGGTTCGTCAATTGTTCTACGTGTTACACGGTTTTCTACCACCGGTAGAATCTATATTCTACCATAGACACTGTTTCCTACCAATCGTAGAATCTGTATTCTACCGTAAACACTCTCTTCTACATTTTTTAGATTGCATGTTCTGCCGAAAATATTGTCTTCTACTACTCGTAGATTATGTCTTCTACTCAAAACAAGGTCTTCTACCGTAAGTAGAAACACCATTCTTCCGTCGACACTTATTTCTACGGAAGGTAGAATTCATCTTCTACGAAAATCTGAGAAAATATAGCAAAAATAGTAACTGAATATTTAAAAATCTTTTAAAAAATATATTTCCTTTTATTTTTTTTCTCAGCAAAGGCGATGAGCGGAAGAAAGGCGAAGAGCGGCGAGGAGCGGCGACTCGCGACGAGGAGCGGCGACTCGCGACGAAGAGCGGCGATGATTGGCGAGGAATGGGGAGGAGCGGCGACTTAAATTTTTTCTTTTCTTCTGTTTTTTTTCTTTGTGTCGATTTTATGTCGACTTTTTAAAAAAAAAAAATCATTTATTAATTATTTAATTTCCTTAAACATAATTTGAAGGTTAAAAATGGGATTAAATTTTAATAAAGTGTATATAGACAACATTTGAAAAAAATTGGGTATAGGGACAAGAGCTTCCATTTTTTGGTGTGTTTTGCCAAATTTCTCATAAAAAAATGGATTTATAATTGATTGTAATGGAAGGCACATTTTTTTCTTTTTTCTTTTCGTTTCTTCAATTATTAGTTATAAACTTATAAATATATAAAAAGAAAAATGAAGGAGAGAACAAATTAACGAACATGATTCCAGCGGTTTTAAGCAATGTACATAGCAACTTCCCACTATCCTAAACCCTCTACCTAATCTCCACGTTCCTCGTTTCCAAATTTGGTAACCTTTGGTCTGTTTTCAGAAATCACTATTCATCTCATTTTTTTTCTTCTTAATTTTTCAAAATTGATTAGATATACATATTGCATATAAAATCCATAACAGATATTAATACAATACTCATCTCACAAGACACGTATCAAACTCAATAATAGATTATAAAAATAAAATGAAATACTGGAAGTCGGTTATAGACGATAAAACTAATTAAACAATAAAAATATCTCAAAATCCAGAATATACAAAAAAGTTATATACTACTATACCCTTATCAAAATTTTATGTTGTTGTTTCAAACTCACGGATTGATTTGGATGAACCAACCTTTGAGGTCGGCAACGCCAGATGAATGAAGAGCAATCGCCACATTCATCAAGACCTACATTGTAATAGTATATAGTATGAACTTTTAAGAAGCTGATATTATTAACTTTATTAAGAGACATAGCAAATCTACTAAAACATTTTTTTTTTATGGTCATAGTAATTTAACTAACAATTTCCAACGTTATATAAACTTACTAATCACATATGTGACATATAGAAGGAAACAGTTCTATCCGAATGCATTTTAGTTAATTTCACATTTGATGTCATCAGTCAACGCTTTGATGTTATTGCTAGTAAAATCATAAACTAAATTTATTCGGTTATATTCCACACCGACCAATTGTTTTGCCACACACATTAGTAGTCTTTGATTATTTATTTAATACCATTTCTCAATCATGCTTCGTACTAACAAGTTTGGTCCTCTCTTCCGGCGAATCTTGAAAAACAATTAATAGTAAAAAAGACCACGCAACACAACTGTCAGAGAATTATAGGTCTCTCTTTTTTTTTTTTTTTTTATCAAATTAAAATTTGGAAAACAAAACAAAAAAAAACGAGATGGTCCACCTCATTGTAGCATCTTTGGACACAAGTCGCACAACTAGTGGCATCATCTTTCTTCCCTTAATCATTTTACTAAGAACCTAACAAAAATCATTAAGCCATTAGAAAATGACGTAATCGCCTTAATTAATTGATAACGACAACAACGAACGCCTAACGCGACTCATCCACAAACGCGTCTTCCTTGTTTCTTTCCTTCTTTATCACAAACGATTATTTCCTTTACTTTACAAATCAAATTATTGCACAAAAAATAAAGAAATTAAATTAAATCCATATATTCCTTTCTTTGCGTTGATGGAAAAAAAATATTCCCTTCTTTAATTCTCGAACAGAAAGAAGAAGAAGAAGAAGAAGCAGAAGAAACTTTTTGTCGGCCGTCGCAAAAACCAGATCTCTTCTCCCTGAGCAAAACCTTCTTCTCGAGATCAGTTTATTAAGCACCTCGTTCTGTGCTCACCCAGAAGAAAAAGTTTCGATTTTGCTAAAAGAAAATTAGTGTTCTAAGAAGAAGATGATGGATAATGAGAATGGGAAGAAGAGGAAAGTTCGGAACAGACATCAACTCAAAACACAGTTGTTGTCTCTAAGGTATCTAATCGTATGCCTCTGTTGTTTCTTCGTCTTGCTCTTCTTCTTATCCTCCGGCAAAGTCTTCACACTCTCCGTCCGTTCCGATTCTCTGAGACCGTCTCTTCGCGTTCCGGCTCTCTCCGTCTTATCTTCGATGGATTCGATTCACCGTTCGTTTCACGGCCGATTCCCTCCGCTGAGAGTCGAAGACAGAGTCCAATTCCCCGACCACCTTCTGCTGATTCTCTCGACTCGAATCGGGAAAGGTGAGAAAATCCTAGTTTGTGTTTACCAAGGAGTAAAGGAAGAGACTTTGGCGCTTCCGGCGATTTCCACCGACGAATTCGATGAGTTTAGGTCGATTGTTCGGTGCCCTAACGCTCCTTTAAACTATTATTCGTCTGTTGATTTGCAATTCCATGGAGATTCTGCGAAGAAGAAGCAGAAGCAGAAGCAGAGCAAGGTTCATAATTGGGAGAAAGTTGGTTACGAGGCGGTGATCGACGGCGACACGGTGGTTGTGTTCGTCAAAGGATTGAATCGGAGACCTCACAAGGAATCAGATCCTTCTTACTACAAATGCCAATTCGAGATTGGGAATTCTGATGAGAGAAATGTTGAAGTTTTGGTGAGTAAAGCTGTTGCTGCAGCGCAAGAAGTTGTGAGGTGTGTTTTGCCTGAGAGGTTGAAGCTAAACCCAGACACGTTTCGAGTGAGCGTGATCCACATCGATCCTAGAGGAAGATCCACGCCTGCTTTACCTTCCGTTGCGAGAATCAACGGTTCGGATTCGATCGAGAAGGAGAAGAGTGGGATGAATAAGCATGAGCTCTGTGTTTGCACAATGCTATGGAACCAAGCTCCGTACTTGCGTGAATGGATCATGTACCACTCGTGGCTCGGCGTCGAAAGGTGGTTCATTTACGACAACAACAGCGACGACGATATACGAGAAGAGATCGAATCGCTCAACACAGAGGGTTACAACGTGAGTCGGCATGTTTGGCCATGGATCAAGACTCAAGAAGCTGGTTTCTCGCATTGTGCGGTGAGAGCGAAAGAGGAATGCAACTGGGTCGGGTTCTTCGACGTCGACGAGTTTTACTACTTCCCTACGCATCGTTCTCGTGGCTCGCCGAGCAAGAACGCGTTACGCTCTCTTGTTTCGAACTACACTTCGTGGGATATGGTTGGAGAGATCAGAACGGAATGTCGTAGTTTCGGGCCCTCCGGTCTAACCTCGGTGCCGTCGCAAGGCGTGACCGTAGGTTACACTTGTAGACAAGCGAATCCGGAGAGACATAAGTCGATAATCAGGCCGGAGCTGGTGACGAGCTCGTTGCTGAACGAGGTTCATCATTTCCAGCTGAGAGAAGGGATCGGGCATTTGAGTTTGGTGGAGAGTGTTGCGGTGGTGAACCATTACAAGTATCAGGTTTGGGAGACTTTTAAGGCTAAGTTTTACAGGAGAGTGGCTACTTATGTTGTGGACTGGCGAGAGAATCAGAACCAAGGGTCGAAAGATCGTGCCCCGGGGCTAGGGACGGAGGCGATCGAGCCGTTGGATTGGAAACGGAGGTTCTGTGAAGTGTGGGATACTGGTTTGAAGGATTTGGTTTTGTCCAGTTTTGCTGATCGAGTGACTGGTTATTTGCCGTGGCAGAGGCAACAACAAGAATGACTTTAATTTTTTATTTTTTTTTTTAGTTGGTTTGATGAGGATGCACATATATACCAACTCTACATTAATAGTTTCTTCTTTTGATATTGTTTTGTTGGTTGGTTGGTTGGGGAGAATTGGAAATGGTTTTCTAATCTTTTTGTTTTCTTAGAGTTTACTTTACCACATGTATGTAAATTTCGGTGACACTGCAAATTCTTTTGGTTCTTTTATATGAATTGGTGTCTTTCGGTTCTTGTTTGGTTGATGACATTAGTGGCTATTTTTTGGTTGGTAAGAAATTTGTGGTGAAGATTTTAGGAACAAATGCTTAAAATAATCTTGCAAGGTTGAAGGAATCATACAAGCAAACATTGTCCTAACATACTTAGACTCAGTTTTAAAGGATGACATTAAAACCCGTGAACCAAAAAATATGATCAAGACATGTGTAGTTCTAGTGATGTCTGTTTTTAATAATTTTGTCCTTTACTTTATAACAAGTATATGTATTTCCATAAAAATGATCCCATTAAGCAGTTAAACCCATATTATTGATTCAATCAACTGATATGTTGTATTATAGAACAACTTTGTGATTTTAATTTTTTAAGCAAAAGTATCCATCAATACAAGAAGAGTTACAATTTCTTCATTATCATAAAATGTTATTATGTTACTAGAGCTAAGCCCGCGCGATGCGCGGGTCATGATTATTACAAAGTTTTGTCAACTGTTGTTAGAGTTTGGTTAGGACAGTATATTAGAAGGTCCAACTGAAATTAATTTTATTTTCTATAGAGCTTTTAGAAGTTTGATTAATAGTTTTTTCACATATACAAATACAGAGCTTGAGAGCTTTTTGTTTATGGAATTTCTCCACTTTTTTAAATGGGTAATGACTTTTTTTTCCTCCATTTTCTCTCAGTTTATAGCGTGAATTTTGTCTTCAAATGTCAGTGTCCAAATGTAACCTAATCTGCAACTTTAGTAGAAGACATCGGCTTTTTGGAAATTTGGATAATCCTTGTACCAATTCCACAACTTTGAGAATGAAAGTAAGCACACAAACTTATTAGAAAGAATGATAAGGCATATATTACCAGTGGACAAACATAATACGTGAAGATTGTAGCGGAGAAAAGAACGTAAAAAAAAATCTCATTAATTCCAACAACGAAACATTCTCAAAATCTCATCTTACATTGACTCATCATCAGGATGTGCGATAACGTGAATTTTTTTCTCAGTTTATAGCGTGAATTTTGTCTTCACACATTTATTGTTTTATTGTAACTTAGGGTATTTCAGTCAATCATTTTTTTAGTGTTGCAATATCTTTTTATATACACGAAAAATTTGTAAAGATTAAAATACACATCTCACTAACAAATTCATGACATTTTATTAAGAGAAGAAAACGAATATCCAAAAATTTTAAAATAAAGACTGATGGAGTGAACTACTTAACTCTAGACTATTTCGTAACAGAGCGTGGAGTTGAAAAAAGTTTATTTCCTCTTGCAAGTAGAATCTGTCACTCTTGCTGTCATCTCTACGGCTTTTTACCCATCCAAACCTGCAACTTTTCCTGCATTGGTGGACGCCTGAAGATAAGGAAATCAAATGAGGGTTTCAATACATATAGTTAGGAAAATGGAGGAGAACAATAAAATGAGGGTTTGAATACATATAGTTAGGAAAATGGAGGAGAACAATAAGCATGGTAAAATCAGTTGTGACTTTGACCAGCTTTCTAAAGAAACGAACGCCAACTCTGACGACCAATTTTGTCAAAGCAAGGAAAAAAAATTAATCGTCTTCTTATAATCTACCCATTGTCCAAACAATAACTCTAATCTAGGTAAAAAACCAGAATAAGGTATGAGATACCATCGACGGTTTCCACCACATGATCATCATACGACAAAGGCACTTTTTAGGTTTCAGTAATTACGTGTTATAACTTATGATCGATAATTTCAGTGGTGATGCTTGATATTTTAAAATTTCACAAAACGTTTAATGGGTCATATTTAACCTACCATGCTACAACTGTGTGATCTGGCTCCATATCTATTCGCCAAAGTAGTTGATAGTAAAAGCTGGCACATAATTGACTTGGCACAGTCAAAAAGCTACGCCCTTATCCTTCTAAAGCCGCTCCCTCCCATGAGAAATAACCCAATAAAAGCTGTGACATTGGGCGAGAACAATATGAAGCAAAAATTGACAGAATAGGTAAATTAAATCTTATCCGTCTCAGCTGTAGAGGCAATTTAGGAAACAGATAAAGCAACAAACCACAAGTAGTTTAAAGAATTCAACGCCCAATGTGCATCTATTATTACCTTCTTCAACCTGGGAAGGCAAGTGTTGCAGAATCTGAGTAAGTTGACCACACAAAGTCTTCGTTGAAGAAACTTTGGACTCCATCCCTCTCCAAAGCTTTTTATCCTCCTTTTGCATCACCCGTAGCTTAGCATTCTCATTGAAAGCGTTTTGGAGTTATTCCTCTAATGCATATATATAATGTCTTTATTTCTTCAGCTTAGAATTCTATATCCTGGAAAAATATTAGGATTTCTATCAAATTCTTGTTGAATGCGTTTCTAACAATATATCTTAACAAATTAACAATAACTCAATCTGTAAATCCCAAAATCTTTAAAACAAAAAATAAGATATTCTAGCGGATAATCAAATACTCACAAAAGTAAGGAAAGAGATCTGCGTTTTTCTGTTCATTCCGGTTTAAAAAAAAACATTAGAACGTAAACCGAAACACACAATCCTAGCAACAACCAACACACATACCTCTTAAGCACATCGATCACACTTAAGTTTGTATAGAGGCAGAATGTAAGAAGAAAACGGGATAGCAATACCTCTGAGTAAGGAAACTGTTGGATCTTCTTCTATAGACATCAAGCAAGATGTCTCAGATGGATTGATCAATGAGCCTAAAAGTTGTTGTGGATCAATGAGCTATTACTTTGTTTCCTCATATTATTCCTGCATATATTTGGTTAGAAGAGAAAGGAATCAAATCATTTCACTCCACATAACGAAAAAGGTTCTACTAAATGCTCATACAAAAGCGGAGACCAGTAAACAAACTACATCAGACCATTACTCCACTCACTAACAACTAAAAGAAACATTTTTATTAGGGAAAAAAAGTTGGAGTAAATAAACGATGACTTTGTCCTGGGATTCCCTGTCATCCATCTCAAAAACTTTTCATAAGAGAGATCATAAACAATCTCTCCTTGAGGCTCCTCGTTTATAGTACAAAGTTAGAAAAGGCTTTTCAGTCCATGAACTAAATAAGAGCAAATGTTAGCATTCCCAGACGCTCACCTCAGTTGGGTTTACCATCATGTGTTCTTGGTCTCATGACAAAATGTTTTCTTTGTTCTGTAGAATTTATCCGCACTTCTTTTCCACTTAGCAATCCATGTTATAACTACGACAACTATAACAATAAGCAACAATGATTAAAGTTTTGCAAAGAAGGAGCCAAGTCATTAATTTATGAAGCTAAACCTAAAATTATTTAAACGAATTGGATAGATACTCAGGAGAAAAATACCCAAATGTGTGAGAAGCCGCTAAACTTCCATCAGACAATTCGGTTTGTTCTTCTTTCACATTCTCTGTATTTTCTCTACAATCTCATCTCCTGCATCTTCACAAACTCAAATAAAATCACCAAATCGATATAAATTTGCCACATTGCGTCGATCGCCTTTTCGCCGCCATCTCTAAACGCTACCGAGGCAAAACATCTCCGTGGTCGCGATAATCGTTAATAGCGCCAGCGACCATCGTCAGAAAGAACATTATCACGAAAAATGAATCTGTTAATCTTACTACCTAAACCCAAAGCCAAAATCCAATTAAACAACCCAATTCATTATCAAAGAAATCTCTTTCCCCAATTATTTATTCTTCAATTCGACGGAAAAATGTTTGGAGGATGCGTATGCAGACTTATAAGGGAGGCTGGGTAAAATTTAGGGTTACAGTTGGATCTGTAAGAAACTCTTGGAAGGAAGACGGAGATGTAAAGACGTACACACTACACAGAGACACAGAGTTACAGAACTCATGCGACGAAAAATAAAGAGAATAGTTTATGCAAGACATAAGAGATAATAATCACATACCAGCAAGTGGCTAGGAAAATGCTGGAAGATGAACTTCTGGCTAGGGTTTAGCAGCCTTCCCTCTGCCTAAACTTCAAAAAAAATCCCGTAGAAGTAACAAAAGAAATTGAATCAGGCCTCTGTATTCTTTTATACTGTCGATTAGGGAAGGAGATGAGTCTCAGAAAAACGCTTGAACAATGAATTTGATGAAAAACGTTTCGATTGTTGAAGAATATCAGAAGTCGGATTTGGAACCAAGTAAATAGAAGGTGGAAATGGGAGATTTCGTTTTTTTCTGCGTGTTGTGTTTTAAAAAATGTACACGTGGCATCTTCTCCCGTGGCATTCTCATGTGTCATGTTTTTAGAGACTCCATTTAGGCTGAAGTGGATACATCCAGGAGCCCCAAACAGCAATTATTATTATTGTAGATTTGTATGTTGACCCGTAAATAATTAGAAATAAAGTTATTGTAGTTAGCACCTACCTTTTTAAAAAAGCTTTCCTTCCCAAGATTGTAACATGGAGAAATTTATTGGTCTGTGTACATCCAACATTATTGGTTCTAGGATTTGAAATCTATGTTTAAATTCATTGTTATTGGTTCTTTCTATGATTTTAATGCATGTGTATATTCCGTGTAATCTAGTGTTATTGATTCTATGATTTCTAAATACAAATTCAAATCACGTGTTATTCAATCTTACGTATTTACTTACTAATTTAATTGCACAGTAGATTTTAAAAGAATTAGATGAATTTGAAAGCAATGAAAAGGAAGATGCAACCAAGGATTCAGAGTTTTTCGACATTCCTGGAAGAGGAGAAAATGCTATTGAAAGGCTGCACCTTCTAAAGAAGATTGCCTACGTACCCTTTAGAAGGGATCAAGCCAAACACGTAGTTCTAACTCTTAATTCTCTCTAAAACTCATAAGTTATGCCACAACTTAGCATCTTTCTTATATAGAGAAGAATTTCCTAATCTTAAAAGGAAATCTTACATATTTAGATAACTCCTAAATATAACACTTTCCTAATGTCTCTTGTATAGCTTATTGCTCAAGCTATCTTCAAGCTTATGCCAACAAATGCTACATCAAAACGGAGTTGTGATACTAATGTATGTATTGGTATTGATACTTGTGTGTTGTTATGTTAAGGAAAATGGTTGCACATAATTAACTTAACGATCTAAATTGGCAGGTAAAAAAGATTTTGCACCAATCGTTTTTCCACGATTTGGAGAACTCTCACCAAGCCCAACGAATTTCCTGCTTCCGAAGTGGTGGCACGCATCAACAAAGCGATTGTGGCCGCCGGTTTCCCTAAACCCAGAGGATCACAGCGGTGTCGGGACGGAAGATCCTGGACGGATAAGTCCTTCCATGGTGAAGGAGTTTAATGATAATAAAGATAAATATGAGGAAAATGTAGTATATTACACTGTGTTACACTCTACACAACCACAAGACAAAGCGAATCTTTTGTCAGTTTTAAAGGATGACATTAAAACCCATGAACCAAAAAAAATATGATCAAAACATGTGTATATCTAGTGATGTATGTTTTTAATAATTTTGTCCTTTCCTTTATAACAAGTTCCAAACTCTTGGGATTTATGAGCAGCTGTATATGTATTTCCATAAAAATGATCCCATTTAAGCGGTAAGCCTATATTATTAATTCGACAACTGATATGTTGTATTATTGAACAACTTTGTGATTTTAAGCAAAAGTATCCATCAATACAAGAAGAGTTACAATTTCTTCATTATCAGAAGACGTTATTAGATACTTTGACCGGTAAAAAATTAGAAAGAAAGTTATTGTAGTTGGCACTTACCTTTTAAAAAAAGCTTTCCTTTCTCAAGATTGTAACATGGAGAAATTTACTCGTTTGTGTAAATCCAACATTATTGGTTTTATGATTTTGAAATCTATCTTCAAATTCATTGTTATTGGTTATATGATTTTGGACTTTATGTGTATATTCCGTGTAATATAGTGTTATTGGTTCTATAATTTATAAATACTAATTCAAATACGCGTTATTCAATCTTACAAATTTACTTACTGATTTGATTCACGGTAGATTTCAATGAATTTAGATGAATTTTCACGTTAACAATATAAAGAATGGAATCAAAGAGAAAGTGTATGCACGTAAAAATAGTAATTAACACTAACACCCACATATTAAATTTGAAAATCAATGAACTTATGATAAGGATTCTATATTTGGATATATTCCCAGTATTAATCGATTAATATGCTACAACCTCATATTTCATAGCTCTTCTCTATCGTTCATCTTCTACTACTTGTTTATTGCTAGTTTCCTCTTGACCTTCTACTTCATTTTCTACTACTTGTTAATTATATCACATGGGTTGTTCCAACATCTGAAGTTGGCGTAGAGACAATGTTACTTGGTCGTGGGCATAGGAAACCCAAAGCCATCAGTCTACCCTCTTTCCACATCAAAGACCTCAAGTAAGTGCACAACTTAGTCTATTTGAAAGATGATAAGTGAGTATGTGATTATATAGGTGTTTTGTAATTATAGGTTACAAACTTACAATAAAGAGAAATCTTTTGTCAACCGAGTCAAAAACAATCTCAAGAACTCAGAGGAGAGAAAAAGTTATTTCGCTTTTCAAAGGTATGTATTCTATTAAGAAATGCTAAAATTTTCAATGTGCCATGTGCCATTAATTAATGTACAATTGTTGATGGCATGAAGTAGATTTGGATTCAGCTGCTGAAATTTTGACTCCTAGTTATCGGTTAAGATACCCAATTCCTATTGATACCCCATCTTTTTGTTTTTTTCCTGTTCTAAGTCTTCAACTTAGACATTGGTTTATACTTCTAAAGAAACCGTATTTGTTTTTTTTTTTTTTTTTTTTTCAATTTTTTTTATGTGTCCACTCGAAGCAGAAATATAGACTTGTTGGGAGCTAACAACAGTTTTGTTTTGTGGGTTATCTTCACTTTTTTTTTTGTTCTGGTAAGATTATTAGGTCCTCATTTTCTCGTTCGCTTAGATTCTCTCTCAGATTTGGGGTCTTTCTTTGTTTCTTCCTTTAATTATTTGAATGCTTAATCATTTATAATTACACTTTTCCACTAGACTCTGAGTTTGCTCACTAAGAATGTGTTAAAGAGTTACAAATCTGAGTTTACTTATGATGAAACGACTATGGTTGATACAAATTTGCTGGACGTTGTGTAAATTAGGGTAAGGATTCACGGGGGATATGCAAGTTGGTGTTGCCAGTATTGATGATAAGGTATTGTCTCTGTGTCTGAATTTTCTCTGTTTTTGTGAGATCTTCCAAGTTCTGGACTTGATTGTTGATTAAAGGTTCTTGAATGTTCCATGGTTTTTCAGGGGTTTTATGGATTGATGGAGGATAAACTGGTAAAGGCAGTGGCTTCATCGAATCTGAGCCTCCAAGTGTCTGTTTCATTAGGTAGGTTTGAGTATGATTCACTCCAAACGAGTACTTGGAGGAAGTAGGAAAGTGGTGCAACTCCAGGATCAGTAGCTCAAAAGAAGGCTCATTTTGAAGCCCGTTACAAGAACGCATGATCGCTGAGAGGAAAGCTGAGATCATGGATCAGGAGAAACAAATGGACATGAACGCATCTTTTAGATCTATCGTTACAGATCAAGGGAGTATGGAAGGAGAGTCTGGGGTTGATGAAGGATCTAATCACCAATTCGCTTGTGAAAAAGATAAGTGTAACATCCCGATTTGTGATATATGAGGAGAGACTTAAAAGAATTGACTTGGCTACCTATGTCAACAAAGTGCACTTACCTTTTCAGTCAAAGGCCCATAAAGAACTTTATAGTTATGCGTGCTTGGGCTGGATTAGTGAAAGGATGGGTGACCTTCCGGGAAGTCCTCTGCAGAACCGTGTGAATTAGGAAAAAACATGGAGAAAGGTCGGGTGTTGATTGCAGGGACAGTAAACAAGTCTCTAGAGCCTCTCAAAAATAATGCACCGACCGTCGGACAAGGGTGGAGCCCATAAGCCGAGAGAGGGCGTCGGTGACTCACCGGGATGGGCGGTCGGGGCATTATAATAAGCATGTGACTGACATTGCTTCTGAAGAAGTGTATTGACGAAACTTTCATTATCAAGGAGTGTCAAAGCTCGGTTGATCTGGTGAAAGAAGAAGTCAAGGACAGTGCGAATAGTCCAAAAATGGAGAAATTAGAAGAGGTTGTTGATCTTGTGCAAGAGAAACCAAAAGAGCTGAGAGAGGATGTGGAGAATGTAGAAGAGGACGAAGTGAGACAAAAAAAGTTCTATCAAAATGAAGGAGATGAGAAAAGAGAAGACCATAAAACTATCCAACGAGGATGGAAATGTGGGGATCAATCTTACAAGAATCTCTGCAAAGGTACACACTTTTCAAGTTCTTCAAACAGAGAGTTTTTTTTTTAAGGATGATTTAGAGATACCATCATGGGTTTTGATCTTTTATCTCCCATGAAAGACAAATTTTTAGGCGCTTAGTTGACAATATGAACTAGAATTAAAACTGCATAACACTGTACTTATAATTTGGAATATAACGGTAAGAGTTTGTTCGGGTGCAACATTATTCTAGTGGACTTATAAAGAAAGACATGTAAAGGATTTCAATAAGTTGCTTAATAAGTTATTCTATTTAACGTCATCTCACCATTTAGGTCCAAAGCTGGTCCAGCTTGCCAAGCGCCCAAAGACCAAATCCAACGAGGCAAGACATGAGCACGGTATGGATACCATCCAGGGGTTGACAAACCATATATATAAGGCCCGCTAGAACAAGCAGTCCACAAGCAAGTGGCAATGCAGTCCATTGCCATGCCCTTGCGAGTGACTCTCAAAGCTAAGGACAAGACGTGGAAGCCTCCCCATCCACATAGGCAAACCATGAGTACGGCGTCTGTGACACGGCTGTCCAGCGCGTTTGGCAATTGGTGGAGAAAGGGGATCATCGGAGGTGCACTTGGAGTTGGAGCTGCACTTTGAGCTTCTGCCGTCGGCTTAAGGGAGAAGAAGACCAAGACGCTGGTTGCAAGAGCTCCCAGAATGGTGTGCATTGCCAGGACCAATTCATTCCATGTTGCTGGTGTTGGAGGAGGGATTGGATCGTCATGGAGGAACAGAACAGCGGCTGAGGTAAGTCTGCATATGTCCTCCAAGGTAAAACGAGGATTTTCATCTTAGTGCATCGTCCCAACCAGTGGCGGATCCAGAAAATTATTTAGTCTCAGACACATTTTTTAAAAAAATTCTATACGACCAAATAAAAAATAAGATAAAAGAAATATCATGTGATAAAAACATAACTAAATTTTTTTATATAATATTTTACTAAAATCTCTAATATATTATTTGAGACGTACATTTTTTGAGATACCAGAAAAAAACTTTATTTACAAAGAATGCTAATGAGTTAATGAGTTAAAATTGTTTGGAAACAAGGTTATTAGAGATAATTTGGAGGAAAAAAACCGAGTGTATTGAGTTAACTCAGTAAGCTTGAAAGTTCCGACCCGAGCAACCCAGATAAAACACGCGGATCTACTTTAACTTAAATTGAACCGGATTTGATGTTGAAATCTAGAGAGAAATCACACCGGTTACTAATATCCTTTCCATGCGAATCTAATTCATAAAAAGAAGGATGAAACAGATTTTTCAAATGAGGAAAATATCTAATTGACAATAAATATTAGACTTTCAAAAACGGAACCTAATAATTAGAGCCTTAGAATATTCACAATCCAAACAATTAAGTATAGATATTCCTAAATATATATATGATGGTACCTTCAAATTTTCAAAATTAATAACAAGAATTTAGGTAACATGTATCTTCTGATAACATAAATATATGTTTTCAAATATCAAATTACGTAATCTTAGCTCATCAAGTATATATTCGAAATTCAATTATTTTAAACCTAATGGACAATCTCTTAAACTGTATAAATACATGGTAAACATGAAACATATGAGTACAAACCTCACAATTCGCAAGACAGATAAAAGAAAGTAGAATCATGGCTAATGTTCTTCCGATTACGCTTTCCAAGAACGTGAAGCCATTCGAAAGAACCCATCTTGCGGAATCGAAGAAGAAGAGAATTAGAAAATCTTACCCATGTTGCTGAGAACCAAAGAACCCATGTTGCTGAAAATCTACAGGTTGAATAATTTTTCCACAGGTTGAATAATTTTCTTTTGCGGGTTCTATAATATCCTTTTACAGGTTTAATAATATCATTTTACGGATTGAATAGTTAAATTTTACAGGTTGAATAATTTTATATCACTGAATGATTTTTTTTGACACATGTTGGATAATTTTTTTAACGGATTGAATAATTTTTCCACCGATCGAATAATTTTCTGTTGCGGGTTCAATAATATACTTTTACGGGTTTAATAATATCCTTTTATGGTTTGAATAATTTTATTTTACGGGTTGAATTAGTTATACGGATTGAATAATTTTCTTTTGAGTGTTCAGTAATATCCTTACGGGTTGAATAATTTTATTTTACTGATTGAATATGTTTATTTCACTGAATGAGTTTTTTGACACATGTTGGATATTTTTTTACGGATTGAATAAATTTTTTCACGGGTTGAATAATTTTTTTTTGCGGGTCAATAATATCCTTTTACCGATTCAATAATATCCTTTTACGGGTTGCATAATTTTATTTTATGGGTTGAATAAGTTATACGGATTGAATAATTTCTTTTTACGGGTTACATATTTTTTTTTCACGAGTTGAATTTGTTTATTTCACGGGGTGAATAATATTTACGAATTGAATGATCTTCTATTACACTTTAGATACTTTTCAAGAGTGAATAACTTTCTTTGGCATGTTAAATAAATTTTACGGACTGAATTATTTTTTTCCAAAGGTTAAAATAATTTTAATTTGGTGGTTCAATAGTTTTCAATTACAGATCAAATAATATTCTTTCATGGATCGATAGTTGTCTTTCACGAGTCGGATCGGGGAGTTAGGTTACTCCATGTCTCATGTTCCCTTTTACCAGTTTTTATGTTTTACGGTCTTAACATTCAACAATTTTGTTTACATTCATATTTTAGTATAGATTATGCACTCTGTTTTAATGATTAGAGTTTATTACTAAATTTAATACAACAGTGCAAAACATACATTATCACAAAGTGAATATGACGACCAACTATATTTCGTTAACTATTAAATCATAAGCGAGTCAGCACATTAATCTAATTATAATCTACAAACTTCTGAAATCTTACTAATTTCTTCTTGCAAACAACAAAATCTATACTAATTCTTTTACAATTTTTGAAAATCGTTTGCCTCGCACATTGTGCGGGATAAATCCTAGCTTAGAGTTAGTTTAGACATAGTTTAGCAAAAAACGAGCAAATATTTAGCTTTAGTTTAGACATAATTTATCAAAAGACGAGCAAATATTTCTTATGTTTATAATATTTTCTTGATACACTTTTTCTATTGGTCCACCGTCGTCTCCCGTTCTTGTGAGACTGGAAAAAAGCATCCAGTTACACTATAATAAATCTTTCTAACTAATTTTTGTTACTAGGTTGAAGAATCAGATGCAGCAAGAAGGTTGTTCTCAAAGGATAAGTCCATATCCTCTGCTCAGTTTTTCGGGGATCCGAATGAATCTTCTCATCTTGAATCAAAAACTACACTTGAGAAGCTCAGAACATTGGCCTCCACTATCTTTTCAAGACGATATACTCATAGTCGTTGAACAGCTTCTCTGTTAGCGTCTCTCTTCTTTATCTTCCTGATCAACCAATATAACCATAATAACATATTTCAACAATAATGAAACCTTGGTAATATTAAACTTCTATCCCCAAGTCTATTTCGAAAGTTCAAACCTATAGTACCACCAGAAGGCACCTATTTTTGCAGATTCTGTCTTCTTCTTTATGTTTGTTTGTTTACTATATATATTTGTCTGTGAATTTCAGTTTGTTACATTTTAATTAATGGGTTAAGATTCTTAGTTTGTCTAAGTTTGAGCTTGGAGCCTGCTGCGCATTACAGAGGAAGGAAAAGAGATTCCCTAGCTTCGGATTTTTAAAATATTACCTTTAAGTGTATTTATATTATTTTACAATAGAGGATGAGAGATATATAGGCTATGGAAGCCAACCCATTTTAGAGTATTCTTTCTTTTTCTTTCATTTTGGTGGTCTTGTTTTCAGTCTCCTTGTTCCTAATAAAACTCATCTTAAAGCTCATACTACAGAGTGATGTCTGGTTTTAATAAATTTGTCCTTTTCTTTACAACAAGTTCCAAACTCTTGTGATTTATGATATTTCTATAGAAAGAAGTCATATTATTAATTTGATCAATTAATATGTTGTACTATACGTTTACACGGCTTACGTTAGGCAAACTAATCTATCAATACAAGAAATTCTTCATCATCAGAAAAATGTTATTTGTACTTTGACCCAATTATTTTTTTTAAAAAAACGTTATTGTAGTTTGCATCTACCTTTTTAAATAAGCTTTCCTTCTCGAAGATTGTAACGTTAAAGAGGACTAAAACTGACTTGAATCTTCTCTTAGACTTGCCTCTTTTCATTTAGTGGATTCTTTTTTCCCAAACAAGACAAACCAGCAAGTAACGACCAAACAAAAAAAAACAAAAAAAAAAGTGGTCAAAAGGGAAGAAAAAAGGGGAAGTTCTCTCCTTTTTCTTCAGTATCACAGAGTCAATGACCGCTCTTTTCGCCATAGAAGAGCTCTTCTAATCTTCTTCTCCGACTCTCTCTGAGGGAAACAAAACCCTAGAGGATAGATAAATAGATCCAGCTTATACCATGAATAAGATCTTCATTACACTCTTATGGCTTCTCTTTATCACCTCCTTTCTCTGTTCTTCTTCTTCCGCTGAAGACGACGTTCTCTGTCTCCAAGGTCTTAAGAATTCACTCACAGACCCTTCGTCTCGACTCGCTTCCTGGTCATTCCCAAACTCTTCAGCTTCATCGATTTGCAAGCTCACCGGTGTTTCCTGCTGGAACGAGAAAGAGAATCGCATTATCTCTCTCCAGCTCCAGTCGATGCAACTCGCCGGTCAGATTCCTGAGTCGCTCAAGCTCTGTCGCAGTTTACAGTCGCTGGATCTCTCCGGAAACGACCTCTCCGGTACGATTCCTTCCCAAATCTGCTCGTGGCTTCCTTACCTCGTCACGTTAGATCTGTCCGGGAACAAACTCTCCGGCTCGATCCCGACTCAGATCGCCGAGTGTAAGTTCTTAAACACTCTCGTTCTTAGCGACAACAAGCTTTCGGGATCGATCCCTCTTCAATTGAGCCGGTTAGATCGGCTCAGGCGTCTTTCTCTCGCCGGAAACGATCTCTCCGGTACGATCCCCTCCGAGCTATCCCGATTCGGGGAAGACGATTTCAGCGGCAACGACGGACTCTGCGGGAAGCCGTTATCCGGATGCGGCGCGTTGAACGGGAGAAATCTAACGATCATCATAGTCGCCGGAGTAATCGGCGCCGTTGGTTCGCTGTGTGTGGGTTTAGCGATTTTCTGGTGGTTCTTCATCAGAGAAGGAAGCAGGAAGAAGAGAGGTTACGGCGCCGGAAAGTCTAAAGACGATAGTGATTGGATTGGTTTGCTGAGGTCACACAAGCTTGTTCAGGTGACTCTGTTTCAGAAACCAATCGTGAAGATCAAATTGGGCGATCTAATGGCTGCGACGAACAATTTCAGCTCAGGGAACATCGACGTTACTTCGAGAACCGGCGTCTCGTATAAAGCCGATTTGCCTGACGGCTCTGCGCTTGCGGTGAAGAGGCTTAGCGTTTGTGGATTAGGTGAGAAACAGTTTAGGTCGGAGATGAATAGGTTAGGAGAGCTTAGGCATCCGAATCTGGTGCCGCTTTTAGGGTTTTGTGTTGTGGAAGATGAGAGATTGTTGGTGTATAAGCACATGCCTAATGGTACATTGTTCTCTCAGTTGCATAACGGTGGTTTGTGTGATGATGTTTTGACTTGGCCGACTCGGCTTATGATTGGTGTTGGAGCTGCTAGAGGTTTAGCTTGGCTGCACCATGGATGCCAACCGCCGTATTTGCATCAGTTTATTAGCTCCAATGTGATACTTCTTGATGATGATTTCGATGCGAGGATCACAGATTACGGTTTGGCGAGGCTGGTTGGGTCTCGGGACTCGAACGATAGCTCGTTTAATAACGGGGATTTGGGGGAGTTGGGGTACGTGGCGCCGGAGTATTCGAGCACCATGGTTGCGTCTTTGAAAGGAGATGTGTATGGGTTTGGGATTGTGCTGCTTGAGCTGGTCACAGGGCAAAAGCCGTTGTCTGTTGTTAACGGCGTGGAAGGGTTTAAAGGGAGTTTGGTGGACTGGGTGAGTCAGTATTTGGGTAATGGTAGAAGCAAAGACGCTATTGATAGAAGTATATGTGGTAAAGGACATGATGAGGAGATATTGCACTTCTTGAAAGTTGCGTGTAGCTGTGTTGTGTCGAGGCCTAAGGAGAGGCCGACGATGGTTCAGGTGTATGAGTCTTTGAAGAGCATGGCGGATAAGCATGGTGTTTCTGAGCATTATGATGAGTTTCCACTGGTTTTCAATAAGCAAGAAGCTTGATTGAGTTAACTTTTACCAGAAGATATAGTCTTTGTTTTGGCAGCGTAAGCGCTAAGTCAAGTATGTATCAAAAGCCCTTTTTTTTGTTTTTAACCTTTATTTCTCAATTCTTTGTTCCTTCCTCCAGTGTGTTAACCGTGTCAATGTTCTTGTTTGTCTTCTGTCTTGCTAGTGTATAATTCTGTACATTCGTTGGGTCATCAATGTACTCTTTGGAATGTATGAAATGAGAAGATTTCTGTTCTTGTTGCTAACACGAGTTGTAGCTTTCCTACTTTGGCATTTGGTGTTACTTATTCCTCTAGGCCTTGGAGTTGAATTATTGTAGAAGCTATTTTGACTGTTGATTTTCATCTTTTAAGTAATGGCTTTGATGGTCAAAAGGGTCTAAGCATAGTTTGTTGTGTTGTGATAATATCCTAAGCATTGAGATGTGGGGTTTGGTCTTAGAATAAGACAGTAGAGTTAAAAGAAGCGTTATGTTGGAGATATCTAGAGAAGTCTGCGTCTCGCTCAACATTGACACATGAACTTGGACCCCCCACTTACTACATCGTCTTGTCACCATTTCTTTATTGATCATAAATTCATAATCTGTTGGTCTCTCTACTTTGTTACTGTGACAAGCTGTGAATCTGATTTTTTGGAAAAGAATAAAAATACTAACTGGCAGATCAAACTGAATGCTCGAGAAATCATGGGAAGCAAAGTCTCCTCTTTTTGTTATATCTATTGTAAATCTCTAAGTTCATGGTTGGGACAAACTTACAGATGGTCAGCAATCTGATAGATTTCCAGAGTCAATGAAGAGTTTTGTGTTGATAAGTCTTTTTTTTATCATATCGTCTTATCCCAAAATCGCAAAATCGAGAAAAGAATTTCAAGCTGGTTTCCTTAACTCCGATTGGTCAATACTCAATTCTAGAGAGAATTTGAACCGGCCGATAAAGCACATTTTCTTAGAATTGTTTTCTTTAAAGGAAAAAACCAAAAAAAAAATACATGAATTATTTTTCATTGGCTAGACAAAACTACAAACTTTTTAGGTTCTCAAAAATTACTCAGATCATTTTAGTGCATCGTTTTAATACGTGGACATTCAAAATTTGTAAATTTGACAAAATTATATCACTACAAGTAACAACAACAACCAAAATCAATCAACACTCGAAAATTATAGAACATGGATTATAGTAATTCTCATATCGATCAATATGCCACAAAAAAACACGAATTTGACTCAACTATTAATACTCACGACCATAACCATAAATTAATTTTATGTATTTAATTTGATGTTGGAATCAATAGTTGAATCAAATTCGTGTTTTGTGTGGGCATATTAACCGATATGAGGATTATTGCATTATAAGTTCTATAATATTCGAATATTGATTGATTTTGGTTGTTATTATTTTCTAGTGATCCAGTTTGTCAAACTTACGAGTTTTGAATGTCCGTGTATTAAAACGACGCTCTAAAATAGTCCGAGTATTTTTTTGGGAGTCCACAAAAATTGTGTTATTTTCGAGCAAATGAAAGCAAATATTTTTAAGGGTTTTTCCCTTCTTTAAATGAGTAAAAGAAAATATTTCAGACTAGAATCATCTATCGATTAAACATGTTTGACGTAGGTTAAATAATTTCTCTCTTTTTGGTGTAAGAATCTTATTTTAGGGTTGTTAAAAGAGCTGATGAAAGATTATATAGGGTTAAGGTTTGTTATGTTTATTTTGGTGGATCTTTTCACTGAAGAATACAACAATGAAAGAAATCGAAGAAATCGACGAAATCGACCGATAACAGCCACTATTACCATACAACTGTTTGGTAATGAGTATTTGATGTTGACCACAGGATAGCAAAGGCTCCTCTTCTTATAGAGAACATACATGGACTTGTATAGAACCACGGGTTGCTATTGGTTCCAAGACTGATCGGAGTTCTTATAAATACAGAGATTCCAGATGTCTCGTTGCCTCATAATAATCAAGAAAAATGGTAAGTGTGAAGTTTTGTAGAGTATGTTTTGAAAAAAAAAAAATTTAAATTGAAAAAGATGTTTGAAAATATATCTTATATGTTTATTTTCTTTTTTGCTCCAAGGTCTTCGCTGGTTATCCGCCGGGTCTTTGATTTTTGATCTAAATTGCTTGAGGAAACACCTGAGATTTTGGAATTGGGACACATCGTAGAAAACTAGAAAAGGGTATCAATGTGTACCTCAGGTGTTTCTGTGCTCAACACATTCTAAAAGCCATCATCTAGTTCTAGGACCACTCTCATCCGTGCAGTTCCTTCTCTTTTAATCATCTGATTAGAAATCGTATAAAAGAAATATATCTCCTGCTGTTCTGTGGAAAGCCAGTCCTAAACCCTTCTATCATCTCTGAAAATTTTGCAATGAACACATCTTGATGAAAAGTGCTGAGACCCTCGAAGATTTGTTCAACTATTCATAAATCTCTTACTGATGGAAATAGTGGTAAGGCAGAAAATCTGGTTACTTTTCAAAAAAGGTGAAACAGTGAAAGCAGAGAACCTGGTGGTTACTTAGTGACAGAGAAGAAGAGTGCAAAGATTCCGAAGATCAGAGTCTTCTGGCTCCCGCAGTTGTTCATGTACAATACATCAGTTTTTGAAGCAACTTTGATTTCTGGCAAAAGGGTCAAAACATAGTTTGTTGTGTTGTGATGGTATCCTTTTGGATATGGGAAGCATGAGATGTGGGATTTGGTCTTAGAATAAGATAGTAGAGCTCTAAGAAACGTTATGTTGGAGAGGGCATATATAGAGAAGTCTACGTCTCGCTGAACATAGACACATGAACTTGGACCCCACTTACTACTATCTTTGAATAATAATGACATCGTCTTGTCACCATTTCCTTATTGCTGATAATCTGTTGGTTCCTCTACTTTGTTACTGTGACAAGCTGTGTGTGAAAGTGATCTTTTGGAAAAGAGTAAATTCTAACTAGCAGATCAAAGAGAATGCTCGAGGAATCATGGGAAGAGTCCTTTTTTTTTTTCAAAGGTAGAGAAACAACAAAACATCATAGAAAGAGTGAACTTAAAGGAAGAAAATAAGTTTGAGAACAGAGAACAAAACGAAAAAAGTTCACAAAACAGTTTGTGTGTGTAGTAGTTTCTATACTTGTCTGTGGTAGCAGATCATGTAACAGTAGAGTCACCTTCTGAGCTGGCTTCACCTTCATCGAAAGAGCGGAAGAAATTGGCAAGTCTCTGAGAAACGGTTTGATGTGTCTCGTTTAGTTTATCTTCATTTCCTGTTACATCATCATCCCCCTCGTAAACCAGATGAATCCCATGCATCTTTAGCTCAGATTCTTGTTTGATTGCCATTTCTTGTTTGACCACCTGTACGGTGTACCCGTCTTTCAACATCTTAACCATTGGGTGATGATGCGAGTACCGGCAGATGTGGAGCTGATCATTACTTGTTCTTGGCACTCCAGAGAGGTGCAATGTGTGGTTGAGGACAACAAAATCAAGTTTGGAGATTTGGGCTTTAATCCCAACCACATCAGGCAGCTGCTGGTCATCATGGTGAAGAGCCACAACAGCAGCAAGGACTACGCCTTTGAGCTCTCTGTTCGGTTGCTCTGAGAATGTGACAGGGCATTGTGAGAACCAGCCCGGGACTCTATTCCCAGGTAAGCTCAGATTCCGCATCATCTTCAAAGAAGCCTGCAAGTAACAACTCAAAAGATTGTTAACAAACCCTAAAAGTTTAACTAATATTTGAGATTCTTAGGAGTTTGGAGAGTCACCTTGGAAAGTCGTTTCTTCACTTCACTGGAACAGCGAGAGTTACAGCCGCTCATGTATAATCGTTTCAGAGCCTTCAAGTGCTCTAGCCCTGGAATATCATCAACTTTATCACAGTTTGTGAGATTGAGCTCATGCAAGATCTCCAGGTCTGAAAGATCTGACATACTCTCCAACGAAAAGCAGTTTGCCAGGTTTAGCTTCTCCAGTTTAAAAGGAAGAGGGGGAAGAGACATGAGCTCTTGGCAGTCATACAGTGAAAGCTCTTTGAGATTGGTTAACCCCCTGAGGCTAGCCGGAAGGCTGTGAAAATGATTATTCCCCAGATTCAGTAATCTCATAGAGGCAAGCTTCTCAAAAACATCTGGGATTTTACCAGATATTCCCCAGCTACGAGCATCCAGTTCATCAAGCTTCAAGAGGTTTGAAAAGGAGTCTGGTAATACAAAACGAGGCTCTTCGCTTGTACCTAAGGCATCACTCTCACTTCTAAAAACAGGCCTCTTCATCATTTTCAATACCCTTAATATTGAGAGGTTTCCGAAACTTTCTGGCAGATCTGCAACCGAAGTTTCCTCCATGTACAGATGGCGAAGAGCTTTCAAGCCTCCAAATGATTCAGGAAGCTTCTTGAGATCTTTACATTTGTTCATTCGGAGCATTACTAGCTTTTTCAGCTTTCCAAAATCTTCCGGCAGTTCCGCAATGTTAGAGCCTTCAAGGTGTAAGATTTTGAGTGTGTCCATACCTCCGATTGATGCAGGCAGAGATTTCAGTGATTTGCAATTCCTCAGTTCAAGTTTCTGAATATAGGGCAAGTGACTTATCTCTTCTGGTAGAGTTTCGATTGGGGTGCTATCCAACTGTAGTTGGAAAAGAGAATTTAATCCACCAACTGAACTCGGAACCTGTTTCAGCGATCTGCATCCTCCTGCTGAAAAATCAATCAAACATGAAAGTGAGCTGAGGTTTAGAGGTAGCTCCTCCACCGCACTTCCATTGATGAATAGCTCCTTCAATGATGTGAGCTTATTGATAGTGTCAGGAATCTTAGAAAGCGATGTGCAGTGCATCAAATGCAGCTTCTGGAGATTTGTAAGATCTCCAATAGAATCCGGAAGATTTTGCAATGCAGTTCCATCAAGATATAACTCCTCCAGTGACGTCAATTTTCCCACGCACGAAGGTAGCTTCTGAAGAGATCTGCAGCCGTTTAGACTAAGCTTTACAAGTTTTTTAAGGCCCTCAATAGATTCAGGTAGGTTCTTTATCGCAGTACCATCAAGAAGAAGCTCTTTCAAACATGGCATGGCACCAATGTTTCTTGGTAACACGCTCAGATTTGAACAGCCAGAGAGGAAAAGTTTTTCAAGATTCTTCAGTTCAGAAACATCCACAAGAAATTCAGAAAGATTTGAACAGTAGCTGAAGTCCAGGTGAAGCAATGCTCGCAGATTACCAACTGATCTAGGAACCTTCACCAGAAGCTCGCATCGCTCGAATACAAGCTTCTCTAAGGCTTTATGGTTTGGTAAATCAGGAATGGCTTCTAAGCTGTGGCAACCACGCATATTTACAACCTTCAAGTTGTTATCCACCTGCAAAGCAGAGAGATTATAGCAGTGGTACTTTAACTCTAAACTATATAATCACCCATGCTAGAGGAAATAAGAACGCTTACCCTTTTCCAGAAGAAACTCTGGAATCGTCTTATTCCACTCTCTGAAAGATCAAGAACAGCAAGTTGCTTAGCAAGAAACTCCGGTGGAAGAGTTTCTAATGGGCAACCTTTCCACTGTATCCATTTGAGTTCAGATGGAAGAAGATTAAGATTTCCTTCCAGTTCCACGTTATTAATCTGAAGAAGTATCAACTTCGACATTGGTACGAAAGGCTCTATGGGAATGGTGATTTCAGGTCTTCTTGGCCTTTCCTCTTCTGGAGATCTCGCAAATATGTTCTTTATGTAGCTAAACGCAGAGCTCATGCCTGTATTGTTTTGTAGATTTCTAGACGCAATTTCAAATTCCCTTGGCTCCATAACAAACTTCTTTTTGAAGTCAAATACCATTCCTCGGATGGATGATGTTCCCTGTCATCCCAAGTACAGTAAAAAAAAAGATCACGATCATGAGAATGTAAGTCAAACACGAATGATATATATATATATAACTGTAGTTTGTAGATAAAGTTACCTTCATATAGTTCAATACGGTCATAATTTCACCACGATCCGAGAGTCTACTTCGCATTCCAGGATCCTCAAGGCTTTCTTTAAGGACCATCTGCCTCCCCATGTCTTTGATCTGATCATGCATCCAAATAGTACTGTCTCTGTCTGCCAAGATCTTAATAAGAGACTTCTGTCTGAGGACACCGAGAGTAGCCTCACCATTAAACCCACATCCTTTCAGTACGTCAACAACTTCTTCTTTGCTTATCTCCATTTTAACAAAGAGACACGCGACGTCGAGGAATACAATCTTTTCTTCATCGTCTAAGGATTCGAAACTCAGAGCAAGAACACCATGAAGTTTGTCTCGTTGGAAGTTTTTCAGCTTCTCTAGTTGAACTTGCCATTCTTTTTCCTTCTTGTCATACAAAAGAGAACCAAACACTTCAACAGCCAGTGGCAACCGCCCCGTTACCTCAACAATCTCCTTGGACAGCTCTAGTAGACTCTCTGTTGGTTTCTCTTTTCCTAGCGAGTGATAACTAAAGAGCTTCAATGCCTGCTCCTCCGTCAAGCACTGGACCTCATACCTTTGGTCCACTGAGAGCTTACTCAGAATCTCTTCATCTCTGGTAGTGATGACTATAAGACTTCCTTCACCATACCAGCTTCTTTCACCAACCAGCGCATTAAACTGGTCTACGTTATCAACATCATCTAAAACCACAAGAATCTTCTTCTCATGAACATTTGCTTTTATCTTCTCTCTCCCTCTCTCAACATCTTCTATTTCAGGTACCAAACGAAAAAGTTCCTTGATAAAAGCCTTTTGAAGATTGACTACGTCTGATGATCCTTCTCTAACGTTTGAGATGAAAGCTCGATGCTTGAAATTTCCCACAATCTTGTTATAGAAGGATTTTGCAAGCGTTGTCTTCCCAATACCACCCATACCGTAAAGTCCCAAGATTTGAACACCAGATCTTGATGACTCAAAGTCAAACAGTTTCACCAAATCATCGACACGTGACTCCAGACCAACCGTGAATTCTCCAACTCTCTCCGGTGTATTGCTCAGTTCAAATAAAACCCTTTTCACCACAAGCCCTATCATCTCATCATCAACCGATTCCTTGCTGCCAAAATTCCCAAAAAAAGTTAATAATCAGAATTTTAAACAAAAAGTAGTCACATCCTAAACTCAAATCTTCATCGTGTATATGTCTACATGACTATATAAATGCATTAGAGATGAGATATTGCGTCCCTACGTGCAAACAAATCCAGCAAGATTTCCGACTAAAGACATAGCTCGCTTCCATCGCTGTATCTTCTCCTCTTCAAACCTTTCCTTAAGCTTTTCAAAATGCGTCTTTATAAGATGGCTCTGTTTGCGGACATGAGAGGGATCGACCTCGTAAAAGATTGGTATCATCGGGCGTTTCAGAGATGCTCTCAGGTCGCAGAGGAAAGCTAGCTCATCTAAACACCAGTGGGAGTCAGCGTAGTTAGTGGATAAGACGACGACGGAGGCTGCAGAGTCCTTCATTGCCTCCCTGAGAGTTGGATTGATCTCTTCCCCTCGTTGCATTCCTTCGTTGTCACGGAAGACACGTACCTTTTCCTTGCCGTTGAGTGCCTCGTAGAGACGATTTGTGATGTTGTTGCGCGTGTCTTCTCCTCGGAAACTAAGGAAGACGTCGTATTTGAGCCTATGCGGCTTGGAAACGTCAGTCTCCATCTCTCCGATCTTCCTCTTCTAAAGTCAATTCTCAAACACGTTAACCTTCAGGCGACGCCGCGACGGAGATCCGTTCTACGACCACGATCATACACGATGAAGAAGAAGCTTTCGGTTTTGGGAGTCCTTTGTTTCTACTTTGGGTTTGTATATTTTATTTTTAGTTTACTTAATATAAATGCCACTTTCAATTTCTTTCTCATGTAAGACAAAACCCACGCCATTGACTTTCTCATAGTCGGAACGTCACACAGTTCCATGTCCCATACTCAAACAAAAACGACACGCAGTGTCAAATTCCTTGACTCATATATATAGGCCTAATTATGTTTAGTAACCAAATGAATTTGTCGTTAATCATTGAAGAAAATCTGGCTTTAATAGAGGCAGTGTCTCTTTTCCAAGACATTGAAGAATCAGTGTTTTGAAAATATATTAGAGCAGAGAGAGGGTTTAAGACTTTCAGAAATGCTCTAACGGATAAAATATTTATCAAGTTACCAATATGACAATGCCAAGATTCACAAATAGCAACATGAATGCTTAAAGTTTTAGATGAGATGAATATGTCAAAGTCTTTATACGTACTAAACATAATTGAAATCAAAAAGATTATAAAGGTAAGAGGTTAGAGATGAAGATATTACCTGTGAACAAATCCGGAGACGCTTCCGATTGAATTCATGGCTCCCCTCCATCGTTGTATCTCCTCCTCGCCAAATCTTTTTGAGTGCTCTTCAAAATCCTTTTCGAAAGGAGTCTGTTTTCGAAATGTCCAGGGATCGACTCCATAAAAGACCGGTAGCACCCACCGACCCATGGACGATCTGAGATCGCAGAGCTTGGCTAATTCTTCAAGGCACAAGTGAGACTTTGCGTAGTCAGGGGATAAGACGACGACGGAAGCCACCGAGTCCTCCATAGCCTCCACGAGACCTGGACCGAGCTCATGATCATACTCACGTTCCACGTCATCGTTCCATACCACGACATGTTCCTTGATGAGGGCTTCGTAGAGACGCTCGGTGAAGATGTGGCGCGTGTCTCTTTGGAAACTGAGGAATATGTCCCATCCGAGCCTCGAACGCGGATGAGAAACAGCGCCGGTCTTCATCGTCTTCGATATTTTTTCCTCTTCGAAATCAAGTTTTAAAGATGGAAAGTGTGCAGAACATTCTTTACGTGAATCTGGAGACAAAAACTTGTTTCTCGCTTTAGTTTTTATTACTTACAGCACACGCAACAGTCTTATTTTACTTTTTCAAAAGATGGAAGCTGTCATCTTAAAAACAACGGACATGGCTCTTCTCCAAACCGTAAACGTCACTCATTTCCATGTCTAACATAACTTTAGAACTGCACACAGTGTTCGTTTGAAAGACTGGAAAGGGTGCAAAATGTTAGTGCTAAGCAAGTAAGCACACCACATACCCACACAACAATTTTTTTTTTTTTTTTGTCTTTTTTTCGTTTCTATGCATTTGACTTTTAGAAGGTGGAAACCGTCAACAAAATCTACTGTACGTATATGACGCCATATCCTAAACAACGAACACGGCTCTTCTCCAAGCCCTAAACGTCACGGAGTTTAATGGTTAAACATAAAGTCAAAACGGCATTGACTTCTTTTTAACTCAATAAATTTTAATCAACAACTACTTGGCCATCGGTTTCATCGGTTTCTTGTTCAAGGGTATTGAAACTCTTATAATATGGATTTTGTTTCTTTAACTTGTCTGTGGTAGCAGATCATGTAACAGTAGAATCACTTTCTGAGCTGGATTCAATTTCTTTGAAAGAGCGGAAGAAATTGGCAAGCCTCTGAGAAACGGTTTGCTGCGTCTCGTTTAATGAATCTTCATTTCCTTGGACATCATCATCCCCTTCGTAAACCAGATGAATCCCATGCATCTTTAGCTCAGAGTCTTGTTTGATTGCCATTTCTTGTTTGACCACCTGTATGGTGTACCCGTCTTTCAACATGGAAACCATTGGGTGATGATGTGAGTATCGGCAAATGTGAAGCTGATCATTACTCGTTCTCGGCACTCCAGAGAGGTCCAATGTTTTGTTGACTATGGCAAGATCAAGTTTGAGGATTTGGACTTTAACCCCGACCACATCAGGTACCAGCTGCTCGTCATGGTGAAGAGCCACAACAACAGCAAGGATTACGCCTCTGAGCTCTCTGTTCGGCTGAGCTGAGAATGTGACAGGGCCTTGTGAGAACCATTCCGGGATTCTGTTTCCAGGCAAGCTCAGATTCTCGATCATTCTCAAAGAAGCCTGCGATGACAAATTTAAAAGATTGTAAGCAAGTTTTTTTTCACCAGACACTGAGATTCTGTGGAGTTTGGGGTGTCACCTTGGAAAGTCTTTTCTTAACTTCAAAGGAGCATCTAGAGTTACAGCCGCTCATGTATAGTCGTTTCAGAGCCTTCAAGTGCTCTAACCCTGGAATATCATCCACCTTGTCACAGTTTGTGAGATTGAGATCATGCAAGATCTCCAGGTTTGAAAGGTCTGATATGCTCTCCAATGAAAAGCAGTTTGCCAGGTTTAGCTTCTCCAGTTTCCACGGAAGAGGGGGAAGACACTTTAGCTCTCGGCAGTCGTACAATGAGAGTTCTCTGAGACTAGATAACCCCTCGAGGCTAGACGGAAGACTGTGAAAATAATTGTTCCCCAGATTCAGTATCTTGAGAGACGAAAGCTTGTCAAGACTATCTGGGATTTTACCAGATATCCCCCAACTGCGAGCATCAAGTTCCTCGAGCAACAAGAGGTTTGAGAAAGAGTCTGGTACTTCTACAAAACTAGGTTCTTGACTTGTTGTACCTGGAGCATCACTCTCATAACTTCTAAACAGAGGCTTCTTCAGCATTTGCAATACCCTTAGATTTGAGAGGTTTCCAAAACTTTCTGGCAGCTCTACCACCGAAGTTTCCTTCATGAACAGTTGGCGAAGCGATTTCAGGTCTCCAAATGATTCAGGAAGCCTCTTGATCTTTTTACAGTTGTTCATTCGGAGTAAGACTAGGTTTTCCAGCTTACCAAAATCTTTCGGTAGTTTCTCGATGTTGGAGCCTTCAAGGAATAGGCTATGGAGTGTGTCCATATCTCCGATTGATTCAGGCAGAAGCTTCAGATACTTGCAGTTCCTCAACACAAGTTTTTGAATAAAGGGCAAACCACCAATCTCTTCTGGTAGAGTTTCAATTGGGGTCCAATCCAAGTCAAGTTCGAGAAGAGAATTTAATCCACCAATTGAAATCGGCACCTGTTTCAGATTTTTGCATCTTCCTGCTGAAAAGTCAATCAAACCTGGCAGTGAGCCAAGGTTTAGAGGTAGTTCCTCCACCGCACTTCCATAGATGGATAACTCCTTCAATGATTTGAGTAAATTGATAGTCTCAGGAATCTTAGAAAGGGATGTGCAGTGCATCAAATGCAGCTTCTGGAGATTTGTAAGATCTCCAATAGAACTCGGAAGCTTTTGCAATGCAGTTCCATTAAGATATAGCTCTTCTAGTGATGTCAACAAACCTACGTAGGAAGGTAGCTCTTGAACAGATTTGCAACCCTTTAGACTAAGCTTTTCGAGTTTCTGGAGGCGGTAGATAGATTCTGGCAAGTTCTTTATCGCAGTTCCATCAAGAAGAAGCTCTTTCAAGCATGGCATGGCACCAATGTTTTCTGGTAACACGCTCAGATTTGAACAGCCAGAGAGGAAAAGTTTTTCAAGACTCTTCAGTCCAGAAACATCCACAAGAAATTCAGTAAGCTTTGAACAGTCACTGAAATCCAAGTGAAGCAATGTTTTCAAATCACCAACTGATCTAGGAACCTTCACCAGAAGCATGCATCGTTCCAGGATAAGCTTCTCTATGGATTTATGGTTTGATAAATCAGGAATGGCTTCTAAGCTGTGGCAACCACGCAAATTTACAACTTTCAACTTCCCATCGACCTGACAAGCAGAAAGAACAATTTAAGCAGTGAGACATAAAGTCAAAAACTATATTCTTGCCAATGTAGAGGAAATAAGAAAGCCTACCCCTTTGCTGTGCAAACTCTGGACTCGTCTTATTCCACACTCTGAAAGATCAAGAACAGCAAGTTGCTTAGCAAGAAACTCCGGTGGAAGAGTTTCTAATGGGCAACCTTTCCACTGTAACCACTTGAGTTCAGATGGAAGAAGACTAAGATCTCCTTTCAGCTCCACATGATTAATCTGAAGAAGTCTCAACTTGGTCATTCGTACAAAAGGATCTACGGGAATGGTGATTTCAGAACTTTTTGGCTTTTCCTCTGCTGGAAATCCCAAAATTTTATTCTTCAGGTACTTAAAACAAGATTTGATGCCCGGATTGTCATATAGATTCCTCGACGCTATGTACTCTGCACTAGGATCCCTCGCAAGCTTCCTTTTGAAGTCAAACACGATTCCTTGGATGGATGCTGTTCCCTATTATCCCAATATAGAAAGAAAACATTCACGAGAATGTAAGTCAAACACAGATAATACAAGTCAAATACAAATGTAGAAATAAATACCTTCATATAGTCCAATACGGTCATAATTTCACCACGATCCCAGAGTCTACTTCGCATTCCAGGATCCTCAAGGCTTTCTTTGAGAACCATCTGCCTTCCCATGTCTTTGATCTGATCATGCATCCAAATAGTTTTATCTTGGTCTGCCAAGATCTTAATTAGAGACTTCTGTCTGAGGACACCGAGAGCAGCCTCACCATTAAACCCACATCCTTTAAGTACGTCGACAACTTCTTCTTTGGTTATCTCCATTTTAACAAAGAGGCACGCAATGTCCAGGAATACAATCTTTTCTTCGTCGTCTAAAGAGTCAAAACTCAGAGCAAGAACACCCTGAAGATTGTTTGGTTGGGTATTTTTCAGCTTCTCCAGTTGAGTACGCCATTCTTTTTCCTCCTTCTTGTCATACAAAAGAGATCCAAACACTTCAAGTGCCAGTGGCAAGTGTCCTGATACCTCAACAATCTTCTTGGACAACTCCATTAGACTCTTTGTTGGTTTTTCTTTTCTGAGTGAATGATAACTAAACAGCTTCAAGGCCTGCTCCTCAGTCAAGCACCTGACCTCATACTGATGGTTCACTGAGAGCTTACTCAGAATCTCTTCATCTCTGGTAGTGATGACTATAAGACTTCCTTCACCATACCAGCTTCTTTCACCAACCAGCGCATTAAGCTGATCTACGTTATCAACATCATCTAAAACCACAAGAATCTTCTTCTCATGACCACTTTCTCTTATCTTGTCCCTTCCAACGTTAACATCTTCTATTTGAGGTTCCAAACGGAAAAGTTCCTTGATGAAACATTTTTGTAGATTGAGTAAGCCATCACCGTGGCCTGATGATCTTTCTCTAACGTTTGAGAGGAAAACTCGTTGTTCGAAGTTCCGGACGACCTTGTTATAGAAGGCCTTTGCAAGGGTCGTCTTCCCAATACCACCCATACCGTAAAGTCCCAGGACTTGAACACCAGAAGTGGACTCAATGTCAAACAGATTCATCAAATCATCGATACGTGACTCAAGCCCAATCGTGTATTCTCCAACTTTCTCTGGTGTATTGCTCACTTCAGCTAAAACCTTCTTCACCACAAGCCTTATCATCTCATCCTCATCAACCGAGTCGTCGTCTCTGCCAAATTACAAAAACGAAAACACAGAATATCAAAAAATAGAAACACAGTCAAATCCCCAAATTCAACACATGGTCTATCTCTCTACCGATAAACATATCCGGCGAGGTTTCCAACTAATTTCATAGCTGATCTCCATCGTTGTATCTCCTTCTCGCTAAATCTCTTGGCGTGTTCTTCAAAATGCTTCTCGAAATGATGGTTCTGTTTGCGTACATGCGAGGGATCGACCTTGTAAAAGATGGGCAACATCGGCCTATCAAGCCACGATCTCAGATCGCAGAGCTTCGCTAATTCATCTAGGCACCAGTGAGAGTTAGCGTAGTTAGGGGATAAGACGACGACCGCGGCCGCCGAATCCTCCATAGCTGCCACGAGACTCGGATCGATCTCATGCCCTCGCTCCATACCTACGTCATCGAGGAAGACCCTGACCTCCTTATAGAGCGCCTTGTAGAGATGCCCTGCGAAGTTATCGCGGGTGTCTTCGCCTCGGAAGCTGAGGAAGACGTCATACTTGAGCCTATGCGGCTTCGAAATAACGCCAGCCTCCATCTCCGATCAAATAGGAAACTCGACAAATGAAGCTCCTGCTCAAGTTTTTTTTTTTTTAAACGCCAACTCTGTAGATTTTTTCCCGGAATCAGTTCATGGCGGTCAATTCTTGCTCAGCTTCTCAATTTTCTTCAATCTACTTCTCCGGCTAACGGTGGTGTGGTGTCAGAGAGGAACTCCGGCAACTATGACGGCGATCCGATCGGTTTTCCCGTCGACTACACGGTAAAAGACGAAGCTCTGGATTTCGGAAATCCCAAATCGAGCAATTTCTACATTTCCTCTGGATATTTTTAAGTTAAATGCCAATTATCTCAATTCGAAAAATCCTCTAATTTGACTTTCAGGGAATGCGGGACCCACGCAAATGACTTCTCACTTAATCTGAAACGTCGCACAGTTTCCATGTACACCGTAGCTAATCAGAACGACACGCAGTGTGAAATTCCATTGGCTTGTTAGCTTGATAAATTGGGTGGGTAACTAAAGAACAAAAATTGGCTTTACAGAACAGTAAGAGAAGCAAAGAAACATACAACAATAATCCAACGAGTGCTCTGAAGACATTATAATATTTTAGTGAAAGTCACAGGTTCAATGAGAAGGTTTGAGACTTTTTAAAAATGCTCTAAAACGGATAAATATCAATCAAGCTAATATGAGTCATAGTCATAGGAAATGACTGTAAAGAAACATATAGATCCGAAAACACAGAAAGATCCACGTTTGGAATAAATATATATTTTTTTTAAAAGGAAAAGAACTAATCATATTTAAGCATTGGAGAGAAGAAATAGCGACATGAATGCTTAAAGTTTTAGATAAGATGAATATATGTAAAAGTCTTTACCAAACTTACCCAACTTATGATGAAATGTATTTGAACCAAAGGATTATGAATGAAGAGATACCAGAGTCATACCTATGAACAAGTCCAGTGATATTTCCGACTAAATTCATGGCACTCCTCCACCGTTGTATCTCCTCCTCTCCAAATATTTTCAAATGCTCTTTGAAATCTTTTTCGAAAGGACTCTGTCTCCGAAAATTCCAGGGATCGACTCCGTAAAAGATGGGTAGCATCCAACGACCAAGAGACGATTTCAGATCGCAGAGTTTGGCTAATTCTTCAAGGCACCAGTGAGACTTAGCGTAGTCAGGGGATAAGACGACTACGAAAGCCACCGAATCCTCCATAGCCTCGACGAGACTTGGACCGAGCTCGAAATTCTCACGTTCGGCATCACCGTTCCATACACGGACATGTTCCTTGACAAGCGCTTCATAGAGACGCTCCGTAATATTGTTGTGGCGCGTGTCTCTTTGAGAACTGAGGAATATGTCCCACTTGAGCCTCGAACCCGTGTGTGAAACAGCGCCGGTCTTCATCATATTATCTCTGATCTTTTCCTATTCGATATCAAGTTTTAAAGATGAAAAGTGTGCAAAATATTCTTTACGTGAATCTGGAGACAAAAGCTCATTTCTCGCTTTAGTTTTTTTTTTTTACTTTCAGCACACGCAACAGTTTTTATATTACTTCTTCAAAACATCTTCAATACAACGGACATGGCCAAACCGTAAACGTCACGGAGTTGAATGGTTAAACATAAACTCAGAACGGCATTGACTTCTTCTTAATTCAAAAGCTTTCATTGGTTTTATTATTCTAGAATATTGAAAATCTTGTAAGATAAAGTTTGATCGTAGCGCATGTACATATTTCCTGTGCAGAAAGAAAGAGCGGTTTGTAATCTTTTAAGTTTTGGGAGATGCAGATTGGAGATTAGAAAAATAAATTTTCATTTTTTTCTCTTTGCTATACCCTCTTTCTTCTGATTCCTCTCCTGCCCACAACAAAACGTTCTTCGTCAACTGCTTTCTTGAGACAGTCTATTTATGTTGCTTTTCCTTGATCCTAGCTCTTCTCATTTTCTTTTTTTTTTTTCCCTAGCTTGTTCGTTTTAATGTCAAACGAGAGGTAATCTGACAATTCTAACTGGCAGATAATATAGAAATTGATTTATTAAATTGATTCTCCTCTTCACTCTTGGAAAGTCCTTTAGCTAAACTTTCATAAATCCATGGGAGTTTTAAATAAAGAGTGCTCGAGGAATCATGGGAAACAAGAGTCTCCTCTTTTTGGTTTTTTCTTTTATAGATAATAAAATCAAAAGGTAAAGAAACAACAAAACATCCTAGGAGTGAAACTTAAAGAAGCAAATAAGCTTGAGAACAGAGAACAAAAGCGAACAAAAGAAAAATACTTAACAAAGAAACCGGTTTTTTTTTTTTTTTTTTGGAGTTTTGTAAGCAACAGAAGTTCGTGTGTGTGTGTGCAGTTTCTTTAACTCGTCTGTGGTAGCAGATCATGTAACAGTAGAGTCACCTACTGAGCTGGATTCACCTTCTTCGAAAGAGCGGAAGAAATTGGCAAGTCTCTGAGAAACGGTTTGCTGCGTCTCGTTTAATGAATCTTCATTTCCTGTTACATCATCATCCCCTTGGTAAACGAAATGAATCCCATGCATCTTTAGCTCAGAGTCTTGTTGCAGCACTGCCAGTTCTTGTTTGACCACCTCTACGGTGTACCCGTCTTTCAGCATCGAAACCATTGGGTAATGATGTGAGTACCGGCAGATGTGGAGTTGATCATTGTTTGTTCGCGGCACCCCAGAGAGGTTCAACGTGTGGTTTACTATGGCTGCGGCTTGATCAGGTTTGTGAATTTGGGCTTTTACCCCAACCACATCAGGCAGATGGCCATCATTATGTTTAACAGCCACAACAACGGCCAGGATTACGCCTCTGAGCTCTCTGTTCGGCTGAGCTGAGAATGTGACAGGGCCTTGTGAGAACCAGTCCGGGACTCTGTTCTCAGGTAAGCTCAGATTCCGCATCATTTTCAAAGAAGCCTGCAAGTAACAACTCAAACGACTGTAAGCAAGTTGTTAACAAAACCCTGAAATTTAACTTATTGAGACTTTGTGGAATCACCTTGGAAAGTCGTTTCTTCACTTCACTGGAACAGCGAGAGTTACAGCCGCTCATGTATAATCGTTTCAGAGCCTTCAAGTGCTCTAGCCCTGGAAGATCATCAACTTTATCACAGTTTGTGAGATTGAGCTCATGCAAGATCTCCAGGTCTGAAAGATCTGACATACTCTCCAACGAAAAGCAGTTTGCCAGGTTTAGCTTCTCCAGTTTAAAAGGAAGAGGGGGAAGAGACATGAGCTCTTGGCAGTCATACAGTGAAAGCTCTTTGAGATTGGTTAACCCCCTGAGGCTAGCCGGAAGGCTGTGAAAATGATTATTCCCCAGATTCAGTAATCTCATAGAGGCAAGCTTCTCAAAAACATCTGGGATTTTACCAGATATTCCCCAGCTACGAGCATCCAGTTCATCAAGCTTCAAGAGGTTTGAAAAGGAGTCTGGTAATACAAAACGAGGCTCTTCGCTTGTACCTAAGGCATCACTCTCACTTCTAAAAACAGGCCTCTTCATCATTTTCAATACCCTTAATATTGAGAGGTTTCCGAAACTTTCTGGCAGATCTGCAACCGAAGTTTCCTCCATGTACAGATGGCGAAGAGCTTTCAAGCCTCCAAATGATTCAGGAAGCTTCTTGAGATCTTTACATTTGTTCATTCGGAGCATTACTAGCTTTTTCAGCTTTCCAAAATCTTCCGGCAGTTCCGCAATGTTAGAGCCTTCAAGGTGTAAGATTTTGAGTGTGTCCATACCTCCGATTGATGCAGGCAGAGATTTCAGTGATTTGCAATTCCTCAGTTCAAGTTTCTGAATATAGGGCAAGTGACTTATCTCTTCTGGTAGAGTTTCGATTGGGGTGCTATCCAACTGTAGTTGGAAAAGAGAATTTAATCCACCAACTGAACTCGGAACCTGTTTCAGCGATCTGCATCCTCCTGCTGAAAAATCAATCAAACATGAAAGTGAGCTGAGGTTTAGAGGTAGCTCCTCCACCGCACTTCCATTGATGAATAGCTCCTTCAATGATGTGAGCTTATTGATAGTGTCAGGAATCTTAGAAAGCGATGTGCAGTGCATCAAATGCAGCTTCTGGAGATTTGTAAGATCTCCAATAGAATCCGGAAGATTTTGCAATGCAGTTCCATCAAGATATAACTCCTCCAGTGACGTCAATTTTCCCACGCACGAAGGTAGCTTCTGAAGAGATCTGCAGCCGTTTAGACTAAGCTTTACAAGTTTTTTAAGGCCCTCAATAGATTCAGGTAGGTTCTTTATCGCAGTACCATCAAGAAGAAGCTCTTTCAAACATGGCATGGCACCAATGTTTCTTGGTAACACGCTCAGATTTGAACAGCCAGAGAGGAAAAGTTTTTCAAGATTCTTCAGTTCAGAAACATCCACAAGAAATTCAGAAAGATTTGAACAGTAGCTGAAGTCCAGGTGAAGCAATGCTCGCAGATTACCAACTGATCTAGGAACCTTCACCAGAAGCTCGCATCGCTCGAATACAAGCTTCTCTAAGGCTTTATGGTTTGGTAAATCAGGAATGGCTTCTAAGCTGTGGCAACCACGCATATTTACAACCTTCAAGTTGTTATCCACCTGCAAAGCAGAGAGATTATAGCAGTGGTACTTTAACTCTAAACTATATAATCACCCATGCTAGAGGAAATAAGAACGCTTACCCTTTTCCAGAAGAAACTCTGGAATCGTCTTATTCCACTCTCTGAAAGATCAAGAACAGCAAGTTGCTTAGCAAGAAACTCCGGTGGAAGAGTTTCTAATGGGCAACCTTTCCACTGTATCCATTTGAGTTCAGATGGAAGAAGATTAAGATTTCCTTCCAGTTCCACGTTATTAATCTGAAGAAGTATCAACTTCGACATTGGTACGAAAGGCTCTATGGGAATGGTGATTTCAGGTCTTCTTGGCCTTTCCTCTTCTGGAGATCTCGCAAATATGTTCTTTATGTAGCTAAACGCAGAGCTCATGCCTGTATTGTTTTGTAGATTTCTAGACGCAATTTCAAATTCCCTTGGCTCCATAACAAACTTCTTTTTGAAGTCAAATACCATTCCTCGGATGGATGATGTTCCCTGTCATCCCAAGTACAGTAAAAAAAAAGATCACGATCATGAGAATGTAAGTCAAACACGAATGATATATATATATATAACTGTAGTTTGTAGATAAAGTTACCTTCATATAGTTCAATACGGTCATAATTTCACCACGATCCGAGAGTCTACTTCGCATTCCAGGATCCTCAAGGCTTTCTTTAAGGACCATCTGCCTCCCCATGTCTTTGATCTGATCATGCATCCAAATAGTACTGTCTCTGTCTGCCAAGATCTTAATAAGAGACTTCTGTCTGAGGACACCGAGAGTAGCCTCACCATTAAACCCACATCCTTTCAGTACGTCAACAACTTCTTCTTTGCTTATCTCCATTTTAACAAAGAGACACGCGACGTCGAGGAATACAATCTTTTCTTCATCGTCTAAGGATTCGAAACTCAGAGCAAGAACACCATGAAGTTTGTCTCGTTGGAAGTTTTTCAGCTTCTCTAGTTGAACTTGCCATTCTTTTTCCTTCTTGTCATACAAAAGAGAACCAAACACTTCAACAGCCAGTGGCAACCGCCCCGTTACCTCAACAATCTCCTTGGACAGCTCTAGTAGACTCTCTGTTGGTTTCTCTTTTCCTAGCGAGTGATAACTAAAGAGCTTCAATGCCTGCTCCTCCGTCAAGCACTGGACCTCATACCTTTGGTCCACTGAGAGCTTGCTCAGAATCTCTTCATCTCTGGTAGTGATGATGATAAGACTTCCTTCACCATACCAACTTCTTTCACCAACCAGCGCATCAAACTGGTATACGTTGTCAACATCATCTAAAACCGCAAGAATCTTCTTCTCATGGACTCTTGCTCTTATCCTGTCTCGTCCACTGTTAACATCTTCTATTTGAGGTGGCGAGCTGAAAAGTCCAGTGATGATTTTTTTTTGTAGATCGACTAAGCCATTTAAGCCTGATGAGCTTTCTCTAACGTTTGAGATGAAAACTCGGTGCTCCTCGAAGTTTTCGACGATCTTGTTGTAGAAGCGTTTCGCGAGCGTCGTCTTCCCAATACCACCCATACCGTAAAGTCCCAGGATCTGAACGCCGGAGCTGGCTTTTAAGTCGACGAGTTTCAACAAATCCTTTACACGTGATTTCAGACCAACCGTGTATTCTCCAACTTTCTCTGGTGTATTTCTCACTTGAGCTAAAACCTTCTTCAGCACAAGCTTTATCATGTCATTCTCAACCGAGCCTTCGCTGCCAAATTCCAAAAAGAAACAAATAGAAACGCAGTCAAAATCAAAAATTCAATTCATCTTCTATGTCAAGATGATCAATCAACAAAAGCAGTCTTACTTAAAAACATATCCAGCGAGATTTCCAACTAATTTCATAGCTCCTCTCCATCGCTGTATCTCCTTCTCGCTAAATCTCTTGGCGTGTTCTTCAAAATCCGCCGCAAATTTAGGACTGTTCTGTTTGCGTACGTGGGAGGGATCGACCTTATAAAAGATGGGTAAAATCGGACGATCAAGGGATGATTTGAGATCGCAGAGCATAGCTAATTCATCTAGGCACCAGTGAGAGTCGGCGTAGCTAGGAGATAATACGACGACTGAGGCCGCCGAGTCCTCCATGGCTGCCGCGAGGCTTGGTGCGACCTCAGTCCCTCGCTCCATACCTTCGTTGTCGCGGAAGACGCGGACCTCCTTTCTGAGCGCGTCGTAGAGATTCCCTGCGAAGGTTTCGCATGTGTCTCCGCCTCGGAAACTGAGGAAAACGTCATGCTTGAGCCTGTCCGGCTTCGAAAGTACTCCGGCCTCCATCTCCGATCAACTCTGAGTTTTTTTTTTTTTTTTTTCAGTTCATGGAAAGCGATTCTTGCTCAGCTTCTCAATTTCTTCACTCTACTTCTCCGGTCCGGCGGTGTCAGAGAAGAAACCACGCAACTATGCCGGCAATCCGATCGGGTTTCCCGTTGACTAGACGATGAAGACGAAGCTCAGGATTTTGGGGAATCTTAAATCGTGCAATTTCTACATTTCCTTTGGATTTTTTTAGTTAAATGCCAATTTCTATGTAAAACAAAATCCTCTCGTTTGACTTTCAGTGAGTATGGGACCCACGCAAATGACTTCCTACTTAATCTGAAACGTCACACAGTTTCCATCCCGTAGTTAATCAAAACAACACGCAGTGTCAACAGTCCTTTGGTTGTTAGCTTAATAAATTGGGTAAAGAACAAAAATTGGCTTTTACAGGGCTAAAAGACAGTGAGAGAAGTCTTTTTAAGAAACATACAATAATCAATGAAGACATTAAATATCTAATGTAAGGTTCACAGGTTCAAGTTTGAGACTAGTTTTATCTAAACCGTATTATAAAAAAAATCAATCAAGCTACCAAAGTGACAAATGCGTTGGATTCTAGAGCTCAAATTAAGAATAAGTAAAGACAGTACATGAAATGTAACTCGGCGATATGTAAATATAAACGAGAGAGAGAGAGAAGAAGAAGAAGCCAGTAATAATGAGTGTGTTCAAAGGTTTAAAATACAAGTGTTAAGTGGATTATTTGAATGTACAGTATGTAAATATATAACTCTCTGTCTCATAGTTACATTCTAAGATCTTATTTCGTGTAGGGTTGTGAGCTTTTTCTTATAATACAAACTTGAATAGGAAAATCTTTGTCTTCTACATACTCAGCGGTTTTGGTGGAAGCAGTAAAGGATGATACGAGTCATAGGAATTTAAATGAGAGGAGGAAATGATTGTCAAGAAACATACAAATCTGAAAACATAGAAAGATCCAAGCTTGGAAGAAAAAAAAAGAAGAGAAATTAATCATATTTTAGCATTGGCGAGAGAGAACAAACAGTAACATGAATGCAGAGGTTAGAGATGAAAGATATCAGAGTCATACCTATGTATAAATCCGGTGATATTTCCGACTAAATTCATGGCTCTCCGCCATCGTTGTATCTCCTCCTCTCCAAATCTTTTCGAATGCTCTTCAAAGTCCTTTTCGAAAGGACTCTGTCTCCGAACGCTCCATGGTTCGACATCATAAGAGATCGGTAACATCCAACGACCAAGCGATGATTTCAGATCGCAGAGCTTGGCTAATTCTTCAAGACACAAGTGAGACTTAGCGTAGTCAGGGGATAAGACGACTACGAAAGCCACCGAGTCCTCCATAGCCTCCACAAGACTTGGACTAAGCTCATGACTCCCGCTTTTCGCATCACCGTTCCATACCCGGACTTGTTCCTTGATGAGCGCTTCATAGAGACGCTCCGTGAAATTGTTGTGGCGCGTGTCTCTTTGGAAACTAAGGAATATGTCCCACTTGAGCCTCGAACGCGGATGTGAAACAGCGCCGGTCTCCATCATCTCCAGTCTTTCCTTCTTCGAAATCAAGTTAAAAAGATGGATGAAAAAGGTTTTTACTTGAATACTGAGATAAAAGCTTATTTCTTGCTTTAGTTTTTATTACTTACAGCACAAGCAACAGTTTTTATATTACTTTTTCAAAACGACGGGCATGGCTCTTCTCCAAACTGGAAACGTCAAGCATTTCCATGTCTAACATTATTGAGAATAGCACACAAGTGTTCGTTTGAAAGACGGAAAGGGTGCAACAATGTGATTCTCGTTAGTGCTAAGCACACCAAAGACCCACACACACAGGTTTTATTCTTTTTTTTTTTTTTTCAATGCATTGACATTTGACTTTAAGAAGATGGGAACCGTCAACAAAATATGCTATAAGGAAGCCGTCATATCCTAAACAACGGACACGGCTCTTCTCCAAGCCCTAAACGTCACGGAGTTCAATGGTGAAACATAAAATCAGAAGAGCACACACTGACTTCTTCTTTACTCAATAACTCAATAAGCTTTAGTTAATTACTAGGAGCCATCCATTTCGTCGGTTTATTATTCTAGATTACTGAAACTCTTATAGTAACAAAGTTTGATCGTTGCGCATATATGAAGCAGGATAGCTATTGTTAGGAAATGTGTTTTCGATATTGACAGAGAGGATACATGCTCTAATTTATACAAGAGGAGAGAATACTCTAGAATTACATAATATTCCCAAAACACAGACTGAGAATATATACATCATGAAGATGAACGGAGATTGATCTTAATTTGATCTTACTTGTTTTCATGGAGTTTACCGCTCTTTCAGCTCCCATCTCATGCATTCTAGTCCAAATCTCATGCATTGTACAAACTTATAGCATTTATGACTTGCATTGCATATTTGGAGTTGTATTCAGGTGTTTTTAGGCACAAAAAGAAGGGAAACAGGATTCAGGAGTAGGAAGACTGATGAATGGGGCGCAATCAGGTTGCCAATCAGGATGAGAACCTGATTACCATCGCAAAGATGCATGTTGACCAAGTTGGAGCTGTTGACCCGCGTTGACTCGCCTTTGACCACTAACCAGCTGGCCTGAACCGAGACATAACCGGATTTTTTTAGAGCAGGAACCATTTGGGAAGGAAGATTTAGTCAAATTAAATGAATTGACCAAAGGGTTCCATGTCTCTCACTATAAAAGCATTAAAGACCTAATTATTGAGGCATCTTGTAATTTGTCTTATCAAAAACACCTAAAAACCTTTGCCTTAGAGTTTTAAGCGTTTTTGTAAGATCCATTTACTGTTCTTAATAAAGTTTTGAACTTTCCTTTTATAATCTCTTTATCTTATCTAAATCCATCTTACTAATCACGTTGAGAGCCCTTTCCTAAATAGGATTTGGTGTTCTTGACATGAATAGTGAGTGAGCTCTTTTGGTCTTTAGGGATGAAGTAGATTGAATGTATTAAGGGTGGATCTTGATGTTTAGAACTTTTAATCCTTTCGAAAATCCTTCTTTGTTGGGTTCGCTTAAAGCTAGGTCTTTTCTGATCATCTAGATCGAGATCTAAGAGTTTTCTCACACCAAAAGTGTCTTGAGAAAAGTTGGACCAACCAACAAAGAGATTAGCTCCCTCTAGCTCACAAAAGTGATTGTCTAGAGAGCTTTTCGTATTTGAGAGTTGTTAGTGCTGGCTAACCTTGAATCCACTAACGAAAGTTAGCTCCTTTGGCTTCAAGGTTTGCTTTGTGGTTTTCACCATGAGAGTGAGTAAACCTTGTCTTATGAACTCTCTTCCTAGGATTTAGCATACTTCGTGTATCTCTGAACATCATCGTTGACCCTTAAGACCTCTTAGATTAATATCACTTCACCTTGTTTCTTAATTTATATCCGTTCCAGTTTGCAATTTAAGGCTTTATTACATTAAAATCTTATCTTTATTTACTTTTTATCACTACAAACTCATTGCTCTTGACTTGCGATTTCTCTTGCATTCGAAATTGTCTTTCTCTCTCCATTTTGAATTGATTCCTAAATGACCACAATGATATGAGTGGGATGGGTTAATTGAAACCATACAGAAATCCTCGCTTCAATTTGGCTCTGTTGCTATTTGGAGATATAAGATTAAGCATTTTCAATTTGGAAATTTTTCAAGATCAAGTTTTTCTTTCTTTTTACGTTTATTGCTAATATCATCTGCTTGTTTGTCTTTGGTTGTTAAGGTTTATGCACACAAGATTACGTGGGACTAATAATCTGCTTAGTACAAGTGATTTTGAGAGAGCTGAACAAGAAAAACGAGCAAAGCGAGCAAGGGATAGAGCTGAGCAGCAACTGAGAATTGAACAACAGTTGCGAGTTAACGAACCAGTGTTCGATAACATGGACGACCCACCAGGGGTACATGGGGTTCCACTGGGAGCCAACCCACAACATGGAGGCTATCCGGTCCATCCTCAACGTCCGGTAAGGCAAATTGGAGTTGGTGATACTCCAAACACTCACGTAAACCGCCACAGAATCACTTCATCATCGGTCCCAAAAAAACAACTTCGAGATCAAGCCGGGTAGAAATCCCTAGTGGTCCGATGTTGCTTATATAAAAAATAAAAAAGTAAAAATTTAGTGGCTCGATGTTGCACAATCGCTATTTTTTTGTTAACTTAAATGCAATGATTATTGATGGTCGATTAAATCCGTAGGACAAATTCTTACCACTCAAAATGAAGGTAAAGGTAGCGTCACGTGTCATTTAGTACTAATCATTTTATAATCATTAATTTATATGAAGGTAAAGGTAGCGTCACGTGCTGCTTGCTACCACTCAAAACATGTACCCCACCTGACACGTACGGTAACAAGGACTAAAAGATAACTTGAAAGTCCAATAACTTGAAAGTCATGTACGGGAGAATCCAACATAACTTAAAGTCCTATAAATTACACGTACACGGTACACATGATGTTTTTTTTTTTTTCCTAAATGGATAACTCATGTTTTTTTTTTTTTTTTAGGTTGGTTTTCTAAAGGCTTTATAGACCCAAAGACTATTCCAACCTGACCCACAGCAGTCCACGTCTTTTTACTATTTAAGACAGTCCGGGTGGCCAAAGACTCAAACTCGGGATGATGGGTACTTCAGCTGAGGGTCCTATACCACCAGACCACGAGGCTCCGGTTAACTCATGTTCTTTTCATAGAATAAAAAAACAAAATTTATTTTTTAATATTGTTTATGTAATATATCAGATTTCTTCAGAAACCGTTGCACTGGAGCATTGGTGTATGCATTTTTTAAATTATCCTTTTTTTTACTTTAATTTATTAGACTATTACAAATTATTAAAAAATTTAAATTATCCTTTAATATTGAAAAAAAGCATACATAAAAGCACTGGCGTTTTGTTTTTTTTAATTATCCTCTAATAACCTTTTTTAATTATCCTCTAATATATTTTTTTTAAATGTGCTAATATATTTTTAAATATTACTCGAATCAAAGACTGCATCATCATCAAACAGAGAATTGGCCTTCAAGTCAATAGTCATAAAACTAATCAATGGAAAATGAAAAAAAAAAACTGAACTATTTCCTAATTCCATAAGTTCACATCAAACAGAGCATTTAAGCTAAAGAACCTAAGAAATTAAATGATTTAGAAGTATCATCGTAACATATACATAGAGACTTAAATAAGGATGATACACTACTATAGTACATAATCTAATCTCAGCACAACTTTCGCAACGTTAAAATTATCATTCTAACATATTCAGCGAGTATTAAATAAGGATGAGACACAAACATAGTACATAATCTGTAATCTCAGCACCGGTTTGCAGATAAATTATTTGATCCCTAACTCTGCGAATACCTTTCATTGCATTTATATTTTATACATTCCTGATTCCTCTACTACTAAACAGTGTGTTTTCTGTCTTTCATTACTCTCCAGGGAAATATACTAAACGTAGACAGTTTTTATAACAAAGATTCTATTAAGTATATATGAACTCTACTGTCAAATTCAGCTAGCATAACATTTTTATTAGGCAATCACACTAAACGTACGATATCCTCAGCACTTGAAGCTATTTAGCAAAACCACAATCACTGGGACTCAAGTAAACATAGCTTTTGGGAAATTGAAACACAATTAAAGAAACGTGAGATTAACTTTTATCCCTGCATTCACACTAACTTAATCGCTGGATATGTTTTTACAAGTATGATTATAGTTTTTGGAGAAATTAAGGTTGTTTGTGAATGTGAAGATGAGAAAAGAAGTCCTAAGTACAGTTACCCCTGGACGTAGGCTTCAAAAGCTGTTGCCGAGTCTTTTGTAACCTGACACATCACTACAACGTTAATCCTTAACTTACATGGCTCTAAAATTCGATGAGTTGGGTGAGGAATTTGTTTTCATGGCATTGTTTCGCGATTATGTTTGATTCAATCACTACAACAAAACAGGCCTTTTACGACTGCCAAAAACGTCGCAAAATCGACGGTAATACTATGTTACATCGAATTTCCATCGATTTCCAAATCGTCGTTAAACGATCGACGTAAATTCAAATTCGTCGTAAAATCGTCGTAAATTGGGACTGTACATAAATCGTCGCTAATTCGACATTAACATTCGTCGTAAATTCGTCGTATTATTTACAACGAATTTACTACGAAAAAAGACTGGCCGTCGTTATATCGATGCTTACTCTAACAAGCGAATAACGACGATTTTGCAAGTCGTCGTTAACATCCGGTTTAAATACCGGTTAAATCAGAAATTTAGAAAACCCGAGTTACCAAAAATCGTCGTTAAATCGTCGTAAATTTACGACGGCTTTAGTTGTTAAACAGTTGTAAAAAATCATCGTGCATTCGACGCCAAAATTCGTCGTAAAAACGTCGCAACTTAAAATTTTTTATTTTTTTAATATACGAAAATATACGACAGATTTACGACGAAAATATTAAACAATTATAAAAAAAGTTTTTTTTAAATAATTTAAAAAACAAATATTCAAAATACAATAAATATATTTAATAAAATCCCGGGAGCCTGTCCGCATCCCGAGATGTAGAAGCCGCCATGTTCGCCGTTTCCCGTTGCTCTTGTGTAAGTTCTTCCTCTGCGACACCTTCCTGCGCTCTTGCTGCAGCTTCTCGTTTACGTCTCTTCTCTCTCAAGAGCGCTGCGATCTGCGGGTTTTCCATAGCCATGAGGTCGAAAATGGCATCATTATCTGCACGTTCTTCTTGCATGGCCTGCTCAAGACTTGTAATCTTGGCCCGCAGTTGGATCGGATCATCCTCGGATCGTCGGCGTGGCGGAGCAAGTGATGAAGCAACAGGGACTTGGCGAATTGATCCCATCCCAATAGTTTTACCCTTATTCTTAGGGGCAACCTGCCATTTTAAAACATTAATAAGTAATTAATATTAACTTCAAATATATACATATATTCATGAACGTACCTGTTCGAAGATGCGGTCAATGTCGGGAGTGCTCAACTCCACCGATTGGGAACCACCAGGAGATAACTGCTGAGAGCGTTGTGTTTGTTCCTGAACGACTCTTGCGTTGACATCGTTCCATATTTCCTCAGCTCTCGGACTTACATAACGTCCGTCTTTCCTGGTGTGTGTCCTCTGAAAAACCGCCGTCAATGGAGGGAGCACACCTCCATTCTCCCCCGCCTACAATTAATTCAATTAGTTTATAATTAAATTAAAGAAATAATTTAATTATATATATAAGTGAAAAAAAAATAATTACCATTTCTAAACGTCGTCCGGCAAAAGGTGTCTGGCCAGATGTGTGAGGTACGACCTTCGGTCTGCCCCGATCATCAAGAGTTAAACGGGCAGCCGAGCATTTCAACGACGTCTCCACGGAGTGTGGGTTACACCAGTATTGAACCAAGCCGTCCCACACGTTGCCACTGATGAAAATTGGCTTTGCGTCGATGCCCTTTGCCCTCCATTTTTTCTTCCAGTCGCTGACGGTGTTGTTTACACGCAACTTGACCTTCTCTAAAAATCTGGCCTTCACCACTTCATTGTGAGCCACATCCCAATTGTAGCGTTGCTGAAAAATAACAAATTTATAATTACTATATATCAAATATAAGTAAATAAATATATAATGATAATTTGAAAAAAGTTAATTAAAAAAAAAATTACCGCAAACATTTTTAACCAAGTGTCTCTGATTTCTTGACTGACTTGGGACCAGTTCGCATGTGGCTCCGAGAAGTACGACTTTATGATCTCGCTGATGGTGTGTGAGACCACACATTCGACACCAAACCTGTTATACTGTAATAAAATTGTAATTAATATACGAAAAAAATATAAAAATAAATATAAATGAATTGAATTTTATAGATTTTAAAAGTTTTTACGTACCAGAAAGCTCCATCTTCTTTATCCGGATGAAGTCTAGTTAGATTAACTCGTCCAGGTAGGGCGAGCAATTCATCGACGGTCATATGTGCATATGGCCGAGGATGTTGTTCCTGAGGCGGCTGTTGTTGTGGTGGCGGCTGTTGCTGTTGCGGTGGTGGCGGCTGTTGCCCTTGCGGTGGTGGCGGTGGAAAATATTGCTGTGATTGATCAGTCTGCGGAACAAACGTATCCGAAGTTGAACAACCTGCAGTAACGTCCGTAGAATGTCGAGATTGAGACGCATTATTACCAGGCATGAAATGATGGTAATAATGGTTCAGAGGTGGAGGTCTCATCTGCAAATTAATATTCACAAACATATTTTGAGAATATATAAATCAAATTTATATATATCACTATATATGTTTCGCTAACTAATTATCCGGTTTCTAAATAGTTCTAATTATCCGGCCTTTCTAACTAATTATCTGGTTGCTAAACAGTTCTAATTATCCGGCCTTTCTAACTAATTATCCGGTTTCTAACTAAATTATCCGGTTTCTAAACAGTTCTAACAAAAGCACAATAAACTAAACTAATATAGACAAAATTAAATAAATATAATTAACGTGAAAATAAAGAAAACTAACCGTTGAATAGTTAACGGATTGAAACAGGAAAACGAAAAGTTTTTCTTTTTTTTTTAGGGGAACTTTTTTTTTGCTGGGGGAAGAGGTTGTGGCGATGGAGTTCAGAGGCGTTGGGGTATATATAGATTTTGTTGTCGTCGTAAAATCGTCGCTATTTACGACGCCTTTACGACGAGAATTAAAGTATCGTCGCAAAACCGTTGGAAAATGTTCGCACAAAAAATGATTTTCTCGCATGGGAAAGGAGAACGCCTTTTCGGTGGGGTCGTCGTAAAAACGTCGCAAGTTCCAACGACTTTACGTCGACAATATCGAAATCGATGTAAAATCGTTGGAACTTTGCGACGTTTTTACGACGATACCTATATTGTCGTTGCAAAATCGTCGCAAAGGTTTTGCAAAATTTATTTGTTCTCCCGCACGCGGGAAATCGAAAAGTTGATTTTTGTTTTACAATTTAACGACGATTTTCCGACTATTAAGAGTTTCTCGTCGTAAAAACGATGGAACCCAGTTTAAATAAGACGGCTTTCTTTCGATTTCATACGATGAATTGTAATTTTCATTCATCAGTTTGTGACGATTTACCATCGCATCGTTGTAAAATCGTCGCAAAACGTACCCCTAAACCCTAAACTCGCCCCAAACTCTAAATTGCTTAAATGGAGATATGAAACATCATAAAACTTGTAAATATTAAGATGCGGATTGAATTGAAAAACAAAAACGAATACAAAAACACAACTTTCACAATATTCTGTTAGAATACATATAAGTTACCTTATACTATATAAAACGTTTATGCAAAACATATTTACATTGTATAAGTGAAACGAATTTGGTTTCAACATTTAAAAGGTCAATGTTTGTTAGTAGGTTCGCCTTATAATCGATACGAAGTCTATTTGAAAGAGATTTAGGGTATAGGGTTTAGGGTTAGGTTTGTCGTTGTAAGTTCGATGTAATTTACGACGGATTTACTTCGTATGCAAGGTTTCCGACGATTTTGCAACGTTTTCGTCGGGACATCGTCGCAATCTACATCGGATTACCATCGACTGGTCCCTAAGTTGTTGCTATTTACGACGACATTACGTCTAATCAAAAAGGGTATATTTTCCTATAAAAGGACCACCACCCCCCATTGTAACACCATATCTCCCAAATTTTTCTCATCTCTTCTTTAGTAGTTTATCCCATGCAAAAATGATTTCGTTTTCTTAATCATTTTTGTATGGGGTAATCACTGAGAAAGTGATAAGACAAAATTTAACGTTAAAAATTAACGGAGATGCAACGATGTATAATCAAAGTCTATTTGAAAGAGATTTAGGGTATAGGGTTTATGGTTAGGTTTGTCGTTGTAAGTTCGATGTAATTTACGACGGATTTACATCGTATGCAAGATTTCCGACGATTTTGCAACGTTTTCGTCGGGACATCGTCGCAATCTACATCGGATTACCATCGACTGGTCCCTAAGTTGTTGCTATTTACGACGACATTACGTCTAATCAAAAAGGGTATATTTTCCTATAAAAGGACCACCACCCCCCATTGTAACACCATATCTCCCAAATTTTTCTCATCTCTTTTTCAGTAGTTTATCCCATGCAAAAATGATTTCGTTTTCTTAATCATTTTTGTATGGGGTAATCACTGAGAAAGTGATAAGACAAAATTTAACGTTAAAAATTAACGGAGATGCAACGATGTATAATCAAAGTCTATTTGAAAGAGATTTAGGGTATAGGGTTTAGGGTTAGGTTTGTCGTTGTAAGTTCGATGTAATTTACGACGGATTTACATCGTATGCAATATTTCCGACTATTTTGCAACGTTTTTGTCGGGACATCGTCGCAATCTACATCGGATTACCATCGACTGGTCCCTAAGTTGTTGCTATTTAGGACGACATTACGTCTAATCGAAAAGGGTATATTTTCCTATAAAAGGACCACCACCCCCATTGTAACACCATATCTCCCAAATTTTTCTCATCTCTTTTTGAGTAGTTTATCCCATGCAAAATGATTAAGTTTTCTTAATCATTTTTGTATGGGGTAATCACTGAGAAAGTGATAAGACAAAATTTAAACTTAAAAATTAACGGAGATGCAACGAAATTGTATAATCAACGGGATTTGTTCAACATATAGTACAATACACAGTAAGTAGGATTTGTTCAACGGAATATCTTCTATCAACACTCGTCTGAGTCATTTGGATCACTAAACTCGTCATCCGGTTCATCACTTTCGGAAAATTCATCTGATGCCCCCTCTTCTTCATCATCATCAGTAGAATTATTAACTACATTTACGAGGTGTGGGTTTTGGGGATCTATTAAGAAGATGGAGCCTGATGTGTTTTCGTCTGGTTCTGCTATACCCGGGCAATGATCTTGTTGCATAGGTGGAATATCATCATGTGGTCCAACGAAGGTGCCCCTGGGAGAAACTTTGACAACGGATAACCAAGTAATCCCTGATGTTCGAACACGGGGATATGGGACGAACGTAACTTGTTCAGCTTGCGACGCCAGGATAAACGGCTCGAATTTGTTGTAACGCCGAGCTTGGTTTACATCAACTCCGTATTTGTTCTCTCGTACTCCTCTGCCGGGCGTTGGGTCAAACCAATCACATTTGAAGAGAACACATCTTAATCCAAGTATGCCGGGGTATTGAACTTCTATAATATCTTGCAACACGCCGTAGAAATCTACCTCACCCCTAACGCAAACCCCGTAATTCGCAGTTGCCCTCTCATTTCCATAGTTGAATGTATGGAACACGTATCCGCGTGTACAATACATAGGGGCAGTAGTTATTCTCCATATTGGTCCTTTGATTAACTCGTGAAACCATTGCGGGTATGTTTCGTCACCAGGAATAACCTATAGTATTGAAGAAAAAGTTGACATAAAAACGTAATTAATATATATATACATATAATTACAAACGTAATTGAAAGAAGAAGTATATAAGTCAAACTAACCGATGATTGAATCCACGATGCAATGTGTTGATCTTTGCGTTTGTTGACTTCGGTATCTGTAACCCCGTTGATACACTCCCGGACCTGTCTACAAAATTCCCTGTAGATCCAAAATGTATAGAATAAATTTATGTTTTACAAACAAATGCATTGTGAATCATCATATATATATATATATATATATATATATATATATATATATATATATATATACGTATGAATCGGAAAATATTTGACTTACGTCTCAAATGGAGCAACTTCCTCGCAGTTGAGTAACACATACGTTTGTGCACTATGACGATCGTTCTCATCTGCCCACCATACTTCTTTAATGCATCCACCTAATCGCCCAACTGATGAGAATATATCTGGTACACCTTCCATTGGATATGATCGTCCAACACCACTATCGTCATATCGTTTAGGAGCCCGTTTCCTTGTGCGCACTTTTGAAGGAAAATATAAATCAGTGAAATGAGAAGTTTCTTGAGACAAACTTCCAGACACTATTGATCCTTCAACCCTCGCAAGATTTTTGGCTTTTCCTTTCAAATACCCCATAAATCGTTCGAACGGGTACATCCACCGATAGTGTACCGGTCCACCAAGCTCTGCTTCGTAAGGAAGATGTACAGCTAGGTGTTCCATAACATCAAAAAAGGCTGGTGGAAATATCTGTTCCATATTGCACAACACCATAGGAATATTTTGTTGGAGTTGACCAATAACATCTACGGTAAGAGTTCGGGTAGAAAGATCTCGGAAAAACGCTCCAATCGCTGCAAAACAAATATTTCTTTCGTTATTTCATATACATATGTATATATATATCATTTAATGAGGTTTAAATATATAATTTATAAAATATACCTGCTATTGCTGCATGTACTTCTGACGGTAGGATTTCCGCAAATGCAAACGGAAGTAATCGTTCCATAAACACATGGCAGTCGTGACTTTTCATCCCAGAAAACTTTTGCCCTTGAACACATTTAGATAGATTGGAAACATATCCGTCCGGGAACTTCACATCAGACGATGCCCATTTGAACAAGGACAACTTTTCTGCAGCCCCTAAATGAAATATAGCAACTGGTACTTCCCCCTCGTTAGAGATATGCAATTCACTCCGTGAACAAATTTCCGGCAAGTCCAATCTTGTCTTCACACTGTCTTTCGTTTTACCTTTTACGTTTAACACCGTATGCATTATATTATCGAAGAAATTCTTTTCAATGTGCATAACATCGAGGTTGTGTCTGAGAAGATGAGAGCTCCAGTATGGAAGGTCCCAAAAAATACTCTTCTTATGCCAATTGTGCTGTTCCCCGTATCCGTCAGGCATATTCCCCGGGGTGTGCCAGTTCCCACCACGTTTAACTGTACTCTCTGCGCCATAATGATCAATTTGCGCTTCTATAGTCTCTCCAGATAAAATCACAGGTGGAGGAACACGAACAGCTTTGTTCTTCTTAAACAATCTCTTGTTTCTCCGGTATCTATGGTAACAACTTGCTAACACCAAAAAGGATTAAGTTGCCTATGGTTTTTCCCATCCATTTTCTTTTACTTTGTATAGTATGTTTTTTTTTCTTTGTGAACTTTCCGAAACCATTTTGATGCAATCCAACGATTCTTATTTACTTTGATATAGTCTTTAATGGATAAGATTAACTGGGAGAAAAGAAAGGTGAATCCGCATTCGCAGAGGATAAGATGCATGCTTTATTTCCCGTTTCATTTTTTCCTTTGATTCTATAAACTGCTAAGACCAACATTAACGGGTTATCTTACTCCATTTTCTTAGTAAATACAGCATTTAAATAAATCAAAAAGATCAAAATACAAGAAAACGTTTCTTATATTAGAGAATTTAAGGGACGTATTTTGTGTGACACGTGGAATAATTGATGAAAAATAAATGTTTTTTAATAATATCTCATAACTTAAATTTATTGTTATAATAATGTTAAGAGACAATTTGAGTATGCACCAGTAATCATGCTTTAATAAAAAACACAACCACTGGAATATTGCAGGGATCCTAAATCATTTTAAACTGGTACGAGGCAGCTGAGATCAAACATTTATATAAATGTGAAACAATCACTTATAACTGTTATTTTTATTAAAAATACAACTTGGCTCAAATATCTCTTTACAAATAATGAACAATTTAAAATAATAATGTATATTAACCGAGAAAGAACTATATATAACTCATAATATAATGATTTAAATCAGGTATATAAAAAATGTTATTTGATGTATCTTTTGGATACATATTATAAAGCTATAAAATTACTGTTATAGACAGCAAGAATTCTACTGTTATATTATAAAACAAGGATTGGACCCGCGCCCTGCACGGGGTGATGGTTTCTAAATTTGTATTTTATTAAAAATATGTATATTTATTTATTTCAAAATTTTATGCGACGGATTTTTACCTTAGTTTGGTTCTTGTGTTCGTTTATAGTGTGGAAGATTTAACCGTAGCTATAGATTTAATATGATAGATTTAGACCATGTTCTTTTGTTGGTCGCAGCGACTAACGCTGCGATTGATAATATACCCACATTTATATTGCTTGAAAAGCAAGATTGTGGAGAGAAGAAGGTCAGGGTGTCAATAATTAGAGACGCTGCGACTGTTATGGACAGTAATCGTGTCGCTAAGAAATTCCAGCGACAGCCGCAACTATTATCAGCGGATGCTGCGATTCTTTTTTCTCTCACCACCATCTCAATCAGCGCTTTTTTCTTTAGTCGCACAAGCAGTCGTAGCGATCGGGAAAAGAACACGGCCTTAATCAAGATATATTAAACCCAAATGACTACAATACAATAAGATAAGAAGTTTTATGTTCGGATTAAAACTATTTTTTTTCTTTGAAAACTTAAACACATTTTATTATAATTCCAAAACAATCTAACCAATAAGAAAATAATCTGCAAAATCCAAATTGTCAAAATAACAAAAATATAATTAATTTTATATTGAAAGTTGAAACAGATAGAGTAATATTCAAAATTTTGATTAAAATAAAATATTTATAAAAAATAGTTTTATTCGATTTAATTATATAGTTTAATTAAAAATCATATAAATCGAATAAAAAAAAACAATTTATGTTTGGATACCTACTAAATGAGGTTTCCTACTCATATGGTTGCATATCATCTATTTTTTATAATATATTTATACACCTCCACACAATAAGTCAATAAGATATCCAATATGAAAATTTTAACAGTTTTAGTGATTATTATTGTTTTTAAAAATTCAAATCATAGCATATACATAAAATGTTTAAGATTTTCTTCATTAGATTTTTTATATTGTGATTCAAATTATTTAAAAAAATAAAGTTAAACAAAGATGATAGGAGATATATAATGATTTTTGAAAAAATTGTTATGATAGACATAAATTGAATCCCATATATTCCTTATTTACTTATTTTCGTAATTGCCAATTAAAGAAAGAGAATGATAATTTTTTATTAATAGTTATATATATATATATATATATATATATATATATATATATATATGATTAGTTGAATAATACATATTTGATTCTTTACATAATATGCAATGTCATTCCATGTAAATTCTCTAGTAACTTATGACTTAATTGCTAAACCCCTTAAGAGTGAACCTAATGATGACACCTAAGCAATGATATTCTTGTTAATAATACATGAGATAAATGTTGTTTTTATAGTGCATTCTGTTTTAATATATTAGGGATTTCCATACATATTATTAAATGTTGACATACAATATTATTAAATTAAAAATTTAATTTTTAATAAAGAATTTAATTGTGAGTGCGTTGATGCGCGGGTTTGTTACCTAGTTAACTATCATAAGAAAGAAGAGAGAAATCAAACAAAACAAGTCAGGAAAGCCACACTATTAGAATTCGAATCCTATAAGTTACACGTAACACATGTTCTTTTCATAACAAAATAAAGTAAATAAAAAATTATTTCTAGTAAGCGATAAATTACGAGTAACAACCAGAAAATTCAAAACAGAAAAAGATTGGTCGTCGGTCGGGACAAAATGTCTCGAAATGGGTCGCTCTAAATGAAACCCGGTTTATGTAGTAGATGTGCACAAAGATTGGTCGCTCAAGAATCACGTGTGGGGTCCCACTGGGTCCCAATGGCAAAGAAAAAAAAATTGAAATGTGGCTCAGGTACGAGTTTGTGTCATTGTCATGACTCATGACTCGTAATTATATGCTTTACCGTGTGGACTTTGTTACCAATATCCTTTTTACCGTTTGTAGATCCTTAAGATTCTGATAGAGTTTGGCGATTTCGTTTCTTCTTGACATGTGTTTCCGATTTGTAGTTGATCGGCATGAATCCTTAACGAAGTTGATAAAATAAACTCGGTTATGTAGTAGTTAGTCAATATGCATAAAGTGTTTTCACAAGAGATTATGTGTGGGTCCCACAGCCATTAGCAAAAATGGAAATGTGTGGGTCAGTTACGAGACGAGAGTCATACTCATATGATCGACTGTTTGTGTCATTGTCATGACTCTTGACTCGTAATCATCTGCTTTAGCATGTGGAGTTTGTTTTGAATTTTAGTTTCTCATATTTTATTGACATGTGTTTCCGATTTGTAGTTGATCAGCATGAATCCTTAATGAAGTTGATAAAATAAACTCGGTTATGTAGAATTAACTAACTGCATTCTATGGGCCAATGGAAATATAAAATCGGAAAAAAGAAACATGATAGTTGTTAAAAAATTCCAATATAAGTTATATATGCCAAAAGATTCTGAAAACTCAAGGACAGAAGTGACTACATTTATTTGATTTAAATAAAGACGATGGACTGATGGTTCCGTTTGCAAATATTAATCTACCTTATTTTTAACGCTTGAGAGATCGATGGTTCCGTTTGCAAATATTAATCTACCTTACTTTTGACGCTTGAGAGATCGATGGTTCCGTTTGCAAATATTAATCTACCTTACTTTTGACGCTTGAGAGATCGATGGTTCCGTTTATGATCCCGTGACCGTTGAAGATATTCACACTCTCGATGGGGTTGTTCAGTTCGGTTGAAAATCCAGTGCCAACCGTTTGCATCACCTCACGGTTATCTGGTTTGCTCATTGTGACCATCTCGAGAGAGACACATAGCGCAGCTGGAATAGATGGGTGGTGGAAAGTGAGGGATTGGTCGAAAATGATGTCACCACCGCTATCGTCCCTCACCAACCTTGTCTCCACCGACGGTATATCTTGATTATCCGGCCTGATACGAACACGATAGGTGTCTCCGAGTCCATGACCGTTGAAGCTAAGCGGATGCCCTCCAATGGCGCGTATCACCCGAACGACGTATGTCTTCCCCTCGTTCGTTTCTAGATTCTTCTCGCTTTTCTTCTTCATAACATTCCTTAACATTTTATCTCTCTTTTAATGATTTTTTTGGTTTTGTTTTTCTTGTTGTTGTGAATGAACTCATCTCTACCTTCTTCTGTTATATAGAGGTGGTATGATCCTCCGATTAAATTAATTTTCTTATTCACCTTTACACGTTTCGAATTGTAATGTAACAAGATTGGTCGATCGGTCGGACAAAATGTCTCAAAATGGCTCGTTCTAAATGAAACACGGTCTGTGTAGTAGATGTGTACAAAGATTGCACTGCCACTAAAATGGAAATGTTTGGGTCAGGTACGAGTCATATGCTCGCGCGCCTGTGTCATTGTCATGACTCATGACTCGTAACCATATGCTTTATGTAACATCCGCGAACCAGAAAGTTGTTTTGGAAGTGGTGTTGAACGATGCTAGGGGTTCGGGAGTAGTTGGCACATGTTCTTAGAGGTGTGAATTGAGGATTGGCTGTGCATGTTCTTGTTTGATTGTTGTGCAGTCGGTCTAAGATTCAAGCATCGCGAAGAAAGTGTGCTAAATCCTTCTGAACGACTAGTATCGATCGACACCGGTTATCAGGGTTGATTTCCGGTTTAAGTCGATCGAATCGAGTTGGGTTGGTTTTGGGTCGATGGGTGTCGACCGACACCAAGGAAGGGTGTCGATCGACACCGGTTATTGAGAAATCGACCGGTTTGATTCAAGTCGGCTGGTTTTGTTCGGTTTGGGGCAAGGAAAGCCCTAGGTCGCGATTTAAAAGTCTGTAGCCGCGAGAGAGGCTCAGTTTTCGAGGCAGAAGTGTTTTTGAGAGAAAAAGGTGATTTCCAGAGAGATTTTGGAGTTTGGAGACTCGTTTTGTTGCTGTTCTTCGTTGTTCTATCTCTTCTCCATCTTTCCAATCCGTTTATAAGGTGAGTGCGTGACTGTAGGTCCGTTAAGCGTTAGAGATTGTGTGATTTCGGATTTATGATGTGTTCTTGAGATTGTTTATGCTGGATTTCGTGTTTTGATAGCATTGGGGCGTTGAAAACCCTTAGATTTTGTGTTATTGCGATTTGGAATGCGATTTTCGTTGATGTTGGTTTCTGGGCGTCGAGCCGGTGTCGAGCGACACTCGATGAGTGTCGATCGACACTCGGGAGGCTGGCGTCGATCGACACCATAGAGGTGTCGGTCGACACCGACCTGGGTGTCAGGAAACGTGGGTGTTTCCTGACAGGGAGTTCATGTTGTTGTGGTTTATTGTTGAGCATTGTTATTGTTGTTGTTTATTGTGGTATATTGTCTATTGTTTGACGTAATTGGCCTGTAGGCAGGATGATCCACTCACTAAGTATTTATGATAATACTTACGCATCTCTATTCCAATGTGATGCAGGTAACAGCAATGTTCTTCCGCGGAAAGAGACCGAGAGAAGAGGATGATTAGATTAGGAATTTGATATTGGCATTGTTGTTGTGGTTGACAAGGAATTCTTAGGGTGTTAGTTTATTTTAATAATGTAGCAAAACCTGGTTAGGGTTGCTTATTGGTTATTGGTTATTGGTTTTATTCTTTATTGGTTATTGTTGAACGGTTATTCATGATTTAATAATATTATTGATTCTTTTGAGAACTTCCGCATTGTGTTGTTGAATTAGCTGTTGAGGATTAATATTTATGGGAATGTTAATCTGGGCTAATTATTATTTAAAAAAAAAAAAAAACTTGGTTGTTTCGTTTTGGTATCAGAGCGTAGTCGGTTTTAGGACTGTTAGAATTGGATGAATTGGATTGTGTGGTTAATTGATTATGTGAGTTAGTCAGTTAGTGGTCTAGTCTCATCCTCTCGGTCTTCCAGTTTCCGCGTGTAAGTGAGTTGGATTTTTGGTGTGTTTTGGTTTTGTGTCTGTGTTTTGACCTTTGCTCTTATTCTGTACTTGGTGGTAGTGCAGAGAGATGGACGCAGGTCGTGATCGTGGCCGTGGTCGTGGTCGCGGTGCAGCCCGTGGGGGCAGAGGAGCTGGTCGCGGTGGGCGAGCAGCGGGTCGTGGAGGTCGGGGTGCTGGTCGTGGAGTGCCAGAGGCTGAGGTTTCCGTTGAGAGTGCAGCGCCGAGTGTGGCGGCGGCGTCGGTGACACAGTCTGTTTCGTTGGCCGGTGGGGCTAACTCAGGTGCCAGTGGTGGCGCAGGAGCTGGAGCGGTTCCTGGTGGGGGCGCTGCTTTAGCTCAGGGAGAGTTGATTGTGGGGCTACTGACGCAGTTGTTGGCACGTCTTCCTCAGGCAGTTCCACAGCAGGCTCCGGTTGCACCTCCAGCGGCCGGGGCACAGGTTGGTGCCGGGGCACATGTTGGTGCCGGTTTTGTTGAGCAGCAGGGTGTTGCAGTTGGGTTTTCTCCTTATCGTGAGATGATGAGGGAGATGCAGAGGATTGGTACGCCTACGTTTAAGGGCAGGGTTACCCCAGAGCAGGCTGACGAGTGGCGTCAGAGGTTAGAGAGGAACTTTGATTCTGTTCGTTGTCCGGCACAGTTTCAGGTTGAGTTGGCAGTGCACTACCTTGGAGGTGATGCACATTTGTGGTGGAGGTCTGTTAGGACCAGGTGAGAGGTTTGGACTTGGGTTGACTTCGTCGAGGAGTTCAACCACAAGTTTTTCCCTCAGGAGGCTCGTGACAGGCTGCAGTTGAGGTTTTTGGACTTGACTCAGGGTGAGAGTCTGTTCGAGAGTATGATGCAGAGTTCTGCAGATTGGTGGTCTTTTCTGGTGGTGAGCTGATCAGTGAGCGGGCATTGACGTCGCGGTTTCTCCAGGGGCTTCGGAGGAACATCAGGACGCAGTGCAGAGGTGGTATGTACCACACCAGAGCGGGTTTAGTGGAGTTGGCAGCGTCCATTGAGGAGAACTTGCGGGAGCCGGTGAGTACGGCGGTTGTTCCAGTTGCAGTTGCTTCTTCTACCCATCCTCGGGGCCAGCAGCAGCATCAGCAGCGCAGAGGTCATAGTTCTGGTTACGGCAGGGGCAGCAGGCCTGCGCAGGGCCAGAAGAGGAGAGCAGACGAGATATCTGCTAGTAGCCCGAGTACGGGTGGGTGTTTTGGTTGTGGGAGTCTGGATCACAGAGTGGCGACTTGCCCCAAGAGGGCGGGATCCAGAGAGACTCCAGTGTGCTTCTACTGCAGGGAGCCGGGGCATATCAAGACTATGTGTCCCAAGTTGCAGCAGAGAGCAGTGGCAGCGGCGATTCAGCCGTTGGCGATTCAGTCAGCAGCGCAAGTTGCGGCGTTGCAGTCGGGTGGAGCGCCGAGAGTTTATACTTCGGCAGAGGTGGGCCAGACCAGTCAGTCAGGCCAGATCACAGGGACCTTGTTAGTTGGAGGTTTTGAGTCTCACGTTCTGTTTGACTCGGGAGCATCTAATTGCTTCATTACTCCGGAGAGAGCTGAGGGTAGTGGTATTCGGAGTAGCGAGGGCGAGGCTTCAGGCTTTGTCAAGGTGGCTGGTGGTGGTTATTTGGCTACTTCGGGCAGAGCTAGAGCAGTTGATGTGCAGATTGCGGGGCAGTCTATGCCAGCAGATTTAGTCATCAGTCCGGTGGAGCTGTATGACGTGATTTTGGGGATGGACTGGTTATCCTTATACCGAGTTCATCTGGATTGCTACAGAGGTAGAGTGGTGTTTGAGCAGGATGCAGGGAAGTTGGTTTATCAGGGAGTGAGACCGACTTCAGGGAGTATAGTGATTTCAGCTATTCAGGCAGAGCAGTTGTTAGAGCGGGGCTGCGAAGCTTATTTGGCGACAATCACTATGACAGAGTCCAGTGGTGAGGTGAGTCTGCAGGATATTCAGGTTATCCAGGAGTTTGAGGACGTATTTCGGTCGCTGAAGGGATTGCCACCATCTCGGTCAGATCCTTTCACGATTGATTTAGAGCCCGGGACAGCTCCGATATCGAAGACACCTTACAGGATGGCTCCAGCAGAGATGGCAGAGCTGAAGAAGCAGCTAGAGGACCTTTTGAGTAAAGGGTTCATCAGACCTAGTGTTTCGCCGTGGGGAGCGCCAGTTTTGTTTGTGAAGAAGAAGGATGGCAGTTTTCGGTTGTGCATTGATTACCGGGGACTTAACCGAGTCACAGTGAAGAACAGGTACCCACTTCCGAGGATCGATGAGTTGTTGGATCAGTTGAGAGGGGCTACTTGGTTCTCCAAGATTGACTTGGCGTCGGGATATCATCAGATTCCGATAGATGAGGCAGATGTTCGCAAGACGGCGTTCAGGACGAGGTATGGGCATTTTGAGTTTGTTGTCATGCCTTTTGGTTTGACTAATGCGCCGGCAGCTTTCATGAGGTTGATGAACGACGTGTTCAGGGAGTTTCTGGATGTGTTTGTCATTATTTTCATTGATGACATTTTGGTGTATTCGAGGAGTCCAGAGGAGCATGCGACTCATTTGAGGCTTGTGTTGGAGAAGCTTCGAGAGCAGAAGCTTTTTTCTAAGTTGAGCAAGTGTAGCTTTTGGCAGCGAGAGATGGGTTTTCTTGGCCATATTGTTTCTGCAGAGGAAGTTTCTGTGGATCCGGCTAAGATTGAGGCCATCAGGGATTGGCCTAGACCGAGTAGTGGTACCGAGATCAGGAGTTTTCTGGGTTTAGCAGGCTACTACAGGAGGTTCGTCAAGGGGTTTGCGAGTATGTCTCAGCCGATGACGAGGTTGACTGGCAAGGATGTGCCGTTTGTGTGGTCGCATGAGTGCGATGAGAGCTTTGGGAAGCTCAAGGAGATGTTGACTAGTACACCAGTGTTGGCATTACCCGACCCGGGGAAGCCATATGTAGTGTACACAGATGCTTCAGGTGTTGGACTTGGTTGTGTTTTGATGCAGGAGGCCAGAGTGATTGCCTATGCTTCGAGGCAGTTGCAGGGCAGTGAGCGCAACCGTCCTACACATGATCTTGAGTTGGGAGCAGTGGTTTTTGCACTCAAGATTTGGAGGTCTTATCTTTATGGTGGCAGAGTGCAGATCTTTACAGATCACAAGAGTCTACAGCATATTTTCACTCAGCCTTTGCTGAATGCGAGACAGACGCGTTGGGTGGAGTTTCTGGCAGACTATGACCTGGATATTGTCTATCATCCGGGCAAGGCCAACTTGGTGGCAGATGCGTTGAGTCGACGGAGGGTTGATTCAGATAGGGAGCGTGGTGTTGAGGCTTTGGTCAGCGAGATTAGTACATTGCGTCTTTGTGCTATTTCAGAGGAGCCTTTGGGTTTAGAGGCAGCTGATCAGGCAGATTTACTCAGTAGGATCAGAGTGGCGCAGCAGAGTGATCAGGGTTTGATTGATGCTTCACAGGCGGTTGGTTCTGAGTATCAGGTCTCTTCGAATGGGACTATCTTGGTTCGTGGGCGAGTTTGTGTGCCCAAGGACGAGGAGTTGAGGCATGAGGTTTTGAGAGAGGCTCATTCGAGCAAGTTTTCGATTCATCCGGGTGCGACCAAGATGTACCGTGACCTCAAACGGTATTATCATTGGGTTGGGATGAAGAGGGATGTGGCAGATTGGGTTGCGAGATGCAACACTTGTTCTTTGGTCAAGGCAGAGCATCAGGTGCCTAGTGGTCTTTTGCAGAGTTTACCCATTCCAGAGTGGAAGTGGGATATGATCACTATGGATTTTGTTGTGGGATTGCCTATCTCACGGACATTTGATGCTATTTGGGTCATTGTGGATCGCTTGACCAAGTCAGCACATTTCTTGGCTATCAAGAAGACAGATGGAGCAGCTGTCTTGGCTAGGAAGTTTGTGCGAGAGATTGTGAGGCTGCATGGAGTGCCAGCCAGTATTGTGTCGGATAGAGATCCGAGGTTTGCTTCAGAGTTTTGGAGGGCATTTCAGACTGAGATGGGCACTAAGGTGCATATGAGTACCGCGTATCATCCGCAGACAGATGGGCAGTCGGAGAGGACTATTCAGACTTTGGAGGATCTGCTTAGGATGTGTGTACTGGATTGGGGTGGTCATTGGGCTGATCATCTGTGTTTGGCAGAGTTTGCCTATAACAACAGTTTTCAGTCTAGTATTGGTATGGCTCCTTATGAGGCTTTGTACGGAGGCCATGCAGGACACCGTTATGCTGGACCCAAGTGGGGGAGCGCAGCATGTTTGGAGCTAGCTTTGTTCAGGAGACGACGGAGAAGATTCGTGTCTTGAGGCTGAACATGAAGGAGGCTCAGGATAGACAGAGGAGTTATGCAGATAGGCGGTGACGTGAGCTTGAGTTTCAGGTGGGAGATAGAGTGTATCTCAAGATGGCTATGTTGAGGGGCCCTAACAGGTCCATAGCAGAGAACAAGCTCAGTCCGCGATTTATGGGTCGTTTCCAGTGGTGGAGCGAGTGGGCCAGTGGCTTATCGGTTGGAGTTGCCACCGATTATGAGCGCCTTTCACAAGGTGTTTCATGTTTCTATGTTGAGGAGGTGTTTGCGTCCTTCAGAGGAGGTAATGGTTGAGATTCCGGAGGATCTTCAGCCAGATATGACAGTTCCGGCAGTTCCTGTGAGGATTCTTGAGAGGAGAGTCAAGGTTCTGCGGAACAAGAGGGTGCCATTGTTGAGAGTCTTGTGGGACTGTAGTGGCACAGAGGAGCAGACTTGGGAGCCAGAGGCAAAGATGAAGCTGAAGTTCGGAAAGTGGTTCGACAAGCAGGCCGTGGAGTGATTCATCTTTGTGGTTCTAGTCTTGTTTTGGTTTTTGTTGTTGTTGGTGTTGAATTTATGTTTTTTCGTTTCGTTGTACGATATACATTTTTGGAGTTATATGAGATGGAGTTTTGCCTCATATTTGTGGTTATGGTTTGGATGTTACAAGTTTCTTTGGCCGGTGGGGTCATTGAGAGTTTTTAGTCACATGTTGGTACGCGTTTCAGATTTTATTACTCGTTTTGTCTAGAGGCGTGGGCCTTGTAGACGGTGGTTCTATTTGTGTTGGGACGTTAGGTGCCCAACGGACTTATATTGGGGGTCGCTACCTCGATATGGGTTGTTTTAGTGGCTTCGGGTCACGTTCTGGTTGTGGCTTCGGGTCACGTTTTGGTTTGGGTGGCAGTGGTCACATTTTGGTACTGGACCGTGAGTCGCAGTATGGATGTCATGACAGTGGATTATGGCATTGAGAGTAATAATATCTTGGAAACATGCGTATAACAAAGGACTAAAATTTGAGTTTTGAGGTCTTGGGGAGACGTTTGTGTTGGGATTCGAGGACGAATCCAGTTTAGTGGGGGAGAATTGTAACATCCGCGAACCAGAAAGTTGTTTTGGAAGTGGTGTTGAACGATGCTAGGGGTTCGGGAGTAGTTGGCACATGTTCTTAGAGGTGTGAATTGAGGATTGGCTGTGCATGTTCTTGTTTGATTGTTGTGCAGTCGGTCTAAGATTCAAGCATCGCGAAGAAAGTGTGCTAAGGAAGGGTGTCGATCGAATCGAGTTGGGTTGGTTTTGGGTCGATGGGTGTCGACCGACACCAAGGAAGGGTGTCGATCGACACCGGTTATTGAGAAATCGACCGGTTTGATTCAAGTCGGCTGGTTTTGTTCGGTTTGGGGCAAGGAAAGCCCTAGGTCGCGATTTAAAAGTCTGTAGCCGCGAGAGAGGCTCAGTTTTGTTGCTGTTCTTCGTTGTTCTATCTCTTCTCCATCTTTCCAATCCGTTTATAAGGTGAGTGCGTGACTGTAGGTCCGTTAAGCTTTAGAGATTGTGTGATTTCGGATTTATGATGTGTTCTTGAGATTGTTTATGCTGGATTTCGTGTTTTGATAGCATTGGGGCGTTGAAAACCCTTAGATTTTGTGTTATTGCGATTTGGAATGCGATTTTCGTTGATGTTGGTTTCTGGGCGTCGAGCCGGTGTCGAGCAACACTCGATGAGTGTCGATCGACACTCGGGAGGCTGGCGTCGATCGACACCATAGAGGTGTCGGTCGACACCGACCTGGGTGTCAGGAAACGTGGGTGTTTCCTGACAGGGAGTTCATGTTGTTGTGGTTTATTGTTGAGCATTGTTATTGTTGTTGTTTATTGTGGTATATTGTCTATTGTTTGACGTAATTGGCCTGTAGGCAGGATGATCCACTCACTAAGTATTTATGATAATACTTACGCATCTCTATTCCAATGTGATGCAGGTAACAGCAATGTTCTTCCGCGGAAAGAGACCGAGAGAAGAGGATGATGAGATTAGGAATTTGATATTGGCATTGTTGTTGTGGTTGACAAGGAATTCTTAGGGTGTTAGTTTATTTTAATAATGTAGCAAAACCTGGTTAGGGTTGCTTATTGGTTATTGGTTATTGGTTTTATTCTTTATTCGTTATTGTTGAACGGTTATTCATGATTTAATAATATTATTGATTCTTTTGAGAACTTCCGCATTGTGTTGTTGAATTAGCTGTTGAGGATTAATATTTATGGGAATGTTAATCTAGGCTAATTATTATTTAAAAAAAAAAAAAGCCTTGGTTGTTTCACTTTACCATGTGGACTCGCACCTAAAGTAAATTTAGTAATGTTTGAATCACCTTTAGCCTTATGTAGTAAGATGTAAGATGGTTATGTTGCGAGCATTCAAATTACAAACGATGATGATGTGTCATACTTAGAAATGATTTCAAAGTAGTCTTCATTAGAGGTGTCAAAATGGGTAATCCAACCCATCCAACCTATTATCCAAATGGATTGAAAGGTAATGGATCATGGGTTAATCCAACCCATTAAGTAAATGGACCATCGAACCAATTAACCGAAATGTATTAATCATAATAAATTTATTAAAGTATTAATCATGATAAATTTAATTAATAAAAATGTATTTTTGGACGAAAATTTTGTGAAAACGCGTTTTGGATGAAAAATTTGTGAAATCGCATTTTGGGCGGGAAAATTTGTGAAAATGTGTTTGGGGCGGGAAAATTTGTCAAAACACGTTTTGGGCGGGAAATTTGTCAAAACACGATTTTTGGACGAAAAATTTGTGAAAACGCATTTTGGGCGGGAAAATTTGTCAAAACGCGATTTTTGGACGGAAAATTTGTGAAACCGCGCCTTGGGCGGGAAAATTTGTGAAACGCAATTTTGGACGGAAAATTTGTGAAAATACGTTTTGGACGGAAAAATTGTGAAAACACGTTTTGGATGGAAAATTTGTGAAAATACGATTTTGGACGAAAAATTTGTCAAACGCAATTTTGGACGAAAATTTGTGAAACCGTATTTTGGGCGGGAAAATTTGTCAAAACGCGTTTTGGGCTGGAAAATTTGTCAAACGCAATTTTGGACGGAAAATTTGTGAAAATGTGTTTTTGGCCGGAAACATTTGCGAAAACGCGATTTTGGACGAAAATTTGTGAAAACGCATTTTTGGCGGAAAAATAGTGAAACCGTAAGTTTTGGTAAAAATTTGTGAAACCCGCATTTTTGGCGAAAAATATTGTGAAATCGCGGTTTTGGCGAAAAATATTGTGAAACCGCGGTTTTGGCGAGAAAATTTGTGAAAACTATATATTTGGGAGAAAATCTAAATTTTACATTTTGTTGGGTATAATTGTGAAAAAAGAAAAAAATTGGGACGGGTTAATTTGCAAAATCATGTTTTTTGTAGATAAATAGTGAATCCTTCAAGGCCATCTCTGAACTCTTTCCTCAGCAACCCGTCGGAATTGTTACGATTGTACATCCATTCCCGTAGCTGATAAATTGACATATTTTGTTTTTCTCTGAATTTTCAGTTTTTTGGGAGAAAGAAGTTTAAGTATTTGAGAGTGAAATTTTCGTTATTGAACCTCAACGTATATATAGAAAATTTTGTGACATTAACCACGAATTTGCAACGACTATTGCAACCAATTTCCATCTAATTTCCAACGATTTCATTTTTTTACAACGACTTAACATCGATTTTTACTGATGTTAAAAAACAGGTACAAATCTTTAATACGCGTTTTAAACCATGTGCTCACGTAATTCAGTAGTCGTAAAAAGGTCGGAAGTTTACAACGATGTACCTTCGAAAATAAAGTTACACGTAAAAGCGTTGTAAATTTGATGTTCATTAGCTACTTATTTTATTAGTTGTCAAATCGTCGTAACTTTACCACGAATTAATGTCGATTTTAGTGAACGTGGTCAATTCGTCGTAATATCGATGCAAATTTACGACGATTTTACATCGAAATGTTTTCGTCATAAATAACAACGACTTTATGACGAAATTGATTTTCGTCGTACATTAGTTGCAAAATGGATGTTTTATAGTGACGATTTTTTGGCCGTCGCAAATGGCATGTTTTGTTGTAGTGAATGTTTCCCATTTGTTTTGGGTTTTGTATTTGTAATGGACTATCGGATAAAAAGGGTTACGTTGTAATTACGACCTTTTGCAGAAACAACTTGCTAACACCAAAAAGGATTAAGTTGCCTATGGTTTTTCCCATCCATTTTCTTTTACTTTGGATAGTATGTTTTTTTTTCTTTGTGAACTTTCCGAAACCATTTTGATGCAATCCAACGATTCTTATTTACTTTGATATAGTCTTTAATGGATAAGATTAACTGGGAGAAAAGAAAGGTGAATCGGCATTCACAGAGGATAAGATGCATGCTTTATTTCCCGTTTCATTTTTTTCTTTGATTCTATAAACTGCTAAGACCAACATTAGAGGGTTATCTTACTCCATTTTCTTAGTAAATACAGCATTTAAATAAATAAAAAGATCAAAATACAAGAAAACGTTTCTTATATTAGAGAATTTAAAGGACGTATTTTGTGTGACACGTGGAATAATTGATGAAAAATAAATGTTTTTTAATAATATCTCATAACTTAAATTTATTGTTATAATAATGTTAAGAAACAATTTGAGTATGCACCAGTAATCATGCTCTAATGGATTCAAAAGTTCTCTCCTCTTAAATACGTCTTTTCCATGCATCTGAAAATTTGCATCGCTGGCAACCATTCTTAGAGGCCATTAAAATGACTTTGACGAAGACACACAATACCAAGGTAAAAGAAAAAGGAATTGCTGCATATAAGTTCCAATAAAAAACACAACCACTGGAATATTGCAGGGATCCTAAATCGTTTTAAACTGGTACGAGGCAGCTGAGATCAAACATTTATATAAATGTGAAACAATCACTTATAACTGTTATTTTTATTAAAAATACAACTTGGCTCAAATATCTCTTTACAAATAATGAACAATTTAAAATAATAATGTATATTAACCGAGAAAGAACTATATATAACTCATAATATAATGATTTAAATCAGGTATATAAAAAATGTTATTTGATGTATCTTTTGGATACATATTATAAAGCTATAAAATTACTGTTATAGACTGTAACATCCGCGAACCAGAAAGTTGTGTTTAGAGTGGTATCGGACGATATTAGGGGTTTGGGAGTCGATTACATATGCTCTTTGAGGTTCGAATCGAGGATTAATTGTACATGTTCTTGTTTGATTGTTGTACAGTTGGTCTAAGGTTCATTTGTCTCGAAGAAAGTGTGTGAAAAGTTTCTGAACGCTTAGTGTCGATCGACACCACAAGGTGTGTCGATCGATACCGGTTATCAGGGTCGATTTCCGGTTTAAGTCGATCGAATCGAGTTGGGTTGGTTTTGGTCGATGGGTGTCGACCGACACCAAGGAAGGGTGTCGACCGACACCAGGGAAGGGTGTCGATCGACACCGGTTATTGCGAAATCGACCGGTTTGATTCAAGTCGGCTGGTTTTGTTCGGGTTGGGGCAAGGAAAGCCCTAGGTCGCGTTTTAAAAGTCTGTAGCCGCGAGAGAGGCTCAGTTTTCGAGGCATAAGTGTTTTTGAGAGAAAAATGTGATTTTCAGAGAGATTTTGGAGTTTGGAGACTCGTTTTGTTGCTGTTCTTCGTTGTTCTATCTCTTCTCCATCTTTCCAATCCGTTTATAAGGTGAGTGCGTGACTGTAGGTCCGTTATTCATTAGAGATTGTTTGATTTTGAGTTTATGTTGTTGTTCTTGAGTTGTTCTTCGTTTTTATGTGGTTTGATGCGTTTATGGGGGTTGAATCCCATTGATTGATGTTTATTCTACTGTTTTCGCACTGTTTCATCGCGTTTGGTGTCTGGGCGTAGGGCTGGTGTCGACCGACACTCGATGAGTGTCGATCGACACTCAGAAGGCTGGCGTCGATCGACACCATAGAGGTGTCGGTCGACACCGACCTGGGTGTCAGGAGACGTGGGTTTCCTGACAGGTAGTTGTGGTTATTATTGTTGCATTGTCATTCTGGTTGTTTATTGTGGTATATTGTCTACTGTTTGACGTAATTGGCCTGTAGGCAGGATGATCCACTCACTAAGTATTTATGATAATACTTACGCATCTCTATTCCAATATGATGCAGGTAACAGCAATGTTCATCCGCGGAAAGAGACCAAGAGAAGAGGATGATGAGATTAGGATTTGGATTCTGGCGTTTATGTTGTGGTTGATTGAGAATTCATGAGTTTAGGGTGTTAGACTTTATTTTAATAATGTAGCAAACCGGTTTAGGTTGCTTATTGGTTATTGGTTTTATTGGTTTTATTCTTTATTGATTATTTGTTGAACAATTATTTATGATTTAATAATAATGGTTTTCTTCCGCATTGTGTTGTTGAATTAGCTGTTGCGGATTAATATTTATGGGAATGTTAATCTGGGCTAATTATTATACAAAAAAAAAAAAAAGCTTGGTTGTTTCATTTTGGTATCAGAGCGTAGTCGGTTTTAGGACTGTTAGAATTGGATGAATTGGACTATGTGGTTAATTGATTATGTGAGTTAGTCAGTTAGTGGTCTAGTCTCATCCTCTCGGTCTTCCAGTTTTCCGCGGGTAAGTGAGTTGGATATTTGGTGTGTTGTGTTTTGTTTTGTGTTTTGACCTTTGCTCTTTTTCTGTACTTGGTGGAAGTGCAGAGGGATGGACGCAGGTCGTGGTCGCGGTGCAGCCCGTGGGGGCAGAGGAGCTGGTCGCGGTGGGCGAGCAGCGGGTCGTGGAGGTCGGGGTGCTGGTCGTGGAATGCCAGAGGCTGAGGTTTCCGTAGAGAGTGCAGCGCCTAGTGTGGCGGCAGCGTCGGTGACACAGTCTGTTTCGTTGGCCGGTGGGGCTAACTCAGGTGCCAGTGGTGGCGCAGGAGCTGGAGCGGTTCCCGGTGGGGGCGCTGCTTTAGCTCAGGGAGAGTTGATTGTGGGGCTACTGACGCAGTTGTTGGCACGTCTTCCTCAGGCAGTTCCACAGCAGGCTCCGGTTGCACCTCCAGCGGCCGGGGCAGAGGTTGGTGCCGGGGCACATGTTGGTGCCGGTTTTGTTGAGCAGCAGGAGGCTGCAGTGCAGCAGGGTGTTGCAGTTGGGTTTTCTCCTTATCGTGAGATGATGAGGGAGATGCAGAGGATTGGTACGCCTACGTTTGAGGGCGGGGTTACTCCAGAGCAGGCTGATGAGTGGCGTCAGAGGTTGGAGCGGAACTTCGATTATGTTCGTTGTCCGGCACAGTTTCAGGTTGAGCGGAACTTCGATTATGCACTACCTTGGAGGTGATGCTCATTTGTGGTGGAGGTCTGTTAGGACCAGGAGAGAGGTTTGGACTTGGGTTGACTTCGTCGAGGAGTTCAACCACAAGTTTTTCCCTCAGGAGGCTCGTGACAGGCTGCAGTTGAGGTTTTTGGACTTGACTCAGGGCGAGAGGTCTGTTCGAGCGTACGATGCAGAGTTCTGCAGATTGGTGGTCTTTTCTGGTGGTGAGTTGATCAGTGAGCGAGCATTGACGTCGCGGTTTCTCCAGGGGCTTCGGAGGAACATCAGGACTCAGTGCAGAGGTGGTATGTACCACACCAGAGCTGGTTTAGTGGAGTTGGCAGCGTCCATTGAGGAGGACTTGCGTGAGCCGGTGAGTACGGCGGTTGTTCCAGTTGCAGTTGCTCCTGCTACCCATCCTCGGGGCAAGCAGCAGCATCAGCAGCGCAGAGGTTACAGTTCCGGTTACGGCAGGGGCAGTAGGCCTGCGCAGGGCCAGAAGAGGAGAGCAGAGGAGATATCCGCTAGTAGCGGTGGGTGTTTTGGTTGTGGGAGTCTGGATCACAGAGTGGCGACTTGCCCCAAGAGGGCGGGATCCAGAGAGTCGACAGTGTGCTACTACTGCAGGGAGCCGGGGCATATCAAGACTATGTGTCCCAAGTTGCAGCAGAGAGCAGTGGCAGCGGCGATTCAGCCGTTGGCTATTCAGTCAGCAGCGCAGGTTGCGGCGTTGCAGTCGGGTGGAGCGCCGAGAGTTTATAGTTCGGCAGAGGTGGGCCAGACCAGTCAGTCAGGCCAGATCACAGGTAAAATCTTGACTCAGACTTTTAAATTCTTAAGGTAGAATTGTTGGTGTAGTCTGTTTCTGTTGTTTTACTGTGATAGAGTTAGAGGTTCTCAACACTTGTGGAATTGTGTAGGGACCTTGTTAGTTGGTGGATTTGAGTCTCACGTTCTGTTTGACTCGGGAGCATCTAATTGCTTCATTACTCCGGAGAGAGCTGAGGGTAGTGGCATTCGGAGTAGCGAGGGCGAGGCTTCAGGCTTTGTCAAGGTGGCCGGTGGTGGTTATTTGGCTACTTCGGGCAGAGCTAGAGCAGTTGATGTGCGGATTGCGGGGCAGTCTATGCCAGCAGATTTAGTCATCAGTCCGGTGGAGCTGTATGACGTGATTTTGGGGATGGACTGGTTATCCTTATACCGAGTTCATCTGGATTGCTACAGAGGTAGAGTGGTGTTTGAGCAGGATGCAGGGAAGTTGGTTTATCAGGGAGTGAGACCGACTTCAGGGAGTATAGTGATTTCAGCTATTCAGGCAGAGCAGTTGTTAGAGCGGGGCTGCGAAGCTTATTTGGCGACAATCACTATGACAGAGTCCAGTGGTGAGGTGAGTCTGCAGGATATTCAGGTTATCCAGGAGTTTGAGGACGTATTTCGGTCGCTGAAGGGATTGCCACCATCTCGGTCAGATCCTTTCACGATTGATTTAGAGCCCGGGACAGCTCCGATATCGAAGACACCTTACAGGATGGCTCCAGCAGAGATGGCAGAGCTGAAGAAGCAGCTAGAGGACCTTTTGAGTAAAGGGTTCATCAGACCTAGTGTTTCGCCGTGGGGAGCGCCAGTGTTGTTTGTTAAGAAGAAGGATGGCAGTTTTCGGTTGTGCATTGATTACCGGGGGCTTAACCGAGTCACAGTGAAGAACAGGTACCCACTTCCGAGGATTGATGAGTTGTTGGATCAGTTGAGAGGTGCTACTTGGTTCTCCAAGATTGACTTGGCATCGGGATATCATCAGATTCCGATAGATGAGGCAGATGTCCGGAAGACAGCTTTTCGGACGAGGTATGGGCATTTCGAGTTTGTGGTCATGCCATTTGGTTTGACTAATGCACCGGCAGCGTTTATGAGGTTGATGAACGACGTGTTCAGGGAGTTTCTGGATGTGTTTGTCATTATTTTCATTGATGACATTTTGGTGTATTCGAGGGGTCTAGAGGAGCATGCGACTCATTTGAGGCTTGTGTTGGAGAAGCTTCGAGAGCAGAAGCTGTTTGCTAAGTTGAGCAAGTGCAGCTTTTGGCAGCGAGAGATGGGTTTTCTTGGCCACATTGTTTCTGCAGAGGGAGTTTCTGTGGATCCGGCTAAGATTGAGGCTATCAGGGATTGGCCTAGACCGAGTAGTGCTACCGAGATCAGGAGTTTTCTGGGTTTAGCAGGCTACTACAGGAGGTTCGTCAAGGGGTTTGCGAGTATGTCTCAGCCGATGACGAGGTTGACTGGCAAGGATGTGCCGTTTGTGTGGTCGCATGAGTTCGAGGAGAGCTTTGGGAAGCTCAAGGAGATGTTGACTAGTACACCAGTGTTGGCGTTACCCGACCCGGGGAAGCCATATGTAGTGTACACAGATGCTTCAGGTGTTGGACTTGGTTGTGTTTTGATGCAGGAGGGCAGAGTGATTGCCTATGCTTCGAGGCAGTTGCAGGGCAGTGAGCGCAACCGTCCTACACATGATCTTGAGTTGGGAGCAGTGGTTTTTGCACTCAAGATTTGGAGGTCTTATCTTTATGGTGGCAGAGTGCAGATCTTTACAGATCACAAGAGTCTACAGCACATTTTCACTCAGCCTTTGCTGAATGCGAGACAGACGCGTTGGGTGGAGTTTCTGGCAGACTATGACCTGGATATTGTTTATCATCCGGGCAAGGCCAATTTGGTGGCAGATGCTTTGAGTCGACGGAGGGTTGATTCAGATAGAGAGCGTGGTGTTGAGGCTTTGGTCAGCGAGATTAGTACATTGCGTCTTTGTGCTATTTCAGAGGAGCCTTTGGGTTTAGAGGCAGCTGATCAGGCAGATTTACTCAGTAGGATCAGAGTGGCGCAGCAGAATGATCAGGGTTTGATCGATGCTTCGCAGGCGGTTGGTTCTGAGTATCAGGTCTCTTCGAATGGGACTATCTTGGTTCGTGGGCGAGTTTGTGTGCCCAAGGATGAGGTGTTGAGGCATGAGGTTTTGGGAGAGGCTCATTCGAGCAAGTTTTCGATTCATCCGGGTGCGACCAAGATGTACCGTGACCTCAAACGGTATTATCATTGGGTTGGGATGAAGAGGGATGTGGCAGATTGGGTTGCGAGATGCAACACTTGTTCTTTGGTCAAGGCAGAGCATCAGGTGCTTAGTGGTCTTCTGCAGAGCTTACCCATTCCAGAGTGGAAGTGGGATATGATCACTATGGATTTTGTTGTGGGATTGCCTATCTCATGGACTTTCGATGCTATTTGGGTCGTTGTGGATCGCTTGACCAAGTCAGCACATTTCTTGGCCATCAAGAAGACAGATGGAGCAGCTGTTTTGGCTAGGAAGTTTGTGCGAGAGATTGTGAGGCTGCATGGAGTGCCAGCCAGTATTGTGTCGGATAGAGATCCGAGGTTTGCTTCAGAGTTTTGGAGGGCATTTCAGACTGAGATGGGCACTAAGGTGCATATGAGTACAGCGTATCATCCGCAGACAGATGGGCAGTCAGAGAGGACTATTCAGACTTTGGAGGATCTGCTTAGGATGTGTGTACTGGATTGGGGTGGTCATTGGGCTGATCATCTGTGTTTGGCAGAGTTTGCATATAACAACAGTTTTCAGTCTAGTATTGGCATGGCTCCTTATGAGGCTTTGTATGGGATGCCATGTAGGACACCCTTATGCTGGACCCAAGTGGGGGAGCGCAGCATGTTTGGAGCTAGTTTTGTTCAGGAGACGACAGAGAAGATTCGTGTCTTGAGGCTGAACATGAAGGAGGCTCAGGATAGACAGAGGAGTTATGCAGATAGGCGGTGACGTGAGCTTGAGTTTCAGGTGGGAGATAGAGTTTATCTCAAGATGGCTATGTTGAGGGGCCCTAACAGGTCCATAGCAGAGAACAAGCTCAGTCCGCGTTTTATGGGTCCGTTTGCAGTGGTGGAGCGAGTTGGGCCAGTGGCTTATCGGTTGGAGTTGCCACCGATTATGAGCGCCTTTCACAAGGTGTTTCATGTTTCTATGTTGAGGAGGTGTTTGCGTCCTTCAGAGGAGGTAGTGGTTGAGATTTCGGAGGATCTTCAGCCAGATTTGACAGTTCCGGCAATTCCTGTGAGGATTCTTGAGAGGAGAGTCAAGGTTCTGCGGAACAAGAGGGTGCCATTGTTGAGAGTCTTGTGGGACTGTAGTGGCACAGAGGAGCAGACTTGGGAGCCAGAGGCAAAGATGAAGCTGAAGTTCGGAAAGTGGTTCGACAAGCAGGCTGTGGAGTGATTCATCTTTATGGTTCTAGACTTGTTTTTGGTTTTGTTGTTGTTGGTTTTGGAGTTATGTATTTTCGTTTTGTTGTACGATATACATTTTTGGAGTTATATGAGATGGAGTTTGCCTCATATTTTTGGTTATGGTTTGGATGTTACAAGTTTCTTTGGCCGGTGGGGTCATTGGGAGTTTTTAGTCATATGTTGGTGCGCGTTTCAGATTTTATTACTCGTTTTGTCTAGAGGCGTGGGCCTTGTAGACGGTGGTTCTATTTGTGTTGGGACGTTAGGTGCCCAACGGACTTATATTGGGGGTCGCTACCTCGATATGGGTTGTTTTAGTGACAGTGGGTCACGTTTTGGTTGTGGCTTTGGGTCACGTTTTGGTTTTGTGACAGTGGTCACATTTTGGATACTGGACCGAGGGTCGCAGTATGGATGTTGTGACGGTGAGTTACGACATTGAGAGTAATAATATCTTGGAAACATGCGTATAACATAGGACTAAAATGTGAGTTTTGAGGTCTTGGAGAGACATTTGTGTTGGGATTCGAGGACGAATCCATTTTAGTGGGGGAGAATTGTAACATCCGCGAACCAGAAAGTTGTGTTTAGAGTGGTATCGGACGACATTAGGGGATTGGGAGTCGATTACATATGCTCTTTGAGGTTCGAATCGAGGATTAATTGTACATGTTCTTGTTTGATTGTTGTACAGTTGGTCTAAGGTTCATTTGTCTCGAAGAAAGTGTGTGAAAAGCTTCTGAACGCTTAGTGTCGATCGACACCACAAGGTGTGTCGATCGACACCGGTTATCAGGGTCGATTTCCGGTTTAAGTCGATCGAATCGAGTTGGGTTGGTTTTGGTCGATGGGTGTCGACCGACACCAAGGTAGGGTGTCGATCGACACCGGTTATTGCGAAATCGACCGGTTTGATTCAAGTCGGCTGGTTTTGTTCGGGTTGGGGCAAGGAAAGCCCTAGGTCGCGTTTTAAAAGTCTGTAGCCACGAGAGAGGCTCAGTTTTCGAGGCAGAAGTGTTTTTGAGAGAAAAAGGTGATTTCCAGAGAGATTTTGGAGTTTGGAGACTCGTTTTGTTGCTGTTCTTCGTTGTTCTATCTCTTCTCCATCTTTCCAATCCGTTTATAAGGTGAGTGCGTGACTGTAGGTCCGTTATTCATTAGAGATTGTTTGATTTTGAGTTTATGTTGTTGTTTTTGAGTTGTTCTTCGTTTTTATGTGGTTTGATGCGTTTATGGGGGTTGAATCCCATTGATTGATGTTTATTCTACTGTTTTCGCACTGTTTCATCGCGTTTGGTGTTTGGGCGTCGGGCTGGTGTCGATCGACACTCAGAAGGCTGGCGTCGATCGACACCATAGAGGTGTCGGTCGACATCGACCTGGGTGTCAGGAGACGTGGGTTTCCTGACAGGTAGTTGTGGTTATTATTGTTGCATTGTCATTCTGGTTGTTTATTGTGGTATATTGTCTATTGTTTGACGTAATTGGCCTGTAGGCAGGATGATCCACTCACTAAGTATTTATGATAATACTTACGCATCTCTATTCCAATGTGATGCAGGTAACAGCAATGTTCATCCGCGGAAAGAGACCGAGAGAAGAGGATGATGAGATTAGGATTTGGATTCTGGCGTTTATGTTGTGGTTGATTGAGAATTCATGAGTTTAGGGTGTTAGACTTTATTTTAATAATGTAGCAAACTGGTTTAGGTTGCTTATTGGTTATTGGTTTTATTGGTTTTATTCTTTATTGATTATTTGTTGAACAATTATTTATGATTTAATAATAATGGTTTTCTTCCGCATTGTGTTGTTGAATTAGCTGTTGAGGATTAATATTTATGGGAATGTTAATCTGGGCTAATTATTATACAAAAAAAAAAGCTTGGTTGTTTCATAGACAGCAAGAAAACTACTGTTATATTATAAAACAAGGATTGGACCTGCGCCCTGCACGGGATGATGGTTTCTAAATTTGTATTTTATTAAAAATATGTATATTTATTTATTTCAAAATTTTATACGACGAATTTTTACCTTAGTTTGGTTCTTGTGTTCGTTTATAGTGTGGAAGATTTAACCGTAGCTATAGATTTAATATGATAGATTTAGACCATGTTCTTTTGTTGGTCGCAGCGACTAACGCTGCGATTGATGATATACCCACATTTATATTGCTTGAAAAGCAAGATTGTGGAGAGAAGAAGGTCAGGGTGTCAATAATTAGAGACGCTGCGACTGTTATGGACAGTAATCGTGTCGCTAAGAAATTCCAGCGGCAGCCGCAACTATTATCAGCGGATGCTGCGATTCTTTTTTCTCTCACCACCATCTCAATCAGCGCTTTTTTCTTTAGTCGCACAAGCAGTCGTAGCGATCGGGAAAAGAACACGGCCTTAATCAAGATATATTAAACCCAAATGACTACAATACAATAAGATAAGAAGTTTTATGTTCGGATTAAAACTATTTTTTTTCTTTGAAAACTTAAACACATTTTATTATAATTCCAAAACAATCTAACCAATAAGAAAATAATCTGCAAAATCCAAATTGTCAAAATAACAAAAATATAATTAATTTTATATTGAAAGTTGAAACAGATAGAGTAATATTCAAAATTTTGATTAAAATAAAATATTTATAAAAAATAGTTTTATTCGATTTAATTATATAGTTTAATTAAAAATCATATAAATCGAATATAAAAAAAAAACAATTTATGTTTGGATACCTACTAAATGAGGTTTCCTACTCATATGGTTGCATATCATCTATTTTTTATAATATATTTATACACCTCCACACAATAAGTCAATAAGATATCCAATATGAAAATTTTAACAGTTTTAGTGATTATTATTGTTTTTAAAAATTCAATTCATAGCATATATATACATAAAATGTTTAAGATTTTCTTCATTAGATTTTTTATATTGTGATTCAAATTATTTTAAAAAATAAAGTTAAACAAAGATGATAGGAGATATATAATGATTTTTGAAAAAATTGTTATGATATACATAAATTGAATCCCATATATTCCTTATTTACTTATTTTCGTAATTGCCAATTAAGGAAAGAAAATGATAATTTTTTATTAATAGTTATATAAATATATATATATATATATATATATATATGATTAGTTGAATAATACATATTTGATTCTTTATATAATATGCAATGGCATTCCATGTAAATTCTCTAGTAACTTATGACTTAATTGCTAAACCCTTTAAGAGTGAACCTAATGACGACACCTAAGCAATGACATTCTTGTTAATAATACATGAGATAAATATTGTTTTTATAGTGCATTATGTTTTAATATATTAGGGATTTCCATACATATTATTAAATGTTGACATACAATATTATTAAATTAAAAATTTAATTTTTAATAAAGAATTTAATTGTGAGTGCGTTGATGCGCGGGTTTGTTACCTAGTTAACTATCATAAGAAAGAAGAGAGAAATCAAACAAAACAAGTCAGGAAAGCCACACTATTAGAATTCGAATCCTATAAGTTACACGTAACACATGTTCTTTTCATAACAAAATAAAGTAAATAAAAAATTATTTCTAGTAAGCGATAAATTACGAGTAACAACCAGAAAATTCAAAACAGAAAAAGATTGGTCGTCGGTCGGGACAAAATGTCTCGAAATGGGTCGCTCTAAATGAAACCCGGTTTATGTAGTAGATGTGCACAAAGATTGGTCGCTCAAGAATCACGTGTGGGGTCCCACTGGGTCCCAGTGGCAAAGAAAAAAAAAATTGAAATGTGGCTCAGGTACGAGTTTGTGTCATTGTCATGACTCATGACTCGTAATTATATGCTTTACCGTGTGGACTTTGTTACCAATATCCTTTTTACCGTTTGTAGATCCTTAAGATTCTGATAGAGTTTGGCGATTTCGTTTCTTCTTGACATGTGTTTCCGATTTGTAGTTGATCGGCATGAATCCTTAACGAAGTTGATAAAATAAACTCGGTTATGTAGTAGTTTAGGGGTGGGCATTTTATCCGGATCCGAAAATCCGACCCGATATTTATCCGAAAATATCCGATCCAGATCCGACCCGATTTTGAGAAATACCCATTCGGATCCTTTTCTTCTCTCCATTCGGGTATCGGGTAATATCCGGTAATACCCGAGATCCGAACAAGGATCCGAATAAGTATCCGAAATACTCGGATTTAAGGTTAATTTTAAATACTTTAGGTTAATTTTCCCTAAACTTTTTTGTTTCATATATCTTTGATTACGTTTTTCATATTATTTGATTATTATTAGATAATTTCGGTTACTTGCTTGGATTATTTAGTTTATACTTTTAATTACTTTCATTTTTTTTTGTCGATTTTTTTGTTATTATAAATTTTTTTCCGTATTTTCAGATAATTTCAGTTATTTACCGTATACATTTGGTGATAAAGTAAATGAACCGAGTTCGAACCGAAAGTATTTCTAGATCCGAAAAGTATATCCGGTAATACCCGAACCCGAAGAGAACCGAACGGAATCTGCTCCGAAATTTATAATTATCCGAACGGATCCTTTTTTCCTAGTACCGAAATACCCGAAATCTGAAATATCCGATCCGAACCCGACCCGATAATCCGAACGCCCACCCCTATAGTAGTTAGTCAATATGCATAAAGTGTTTTCACAAGAGATTATGTGTGGGTCCCACAGCCATTAATGTGTGGGTCAGGTACGAGACGAGAGTCATACTCATATGATCGACTGTTTGTGTCATTGTCATGACTCTTGACTCGTAATCATCTGCTTTAGCATGTGGAGTTTGTTTTGAATTTTAGTTTCTCATATTTTATTGACATGTGTTTCCGATTTGTAGTTGATCAGCATGAATCCTTAATGAAGTTGATAAAATAAACTCGGTTATGTAGAATTAACTAACTGCATTCTATGGGCCAATGGAAATATAAAATCGGAAAAAAGAAAGATGATAGTTGTTAAAAAATTCCAATATAAGTTATATATGCCAAAAGATTCTGAAAACTCAAGGACATAAGTGACTACATTTATTTGATTTAAATATAGACGATGGACTGATGGTTCCGTTTGCAAATATTAATCTACCTTACTTTTGACGCTTGAGAGATCGATGGTTCCGTTTATGATCCCGTGACCGTTGAAGATATTCACGCTCTCGATAGGGTTGTTCAGTTCGGTTGAAAATCCAGTGCCAACCGTTTGTACCACCTCACGGTTATCTGGTTTGCTCATTGTGACCATCTCGAGAGAGACACATAGCGCAGCTGGAATAGATGGGTGGTGGAAAGTGAGGGATTGGTCGAAAATGATGTCACCACCGCTATCGTCCCTCACCAACCTTGTCTCCACCGACGGTATATCTTGATTATCCGGCATGATACGAACACGATAGGTGTCTCCGAGTCCATGACCGTTGAAGCTAAGCGGATGCCCTCCAATGGCGCGTATCACCCGGACGACGTATGTCTTCCCCTCGTTCGTTTCTAGATTCTTCTCGCTTTTCTTCTTCATAACATTCCTTAACATTTTATCTCTCTTTTAATGATTTTTTTGGTTTTGTTTTTCTTGTTGTTGTGAATGAACTCATCTCTACCTTCTTCTGTTATATAGAGGTGGTCTGATCCTCCGATTAAATTAATTTTCTTATTCACCTTTACACGTTTCGAATTGTAATGTAACAAGATTGGTCGATCGGTCGGACAAAATGTCTCAAAATGGCTCGTTCTAAATGAAACGCGGTCTGTGTAGTAGATGTGCACAAAGATTGCACTGCCACTAAAATGGAAATGTTTGGGTCAGGTACGAGTCATATGCTCGCGCGCCTGTGTCATTGTCATGACTCATGACTCGTAACCATATGCTTTACCATGTGGACTCGCACCTAAAGTAAATTTAGTAATGTTTGAATCACCTTTAGCCTTATGTAGTAAGATGTAAGATGGTTATGTTGCGAGCATTCAAATTACAAACGATTATGATGTGTCATACTTAGAAATGATTTCAAAGTAGTCTTCATTAGAGGTGTCAAAATGGGTAATCCAACCCATCCAACCTATTATCCAAATGGATTGAAAGGTAATGGATTATGGGTTAATCCAACCCATTAAGTAAATGGACCATCGAACCAATTAACCGAAATGTATTAATCATAATAAATTTATTAAAGTATTAATCATAATAAATTTAATTAATAAAAATGTATTTTTGGACGGAAATTTTGTGAAAACGCGTTTTGGATGAAAAATTTGTGAAAACGCATTTTGGGCGGGAAAATTTGTGAAAATGTGTTTGGGGCGGGAAAATTTGTCAAAACACGTTTTGGGCGGGAAATTTGTCAAAACACGATTTTTGGACGAATAATTTGTGAAAACGCATTTTGGGCGGGAAAATTTGTCAAAACGCGATTTTTGGACCGAAAATTTGTGAAACCGCGCCTTGGGCGGGAAAATTTGTGAAACGCAATTTTGGACGGAAAATTTGTGAAAATACGTTTTGGACGGAAAATTTGTGAAAACACGTTTTGGATGGAAAATTTGTGAAAATACGATTTTGGACGAAAAATTTGTCAAACGCAATTTTGGACGAAAATTTGTGAAACCGTATTTTGGGCGGGAAAATTTGTCAAAACGCGTTTTGGGCGGGAAAATTTGTCAAACACAATTTTGGACGGAAAATTTGTGAAAATGTGTTTTTGGCCGGAAACATTTGCGAAAACGCGATTTTGGACGAAAATTTGTGAAAACGCATTTTTGGCGGAAAAATAGTGAAACCGTAAGTTTTGGTAAAAATTTGTGAAACCCGCATTTTTGGCGAAAAATATTGTGAAATCGCGGTTTTGGCGAAAAATATTGTGAAACCGCGGTTTTGGCGAGAAAATTTGTGAAAACTATATATTTGGGAGAAAACTAAATTTTACATTTTGTTGGGTATAATTGTGAAAAAAGAAAAAAATTGGGACGGGTTAAATTGCAAAATCATGTTTTTTGTAGATAAATAGTGAAATCATAATTCTGGAATGACTAATTTAGAAAATAAATTAATGTATGATGAAAAGTTGATGGTTAACCATTTCATCCATCAATCCATTTCAATTTGACCCATATGATCGACAATCCATTTGATCCACAATCCATTCGATCCAAGATGAAAAAATTTGATCCATTAGAGTTAATGGGTTGGTTGGGTTGGGTCAATCTATGGATTTCAATCCATTTTGACACCCCTAGTCTTCATCATTCCACTTTTAAATACGTATTAAAAATATAATTTTATACAATCATATAAGTTACTTGCATAAGTATTCTCTTTTCGTGTCAAGAATAAAACAGTAAAATAATAATTATTATTTCTTATATAAATTTGATATATATTTTACCCATCACATGTATAGAAATATATGTGAGAATGGTTTACCCAACTATTGTTTATGGAGAATGGATGATGAAATACATGTCATGATAGAGGATAGTATTATAGAAGAAGAGAGAACAAGAGAAGAGAGGAATTGGTTGTGTTCTTATTCCATGAATAATGAATCCTTATATAGGAATACAAGTAGGGTTTAGCTTAGAGAATAAGTACAACTTGGGGACAAAGTAAGAACATTCTAGAAATGGGCTTTCTAATGGGCATCCACTTAATAACCCATAACACTCCCCCTTGGATGTCCATTAAAATGTGATAACTTGTAATGCGCATAAAATGCTACCTCATTAAAAACCTTACCAGGAAAACCCAATGGGAAAAACCATGGTTAAGGGAAAAAGAGTGTAGCGCGCAGTTACTCCCCCTAATGAGAACATCCGTTGAGATCTTTGAGACGACGCAATCCAATCATATGAATTAACTTCTTGAAAGTAGCGGTTGGAAGCGCCTTGGTGAATAAATCTGCCAAATTTTCGCTTGAACGAATCTGTAGAACACGTACATCGCCATTCTTCTGCAATTCATGGGTGAAGAAGAACTTTGGTAGAATGTGCTTTGTTCTGTCACCTTTGATGTATCCATCCTTAAGTTGTGCGATGCATGCAGCATTGTCTTCAAACATGACTGTTGGAGCTTCTTTTCCTGTAGATAGACCACAATCTTCTCGTATATGTTGAACTACAGATCTTAACCATACGCACTCGCGACTAGCTTCGTGAATAGCTAAAATTTCTGCATGGTTAGAAGAAGTAGCTGCAAGAGTCTGTTTCATAGAACGCCAAGAAATAGCAGTACCTCCACATGTGAACACATATCCAGTTTGTGATCGAGCATTATGAGGATCGGATAAATATCCTGCATCAGCAAACCCAATTAAGTCTTCCTTGCATGTGTTAGAAAAGAAAAGACCCATATCTTTCGTGCCTTGAAGGTAACGAAATATATATTTAATCCCATTCCAATGCCTTCGAGTTGGACATGAGCTAAATCTTGCCAATAGGTTTACTGCAAATGATATATCAGGTCTTGTGTGACCAGCAAGATACATCAGTGCCCCTATTGCACTTAAGTATGGTACTTCAGGACCAAGAACGTCTTCATTGTTTTCTCGAGGGCGGAAAGGATCTTTTAACACATCAAGTGATCTTACAATCATTGGGCTGCTTAAAGGATGTGCTTGATCCATAGAAAACCTTTTCAGAATTTTCTCTGTGTATGTTGTTTGGTGCAACAGGATTCCATCTTTAAGATGTTCAATTTGCAATCCCAAACAAAATTTTGTTTTTCCGAGATTCTTCATCTCAAATTCTTTCTTCAAGTATTCTACTGTATATGAAATCTCTGCAGGAGTTCCAATAATATTCAGATCATCAACATACACTGCAATGACAACAAATCCTTGCCCAAATCTCTTTATAAAGATGCATGGACTTACAAGGTCATTTTTATAGCCTTCTCTTAACAAGTACTCACTAAGGCGGTTATACCACATACGCCCTGACTGTTTTAATCCATAAAGAGATCGATTAAGTTTTATGCAATATTGTTCTCTGGAACTAGAGTTTTCTGCTTCAGGCAGTGTGAATCCTTCTGGAACTGTCATATAAATGTCAGTATCCAGTGGTCCGTACAAGTAGGCTGTGACTACATCCATCAGCCGTAAGTCTAGTCCTTCTCTTATTGCCAGAGTAATAAGGAACCTGAATGTAGTTGCATCCACCACAGGAGAATATGTCTCTTCATAATCAACTCCAGGTATTTGTGAGAAACCTTGTGCAACTAAACGAGCTTTGTATCTTGAAATTTCACCATTTTCGTTCTTCTTTCTCACAAAAATCCATCTGTGTCCTACTGGTTTGACACCTTTAGGTATACGGACTACTGGTCCAAACACTTCTCTCTTTCCAAGAGATTTCCTTTCTGCATCTATTGATTCATTCCATTTTGGTCAATCATTTCTTTGTGTACACTCTGCAATAGATGTTGGTTCATGATCCTCATTCATAATATCAATTGCTACACTGTATGAAAAAATTTCATCGACGTCGATATGCTTTCGATTCCACTTTATTCCAGACATGACATAATTTATTGAGATCTCTTCATTCTCAGGTACCTGAACTGTCATGTGTAAAGTCTCTTCTGGAGATTTTTCATTCGTGATATCCTCGATTTCACCGTTGCCAATTTCTGCTCCTTTTCTTTTTCGAGGATTTTTATCTTTGGAACCAGTAGGTCTACCACGCTTCTGGCGTGTCTTAGACTCACTAGCAATTTGATTATGTCCTTCTGAGACATTAATTCTAATTGGAGCATTTTCAGCTGGTATATGTGACATTGTCACCCTTTTTGGGTCAGCAAATGCTTCTGGCAACTGATTTGCTAAACTCTGCAAATGAATTATCTTCTGGACTTGTTACTCACATTCTTTAGTTCGAGGATCAAGATAAGATAATGATAATTCATTCCAGCTAATTCATTTTTCCAGCTGTTTACTTTCTCCCCCTAATGTTGGAAAGACTGATTCATTAAAATGACAGTCTGCAAATCGAGCTTTAAATAAATCCCCTGTGGATGGCTCTAGATACTTAATGATTGATGGAGAATCATATCCAACATATATGCCTAGCCTTCTCTGGGGTCCCATCTTGGATCGTTGTGGTGGAGCAATTGGAACATATACGGCACATCCAAAAATTTTGAGATGAGATATATTTGGTTCTTGACCCAGAAGCAATTGTGATGGGGAGAAATTATGGTTACTCGTTGGCCTGATGCGAATCAGTGTTGCTGCATGTAATATGGCATGCCCCCAAGCAGAAACAGGGAGTTGGGATCTCATAAGTAATGGTCTAGCAATCATTTGGAGACGTTTTATTAACGATTCAGCTAAACCATTTTGTGTATGAACATGAGCTACAGGATGTTCAACACTTATCACCAGCATTATCAAGCCGAATTGCCTTTACAGGAAGATCTGGAAAATGTGCTCGTAGTCTAATCAACTGAGCAAGTAATCTCGCAAACGCCAGGTTACGAGTTGATAACAAGGACACATGTGACCATCTTGTTGATGCGTCAATTAGAACCATAAAATATCTAAAAGTTCCACACGGTGGGTGAATCGGCCCACAAATATCTCCTTGTATACGTTCCAGAAAATTGATTGATTCTGAGTTTATCTTGGCTGGTGAAGGTCTTATGATCAACTTTCCTTGTGAACAAGCAGCACATGTGAAATCATTAGGAAGAATCTTCTGGTTTCGTAATGAGTGTCCACATGAATTAGTGATTATCTTTCGCATCATTGTTGTACCGGGATGACCTAACCGGTCATGCCAAACGACAAAGTTTTCAGTAAACTTCTGGTTCACTACAACATTTGCTTCAATTGTACTAATATTAGTATGGTACAATCCAGTGGAGAATGCATGTAGTCTTTCCACAATCTTTTTAAAGCCTTGGGTATTACTTGTGATGTGAAGGTACTCAACATTTCCTTCACTCATAGTTTCAATATGATATCCATTTCTGCGAATATCTTTAAAACTTAGTAAATTTCTGTTGGATTTAGGCGAGTATAACGCATCAGAAATTTCAAATTTTGTTCCCATAGGCAATAATATATATGCTCTTCCGGAGCCTTCAATTATATTTGCACTACCCATTACAGTGCTCACGCTGGCTTCTTTCATTGTCAAATGAGAAAAATATCTCTTAGTTTTCAAAATAGTGTGACTAGTTGCACTGTCTGCCAAGCATAGATCTCCACCATTCATTGTTCTTCAAATAAATAAATAAAAGAAATCAAAATCAAATAAAAAAAAAAACTTAATCAAATAAATAATATTAAAAATAACAACTCATAAATTCGTAGAAGAACAACCAAAAGAAAGCTAAAACACCAAAAGCCAAAAACTAATAAATAAAGCAACAAATGATTTTTAAATAGACTAATAAAAATCAATTCTTCCCTTCAGGGGCAAGAAGTTCAGCAATTTCCATATGAGTTGCTTCATTAAATGAGCCAAAGTCATCTTCGCCATCTTCGAACACCATGTTTGTTTCCACATTTTTCCCATTTTGTTTCAGAGATTGTTGATACAATTCAATAAGGTGCTTTGGTGTGCGACACAAACGAGACCAATGGTCTTTTCCTCCACAGCGGTAACACACATTTGCTTGTGGTGTTCGTCTGTTACCATCTCTGTTTCCCCCTCTTTGGTTAGAGTGTGAGTTCTTGAAAGAAACTCCTCGACCTCGACCATGGTCTCTTCCACGTCCACGACCACGACCGCGACCGTGACCACGACCACGATTGTAGCCTCGGCCACTGTGGTTTTGTTCTGTCCTATTATAGGATGTCACATTCGCTTCAGGGAATGGAGCAGAACCTGTTGGACGTAGACCATGATTTTTCATTAGTAGCTCGTTATTCTGCTCAGCAACAAGGAGACACGATATCAATTGGGAATACTTCTGGAATCCCTTTTCACGGTATTGTGTCTGCAGGACAACATTATTTGCATGAAAGGTAGAGAAAGTCTTCTCTAACTTATCTGCATCCGTGATTTTCTCTCCACATAACTCCAACTTGGAGGTGATCTTAAACAGAGCTGAGTTATACTCAGCTACAGACTTGAAGTCTTGGAGTCTCAGATGAGTCCAATCATAACGAGCTCTGGGTAAAATCACAGTTTTCTGGTGATCATACCTTTCCTTGAGATTGTTCCAGAGGATTTGTGGATCTTTCACATTCAAGTATTCATTCTTGAGATCCTCATGGAGATGATGGCGAAGGAATATCATAGCTTTTGCCTTATCTTTGGCTTCAGCTTTATTTCCTGCCTTGATGGTTTCACCAAGCTCTTTTGCACTTAGATTGATTTCAGCATCTAGTGCCCACGCAAGGTAGTTGTCCCCGCCAATATCCAAGGCCTCAAATTCCAAGCTTGTGAGGTTTGTCATGTCTGCAGGACATGTTGAATAAAATAATTAGGAAATTTGCATAAAAATACAAATCATGTCTTCTGGACATGTGTACATATCGTAGTGACTTGAAAAATAAAACATGATATATAAGAAAACCACATTATAAATATGTATGCATAAAATTTGTTTCTAAATATATCCCAACTAAATCATATTAAATTGTGAAAATTATATTGGTTTCTTTGCACAAACTTCTATGGCTATAAGCAAATCAAGTTACGAAATCAAATTATAAACTTTGATAATAATGAAATCAAACATATGGTTGATTCTAGACAATAAAAAAAGATAGTGGGTTTCGTTCAATGACGAAGCAATTTTCAAGCAATAAAGCACATGACAAAACCATTAAAATTATGACCTAAATTGTAACATCCGTAAACCAAGAAAGTGGAGTTTTTGCCTGGTGTCGAGCGACACCAAGGCTGGTGTCGATCGACACCGGCCAAATCGCAAATTCCCGGTTTGTTTCTATTTTGTTCGGTTCGCGTCGGTTAAGGGTGGAAACCCTAAGAAACGAAATAAAAAGGCTTTTGTCGTCGAGTGGTTGTCACTTTTTGGAGGCAGAGAGTTTAGGAGGAGATTTTGGAGTGTTCTTGAGCGATTTTGGAGCTTTTGGTGGTGTCTGATTGCTGTTCTTCCCTGTTCATCTCCCTTTCTCCCTTTCAATCCAAATCCAAGGTGAGTGCGTGACTGTGGGCTCGGGATTTCCGGATTTAGGATGTTAGATGAATGGATTGTTGTTTCTAATTGTTGTTCTTGAGTTATATGATGATTTTCGTGCTAATAGATGTGCTGAATCGTGTGTGTGAATGATTTGGTGGTGATTCTGTGTTTAGTGCCGATCTGTTGCACTTGGATTCGATCAGACGACCGAGTGTCGATCGACACCAAGTTTGGTGTCGGTCGACACCACCGGTTTTGTCTGGTTTAATTCGATTTGAATTGGAATGTTGGTTTAATTGAATTGGAATTGGTTTAATCCGGTTTAATTGAAACAACCAAACTTTTTTTTTTTTATAATTAATTAGCCCAGATTAATATTCTCATAAATATTAGTCCTCAACAGCTAATTCAACAACAATGCGGAAGAAAACCAATATTATTAAATCATAATTAATTATTCAACAATAACCAATTAAGAATAAAACCAATAAAACCAATAACCAATAAGCAACCTAAGCCGGTTTGCTACATTATTAAAATAAAGTCTAACACCCTAAACTCATGAATTTCTGGTCAACCATAACAACAAAGCCAGAATCAAATTCCTAATCTCATCATCCTCTTCTCTCGGTCTCTTTCCGCGGAAGAACATTGCTGTTACCTGCATCACATTGAAATAGAGATGCGTAAGTATTATCATAAATACTTAGTGAGTGGATCATCCTGCCTACAGGCCAATTACGTCAAACACCAGACAAACATCACAATACTCAACAACAATAACAATGCTCAACATTAATCAACAGTATAAACCATCCCTGTCAGGAAACACCCACGTTTCCTGACACCCAGGTTGGTGTCGACCGACACCTCTATGGTGTCGATCGACGCCAGCCTCCCGAGTGTCGATCGACACTCATCGAGTGTCGCTCGACACCGGCTCGACGCCCAGAAGCCAGAAGCTACAAAAATCACATTCCAAATCGCAATAACACGAAATCTAAGGGTTTTCAACGCCCCAATGCTATCAAAACACGAAATCCAGCATAAACAATCTCAAGAACACATCATAAATCCGAAATCACACAATCTCTAACGCTTAACGGACCTACAGTCACGCACTCACCTTGAAAAGGGATTGAAAGGAAGGAAAGGAGAAGGAACAACGAAGAACAGCCACGGATTCAACCCAGAACTCAGAAATCACCTCCAATCCTCCAAAAAATCGCCTAAGAACCTTGATGTCTCGAAAACTGTGCCTTTCTCGCGGCCACAGGGCTTAAAAACGCGAGTCTAGGGCTTTTCTCGCCCAAACCAGCCCAAAACCAGCCGACTTGAATCAAACCGGTCGATTTCTCAATAACCGGTGTCGATCGACACCCTTCCTTGCTGTCGGTCGACACCCATCGACCAAAACCAACCCAACTCGATTCGATCGACTTAAACCGGAAATCGCCCTTGATAACCGGTGTCGATCGACACACCTTGTGGTGTCGATCGACACTAAGCGTTCAGAAGCTTTTCACACACTTTCTTCGAGATAAATGAACCTTAGACCAACTGTACAACAATCAAACAAGAACATGTACAACTAATCCTCGATTCGAACCTCAAAGAGCATAGGTAATCGACTCCCAAACCCCTAATGTCGTCCGATACCAACTCTAAACACAACTTTCTGGTTCGCGGATGTTACAATTCTCCCCCACTAAACTGGATTCGTCCTCGAATCCCAACACAAACGTCTCTCAAAGACCTCAAAAACTCATATTTTCAGTCCTATGTTATACGCATGTTTCCAAGATATTATTACTCTCAATGCCATAACCCACTGTCATGACATCCATACTGCGACTCACGGTCCAGTACCAAAATGTGACCACTGCCACCAAACCAAAACGTGACCCGAAGCCACAACCAAAACGTGACCCGAAGCCACAACCAAAACGTGACCCACTGTCACTCAGACAACCCATATCGAGGTAGCGACCCCCAATATAAGTCCGTTGGGCACCTAACGTCCCAACACAAATAGAACCACCGTCTACAAGGCACACCACCTTTAGACAAAACGAGTAATAAAATCTGAAACGCGTACCAACATATGACTAAAAACTCCCAATGACCCCACCGGCCAAAGAAACTTGTAACATCCAAACCATAACCAAAAATATGAGGCAAAACTCCATCTCATATAACTCCAAAAATGTATATCGTACAACAAAACGAAAATACATATATCCAAAACCAACAACAACAAAACCAAAAACAAGACTAGAACCACAAAGATGAATCACTCCACAGCCTGCTTGTCGAACCACTTTCCGAACTTCAGCTTCATCTTTGCCTCTGGCTCCCAAGTCTGCTCCTCTGTGCCGCTACAGTCCCACAAGACTCTCAACAATGGCACCCTCTTGTTCCGCAGAACCTTGACTCTCCTCTCAAGAATCCTCACAGGAACTGCCGGAACTGTCATATCTGGCTGGAGATCCTCTGGAATCTCAACCACAACCTCCTCTGAAGGACGCAAACACCTCCTCAACATAGAAACATGAAACACCTTGTGAAAGGCGCTCATAATCGGTGGCAACTCCAACCGATAAGCCACTGGCCCAACTCGCTCCACCACTGGAAACGGACCCATAAATCGCGGACTGAGCTTGTTCTCTGCTATGGACCTGTTAGGGCCCCTCAACATAGCCATCTTGAGATAAACTCTATCTCCCACCTGAAACTCAAGCTCACGTCGCCGCCTATCTGCATAACTCCTCTGTCTATCCTGAGCCTCCTTCATGTTCAGCCTCAAGACACGAATCTTCTCCGTCGTCTCCTGAACAAAACTAGCTCCAAACATGCTGCGCTCCCCCACTTGGGTCCAGCATAAGGGTGTCCTACATGGCCTCCCATACAAAGCCTCATAAGGAGCCATACCAATGCTAGACTGAAAACTGTTGTTATAGGCAAACTCTGCCAAACACAGATGATCAGCCCAATGACCACCCCAATCCAGCACACACATCCTAAGCAGATCCTCCAAAGTCTGAATAGTCCTCTCTGACTGTCCGTCTGTCTGCGGATGATACGCGGTATTCATATGCACCTTAGTGCCCATCTCAGTCTGAAATGCCCTCCAAAACTCTGAAGCAAACCTCGGATCTCTATCTGACACGATACTGGCTGGCACTCCATGCAGCCTCACAATCTCCCGCACAAACTTCCTAGCCAAGACAGCTGCTCCATCTGTCTTCTTGATGGCCAAGAAATGTGCTGACTTGGTCAAGCGATCTACAATGACCCAAATAGCATCGAAAGTCCGTGAGATAGGTAATCCCACAACAAAATCCATAGTGATCATGTCCCACTTCCACTCTGGAATGGGTAAACTCTGCAGAAGACCACTAGGCACCTGATGCTCTGCCTTGACCAAAGAACAAGTGTTGCACCTCGCAACCCAATCTGCCACATCCCTCTTCATCCCAACCCAATGATAATACCGTTTGAGGTCACGGTACATCTTGGTCGCACCCGGATGAATCGAAAACTTGCTCGAATGAGCCTCTCTCAAAACCTCATGTCTCAACTCCTCGTCCTTGGGCACACAAACCCGCCCACGAACCAAGATAGTCCCATTCGAAGAGACCTGATACTCAGAACCAACCGCCTGCGAAGCATCGATCAAACCCTGATCACTCTGCTGCGCCACTCTGATCCTGCTGAGTAAATCTGCCTGATAAGCTGCCTCTAAACCCAAAGGCTCCTCTGAAATAGCACAAAGACGCAATGTACTAATCTCGCTGACCAAAGCCTCAACACCACGCTCTCTATCTGAATCAACCCTCCGTCGACTCAAAGCGTCTGCCACCAAATTGGCCTTGCCCGGATGATAAACAATATCCAGGTCATAGTCTGCCAGAAACTCCACCCAACGCGTCTGTCTCGCATTCAGCAAAGGCTGAGTGAAAATGTGCTGTAGACTCTTGTGATCTGTAAAGATCTGCACTCTACCACCATAAAGATAAGACCTCCAAATCTTGAGTGCAAAAACCACTGCTCCCAACTCAAGATCATGTGTAGGACGGTTGCGCTCACTGCCCTGCAACTGCCTCGAAGCATAGGCAATCACTCTGCCCTCCTGCATCAAAACACAACCAAGTCCAACACCTGAAGCATCTGTGTACACAACATATGGCTTCCCCGGGTCAGGTAATGCCAAAACAGGTGTACTAGTCAACATCTCCTTGAGCTTCCCAAAGCTCTCCTCGCACTCCGGCGACCACACAAACGGCACATCCTTGCCAGTCAACCTCGTCATCGGCTGAGACATACTCGCAAACCCCTTGACGAACCTCCTGTAGTAGCCTGCTAAACCCAGAAAACTCCTAATCTCGGTAGCACTACTCGGTCTAGGCCAATCCCTGATAGCCTCAATCTTAGCCGGATCCACAGAAACTCCCTCTGCAGAAACAATGTGGCCAAGAAAACCCATCTCCCTCTGCCAAAAGCTGCACTTGCTCAACTTAGCATACAGCTTCTGCTCTCGAAGCTTCTCCAACAGGAGCCTCAAATGAGTCGCATGCTCCTCTGGACTCCTCGAATACACCAAAATGTCATCAATGAAAATAATGACGAACACATCCAGAAACTCCCTGAATACGTCGTTCATCAACCTCATAAACGCTGCCGGCGCATTAGTCAAACCAAAAGGCATGACCACAAACTCGAAATGCCCATACCTCGTCCGAAAAGCTGTCTTCCGGACATCTGCCCCATCTATCGGAATCTGATGATATCCCGATGCCAAGTCAATCTTGGAGAACCAAGTAGCCCCTCTCAACTGATCCAACAACTCATCGATCCTCGGAAGTGGGTACCTGTTCTTCACTGTGACTCGGTTAAGTCCCCGGTAATCGATACACAACCGAAAACTGCCATCCTTCTTCTTAACGAACAACACTGGCGCTCCCCATGGCGACACACTAGGTCTGATGAACCCTTTACTCAAAAGGTCCTCTAGCTGCTTCTTCAGCTCTGCCATCTCTGCTGGAGCCATCCTGTAAGGTGTCTTCGATATCGGAGCTGTCCCGGGCTCTAAATCAATCGTGAAAGGATCTGACCGAGATGGTGGCAATCCCTTCAGCGACCGAAATACGTCCTCAAACTCCTGGACAACCTGAATATCCTGCAGACTCACCTCACCGCTGGACTCTGTCATAGTGATCGTCGCCAAATAGGCTTCGCAGCCCCGCTCTAACAACTGCTCTGCCTGAATAGCTGAAATCACTATACTCCCCGAAGTCGGTCTCACTCCCTGATAAACCAACTTCCCTGTATCCTGCTCAAACACAACTCTACCTCTGAAGCAATCCAGATGAACTCGGTATAGAGATAACCAGTCCATCCCCAAAATCACGTCATACAGTTCCACCGGACTGATGACTAAATCTGCTGGCATAGACTGCCCCGCAATACGCACATCAACTGCTCTAACTCTGCCCGAAGTAGCCAAATAACCACCACCGGCCACCTTGACAAAGCCTGAAGCCTCACCATCGCTACTCCGAATACCACTACCCACAGCTCTCTCCAGAGTAATGAAGCAATTAGATGCTCCCGAGTCAAACAGAACGTGAGACTCAAAACCTCCAACTAACAAGGTCCCTACACAATTCCACAAGTGTTGAGAACCTCTAACTCTATCACAGTAAAATAACAGAAACAGACACAACAACAATTCTACCTTAAGAATTTAAAAGTCTGAGTCAAGATTTTACCTGTGATCTGGCCTGACTGACTGGTCTGGCCCACCTCTGCCGAAGTATACACTCTCGGCGCACCACCCGACTGCAACGCCGCAACCTGCGCTGCTGACTGAATCGCCAACGGCTGAATCGCCGCTGCCACTGCTCTCTGCTGCAACTTGGGACACATAGTCTTGATATGCCCCGGCTCCCTGCAGTAGAAGCACACTGGAGTCTCTCTGGATCCCGCCCTCTTGGGGCAAGTCGCAACTCTGTGATCCAGACTCCCACAACCAAAACACCCACCCGTACTCGGGCTACTAGCAGATATCTCGTCTGCTCTCCTCTTCTGGCCCTGCGCAGGCCTGCTGCCCCTGCCGTAACCGGAACTGTGACCTCTGCGCTGCTGATGCTGCTGCTGGCCCCGAGGATGGGTAGCAGGAGCAACTGCAACTGGCACAACCGCCGTACTCACCGGCTCACGCAAGTCCTCCTCAATGGACGCTGCCAACTCCACTAAACCAGCTCTGGTGTGGTACATACCACCTCTGCACTGCGTCCTGATGTTCCTCCGAAGTCCCTGAAGAAACCGCGACGTCAATGCCCGCTCACTGATCAGCTCACCACCAGAAAAGACCACCAATCTGCAAAACTCTGCATCATACTCTCGAACAGACCTCTCACCCTGAGTCAAGTCCAAAAACCTCATCTGCAGCCTGTCACGAGCCTCCTGAGGGAAAAACTTGTGGTTGAACTCCTCGACGAAGTCAACCCAAGTCCAAACCTCTCTCATGGTCCTAACAGACCTCCACCACAAATGTGCATCACCTCTAGGGTAGTGCACTGCCAACTCAACCTGAAACTGTGCCGGACAACGAACAGAATCGAAGTTCCGCTCCAACCTCTGACGCCACTCATCAGCCTGCTCTGGAGTAACCCCGCCCTCAAACGTAGGCGTACCAATCCTCTGCATCTCCCTCATCATCTCACGATAAGGCGAAAACCCAACTGCAACACCCTGCTGCACCGCAGCCTCCTGCTGCTCAACAAAACCGGCACCAACATGTGTTCCGGCACCTGCCTGTGCCCCGGCCGCTGGAGGTGCAACCGGAGCCTGCTGTGGAACTGCCTGAGGAAGACGTGCCAACAACTGCGTCAGTAGCCCCACAATCAACTCTCCCTGAGCTAAAGCAGCGCCCCCACCGGGAACCGCTCCAGCTCCTGCGCCACCACTGGCACCTGAGTTAGCCCCACCGTCCAACGAAACAGACTGTGTCACCGACGCCGCCGCCACACTCGGCGCTGCACTCTCTACTGAAACCTCAGCCTCTGGCACTCCACGACCAGCACCCCGACCTCCACGACCCGCTGCTCGCCCACCGCGACCAGCTCCTCTGCCCCCACGGGCTGCACCGCGACCACGACCACGGCCACGACCACGACCTGCGTCCATCTATCTGCACTACCACCAAGTACAGAAAAAGAGCAAAGGTCAAAACACAGACACCAAACCAAAACACACCAAATATCCAACTCACTTACCCGCGGAAAACTGGAAGACCGAGAGGATGAGATTAAACCACTAATTGACTAACTCACATAATCAATTAACCACATAGTCCAATTCATCCAATTCTAACTGTCCTAAAACCGACTACGCTCTGATACCAAAATGAAACAACCAAACTTTTTTTTTTTTTTTATAATTAATTAGCCCAGATTAATATTCTTATAAATATTAGTCCTCAACAGCTAATTCAACAACAATGCGGAAGAAAACCAATATTATTAAATCATAATTAATTATTCAACAATAACCAATTAAGAATAAAACCAATAAAACCAATAACCAATAAGCAACCTAAGCCGGTTTGCTACATTATTAAAATAAAGTCTAACACCCTAAACTCATGAATTTCTGGTCAACCATAACAACAAAGCCAGAATCAAATTCCTAATCTCATCATCCTCTTCTCTCGGTCTCTTTCCGCGGAAGAACATTGCTGTTACCTGCATCACATTGGAATAGAGATGCGTAAGTATTATCATTATAAATACTTAGTGAGTGGATCATCCTGCCTACAGGCCAATTACGTCAAACACCAGACAAACATCACAATACTCAACAACAATAACAATGCTCAACATTAATCAACAGTATAAACCATCCCTGTCAGGAAACACCCACGTTTCCTGACACCCAGGTTGGTGTCGACCGACACCTCTATGGTGTCGATCGACGCCAGCCTCCCGAGTGTCGATCGACACTCATCGAGTGTCGCTCGACACCGGCTCGACGCCCAGAAGCCAGAAGCTACGAAAATCACATTCCAAATCGCAATAACACGAAATCTAAGGGTTTTCAACGCCCCAATGCTATCAAAACACGAAATCCAGCATAAACAATCTCAAGAACACATCATAAATCCGAAATCACACAATCTCTAACGCTTAACGGACCTACAGTCACGCACTCACCTTGAAAAGGGATTGAAAGGAAGGAAAGGAGAAGGAACAACGAAGAACAGCCACGGATTCAACCCAGAACTCAGAAATCACCTCCAATCCTCCAAAAAATCGCCTAAGAACCTTGATGTCTCGAAAACTGTGCCTTTCTCGCGGCCACAGGGCTTAAAAACGCGAGTCTAGGGCTTTTGTCGCCCAAACCAGCCCAAAACCAGCCGACTTGAATCAAACCGGTCGATTTCTCAATAACCGGTGTCGATCGACACCCTTCCTTGGTGTCGGCCGACACCCATCGACCAAAACCAACCCAACTCGATTCGATCGACTTAAACCGGAAATCGCCCTTGATAACCGGTGTCGATCGACACACCTTGTGTGTCGATCGACACACCTTGTGGTGTCGATCGACACTAAGCGTTCAGAAGCTTTTCACACACTTTCTTCGAGATAAATGAACCTTAGACCAACTGTACAACAATCAAACAAGAACATGTACAATTAATCCTCGATTCGAACCTCAAAGAGCATAGGTAATCGACTCCCAAACCCCTAATGTCGTCCGATACCAACTCTAAACACAACTTTCTCGTTCGCGGATGTTACATTAATGGTTTTAATTAATTTAAATGGTTAATTGGAATGGTTAATTAATTATTTTCGGATTAATAATTAATTAAGATTATTATTTAATTATGAGAATTATCTAGTAATTATTTGGAATTATTTTAAAGATGGAGAAATATTTAATAATTGTGGAAATCATTTAAAAGACTTAAATTATCTGGAAATTGCGTAATTGGCCCGTGGGCAGAGTGATCGCTTCACTAAGTATTTATGATAATACTTACGCATCTCCTTTCCTGTGATGCAGGTGGTAGAAATGTCTAAACGCGGAATCAAGGCCGAAGAAGAGGATTATAGGATTTATGTTTTATTTCTTTTGCTTAAGTTGTTAGATTTATTTGATTATTGACTTCATTGTTGAATTGGTTGAGTTATTTATTTAAAGATTTTTAAGACTTCCGCTATAATTGTAAAAAAAAAAAATTAAGTGTTGGTTGTTTCATTTTGGTATCAGAGCCTAGACGGTTTTAGGACGTGCTAGGTTGATAGTGTAGTATCATCCTCTTCGGGCTCTAGGACATTCCGCGGTGAGTTTTGTTTGTGTTGTTAGTTTTCGTGTTTTGTATCTCACCTCTTTGTTCCATACAGTGAGATGGACGGTGGTGCTCGAGATAGAGGTAGAGGCCGAGGTGCAGGCCGCGGTCGAGGCCGTGGCAGAGGTCGTGGAGGTCGTGGAGGTCGGGGTCGTGGCGAGCCAGAGGATTCGGGCGAGAGTGTTGCGCCGAGTGTGGCGACTGCGTCGGTGACCCAGTCTATTTCAGCGGCGAGTGAGGCCGGTGTGGGCGTCGGTGGTGGCGCGGGGATTGGAGCGGCCCCAGGTGGGGGTGCGGCTCCGGCTCAGGGTCGAGATGACCTGGTTGTGGGGTTACTGACACAGTTGCTGGCACGTTTTCCGCCAGTGGTTCCTCAGCAGGCTCCGGGTGTTCCTCCGATGGCCGGTGTACCGCAGGGTGCGCCAGTGTTTGGGCAGCAGGATGCTACAGTGCTTGGTCAGCCGGGTGCGGCTTTTGTGGGGCAGCAGGGAGCTGCGGTGGTTGGTCATCCGTCCTATTTAGAGATGATGGGACAGATGCAGCGTATCGGGACGCCTTACTTTGAGGGCGGAGTTGGTCCAGAGGTGGCCGATGAGTGGAGGTCGAGAGTGGAGCGGAACTTCCAGTCGATTAGGTGTCCGGTTCAGTATCAGGTTGAGTTAGCGGTCCACTATCTGAGTGGTGACGCACATTTGTGGTGGCGGGCTGTTCAGGGCAGGAGAGCTGTCTGGACTTGGGGCGAGTTTGTGGCGGAGTTTGACGCCAAGTACTTTCCTCAGGAGGCTCGAGATAGACTTCATCTGCGGTTTATCGCTTTGACGCAGGGAGACCGTTCAGTGCGTGAGTACGACGCAGAGTTCAGCAGGCTAGTGGTGCATACTGGTCTCGGTATAGGCAGCGAGCGTAGTGTTATGCAGAGATTCCTTCAGGGGCTTCGTCCGAGTATCAGGACTCAGTGCCGAGGTCGTGACTATACCGTGAGAGCTGAGCTAGTGGAGTTGGCAGCTTCTATTGAGGAGGACCTTCGTGAGCAGGCTGGTCCGGTGGTGGTGCCGTCTGCGGATGCTCCTGCTATCCAGCCTCGGAGTCAGCAGCAGCAGTCGCAGCAGCGCCGTAGTTCGAGTGTTGGTTCTGGTTCTGGCAGGGGTGGCAGGTCTGCACAGGGTCAGAAGAGGAGTCGGGAGGAGGTTTCTTCCGGCAGCCGTTTTCCTCGTGGTTCGTGTTACGGGTGCGGCAGTTTGGAACACCGAGTGTCCAGTTGTCCCAAGAAGGAGGTGCCTCGGGATACTAGGGATACTAGGGTGTGTTTCCATTGCGGAGAGCCGGAACATATCAGGCCGAGGTGTCCCAAGATGCAGAGTTTGACAGTGGCAGCAGTTCAGCCGATAGCGGCTCGACCAGTGACTCAGGTGGCAGCGGTTCAGCCAGTGGGCCAGTTGGGGGCGGGACCGAGAGTCTACTCTTCTACCGAGGTTGGCCAGTCAAGTCAGGGCGGGCAGATCACAGGGACCTTGTTAGTCGGTGGCGTTCAGTCACACGTTTTATTCGATTCTGGAGCATCTAATTGCTTCATCACTCCGGAGTGGGCCGAGAGTAGTGGCATCCGGAGCAGCGCGGGTGAGCGTGCAGGCATGGTCAAGGTGGCTGGAGGTGGTTTCCTGGCTACTTCGGGCCGTGCTAGAGGCGTTGATATCCAGATTGCGGGGCAGTCGATGCCAGCGGATTTGGTGATTAGTCCGGTGGAGTTATATGACGTCATTCTGGGGATGGACTGGTTATCTTTTTACCGGGTTCATCTGGATTGCTTTAGAGGCAGAGTGGTTTTTGAGCGTGATGGCGGGAGGTTAGTGTTTCAGGGTGTGAGGCCGACTTCCGGGAGCATAGTGATCTCGACGATTCAGGCAGAGCAGTTGATTGAGCGAGGCTGTGAGGCCTATTTGGCGACGATCTCTATGGCGGAGTCCAGTGGCGAGGTGGTTTTTGGGGATATTCGGGTGGTTCGAGAGTTCCCAGAGGTTTTTCAGTCGTTGACGGGGTTACCACCTTCGCGGTCAGATCCTTTCACGATTGAGTTAGAGCCGGGGACAGCGCCGATATCCAAGACGCCTTACAGGATGGCTCCAGCAGAGTTGGCAGAGCTGAAGAAGCAGCTAGAGGACCTTTTGAGTAAAGGGTTCATTCGACCGAGTGTTTCACCGTGGGGAGCACCAGTTCTGTTTGTGAAGAAGAAGGATGGGAGTTTCCGGCTGTGTATTGATTACCGGGGACTGAACCGAGTTACTGTGAAGAACAGGTACCCTCTCCCGAGGATTGACGAGTTGTTGGATCAGTTGAGGGGTGCTACTTGGTTCTCCAAGATAGACTTGGCATCGGGTTATCATCAGATTCCGATAGATGAGGCGGATATCCGCAAGACTGCTTTCAGGACACGTTATGGGCATTTTGAGTTTGTGGTTATGCCTTTCGGTTTGACGAATGCGCCTGCGGCATTCATGAGGTTGATGAACGACGTATTCAGGGAGTATTTGGATGTGTTTGTCATCATCTTCATCGACGATATTCTGGTTTATTCGAGGAGTCCTGAGGAGCATGAGACTCATTTGAGGTTGGTTCTGGAGAAGCTTCGAGAGCAGAAGCTGTATGCTAAGTTGAGCAAGTGCAGTTTCTGGCAGCGAGAGATGGGTTTTCTCGGACATATTGTTTCTGCAGAGGGCGTGTCTGTAGATCCGGCGAAGATAGAGGCCATCAGAGATTGGCCTAGACCTAGTAGTGCTACCGAGATCAGGAGCTTTCTTGGGTTAGCAGGTTATTACAGGAGGTTCGTCAGGGGTTTTGCGAGTATGGCACAGCCGATGACACAGTTGACTAGGAAGGATGTTCCTTTTTTGTGGACGCCTGAATGTGAGGAGAGCTTTGAGAAGCTCAAGGAGTATTTGACTAGTACACCTGTTTTGGCGTTACCCGAACCAGGGAAGCCTTATGCTGTGTACACTGATGCTTCAGGTATTGGTCTGGGTTGTGTGCTGATGCAGGAGGGCAGAGTTATTGCTTACGCTTCGAGACAGTGGCAGGGGAGCGAGCGTAACCGTCCTACCCATGATCTAGAGTTGGGAGCGGTGGTCTTTACACTTAAGATCTGGAGGTCTTATTTGTATGGTGCTTTAGTTCAGATCTTCACTGACCACAAGAGTCTTAATCACATTTTTACTCAGCCGATGCTGAATGCGAGACAGACGCGCTGGGTTGAGTTCTTAGCGGATTATGATTTGGAGATCATCTATCATCCGGGCAAGGCTAACCTAGTGGCAGATGCTTTGAGTCGACGGAGGTGTGATTCGGCTTTAGAGCAGGATGTTGAGGCGTTGGTGGGCGAGATTAGCACTTTGCGCCTTTGTGCTATTTCGCAGGAGCCTCTGGGTTTAGAGGCAGTTGATCAGGCAGATTTGTTGAGCCGGATCAGGGTGGCGCAGCAGAGTGATCAGAGTTTGATTGATGCGTCACATGTGCCGAGTCCCGAGTATCAGGTTGCTGAGAACGGGACTATTCTGGTTCGTGGTCGGGTTTGTGTACCCAAGGTTGATGTGTTGAGACAGCAGATTCTGAGAGAGGCTCATTCGAGCAAGTTTTCGATTCATCCAGGAGCGACCAAGATGTACCATGACCTCAAGAGGTATTATCACTGGGTCGGGATGAAGAGAGATGTGGCTGATTGGGTTGCGAAGTGCAACAGTTGTTCCTTAGTGAAGGCTGAGCATCAGGTTCCAGGTGGTCTATTACAGAGTTTACCCATTCCAGAGTGGAAGTGGGACATGATTACGATGGATTTCGTGGTTGGGCTACCTATTTCGAGGACACATGATGCTATTTGGGTTATCGTGGATCGGTTGACTAAGTCAGCACATTTCTTGGCCATCAAGAAAACAGATGGAGCAGCTGTTTTGGCTAGGAAGTTTGTGCGTGAGATTGTGAGGCTGCATGGAGTGCCAGCCAGTATAGTGTCAGACCGAGATCCGAGATTTGCCTCAGAGTTTTGGAGGGCATTTCAGGCTGAGATGGGCACTAAGGTGCATATGAGTACGGCATATCATCCACAGACAGATGGGCAGTCAGAGAGGACGATTCAGACTTTAGAGGATCTGTTGAGGATGTGTGTGCTAGATTGGGGTGGTCATTGGGCAGATCATTTGAGCTTGGTTGAGTTTGCTTACAACAACAGCTTCCAGACGAGTATTGGCATGGCTCCTTTCGAGGCTTTGTATGGGAGGCCATGTAGGACACCCTTATGCTGGACCCAAGTGGGGGAGCGCAGCATTTATGGAGCTACTTATGTTCAGGAGACGACCGAGAAGGTTCGTGTGGTGAGGCTGAACATGAAGGAAGCTCAGGATAGACAGAAGAGTTACGCAGATAGACGCAGACGAGAGCTTGAGTTTCAGGTTGGAGATAGAGTGTATCTCAAGATGGCGATGTTGAGGGGTCCTAACAGATCCATCGCAGAGAACAAGCTGAGTCCGCGTTTCATGGGTCCGTTTCCAGTTGTGGAGCGAGTGGGACCGTTGGCGTACATGTTGGAGTTACCTTCGATTATGAGAGCCTTTCACAAGGTGTTTCATGTGTCGATGCTGAGGAAGTGTCTTCATCCTTCTGAGGAGTTAGTGGCTCAGAACCCAGAGGATCTTCAGCCAGATTTGACAGTTCCGGCAGTGCCTGTGAGGATTCTTGAGAGGAGAGTCAAGGTACTGCGGAACAAGAGGATACCGTTATTGAGAGTGTTGTGGGCTTGTGGCGGTATTGAGGAGGAGACTTGGGAGCCAGAGGCAAAGATGAAGTTGAAGTTCAGGAAGTGGTTCGACAAGCAGAGTGTGGAGTGAGCTTCTTTCGTCTTTGTGGCTTTGTTTTTGGTTTAGCTTGCGAGCTTTTGTTGTTGTTGTTTTGGTTTACGTTGTAAGGCATACATTTTTGAGATTTATGAGATGGAGTTTTGCCTCATTATCTTTGTTATTTAATGTTGTCTTGGATGTTACACTCGTTGACCGGTTGGGTCGTGAGACGTTCCAATCTTTTGTTACAAGCGTTTTAAGAATTTTTTTTCTCTAAGGGCTGCGGTCCTGAATAACTCATTACGTTTTGGAGACTTTGGTTCTCTGGCAGACTTACCTGAGTGCCGTGGCTTCAGTGTGAGTAGCTTATCCGAGTGCCGTGGCTTCGGTATGAGCTTTGGCTGGCCCATCTGGGAGGCCGTGGCCCCAGTTTGGGTAGTTGCAGACTTGTTTGGGAGGCCGTGGCCCCAATACAAGTGGTTTGATTGAGACTCATTTGGGAGGCCGTGGCCCCAATTTGAGTGTTTGGGTAATGAGTTAAGAGGAAAATGTCTTGGAACGTGCGTATGCATAAGATTGAGTGTGAGTCTCGGGGATCAGTTGAGGATCTCCAGTGTTGTGACCTTGCGAGGTCGGATTGTTGGTCTTGCGAGACGTGTTTTGAGTTAGGATTCGAGGACGAATCCAGTTTAGTGGGGGAGAGTTGTAACATCCGTAAACCAAGAAAGTGGAGTTTTTGCCTGGTGTCGAGCGACACCAAGGCTGGTGTCGATCGACACCGGCCAAATCGCAAATTCCCGGTTTGTTTCTATTTTGTTCGGTTCGCGTCGGTTAAGGGTGGAAACCCTAAGAAACGAAATAAAAAGGCTTTTGTCGTCGAGTGGTTGTCACTTTTTGGAGGCAGAGAGTTTAGGAGGAGATTTTGGAGTGTTCTTGAGCGATTTTGGAGCTTTTGGTGGTGTCTGATTGCTGTTCTTCCCTGTTCATCTCCCTTTCTCCCTTTCAATCCAAATCCAAGGTGAGTGCGTGACTGTGGGCTCGGGATTTCCGGATTTAGGATGTTAGATGAATGGATTGTTGTTTCTAATTGTTGTTCTTGAGTTATATGATGATTTTCGTGCTAATAGATGTGCTGAATCGTGTGTGTGAATGATTTGGTGGTGATTATGTGTTTAGTGCCGATCTGTTGCACTTGGATTCGATCAGACGACCGAGTGTCGATCGACACCAAGTTTGGTGTCGGTCGACACCACCGGTTTTGTCTGGTTTAATTCGATTTGAATTGGAATGTTGGTTTAATTGAATTGGAATTGGTTTAATCCGGTTTAATGGTTTTAATTAATTTAAATGGTTAATTGGAATGGTTAATTAATTATTTTCGGATTAATAATTAATTAAGATTATTATTTAATTATGAGAATTATCTAGTAATTATTTGGAATTATTTTAAAGATGGAGAAATATTTAATAATTGTGGAAATCATTTAAAAGACTTAAATTATCTGGAAAATGCGTAATTGGCCCGTGGGCAGAGTGATCGCTTCACTAAGTATTTATGATAATACTTACGCATCTCCTTTCCTGTGATGCAGGTGGTAGAAATGTCTAAACGCGGAATCAAGGCCGAAGAAGAGGATGATAGGATTTATGTTTTATTTCTTTTGCTTAAGTTGTTAGATTTATTTGATTATTGACTTCATTGTTGAATTGGTTGAGTTATTTATTTAAAGATTTTTAAGACTTCCGCTAGAATTGTAAAAAAAAAAAAAAGTGTTGGTTGTTTCACAAATATACTATCATGTTTAGATTAAAAGCAATCAACGAAAAGATCAAACATGATTTGACTCTAATTGGTTTATTTTGAACAAATCAAGTATGACATATTATTATTTTACAAACATAGATCTACTGTATATGGTGATGGTTTCAGATTGTAAATCAAAATTTATATTTGGATTTGAATTATAAAAATTGTGAACACAAACCAACAATTTGAAACCAAACCAAACAATAAATCAATAAGCAATATAAACCCAGAAAAATAATAAGTCGAAACCTCAAGTATGTGGTCTTCGTTAACGAAGAATTTTCAAACTCATTGTATTCAACAAAGCATAAATCAAATCGAGTACTTAGATTAATATATTAAAATAAGAGTCGGTGAGTGTGATATATAATGAACAAAACGAATTAGCAAATTCTCATAAATGAAATAACCCAACAAGTCATATATGATAAAGCACAACGAGTGGCTGAACACGATAACTTAGATCGTTATATCAAAATATGAAACCTTGTGGATTGATATTAAGAACCATGAGTTGATAGATAAACATGATTCTTAATATCCCGAAGAACAAGAAAAACTAAAATCTAAAACTATACCTTTTAGCTCAGACGGCTAGGGTTTCGTGCTGATAACGTATTATAGAAGAAGAGAGAACAAGAGAAGAGAGGAATTGGTTGTGTTCTTATTCCATGAATAATGAATCCTTATATAGGAATACAAGTAGGGTTTATCTTAGAGAATAAGTACAACTTGGGGACAAAGTAAGAACATTCTAGAAATGGGCTTTCTAATGGGCATCCACTTAATAACCCATAACAGATAGAGATTTTTTTTTTTTTTTTGAGAGCGATGATTATCCTCGTGATGAACTTGTTCAAATAGCACAAGATGATGATATGTTGGCAACAAAACAAAAAAAAAAAAAGAAATTATGAACCTTAAGTCGTTTTCGAATCATAATTAATTTTGTTCACTATATTTACTATCTACAAATTAATTAACAATTAGGGAAATTTGGCAAAAACAACAGAAAAAGATGGTTTTGTCCATTTACACATTTTCGTAGTTTTACCTATTTTAGACTTTAATACTCTTTAACTTTAAAAAATCTAAAATAAATATTTTTAAAATCCAAAAAAATTCAGAAAATTCAGAACAATGATCTTAAGACTTTTTACAATTTTTCACAATTTATTTTTAATCATATGATACTTAAAAAATATATTGAAGTTTGGTTCTACCGGTTTTGAAATGCAAAGTAGAATATGTATTCTACCTCTTGGTCGTACTTCTACAGACGGTATAATATAATTTCTACCAACTGTCCACACATCTACTTTCAGTAGAATATGATTTCTATCGTTTGTCCACACATCTACTTCTAGTAGAATTAGTTTTCTATCGTTTGTGTACACTTCTACTTCTCGTAGAATATGATTTCTACCGGTTACTCTATTATGTACTATTTCGTGAATTTGGTAGAAGATATGTTCTACATATTACACTATTTTCTGCAAGTTTCAGAATTTGTACTCTACGAGAAACACATTCTTCTACGTGGTCGTAGATTTTGTGTTCTACTACGGACATAATCTTCTACCCTCTGTAGACTTCGTGTTCTGCAAAAAAATCGTCTTCTACCACGTGTAGAAAACGTATTCTACCGAAAATCTTAGAAAATATTCAGAAATATTTTGAATATTCTTGTTTCCTTTTTCTTCTTGTAACATCCGTGAACCTGGAAGTTGTTTTGGAAGTGGTGTTGGACGATGCTAGGGGTTCGGGAGTAGTTGGCACATGCTCTTAGAGGTGTGAATTGAGGGTTGACTGTACATGTTCTTGTTTGATTGTTGTGCAGTCGGTCTAAGGTTCAAGCATCGCGAAGAAAGTGTGTTAAATGCTTCTGAACGACTAGTATCGATCGACACCCGAAGGGTGTCGATCGACACCGGTTATCGGGTTTGATTTCCGGTTTAAGTCGATCGATTTGCAATTGGGTTGGTTTTGGGTCGATGGGTGTCGACCGACACCAAGGAAGGGTGTCGATCGACACCGGTTATCTGGAAATCGACCGGTTTGATTTAAGTCGGCTGGTTTTGTTCGGTTTTGGGCTAGGAAAGCCCTAGGTCGCGATTTAAAAGTCTCCAGCCGCGTGAGAAGCTCAGTTTTCGAGAAAGAAAGGTTCCAGAGAGGCTGAGGTGATTTCCAGAGAGTTTTTGGAGTTTGGAGACTCGTTTTGTTGCTGTTCTTCGTTGTTCTATCTCTTCTCCATCTTTTCTATCCCTTTTCAAGGTGAGTGCGTGACTGTAGGTCCGTTGATCAATAGAGATTGTTTGATTTCGAGTTTTGGTTGTGTTCTTGAGTTGTTTATGCTGGATTTCGTGTTTTGATAGTATTGGGGCGTTGAAAACCCCTAGATTTTGTGTTATTGCGATTTTGGAATGTGATTTTCGTAGCTTCTGGTTTCTGGGCGTCGAGCCGGTGTCGAGCGACACTCGATGAGTGTCGATCGACACTCGGGAGGCCGGCGTCGATCGACACCATAGAGGTGTCGGTCGACACCGACCTGGGTGTCAGGAAACGTGGGTTTCCTGACAGGTAGTTGATGTATTGGTTATTGCATTGTCTTTCTGGTTGTTTATTGTGGTGTATTGTCTACTGTTTGACGTAATTGGCCTGTAGGCAGGATGATCCACTCACTAAGTATTTATGATAATACTTACGCATCTCTTTCGTAATGTGATGCAGGTAACAGCAATGTTCTTCCGCGGAAAGAGACCGAGAGAAGAGGATGATGAGATTAGGAATTTGATATTGGCATTGTTGTTGTGGTTGACAAGGAATTCCTAGGGTGTTAGTCTATTTTCAATAATGTAGCAAACCTGGTGTTTAGGTTGCTAGAGTTATTCTTTATTGGTTTTATTGGTTTTATTCTTTATTGGTTATTGTTGAATAATTATTTATGATTTAATAATAATATTGGTTTTCTTCCGCATTGTGTTGAATTAGCTGTTGAGGATTAATATTTATGGGAATATTAATCTGGGCTAATTATAAAAAAAAAAAAAATTTGGTTGTTTCATTTTGGTATCAGAGCCAAGTTGGTTTTAGGACTGTTAGAATTGGATGAATTGGACTATGTGGTTAATTGATTATGTGAGTTAGTCAATTAGTGGTTTAATCTCATCCTCTCGGTCTTCCAGTTTTCCGCGGGTAAGTGAGTTGGATATTTGGTGTGTTGTGCTTTGTGTTTGTGTGTTGACCTTGCTCTTTTTCTGTACTTGGTGGTAGTGCAGAGAGATGGACGCAGGTCGTGGTCGTGGCCGTGGTCGTGGTCGCGGTGCAGCCCGTGGGGGCAGAGGAGCTGGTCGCGGTGGGCGAGCAGCGGGTCGTGGAGGTCGGGGTGCTGGTCGTGGAGTGCCAGAGGCTGAGGCCTCAGTGCAGAGTGCGGCGCCTAGTGTGGCGGCAGCGTCGGTGACACAGTCTGTTTCGTTAGCCGGTGGGGCTAGTTTGGGCGTCGGGGGTGGCGCGGGGGCAGGAGCAGTTCCCGGTGGGGGCGCGGCTCTTGCTCAGGGTGATTTGATTGTGGGGCTACTGACGCAGCTTTTGGCACGTCTTCCAGAGGCAGTTCCACAGCAGGCTCCGGATGCACCTCCAGCGGCCGGGGCACAGGTTGGTGCCGGGGCACATGTTGGTGCCGGTTTTGTTGAGCAGCAGGAGGCTGCGGTGCAGCAGGGTGTTGCAGTTGGGTTTTCGCCTTATCGTGAGATGATGAGGGAGATGCAGAGGATTGGTACGCCTACGTTTGAGGGCGGGGTTACTCCAGAGCAGGCTGACGAGTGGCGTCAGAGGTTGGAGCGGAACTTCGATTCTGTTCGTTGTCCGGCACAGTTTCAGGTTGAGTTGGCAGTGCACTACCTTGGAGGTGATGCACATTTGTGGTGGAGGTCTGTTAGGACCAGGAGAGAGGTTTGGACTTGGGTTGACTTCGTCGAGGAGTTCAACCACAAGTTTTTCCCTCAGGAGGCTCGTGACAGGCTGCAGTTGAGGTTTTTGGACTTGACTCAGGGTGAGAGGTCTGTTCGAGAGTACGATGCAGAGTTCTGCAGATTGGTGGTCTTTTCTGGTGGTGAACTGATCAGTGAGCGGGCATTGACGTCACGGTTTCTCCAGGGGCTTCGGAGGAACATCAGGACTCAGTGCAGAGGTGGTATGTACCACACCAGAGCTGGTTTAGTGGAGTTGGCAGCGTCCATTGAGGAGGACTTGTGTGAGCCGGTGAGTACGGCGGTTGTTCCAGTTGCAGTTGCTCCTGCTACCCATCCTCGGGGCCAGCAGCAGCATCAGCAGCGCAGAGGTTACAGTTCTGGTTACGGCAGGGGCAGTAGGCCTGCGCAGGGCCAGAAGAGGAGAGCAGACGAGATATCTGCTAGTAGCCCGAGTACGGGTGGGTGTTTTGGTTGTGGGGGTCTGGATCACAGAGTTGCGACTTGCCCCAAGAGGGCGGGATCCAGAGAGTCGACAGTGTGCTACTACTGCAGGGAGCCGGGGCATATCAAGACTATGTGTCCCAAGTTGCAGCAGAGAGCAGTGGCAGCGGCGATTCAGCCGTTGGCTATTCAGTCAGCAGCGCAGGTTGCGGCGTTGCAGTCGGGTGGTGCGCCGAGAGTGTATACTTCGGCAGAGGTGGGCCAGACCAGTCAGTCAGGCCAGATCACAGGTAAAATCTTGACTCAGACTTTTAATTCTTAAGGTAGAATTGTTGGTGTTGTCTGTTTCTGTTATTTTACTGTGATAGAGTTAGAGGTTCTCAACACTTGTGGAATTGTGTAGGGACCTTGTTAGTTGGTGGATTTGAGTCTCACGTTCTGTTTGACTCGGGAGCATCTAATTGCTTCATTACTCCGGAGAGAGCTGAGGGTAGTGGTATTCGGAGTAGCGATGGCGAGGCTTCAGGCTTTGTCAAGGTGGCTGGTGGTGGTTATTTGGCTACTTCGGGCAGAGCTAGAGCAGTTGATGTGCAGATTGCGGGGCAGTCTATGCCAGCAGATTTAGTCATCAGTCCGGTGGAACTGTATGACGTGATTTTGGGGATGGACTGGTTATCTCTATACCGAGTTCATCTGGATTGCTACAGAGGTAGAGTGGTGTTTGAGCAGGATGCAGGGAAGTTGGTTTATCAGGGAGTGAGACCGACTTCGGGGAGTATAGTGATTTCAGCTATTCAGGCAGAGCAGTTGTTAGAGCGGGGCTGCGAAGCTTATTTGGCGACGATCACTATGACAGAGTCCAGTGGTGAGGTGAGTCTGCAGGATATTCAGGTTGTCCAGGATTTCGAGGATGTTTTTCGGTCGCTGAAGGGATTGCCACCATCTCGGTCAGATCCTTTCACGATTGATTTAGAGCCCGGGACAGCTCCGATATCGAAGACACCTTACAGGATGGCTCCAGCAGAGATGGCAGAGCTGAAGAAGCAGCTAGAGGACCTTTTGAGTAAAGGGTTCATCAGACCTAGTGTTTCGCCGTGGGGAGCGCCAGTGTTGTTCGTTAAGAAGAAGGATGGCAGTTTTCGGTTGTGTATTGATTACCGGGGACTTAACCGAGTCACAGTGAAGAACAGGTACCCACTTCCGAGGATCGATGAGTTGTTGGATCAGTTGAGAGGGGCTACTTGGTTCTCTAAGATTGACTTGGCATCGGGTTATCATCAGATTCCGATAGATGAGGCAGATGTCCGGAAGACGGCTTTTCGGACGAGGTATGGGCATTTCGAGTTTGTGGTCATGCCTTTTGGTTTGACTAATGCGCCGGCAGCTTTTATGAGGTTGATGAACGACGTGTTCAGGGAGTTTCTGGATGTGTTTGTCATTATTTTCATTGATGACATTTTGGTGTATTCGAGGAGTCCAGAGGAGCATGCGACTCATTTGAGGCTTGTGTTGGAGAAGCTTCGAGAGCAGAAGCTGTTTGCCAAGTTGAGCAAGTGCAGCTTTTGGCAGAGAGAGATGGGTTTTCTTGGCCACATTGTTTCTGCAGAGGGAGTTTCTGTGGATCCGGCTAAGATTGAGGCTATCAGAGATTGGCCTAGACCGAGTAGTGCTACCGAGATCAGGAGTTTTCTGGGTTTAGCAGGCTACTACAGGAGGTTCGTCAAGGGGTTTGCGAGTATGTCTCAGCCGATGACGAGATTAACTGGCAAGGATGTGCCGTTTGTGTGGTCGCATGAGTGCGAGGAGAGCTTTGGGAAGCTCAAGGAGATGTTGACTAGTACACCTGTTTTGGCATTACCTGACCCGGGGAAGCCTTATGTCGTGTACACAGATGCTTCAGGTGTTGGACTGGGTTGTGTTTTGATGCAGGAGGGCAGAGTGATTGCCTATGCTTCGAGGCAGTTGCAGGGCAGTGAGCGCAACCGTCCTACACATGATCTTGAGTTGGGAGCAGTGGTTTTTGCACTCAAGATTTGGAGGTCTTATCTTTATGGTGGTAGAGTGCAGATCTTTACAGATCACAAGAGTCTACAGCATATTTTCACTCAGCCTTTGCTGAATGCGAGACAGACGCGTTGGGTGGAATTTCTGGCAGACTATGACTTGGATATTGTTTATCATCCGGGCAAGGCCAATTTGGTGGCAGATGCTTTGAGTCGACGGAGGGTTGATTCAGATAGAGAGCGTGGTGTTGAGGCTTTGGTCAGCGAGATTGGTACATTGCGTCTATGTGCTATTTCAGAGGAGCCTTTGGGTTTGGAGGCAGCTGATCAGGCAGATTTACTCAGTAGGATCAGAGTGGCGCAGCAGAGTGATCAGAGTTTGATTGATGCTTCGCAGGTGTCTGGTTCTGAGTATCAGGTCTCTTCGAATGGAACTATCTTGGTTCGTGGGCGAGTTTGTGTGCCCAAGGATGAGGAGTTGAGGCATGAGGTTTTGAGAGAGGCTCATTCGAGCAAGTTTTCGATTCATCCGGGTGCGACCAAGATGTACCGTGACCTCAAACGGTATTATCATTGGGTTGGGATGAAGAGGGATGTGGCAGATTGGGTTGCGAGGTGCAACACTTGTTCTTTGGTCAAGGCAGAGCATCAGGTGCCTAGTGGTCTTCTGCAGAGTTTACCCATTCCAGAGTGGAAGTGGGATATGATCACTATGGATTTTGTTGTGGGATTGCCTATCTCACGGACTTTCGATGCTATTTGGGTCATTGTGGATCGCTTGACCAAGTCAGCACATTTCTTGGCTATCAAGAAGACAGATGGAGCGGCTGTCTTGGCTAGGAAGTTTGTGCGAGAGATTGTGAGGCTGCATGGAGTGCCAGCCAGTATTGTGTCGGATAGAGATCCGAGGTTTGCTTCAGAGTTTTGGAGGGCATTTCAGACTGAGATGGGCACTAAGGTGCATATGAGTACAGCGTATCATCCGCAGACAGATGGGCAGTCAGAGAGGACTATTCAGACTTTGGAGGATCTGCTTAGGATGTGTGTACTGGATTGGGGTGGTCATTGGGCTGATCATCTGTGTTTGGCAGAGTTTGCCTATAACAACAGTTTTCAGTCTAGTATTGGTATGGCTCCTTATGAGGCTTTGTATGGGAGGCCATGCAGGACACCCTTATGCTGGACCCAAGTGGGGGAGCGCAGCATGTTTGGAGCTAGTTTTGTTCAGGAGACGACGGAGAAGATTCGTGTCTTGAGGCTGAACATGAAGGAGGCTCAGGATAGACAGAGGAGTTATGCAGATAGGCGGCGACGTGAGCTTGAGTTTCAGGTGGGAGATAGAGTTTATCTCAAGATGGCTATGTTGAGGGGCCCTAACAGGTCCATAGCAGAGAACAAGCTCAGTCCGCGATTTATGGGTCCGTTTCCAGTGGTGGAGCGAGTTGGGCCAGTGGCTTATCGGTTGGAGTTGCCACCGATTATGAGCGCCTTTCACAAGGTGTTTCACGTTTCTATGTTGAGGAGGTGTTTGCGTCCTTCAGAGGAGGTAGTGGTTGAGATTCCAGAGGATCTCCAGCCAGATATGACAGTTCCGGCAGTTCCTGTGAGGATTCTTGAGAGGAGAGTCAAGGTTCTGCGGAACAAGAGGGTGCCATTGGTGAGAGTCTTGTGGGACTGTAGTGGCACAGAGGAGCAGACTTGGGAGCCAGAGGCAAAGATGAAGCTGAAGTTCGGAAAGTGGTTCGACAAGCAGGCTGTGGAGTGATTCATCTTTGTGGTTCTAGTCTTGTTTTGGTTTTGTTGTTGTTGGTTTTGGACTTATGTATTTTCGTTTTGTTGTACGATATACATTTTTGGAGTTATATGAGATGGAGTTTTGCCTCATATTTTTGGTTATGGTTTGGATGTTACAAGTTTCTTTGGCCGGTGGGGTCATTGAGAGTTTTTAGTCATATGTTGGTACGCGTTTCAGATTTTATTACTCGTTTTGTCTAGAGGCGGTGGGCCTTGTAGACGGTGGTTCTATTTGTGTTGGGACGTTAGGTGCCCAACGGACTTATATTGGGGGTCGCTACCTCGATATGGGTTGTTTTGGTGACAGGGATCACATTTTGGTTGTGACTTCGGGTCACGTTTGGTTTGTGACATTGGTCACATTTTGGTACTGGACCGCGGGTCGCAGTACGGATGTCATGACTGCGGTTATGGCATTGAGAGTAATGATATCTTGGAAACATGCGTATAACATAGGACTAAAATTTGAGTTTTGAGGTCTTGGAGAGACGTTTGTGTTGGGATTCGAGGACGAATCCATTTTAGTGGGGGAGAATTGTAACATCCGTGAACCTGGAAGTTGTTTTGGAAGTGGTGTTGGACGATGCTAGGGGTTCGGGAGTAGTTGGCACATGCTCTTAGAGGTGTGAATTGAGGGTTGACTGTACATGTTCTTGTTTGATTGTTGTGCAGTCGGTCTAAGGTTCAAGCATCGCGAAGAAAGTGTGTTAAATGCTTCTGAACGACTAGTATCGATCGACACCCGAAGGGTGTCGATCGACACCGGTTATCGGGTTTGATTTCCGGTTTAAGTCGATCGATTTGCAATTGGGTTGGTTTTGGGTCGATGGGTGTCGACCGACACCAAGGAAGGGTGTCGATCGACACCGGTTATCTGGAAATCGACCGGTTTGATTTAAGTCGGCTGGTTTTGTTCGGTTTTGGGCTAGGAAAGCCCTAGGTCGCGATTTAAAAGTCTCCAGCCGCGTGAGAAGCTCAGTTTTCGAGAAAGAAAGGTTCCAGAGAGGCTGAGGTGATTTCCAGAGAGTTTTTGGAGTTTGGAGACTCGTTTTGTTGCTGTTCTTCGTTGTTCTATCTCTTCTCCATCTTTTCTATCCCTTTTCAAGGTGAGTGCGTGACTGTAGGTCCGTTGATCAATAGAGATTGTTTGATTTCGAGTTTTGGTTGTGTTCTTGAGTTGTTTATGCTGGATTTCGTGTTTTGATAGTATTGGGGCGTTGAAAACCCCTAGATTTTGTGTTATTGCGATTTTGGAATGTGATTTTCGTAGCTTCTGGTTTCTGGGCGTCGAGCCGGTGTCGAGCGACACTCGATGAGTGTCGATCGACACTCGGGAGGCCGGCGTCGATCGACACCATAGAGGTGTCGGTCGACACCGACCTGGGTGTCAGGAAACGTGGGTTTCCTGACAGGTAGTTGATGTATTGGTTATTGCATTGTCTTTCTGGTTGTTTATTGTGGTGTATTGTCTACTGTTTGACGTAATTGGCCTGTAGGCAGGATGATCCACTCACTAAGTATTTATGATAATACTTACGCATCTCTTTCGTAATGTGATGCAGGTAACAGCAATGTTCTTCCGCGGAAAGAGACCGAGAGAAGAGGATGATGAGATTAGGAATTTGATATTGGCATTGTTGTTGTGGTTGACAAGGAATTCCTAGGGTGTTAGTCTATTTTCAATAATGTAGCAAACCTGGTGTTTAGGTTGCTAGAGTTATTCTTTATTGGTTTTATTGGTTTTATTCTTTATTGGTTATTGTTGAATAATTATTTATGATTTAATAATAATATTGGTTTTCTTCCGCATTGTGTTGAATTAGCTGTTGAGGATTAATATTTATGGGAATATTAATCTGGGCTAATTATAAAAAAAAAAAAAATTTGGTTGTTTCACTTCTCCCCTACTGATCACACCACGACGCCATCATCTCTATTTCGATTTCCATCTTCTTCATCTTCTTCTTCTTTTTTTTTGTTCTTGTTTCTCTTTTACCTTCCGGTGACTATGTTGCATATCTATGCAATTTGTGGTGTATGGAAATCGTGTGGGAATTTTGTTGCTGATGAGGCAAAAGGAGGGAGATTAGTGGGTTTAGAGGTCAACTTGTGCTGTTTGGCCTTTGGGTTCAGTTTGGATTGGTTGATTTGGTTTAATAAAATTTTAACCAAATTTTCACCGTAATTGGTTCGTTTGCATTCGGTTTGTGTTGACATTGATTCCCAAATAAACAAGAACAAATATATGCTCTGAAATTTAAACGGAAAAGCAAGTGTTAGGACTTAGGAAGCAAGGTTCTACATAACATTAACATCCACTAAAGCCACGAAAGACAATTCCTTCAAGTACTTTCTTCTCAAAAACTATTTTAAAGCCTAAATTTACTTACTAATCTTAAGCTTAAGTCTTAGAAGAACTTACGCTACCTTCAAGCCCCTAACAAGCTAAAAACTCATCCTAAAACATGGTTTTCGCCGGAATTTTCATCAGAGGAAGTGAGGACCGATGAGCTTCGCAACCTCCAAGAACCCGACCCGTTCTTTGCCTTCGAAGATCTTCTTCAGCTTCTCATCACACAGTATGTCCTTGTTCAGAGGGTCCTGAAGAATAACAAAAAAAATACTTTAGTTAGTCAAAGGGTTGATGCAAGTCAAACATTAAGTAGTCTTATAACAAAGCTAGCTCACTGGTCGAAAAGTTGCAAGAGAACAAGAATTTCAAAGTCATGAAATTTCAATCTAGTAAACACATTGAGTTCCTAAATCGAACAGAAACAATACCAAGAAATAGAGATCAAAACGTTAGAAACACGAAGCCAAACATGCTCAGGTTGTGAAATGGACGAGCTCCAAAACCAATACGCTATAGATAATCATTTCAACTTTTAAGTTCAAAGGAATAAGAGGACTAGACCAGACACTACATGTAGGTCGAAATGGTATAGGCAATTCTCTAGTGCTATAGAAAAAGGCTCAAGAACCCTGAAGCAAACATTTGTCACCTCCAAACATGTAAAGCGTAAACCAGAGACTCAGTCAAAGCATCAACATCTACTCCCAAAATCAAATGAAACAAATTTTTCACCAAAAAGAAACAAACCAGTGATATCAATGCTCTACATCTGTTAAAACCATCTCAAAATCTTGAAACTATGTCCATTAGTTAATAGACCACCTCAGGAACGTAAGTAGAGAGTAAAATATTCACAAGGCATGACTCACATAACTCAGACAACTTGTTTAAGCTTTTTAATCTCAAACAAAATTCTAAGTTTTTCCTAATCATAAGAAAAACTTGTAAAACTTATCCAATTCTTAAAATATGTCTTTTTGAATCTACCCTTCAATTTGACAATCAAAAACACCAAATTACCATAAGAAAGCAGCCGCAAAACCGTAAACGAAACCGATAACAAACAAAGAGTGAGTGAGAGCGAAAGATTTGATTTGTACTCGAAGGTCATTTTCTTTGATGTAAGCCTAAATACGCTTGAGAGCTTGAGTTCGAGGGATTTCAGAAACTCCGACGACGTCTTGCATCTCCGGTGACACTGGTCGAGGCTTCATGATGCCGCGTGGCACTCTCTTGCTGGTTGATGTGGGCTCCGAAGATTCCGTTGCGGACGTTACCGCTTGTGCCATGCGTAGTTTAGCCGGGTGAGAGCCTAGCCTGATAGACGAAGGAGCCGATTCTCTGCGGAGCGACGCCGTTTTGATGCATAGAAAGGTGGAGGAGAAGGTTCCATTACCGCTGCTGTGTATGTGACTCTGTGTGGTGAAAATGAAATTGGAAAGACGAGAAGGGTTTTGATGCTATCCTTTTTATATTTTTGGGGTTTTTGTCAAAAACAAGGAGAAATATTTGCCCCTTCACAAAAATAAGGGTAAATCAATTTTAAGGATAAAATTGTCAAATAAATTTAAAAATGTTTAGATGGACAAAGTTCAATTAAAAATGTGTAAATGGACAAAACAATCTTTTTCTGTTGTTTTTGCCAAATTTCCCTAACAATTATGTGAACCTTAAGTCGGTTTTCGAATCATAATTAATTTTGTTCACCATATTTACTATCTTCAAATATTTAATTAACAAATATGTGAACCTTAAGTCGGTTTTCAAATCATAAACTATGATTCATATGCAATTTGTTAATATTCTAAAAATTACACCACTAAATACTATATTATAAATTTCAAACCATAACTCTTTTATAAAATTTATTAATTGAAAATTTTATTTTTAATAGATGTCAAATGTCTATCTTGTCGTTATGTATGCAAAGTTTTGGTCAAATTATTTTTGTATAAATTTTATTAATTAATTTTACGAGTTATTTATTAAGTAGACCTTTTCGATAGACATCACACTTTCTGATAGGTTTCTAATCTAATTTATCTTTGGTGTTTTAAATTTATTTATTTTATGATATATTATCTTTGCAGATGTCAACTATTTGTTTTTAGTTTATGCATATAAATTTTCATTGATAATTGTTGATAATTTATCTAAATTACATTTAAGATGTAATTACAGAGTATTTCTTTCGTAGACCTCTCACTCTTATATTTGTTTCCAACCTAATATGTTTTGTTGATTTAAATTGATTCGTTTGTTCGAAAAAAATATTTTTAATAGATGCAAAATGTCGATGTTTTAATTATGTATACTAATGTGTTCTACCAAATTTTTTAAAAATTTCTAATTTAAAGGTAAAATGTTATTACGCGGTCGATCTTGTTATGAGGTTTACTTGTAGACCTCTTATATAAACTTCCAACGGAGTGTTAAAATAGTAATCGAAATATACTTTTTTTGTTTGGTCGAAAGGGAAGGATTGGTCATTTCACTATCTCACTGGTCTAGTTTTGTTAAACATTCAATAAATGATGTAATCTCACGAAAAAAATTGAAATTCGGATCTATTTTTGGTAATGCGCCATAAACTTTCGATTTGAAAACATGAAATTTCCTTTAAATAATAGAAAATAATAAGTATGTTGTGAGAAAGAGAGAATAAAGTGTCTTATTCCATGAGTGATAGCTCCTATATATAGGAGTATAACATAGGGTTTCAAAGTAGAAGAAATAAATGGAGAAGTGGACCCAATGGGCTAATGGGCATCCCCATATTTACCCATAACACTCTCCCTTGGATGTCCATTATCTAAAATATCTTCTAAATGCGTAAGATGCTGCCTCGTTAAAACTTTTACAAGGAAAACCCAATGGGAAAAACATTTGTTAAAGAAAAAGAGTGCAGCGAGAAATTACTCCCCCTGATGAGAACATCCGTCTAGATCTTTGATATGATATGATTCAATAAGATAAACTAACTCCTTGAAAGTAGTAGATGAAAACTCATTTAAAATCCTCACTTGAACAATCTTTAGAACATTGACATCGCCATTCTTCTTGAGTTTGGTAATGAATCTACTTTATCATTCTCTTCACTCCACTTGATCTCATAAGTGAATGACAAGGACTTTGGAAAGGAGACCTTCGTGTTTCTCATTTGTGTGTTCTTTGTTGCCTCATTAAAACCTTTCGTGGAAAAACCCAATGGGATAAAAACCATGATAAGGAAAAAGAGTACAACCACACATATCGTCATATATCTCCTCCTTAGAAGCATCTTCTTCAGGAGATGCATTCCAATCATATATACCATATGTTGGTAATCATTATAAGTATAATATTAATGAATAAAGTCATGTGATTATCTTATAATCTCTTATTGGACTTCTTGTCCATAACAAATTTTCACAAAAACAATCATTTCCTGATCTTTTGAACTTCGGGTCCAAACTTTATGTGAAAAGATCAATACATTGCTCAATTAACATTTTAAGTATGATACATCGGGACCAAATATATATATGAGCATTCTTTATGTATATACTGCAATGATCTTTTAAGATAACATATCTTTTGCTAAATTGTCTATTTGAGATAACCGAAGACAACTTTGTCTTCCAAAATCTTTTATCTCATATTCTTTGCATCATACTATTTTTGATAACTCTTCAAGAGTTTGATATTCATATTAAAGATCTCTTTTGATCCATAATACTTTGATAAATATACATGGGTATTAGTTAGCCTTATATATTCACTTTCGTGATTATACCCATGAAACATATTTATTTTCATTTGATTGAATAGCTAGTGTTCTTCAGGAACATAACGATTAAATTATTAATTCCTCAATGATTATATCCTTCAGGGACTTTTATATAAATGTCATTGTTTAGTGGGTCATATATGTCAAGTTCTTCTTATATTGCCAAACTTAAGTAACTTGAAAGTTGCATCCACCACATGAGATTATATCTCTTCATATCATTTTTCTTAGGCACAAAGGCCTATTTATAATCCACTCGTTTTACACTTTTTAGGTGTAAGGTGTAAGGACTTCTGGTCCAAATACTTTTCTCTTTCTAAGAGATTTTAGTTTTGCGTCTATTGCTTCTTTTCGATTTGGCCAAATCATTACTTTGTGTACACAATGCAATAGACTTTGTTTTTTTTTTTTTTTGATCCTCTTTCTCATTCATAATATCAACTGCTACATTGCATGCAAATATTTTATTTACGACGTCGTTTTGCTTTTATGGTTCCATTTTATTCCATACATGACATAATTAATTCTCGAGATCTCTTCTTTGTCTCAGGTACCTGAATTTCTTTCTTTGTCATGTTTATGTCTCTTCTGGAGATCATATAATTTTTTTTTTTGTTTCCTCGGTTTGACCATTATCAATTTATGCTCTTTTTACTTTTCTGAGGATTTTAATATTCGGAACCAACCGGTCTATCACGCTTCATGCGTTCTTTAGACTTACTAGCAGCTTGATATTATCCTTCTGGGACATCAATTCTTATAAGAGCATTTACAGCTTGTAAGTGACTCAATCACTATATTTGGATCAGTAAATGTATCTGGCAATTGATACAGTAAGTTTTGTGAATGAATTATCTTTAGGACTTCTATTTCACATTCTATAGTCCGAGGACCAATGATAATTCATTCCAACTTTAATCTTTTTCCAACTGTTTATTTTCTCCCCCTCATGTTGGAAAGATTGGCTTACTAAGATGACAATATGCATATCAAGCCATATTTAAATCCTTCATGGATAGCTATAGATATTATCAAAGGAGATTCATATCCAACATATATCTACCACCTCTTTCGAGGATCCATCTTATATTGCTGTGGTGGAGCAATATTGATGTATATTGTACATCCAAATACTTAAAGATGGAATTTATTAGGTTTCTGACCCAAAACTAATTTTGATGGGGAGAACTTTTAGTTACTCATTGGCTTTATGCGAATTAATGCTTTTGCATTTTGTGTATGAACATTTGCTACTGGATGTTCAGCGTTAATGTTTATAAACATGTTTTTCTCATCAAAGACTTAAGATGTGAATTCACTAGCATTACCAAGTAATCTCACAAACTTCAGGTTGCAGATCTATAACATTGATACATACAATTATCTTGTTGCAAATGTGTTATTAAACCACAAATATCTTGTTCCAAATCTATTTTGGCTAGTTATAATTGTTGCATTATCATAATCTCTTATGATAAAATATCATATTAGAAATCATTAAGAAGAATCTTCTAGTTCTTCAATAAATGTCTACATGTTGTATTTTACTTCGCATAATTCTTGAACCGGAACGGTCTAACCAGTTCATGTCAAAGTATATTATATTCGGTAAACTTCTGGTTTACTATATAACATCTATTTAACTTTTCTTCATATATTGTCTTAACTTGATTAACTTTGAAATCCCTTGGAGTTACTTTATGTATGATTCATCAAGATCATTTATCTTTGAATATAATCTTCTGGACTATGATATAGGGATTGTTAGATTTTTCTTGATCAATGATCAAGTTTATCTTGAGTGTGAACATAATCTTCTAGATGTTTCACTTATTATATATTGATTGTGGGATTTATCCATTCTCCCCCTCGAGATGATGATACTTCTGGTTCATCTATCTCGAATTGAATCATAGTATAAAATCAATAACATATCCATCTTGAATTATGTCTTATATCTTTGATTCTTTAAACTTTTGATATTTGTATTATATCTTTAATTCTTTCACTTCTAGGACTTTAGAGATATAATGCATCAATGATTGTATATTCTTCCAGAGATATATATATTTTATTTGCTACTATCTTTATTTTCTCACTTCTTATGAGAATTTGAGTTTTTGAAATAAAATTCTTTGATCTTGACTTTGACATTAACGATCATATGTCTATATGAACACATATTTAATCATTTATTCGCATATCACATTCACTTCAGAGAATGAATCATAACTAATTAGACAAGATTCAAGATTCTCATCAGTAACTCATTATTTTATCAAAATAATTTCTTAAATTTTCTTTAGTAATCTTTGTCTACTGGACAATATTATTTATCTAAGATTAGAATATGTATTTTATACATCATTGATACACATTATCTTCTGGATAATTAAAAATTATTTACAGACTTCAGATCATGTAATCTTAGATGCAAATATAAGATATTCAAATTGATGATGGAAAAATAAATAAATAAATAAATATTATCAAACTACATATATGTATAAAAACAAACATTATTAATAACAATTACCTTTTTATTATCACTTCAGGTGACAATTTGAGTTTGTTATATTTTGTCTACAAGACAATAATATTTAAAATTACTTTTCAAATATTATAATATTTTTTGTGTCTACAAGACAACAACAAAAAAATACTTCTCAAATATATTAATGTTATTGTGTCTGCAAGACAACAATATTTACAAAGGGAATTGCCTCATATAACCCACAATTTGATTTGAAATGCAAAAATAGACCCCCTATTGCACTTATGTCAAAACTAATCTTTTGGAGTTGCCAAATTACAAACATCACCCTTCTGAACAAAGAAAAAACGCTAACCTTTTGACTGTTATACCCCGTATGAAGTCTAACTCTGAAGTCTACGTATGAAGTCTAACTGTGAAGTCTAACTGTGAAGTCTAACTATGAAGTCTAACTGTGAAGTCTACTATATGATAAAATCTTAAATTTAAAGTTTAAAATTTATAAAAAAATATTTTGATAAACTTATTTACACATAAATTTAACACAGACAATTACAATCCATATAAAATAATATGCGAAGAAATTAATCAATTTAAATCAAGTAAGACAAATTATGTTAAAATACAGTTAGAAATTTGTGTGAAATCTACTCATGAAGTCTACCAAATAACAAAATCTTAAATTTAAAGTTTAAAATCGATAAAAAATAATTTTGAAAAAAACATTTATGGATAATTTAAATAAACACAATTTCTATCTATGTAAAATAATATTTCATGAAAATGAATCAATTTATAAGTTTCATGAGTAAACCATCACCAAGCTTAGTGCTTGAGGTTTAATGTATAGGGTTTATCATTGTCATTGTTAGGGTTGAGAGAATTTTGCAAAAAACAAAATGTTTGTGGTTCGTTTAACGATTTAGAGGTCATGAATTCGTACTTTATAATGTTAATTGCGATTATGTAAACATAATTAACGTTTACTAGAAGTTTTTTCTTAAAAATTCGATTTAGGGTTAAGGGTTAGTTAGAATTCACAGTTAGACTTCACAGTTAGACTTCTTTATGAAGTATGAAAGCAAAAAAAAAACAGGGGGAAAACGAAATATTTTGGCGGGAAGCGGAAATAAGGGTTAGTTAGACTTCATAAGTAGACTTCATAGTTAGACTTCACAGTTAGACATTTGTGTGAAGTCTACTCATGAACTCTACCGAATAACAAAATCTTAAATTTAAAGTTTAAAACAGATAAAAAATAATTTTAGAAAAAAAATTATAGATAATTTAAATAAACACAACTTCTATCTATGTAAAATAATATTTCATGAAAATGAATCAATTTATAAGTTTCATGAGTAAACCATCACCAAGCTTAGTGCTTGAGGTTTAATGTATAGGGTTTATCATTGTCGTTGTTAGGGTTGAGAGAATTTTGCAAAAAACAAAATATTTGTGGTTCGTTTAACGATTTAGAGGTCATGAATTCGTACTTTTTAATGTTAATTGCGATTATGTAAACATAATTAACGTTTACTAGAAGTTTTTTCTTAAAAATTCGATTTAGGGTTAAGGGTTAGTTAGACTTCACAGAGTTAGACTTCACAGTTAGACTTCTTTATGAAGTATGAAAGCAAAAAAAAAACAGGGGGGAAACGAAATATTTTGGCGGGAAGCGGAAATAAGGGTTAGTTAGACTTCATAAGTAGACCTCATAGTTAGACTTCACAGTTAGACATTTGTGTGAAGTCTACTCATGAAGTCTACCGAATAACAAAATCTTAAATTTAAAGTTTAAAACAGATAAAAAATAATTTTGGAAAAAAAATTATGGATAATTTAAATAAACACAACTTCTATCTATGTAAAATAATATTTCATGAAAATGAATCAATTTATAAGTTTCATGAGTAAACCATCACCAAGCTTAGTGCTTGAGGTTTAATGTATAGGGTTTATCATTGTCATTGTTAGGGTTGAGAGAATTTTGCAAAAAACAAAATGTTTGTGGTTCGTTTAACGATTTAGAGGTCATGAATTCGTGCTTTATAATGTTAATTGCGATTATGTAAACATAATTAACGTTTACTATAAGTTTTTTCTTAAAATTCGATTTAGGGTTGATGTGTGCCAAACAAGGGTGTGGTATATATGCAAGTAATAAAAACCCTAAGCTAAACATGGTTGCAAGTGCACAACATGTTGTTGTAGTACTTAGGGGTCGATCCACAAGAGAATGCGAATTACACACTACACATTTATAAAGATTTGGTTAAGCTAAATCAATAATATGCAAGGGGTTTTGTATTTTTGTTTTATGAAGGAAATTCAAATAACAAATGCAACTATACAAACACCATTATTGAACAAAAGACAATCCGCAAAAGACATAAGCCAAATCAATTGAAAAGTTTGTTAAATCCGGTTTCTATGAACTCAAAACACTAAGATGTGGTCATCCCACTTTCGTGGCTCCGACCACCTATGTTTCTTAAACCAATGGACTCAGCTTTCACATGGTCATTGAAGAGTGAAACATGCACTAAAATCGAGTAGTGATTGTTCACAAAACTCCTTAGGTCTACTTTCATAGCCTAAGACGATTTGCCCATCAAATATTAGGACCGGAGATATAGCAAGCTTTTGGAGAGTATATCAACCTCGGATCAAGTCGCTAGTTAGCTACTCTAGCAACGAGCTTTAGGTATGAATAAAGATGGTGAACCATAAGGTTTCCCTTTCTTTAACAACCGATTCTTGATGGCTTATCATGTCATGTCTTCTTTGAAAGATCCATGATTCAATAATGAATCTAAGGGAGTAGAGAGGATCTCATGGTTCTAGGGAAAGAAGGCGGAGTGATAGAGATCAAGCAGCCGCTCTCCTCTAGAGAGAAACCTCTAAAACCCTAGACTATAAGCTAAAACATGCGAGTATGTACAAAGTGCAAAAGGAAAGAAAGAACAAGGAGACCACCTAAGTGGCTCCGGTTTATTAACTGAAAGAAGAAGGGAGTTGTGTCTATTGATTCGTGATGTCGATACAAGAGGCTAAAAGCAAGTATATATAGGTGAGGGGAGGCTAGGTCGGCTGAGTTAATGCGCAAAGGAGAAGAGGAAACTTTCCATTTCTTCTCCCCGCGTGAACTTGCTCTCCAAGTCTTGAGTGAGGCGCGGCTGCCAGCTTCTTTTCGCGTGTAGAGATGTGGGCTTGAGTCATGATGAGGTTTAGGCTTGGCCCGAAGTGATCCCAGTCCATTTTGCTCATCCAAGCTCCATGGGCTTCACTTACTCGCCAGACGGACATGTCTTGGGAGAAAAAGATCCTAGCCCGCATTTCTGCTCCAAATAGCCCAATTCCACTTCGCCGCGACGCATGACTCATTTATCTATCTTTCCATATAAAGATCTCATGATTTGGACGTAGGAAAGACCCTTTGCCGCGGTCATCTTTCGGATGCTTCGATTCTGCCCGAATGCGGGAACCGGCTAAATTGAGTTTTGTTGAAGCTCTTGACTTGGGAACTTGCATGGATCATTGTTTGAAGCTCTTTTGCCTCCTTTTTGCCATTTTGACCTGTTTGCTTCCCAAAACCACAATATACAAGAAAACTACCTCTTGGATACAAAATCATTATTATTAGGTAAGAAAATATTAAGAAAACCAAGGTAAAAACATGTAAAATATGGATATATCAACTCCCCCAGACTTAGCCTTTTGCTTGTCCTCAAGCAAACTAAGAAAGGAAAAGATGTTTGAAAACATGAGAACTCTCAATGCATTTTGAAAATCCATGCTAGCTTATGTTTTAGTAATCCACATGAAAAACGGTTTTGGCTTTATGATGAGGAGCATAAGTACTTACATTGAGTTTAGCAGTCATCCCAAAGTAATCCACACTCCATATGACCATCCGGGCTCACCTCCCTTGACTCCTTTAGTTTTTAAAGGTGCGGTCTCAACTAGGGGATATCGATCAAAGGGTTTATGATCTCTTTCTCATCCTCTTGTGCTTAAACACTTGTCTTGGCTCTTGTTTCACCTCTCTCTCTTCTCACTCCTTAAGTCGATTGATCCCTTTTTTAGGGTAGCAAGGTATTTTTTTTATTCGACTTCTTCTCCTCTTTGTGGAGGTTTTTAATGGATCTTCCATAGACGCGAGTATTGATGGTTGTAGCCACCTAATCCCCGGTTACTTGGATCAAAAGGTCTTCCATATACGCGAGTATTGATGGTGGTTGCCACCTAATCCCCGGTTACTTGGACCTTGGTGCTTTTTCTTAAATTGAAGGGGAGAGAGAGGGGAAACCGAACTCACGTAGACTTTCACTATTTAATGAGGATGAGGAGTCGTACCCTTTGTAAAAACCAAGCCCCTAGCTGAGAAGGTTAAGTTCATTAAGGTGCGGAGTCAAAGGTGGATCCTCCATTGGCTTTTTGGAAATGTGGCCATTTTTGGTAAACCGATCCGCTCAAAGTGTACATTGAGTGAGTGTGTTGCCAAATACTGTTTCAATGGTCACTTAAACATTAGTGTAACATGGTTAGTTTCAAAGAAAAGGTCATAATTCTCGGACAAAATTTTAACTCAATAAAACGACTCAAAGGGAAGAATGAAAAGAAAAGTCAAAAAGAACAAACGTGTTAGTAATCCCCCCAGACTTAACTTGCACCGTCCCGGTGGAAGCAAATCCAATTAAGAGGGGTGAAAAAGAAAATTGAATTTGTTGGGAAAGTGTTTCGGATTTTGTTATCAAAGTGCGACCATAGGTCATGAAGAGCGGGTTTGCATTGTGAAGTGACTCTAAGTGTGATATGACAACATCAAATCACGCCGTAGATCCATTTGGTCGGTGAGTTTTCAATCTGAAGGTGTGATTCCGTCCGGTGTGCAGTGTGGTCGTGTAAGGCCCGTGTGTCGGCCAAAAATGAAGGCTGTGGACCACATGACAAACCGTTAAGAATTTTATGAACGGGATTGAAAATTTACCGTCCAATATGATGTTTGAGAGCTGCTGGTGAAGTATGAGGTCAAACGAACGAGCGGAGGTGAGAATTTGTCAGCTGGTTGACTCCTCGGCTGGCCGGAAGGTGATGTAAACGACCGCAGCCTGAACCGTGAACAATTCCCTGACCGATCTTGAAATTCCACCGACCAATCATATATTTTAGGAGCCGTGGTGAAGTTTGAGGTCAAACAAACGGGCGGTTTGGGAGATGCATCATTTGGTGGTCATCCGGACGATCCGGAGAGGGTGCAATAGACCACAGCCCAAACGATGATGAATTCCTCGACCGTGCTTGAAAATCCGTCGACCAACCTTATATTTTATGACCACTGGAGAAGTTTGAGGGCAAACGGACGAGCGGTTTGAGATTTCCTTCACAACGTGGGCTAGTTGCCTCCGGGAAGAGAGTTTTGACCATTCTTGAATTTGGCTCGTCCGTCCCTTGATTTTCTTCTGGAACAGTGTTGAAGAAGCTCCAAGAATCCATCTCCAGGTGGTGGTATCTCCATGCCGTGATTTTGGTTTTTGTCGGCCTTCGGTTGCCCGCCATCGACCGGATGTGGCATTGGTGCGTATCTCCTTATCCGTCAAGATTTCTCTGTCCTATCTTTTGGATTTGCCGACCAACATGTTGTTGTCTGGTCGCCTGTGAAGTTTGGTGGACTTTGGTTGAGCCGTTTGTGAGATTGGTCGATTGGGTCCTCCGTGTTACCCGTTTGGCCGGGAAAATGCTGCCGGTCTTGATATCTTCCATTTGACTCGACCTTTTGGTGATTTCCTTCGACCGATTTGTCTCCGTAATCCTCCTTTAGCATCCCAAGGTGGTGACCGCTATGTTGGTGCTCCGGAACAAGGGCGGGATGATTGGGTGGGAATTGGCCGGCGCATGCAAAACTCCTTTGATGGTCTTCTTTGGCACTTAATCATAAAACATGTTATTTCGTTTTTTTTTTTTTTTATGGATTTGATAAAATTCCCAACAAAAATTCAAGTTAATAAAAACCAAATCAAAAGTTAAAAAGAAAAGAAAAGAAAAATATGGGTTGCCTCCCATAAGCGCTTGTTTTAAGTCTTTTTAGCTCGACTCCTTGTGTTCCCTAAGTGTTAGGCAAGTGTGGAGGCTGTAGGAAGCTCCTAGTGCTGGATGGATCCGAGTGCATCTTGTCTTGTAACACTTCTTTGATCAAGTAACCTTGTTGTGAGCCTTCTCCTCCACTTGTGTACCGAAATCTTTTTGATGAAAAACCCGGAGGTGCAGCAACATAGTAGGTGTCCTTGTCAACATTAGCTAGTGATATCCTCCTGTTCGGCCAATCCATGATTGCTCCAGCCGTTGCTAAGAAAGATCTTCCAAGTGAAAGAGCTTGGTCTTCCGGATCCTCCATAGTAACAACATAGAAATCGGCTGGAATGATGCAATCTTCAAAGTCAAGCGGAACATCTTTTACCTTGCCAAGTGGTTTGAATGAAGAGCTGTTGGCAAGCTTTATCCCCATGTTTGTCCGCTCCATGGTCTCAATCAGACCCAAACTTCTTGCTATTACCGCCGGCATGAGGTTCACGCTTGAACCGGAATCACATAACGCATCATCAAAGAATTTGTCGTTGATAGAGCAATGTATAAGGAAGTAACCTGGGTCATGAAGCTTGTGTAGTGTTCTTGGAGCAGGCATTTCCTCCCTTGCTTCATTATACATCTTCTCCACTTCGGCTAAGCTCCAATCATGAGTCCATACAAAGTCTTGAAGGTAAGGGCTCTTGTTGCAAGCGACATCAAAGGGCATATTGCTAGGGAACCTTTTCGCCATAAAATTGAAGTCATCAATGGTGTAATCCATTGATGAGCTTGCTTTCCTTTTCTCCTTAGGGACGGGTGGTAGTGAAGATCTTGGAGAGAGTTGTGTTCCTTCCGGCAACTTTCTTCCTCTTATCCTTGCTGTCCGCTTTCCTTGTCTCTTTTCATCCTCATCCCAAACCACTCTTGGATTGGTTTCTTTAGCACCAAAAGCAGCCAAAGCATTGTTAGGCTTTGAGGTAGCCGCTTTTGTGCCTTTTGAAGCTCGGTCTCTTTCTTCCATATCCTCCAAGCGTTTGGTGAGGTCTTTGACTCCTTTGGAGGCTCCTCCGGTTGTATCTTGCCAAGTGGTTTTCTCAAGTAGCTCTTTGTATCTCTCTTCCACAAGATGCTTCAAGTCATTGATTGATTCCTTGAATTGTTCTTGCCCTTCCACCAACATCACCATGTTTGAGTAAACCTCCTTCTCTCTTTGGTTAACCTCCGATGCTCTCTTCTTGGCTTGGTGAGCAACAAGCGAGATTGAGTTGAGGCTCATGGTTGTGCCATTAAGGTTGTCTTCTAAGCCGGTGATCTTCTCATCCAAGTGGCTATCCATCTCCTTTGAGTTGAGGTTTAAGTCTCGGATTGCCTTGGTGTTGCCTCCAACGGTTGCGGCTTGTTCCCTTAGCTCCCCTTCCACTTCAAAACACCTTGTTTCGACTCTCTCCACTTGGTCAGAGAGGTTTCCGAACTTTCTATCAAGGTCATGCTTTAGAAACTCTAACCTTGTCTCAAGACTTTGGCTAGATTTTCTTTGGATTTCCATGAAGTCTTCTATCATGGCTTTGAGATTGTCGTCTCTCCGCCGATTAAGCGCGTGCTCTTGGTATGTGGGAAGGTCGGGGCGTGGACGGTGGTGATGATGAGGTGGCTGGTGAGGTCGGCCTTGATAAACCGGTGATCGGTTTTGATGATAGTGATGATGTTCTTCTCGGCTAGTCTCGGCAAAGAGTGGATGATGGAAATTTGGTGGGATTAGCATTGGGATGAAGTCTCCGGCCGGATTTGAATCATGTGGCCGCCTTTGGACTTCATGGGGAAGAGGTTTTCTCCTTCCAAAGTTGTTACTCATGCTTGAGTGATGGCTCATCCTTAAAGTACCTAAGGAACATAAGTGAAACAAAATTGCAAAAGTTAGTAAACATGAAACAAAAGATCTAGTCTTAACTTTTAATCTCATAAACGTGTAAGTGCAATGCATTCCCCGGCAACGGCGCCAAAAACTTGATGTGTGCCAAACAAGGGTGTGGTATATATGCAAGTAATAAAAACCCTAAGCTAAACATGGTTGCAAGTGCACAACATGTTGTTGTAGTACTTAGGGGTCGATCCACAAGAGAATGCGAATTACACACTACACATTTATAAAGATTTGGTTAAGCTAAATCAATAATATGCAAGGGGTTTTGTATTTTTGTTTTATGAAGGAAATTCAAATAACAAATGCAACTATACAAACACCATTATTGAACAAAAGACAATCCGCAAAAGACATAAGCCAAATCAATTGAAAAGTTTGTTAAATCCGGTTTCTATGAACTCAAAACACTAAGATGTGGTCATCCCACTTTCGTGGCTCCGACCACCTATGTTTCTTAAACCAATGGACTCAGCTTTCACATGGTCATTGAAGAGTGAAACATGCACTAAAATCGAGTAGTGATTGTTCACAAAACTCCTTAGGTCTACTTTCATAGCCTAAGACGATTTGCCCATCAAATATTAGGACCGGAGATATAGCAAGCTTTTGGAGAGTATATCAACCTCGGATCAAGTCGCTAGTTAGCTACTCTAGCAACGAGCTTTAGGTATGAATAAAGATGGTGAACCATAAGGTTTCCCTTTCTTTAACAACCGATTCTTGATGGCTTATCATGTCATGTCTTCTTTGAAAGATCCATGATTCAATAATGAATCTAAGGGAGTAGAGAGGATCTCATGGTTCTAGGGAAAGAAGGCGGAGTGATAGAGATCAAGCCGCCGCTCTCCCCTAGAGAGAAACCTCTAAAACCCTAGACTATAAGCTAAAACATGCGAGTATGTACAAAGTGCAAAAGGAAAGAAAGAACAAGGAGACCACCTAAGTGGCTCCGGTTTATTAACTGAAAGAAGAAGGGAGTTGTGTCTATTGATTCGTGATGTCGATACAAGAGGCTAAAAGCAAGTATATATAGGTGAGGGGAGGCTAGGTCGGCTGAGTTAATGCGCAAAGGAGAAGAGGAAACTTTCCATTTCTCCTCCCCGCGTGAACTTGCTCTCCAAGTCTTGAGTGAGGCGCGGCTGCCAGCTTCTTTTCGCGTGTAGAGATGTGGGCTTGAGTCATGATGAGGTTTAGGCTTGGCCCGAAGTGATCCCAGTCCATTTTGCTCATCCAAGCTCCATGGGCTTCACTTACTCGCCAGACGGACATGTCTTGGGAGGAAAAGATCCTAGGCCGCATTTCTGCTCCAAATAGCCCAATTCCACTTCGCCGCGACGCATGACTCATTTATCTATCTTTCCATATAAAGATCTCATGATTTGGACGTAGGAAAGACCCTTTGCCGCGGTCATCTTTCGGATGCTTCGATTCTGCCCGAATGCGGGAACCGGCTAAATTGAGTTTTGTTGAAGCTCTTGACTTGGGAACTTGCATGGATCATTGTTTGAAGCTCTTTTGCCTCCTTTTTGCCATTTTGACCTGTTTGCTTCCCAAAACCACAATATACAAGAAAACTACCTCTTGGATACAAAATCATTATTATTAGGTAAGAAAATATTAAGAAAACCAAGGTAAAAACATGTAAAATATGGATATATCAAGGGTTTAGGGTTAGTTAGACTTCACAGTTAGACTTCACAGTTAGACTTCTTTATGAAGTATGAAAGCCAAAAAAAAACAGGGGGGAAACGAAATATTTTGGCGGGAAGCGGAAATAAGGGTTAGTTAGACTTCATAAGTAGACTTTATAGTTAGACTTCACAGTTAGACTTCACAATTAGACTTCACGGTTAGACTTCGTGTTGAAGTCTACTTAATAATCACAACTTAAATTTAAATAATAAAATTGTACCAAATTCTTTTGATTAAAAAAATTTATACATAAATAAGATGTAAACATTTATCATCTATAAAAAATAAAATTTTATAAAAATGAATCCATATAAGTGTCAGCTAGACTTCATTACTAGAGTTTATAGTTAGACTTCACAGTTAGACTTCACAGTTAGACTTCATTATGAAGTATGAAACTCAAAAAAAAAACAGGGGGTAAACGAAATATTTAGGCGGGAAGCGGAATATTAGGGTTAGTTAGACTTCATTATTAGACTTCATAGTTAGACTTCAAAGTTAGACTTCATTTTTAGACTTCACGGTTAGACTTCATAGTTAAAACCGGCATATTAATTGTTCAATTGTTGGTCGAATTGGGTATAATAAAATTTTAACCGGCCTCAATCGAGATCTAACCGGTAATCACAATCTCACGAATTACTAACACAAAATTAGGGTTTCACTTTCACATTTCACAATTCACTTTCACTTTCACATCCGTCCGTTCCGTTCCGTTCTCTATCTCTCTCGAGTAGGCGATTTGCAAATCCGTCCGCTCCGTCTCATTCTATCTCTCTCATTCCCCGTCGATCTCCTTCGCTATCGAAGTCAGACAGATCCACCATTGTCGCCACCGCCGCAGTTTCCTCTTCCTTCTCTCAAGTATACTTATGTAAGTCCTATTCATCTATATATCTTGATACAAGTCACTTTCCCTATATTTCCGTTATACTCACTCAGTTTCTCCGTTTTGAACTCGACCGCCGCCGTGGTTTCCGCTGGCCGTGGTTTTGCACCTATGTAATCGAACGACCTAAACCTTCGCTTTTTGCCGGTGGTGAGTTCTCCCTCTTTGACTATTTTCTATCTCTATACCTCCATCTAACACTCGTCTAAACGATTGTATTCTGTCGCAGGTCTGCATATACCCGTTCCACGTTTTTTAGTAGGTAAAAACTCTTTCCCTTGGGCTTTGCCGGCAGTTTACGTATGAAATTAGGGCGGCTTATAAATTAGACTTTCTATTTAGACTTCGTAGTTAGACTTCATAGTTAGACTTCATACCTTCAGAGTTAGACTTCAGAGTTAGACTTCAGAGTTAGACTTCATAGTTAGACTTCAGAGTTAGACTTCAGAATTAGACTTCATAGTTAGACTTAAACTGTTAGACTTCATAAATTTGCTATTGTCTCCCTGTTTTTTTCCTGTACATCTAATATGCTTCTCCATGTTTTAACTGTGTTTACAGGATGGAGCCGGTTATATTTCCCAGGAGGTTTTTCACAGAAGGAGAAGAACCGGAATATGACCGAAGCATTGGTTATTTCAGCAAGAACAGTGAGTTGTGGGCGAAATTGCATCTTCTACTGACAGAGGATGAATGGAGTGAGCTTGAGAGTTCCAAGCTCGGTGTCCTCTTTAAGTTCACGAAGATCAACTTCAAGTGGGCATCGAAGGTTGTGCAAAGTCTGCTCGCTATGGGCGTAGAATGCGATAAGAAGTTTGAGATATGGAGTGTTGTGGGTGTACACCCACTGCGTTTTTCATTGCACGAGTTCGAACATATCACCGGGCTCAACTGTGAGTATAAAGAAGCATTGACGAGGCCCGAGACAGTTGAGACAGACGATATGATAGCTTTCTGGCAGAAGCTTGGTGTGAATACCAAGGTTGGTCCGAGCATTGAAAACCTTGTAGCAGCGTGCAGAAATGCTGGAAATTGGAGCAGAGAGGATAGGCTGAGGTTGGCTTATTTGGCCATATACGCTGGCTTTGTTCATGCTCGCAAACCCAGCACCCATACACGAGTGGAACTGGCTAGTCTAGTTATGGACTTAGAGAGATTTGAAAGTTACCCATGGGGGCGAGTAGCTTTCAAGACCCTCATCAAGTCTGTAAAGAGGGTAGATCAGACCAAACCATATACTCTGGACGGGTTTGCTGAAGTTTTGCAAGTGTGGGCGTACCATGCTATGCCACAATTCGGACAAGACAACGGTGATCCGAGGCCTAATAATCCTGAGCCACCGCTGCTGGCATTCAACGGAATCAAAGGGAAGCGATATATTATAGAAAACATGAAGAAGCAGGTAATCCCTTGCCTAATACTGTTTGCATATATTCTGTTTGCATTAGACTTCAGAATTAGACTTTCAGAATTAGACTTCAGAATTAGACTTCAGAATTAAACTTCAGAGTTAGACTTCACAGATAGACTTCAGAATTAGACTTCATATATTCTGTTTGCATTTCCTTGACCTGTTTTTAATAATTTTCATTTACAGACTGTGTTCAAGGCCCTGACAATGGTGGATAGGGAAGAGATGTACCCACTTTGGGACAACGATGTAGAGGACTTGAAGGTTGACAACATCCTCAAGGCTCTGTATGGTGAATTTGGTGGACCATGGATCTGGAAACCAGCTGACTGGGCCACGATTGGGATATACATGGCAAAGACCGTGAAGTCAGGGAAGTCTGCGAAGTCAGAGAATGTTGAGAAGTCTTCTGGCTTGAAGAGACTCCATGATAGCGTTGCCGATGATGATTATGAAGCATTCAATCTTCATAAAAGGGGTCGGACGTCTGGTTATCCATCCGTGGAGCCCTCTGGTGATGGGTGGAAGAGTCTTGAGGCGAAGATAGTGGAGCTGTTTTATCGGTTCTCCAAACAACACTTTGCCGAGCTGAAGCTTGGGTTTGAAAGGTGCGATGAGAAGATTCAAATCCTCACTACGGAGGTGGTTGCGATGGGGAGCCTTCTCGAGAAGCTGAGGCATCCAGCGGCTGAAGAGCATGTGAAGTATAACGATGCCAATCTCAAGCTGGATCAAACCGGTGGTCCGGTTAGTCCCGTTCATTCCCCGCAAACTTCTAAATGTGATAACAATCATAGGCGTAAGATTAGAAGACTTCCTACTAGAATTAAGCCGCATTGTGTTTACCAATTGTTCAGATAGATGGCGATGAGGCGGAGAAGGTTCCTTGCGAGGAGAGTGTTGGCAATGAGGATTCGGAATGCCATTTTGTCCGAACACATATCCCAACTGCCGCTGATGATGCCGAGGAGAAAAGGAAGCAAGAAACTCGAATCCGGACTGAAAATATTGCCACACGAGCCAGAAATGCGAGAACGAGGAAACTTGCGCCCTCACAGCAAGGTGATTTTGAAGGGAACAGCACAGTTAAGAGGATTGTCCTTAACAAACCGGCAATTGATCCACCTGAGCTCCCTATCCCTAACAAGCCGGATCCACCTGAGCTCCCTAAAGCAAATACACCACCTCCGGTCATCCCTAAAGCGAAGACACCACCGGCGAGCAAGCCTAACCCTAAAGCGAAGACAACACCTGGTGGATATGATCCATTCGCTGTAGCGGTAGAGGAAGAAAAGAGGCCAATGTTGGACTACTTGGCCACATTATCGAGAGTCTCCTAAAACGTGATCCAATATGCTGTGATAAATTACGACTGTTACTAAAGAACTTCTCACTGTTTCAGGGGGTATCCGACTGTCAAACCGGATGCGGAGCAGTTCCCAATCTGGTCATGGTGGTATCTGTTGCTTACAACGGAAGAGTGGCTTAGAGATACGGTAAGACTTCTGCATTAGACTTAACAATTATACTTCTGCATTAGACTTCACAGTTAGACTTCACGGATAGACTTCATATTAAGACTGTAAATGTAGGATTTATCACATTTAGACTTCACAGATAGACTTCACAGTTAGACTTCACATTTAGACTGTGAATGTGCGGAATTATCACATTTAGACTTCGCAGTTAGACTTCACAGTTAGACTTCACGGATAGACTTCACATTTAGACTGTAAATGTACGATTTATCACATTTAGACTTCACAGATAGACTTCACAGATAGACTTCACAGTTAGACTTCACAGATAGACTTCACATTTAGACTTCACAGATAGACTTCACTATCTAACAATGTATTTTTCTGAATGTAGCACGTGGATGCTTGGGTCAGAATGATGAATACTCGGCTGCAGCAGCATCCAGAATGGTTTAGGAGTGACCGGATATGCTTCTTGGATAGTAAGGTCCCCCAATATTGGGGGAGAGACTGGCCCAGGTTTGAAACATGCCAGCTTCTGCCTGCTTTGGCGCTGGACTACTACTACGGTAGGAAACCGAGCTACTGCGCGACCGACAAGCGCTGGGGAGTTGATATCGATGATATATACATTTCCCTGAGTGTAAGACAGAGGCATTGGGTCGCCCTGCATATCTCCATACCAAAGAGGCACATTGTGGTATACGACAGTCTACCGAGTACCATCAGGAAAGCTGAGATCACTAAAGTGGTGGAACCGTATGCTGAGATGATCCCGCACCTTCTTAACGAGGCGGCTCTGAGCGAAGACAAACATCGCTTCCCGAAAGATAAATTCACGATCGACCGTCCGACAAAAGGTGTGCCACACCAAGATAATGGTGGAGATTGTGGTGTGTTTGTCTTGAAGTACATAGAGTGTCTCTCACTTGGATATGACACCTTTCCAACATCCTTGCGCCCACGAAATGTCCCTTCGATGAGGGAGAAGATTGCATCTGATTTGTTCAGCGAGGTCCAATGTCGCGGACCCATAGATAACGATGACTGGGAAGGTTTGGATATATATGATGAGTAATGATGTTAATAGTTTGTATTTATGGTATATAGTAGACTCTAATTTAACGGCATTATGCAGGTTTATTTTTGCAACCCGTATGCTATGCTCTTTTGTAACCTATCAACAAACATTGTATTGTATTATATTATGAAGTATTTAACATTTCAGGTATTGTATTGTATTGTATTCTTCCTTTTGCATATAGACTTCACGGTTAGACTTCACGGTTAGACTTCACATTTTCAAATATAACAAGCATTCAAGCTCCAAAAGCTCGATTTTAGATACCTAAAACGGTTCAATTCTGAAATAATTTTGGACTTCACAGATAGACTTCACGGTTAGACTTCACAGATAGACTTCACATTTTCAATTATAACAAGCATTCAAGCTCCAAAAGCTCCATTTTAGCTACCTAAAACGGTTCAATTCTGAAATAATTTTAGACTTCACAGTTAGACTTCACGGTTAGACTTCACAGATAGACTTCACGGTTAGACTTCACAGATAGACTTAAAGGCTTCATTGGTGTCCCTGTTTTCTATGACGAAAGAATCCAAGAAAGTATTCACTTTGCAACTAAGTATTCACTTTTCAACTAAGTGAATACTTTCTGGATTCTTTCGTCTTAGAAAACACTAGAGTACGAAACGCCGGAGATCGAAGAGGACAAATATCGGAGAAAGGAAAGAGCGACAACGAGAGAAAGAAGAAGAAAAAGAAGAAAAAGAAGAATAAGAAGAATAAGAAGAAGCAGAGGAAGAAGAGGACGAAGAACAGCGACGAGGGTAGAGATTGAAGAAGAAGATCGGGTTTCATCATCGGGTTTCATCAGAGCGAAAGAGAGACGGAGAAACCGAAGTGTTTTTTTTTACAACCATGTGGGTACTTAATTACCCTTTTTTTACAATAATATTAGACTTCACAGATAGACTTCACGGTTAGACTTCACAGATAGACTTCACGGTTAGACTTCAGAGTTGGACTTCACATTTTCAAATATAACAAGCATTCAAGCTCCATTTTAGCTACCTAAAACGGTTCAATTCTAAAATAATATTAGACTTCACAGATAGACTTCACGGTTAGACTTCAGAGTTGGACTTCACATTTTCAAATATAACAAGCATTCAAGCTCCATTTTAGCTACCTAAAACGGTTCAATTCTGAAATAATATTAGACTTCACAGATAGACTTCACAGATAGACTTCACGGTTAGACTTCAGAGTTGGAATTCACATTTTCAAATATAACAAGCATTCAAGCTCCATTTTAGCTACCTAAAACGGTTCAGAGTTGGAATTCACATATTCAAGTGTTCACACATCATATTTTTAAAAACAACACATATATTCAAGTGATATCCGCTAAATAGAATTCATGGGTTTACTTCAAAGGTAGACTTCCGTAAGGCCATATCAGTCTTCAGCGACCTGTAGGATTTACAAACGGGAAATTGTCAATATCTGTCGATGGGGGTACAAACCAGGACAGTAGACAAAAAGCTTACACAGTTAGGGCGAGTATGTCCTGGTTCCCCGCACTTGGAGCAGCTGTACTTCCTATGCATTTTCCTTGGTCTAGTGTTTTTCTTCTTAGACATTTCTAGCCAAGATTGCCACCGTGATTTCTTCTTCCTACCAGGAAGGATCTTACCTACGGGAGGCAAACATGGTTGTTTCTTGACGTTAGAGTCGCATCCTGATTTGGGGTAAATTGGATGCGCGTATGTCGAATACAAGGAGTTCTTCGAATGAGTGCCGCACACGTAATAGGACATTTGTACGTTAGCTTCAGCTGCAGCTGCAATAACATGAGAGCAAGGAATTTTCTCAATGTTATACACACAACATGAGCACGTTCTTTGTTCCAAGTCAACATTGCAATCTCGTTTTCCGCCCTTGACGTGAAAACGCCAGTTGTCTATGCGTTCCACGATCATACTTTCCGCGTAGTGTGAACGTATGGCTAATATGTACTCAACTCCTCTACTGTGGGCGGTAGTGAGACTCAATGCATCTTCATGCCGGCTGTTAAACCATCTACCAAGCTTCTCCCTAATAAACTCCAAAAGCATCGGAATGGGAAATCCCTTTGCCTTCTTAACCGCCGCATTAATAGATTCCGCGATGTTGCTCGTCTTTATATTGTATCTATCACCGGGAAAATGAACTCTTGACCATAATTGAGGATCTGCTTCGTCTAAGTAATCTGCTAGCTCAGGTTTTGAAGCTCGTATGAGGTCCATGTAGCGGTCATATTCGGGAACCGTATGGGCATACGCAGCACCTTTAACCATATACATGATGTCCTTTGCATGGAAATCTTTTACTATGTTACCCTGTAGATGATAGTAGCATATACCTCTTGATGCCCAAGGTAGAACGATTCCACATGCCCTAGCTATGGAGTGGTGCCGGTCAGAGACTATAGCCATTGGAAAAAGATGCGTAAAACAATCTCGAAGCTTGGTGAAAAACCATTCCCATGACTCATTATCCTCAGTATCAACAATCGCAAAAGCTAATGGGAATATTTGAAAGTTGCCGTCCTGTCCGGCAGCGACAAGTAGAACTCCCCCATACTTCCCAGTAAGATGAGTCCCATCCACCACAATCACTCTCCTAAAATACTGAAAGCCAGCTATTGAAGCTCCGAAAGATATAAACCAGTACTTGAAACGGTCCATTGAGTCGCACACCAAGTCAGTCACACTTCCCGGGTTTGCTTCCTTAATTCTTTGCAAGTAAGAAGGCAGATTCGCGTATCCATCTTCTGCTGTTCCCCACACCAATTCTTGAGCGTGTTTAAGAGCTCTGTACGAAGCAGTATAGTTGAGCTTCATTCCAAACATAACCCTCATTGAGTCTCTGATGTGTTGCGGCATAATTCCGTCGATGATTCCGACCCGCTCGACAAATAGATGTCCAATATAGTTCGCTGTACAGCGTCTACGATTACCTACTCGGTCAGACACAGAACATGTATGCGACTTCATGTACTTTGTCACCCAAAACGTAGTGGCTTCGTTCTTGACAGCCGCTCTAACCATCCAAGCGCATCCAGCCACTTTGCATTTGGCCACAAACAGTTTTGTAGTAGACTTATCTACTCTGAACGTGAATCTTAGCATCACCGCCGTCAAACGCAACTCAGACAGAAGTTCTACCTTGCTGTCAAAACACTGGTGCTCATAGATATTGTCTTCCCAATTATCCGTCCGTCTACGCTGACCACCAAGACGCCCTCTAAGACGGGCATCATCGAAAGGAATTTTCGTCTCACACACGTCTTCATCTTTCACTTTACCGTACTCACTATAGTCCGCGTGAGTATCATCGTCCACATCATAAGCTTTTTCCCTTGTATCACCCTCATCATCACAACCCGAATATAGTCCTTCTTCAGAAGCTTCATCTGAGTTCGCGGCCCATTCTTCATCGAACTCTTCATCCTGATTTTCAGTCTTAGGTTCATCAACGTGGTCTTGATCCTTCCCTTGGCTAGAGACACAAAGTCGTACAACATGAGTTCTACTTAGCTGGATCAAGCTTTGGACTTGTCTGTCATTTGTGACAAATATAGGAGGAGAATCAATAGGCAATTGCTACTGAATGCATCTGGTAATGGATATGATAAATCCAGACGCTGTCCGTTCATGCTCACCGAATAATCATCTAAGGCCATTTGAACAAGCTCATCATATGTACAACCATCCGTGAAACAACCACGCCTCTTTTTTTTTTTTTTTTTTATAAATGATTATAATAATTATCAATGCGGAAATTCTCAGAAAGAAATCAATAATATTAAGTCATAAAAGCCGTTCAACAAATAACCAATAAAACCAATAAAACGAATAAGCAACCTAAACACCAGGTTTGCTACATTATTAAAAAAATAAACTAACATCCTAGAAAAGGTTCATTTCTAATCATCCATAAAATAATTCTTAAAACCAACATCCTAAATTCCTCTTCAGCCTCTTCTCTCGGTCTCTTTCCGCGGAAGAACATTACTGTTACCTGCAACACATTGGAATAGAGTTGCGTAAGTATTATCATAAATACTTAGTGAGTGGATCATCCTGCCTACAGGCCAATTACGCCAAACACCAGACAAAATATCACAACAATCAATAACAACAACAATGCTCAACAATACTCAATAATATAAACATTCTCTGTCAGGAAACACCCACGTTTCCTGACACCCAGGTCGGTGTCGACCGACACCTGAATGGTGTCGATCGACGCCAGCCTCCCGAGTGTCGATCGACACTCACAGAGTGTCGCTCGACACCGGCTCGACGCCCAGAAACCAGAAGCTACGAAAAACGCATTCCAAATCGCAATAACACCAAATCTAAGGGGTTTTCAACGCCCCAATGCTACCAAAACACGAAATTCAACATAACAGTCTCAAGAACACATCATCAATCCGAAATCACACAATCTCTAACTCTTGACGGACCTACAGTCACGCACTCACCTTAGAAACGGATTGGAAAGATGGAGAAGAGATAGAACAACGAAGAACAGCAACAAAACGAGTCTCCAAACTCCAAAAACTCTCTGGAAATCACCTCAGCCTCTCTGGAACCTTTCTTTCTCGAGAACTGAGCTTCTCACGCGGCTGGAGACTTTTAAATCGCGACCTAGGGCTTTCCTAGCCCAAAACCGAACAAAACCAGCCGACTTAAATCAAACCGGTCGATTTCCAGATAACCGGTGTCGATCGACACCCTCCCTTGGTGTCGGTCGACACCAATCGACCAAACCAACTCCGATTGCAAATCGATCGACTTAAACCGGAAATCAAACCCGATAACCGGTGTCGATCGATACTAGTCGTTCAGAAGAATTTAACACACTTTCTTCGCGATGCTTGAACCTTAGACCGACTGCACAACAATCAAACAAGAACATGTACAGCCAACCCTCAATTCACACCTCTAAGAGCATGTGCCAACTACTCCCGAACCCCTAGCATCGTCCAACACCACTTCCAAAACAACTTCCAGGTTCACGGATGTTACAATCCGTCAATGAGAACATTCGACCTCCTTTGCGATGATCAACCTCAAAATGCCATGACATATCCTTTCTTACCCATTCTCCATAAACAGAAGCAATGTACACCATTATCTGCAAGTAAACAAATATCAACCACGTTAGAAATGTTAAGGAAAAAACATGGTAGACTTCGCAGTTTGTAACATCCGTAAACCAAAGTTCTGAGTTTTTGAGGGGTGTCGAGCGACACCAAGGTGGTGTCGATCGACACCGGTCCGAAAATCGAATTTCCGGTTCGATTTGAGTCGCTGGTTTTGTTGGTTAAGGGCAAGTGAGCCCTAAGTCTCGAAATAAAAAGGAAGCAGCCGCTGGGTGGCTCATATTTCGAGGTTTCTTCAAGGCAGAGGAGTTCTAGAGTGATTTTGTGGAGTTTTGAGGAGTTTCTGAGGTGTTTGCTGGTTGTTCTTCCCTGTTCATCTTCCTTTCTCCCTTTCAATCCAAATCCAAGGTGAGTGTGTGACTGTGGGCTCGGGATTTCCGGATTTAGGATGTTAGATGAATGAATCAATGTTTCTAGTTGTTGTTCTTGAGTTGTGTGATGATTTATGTGTTGATTGTGGTGTTGAATCGTGTGTGGAATGATTATTATGTTAATTTGATGTTTCTGTGTGTTTAGTGCCGATCTGTTGCACTCGGATTCGAGCAGACGACCGAGTGTCGATCGACACCAAGTTTGGTGTCGGTCGACACCACCGGTTTTGTCTGGTTTAATTCGATTTGAATTGGAATAATGGTTTAATTGAATTGAAATTAGTTTAATCCGGTTTAATGGTTTTAATTAATTTAATTGGTTAATTGGAATGGTTTAATTAATTATTTTCGGATTAATAATTAATTAAGATTATTATTTAATTATGAGAATTGTTTAATAATTATTTGGAATTATTTTAATGATGGGAAAAATATTTAATAACCGTGGAAATTATTTAAAAGACTTTAATTATCTGGAAATTGCGTAATTGGCCCGTGGGCACAGTGATCGCTTCACTAAGTATTTATGATAATACTTACGCATCTCCTTTCCTGTGATGCAGGTGGTAGAAATGTCTAAACGCGGAATCAAGGCCGAAGAAGAGGATGATAGGATTTATGTTTTATTTCTTTTGCTTAAGTTGTTAGAATTATTTGATATTTGATTCATTTGATTTATTTGATTATTGACTTCATTGTTGAATTGGTTGAGTTATTTATTTAAAGATTTTTAAGACTTCCGCTAGAATTGTTAAAAAAAAAAAGAAAAAAAAAAATGTTGGTTGTTTCATTTTGGTATCAGAGCCTAGACGGTTTTAGGACGTGCTAGGTTGATAGTTTTAGTATCATCCTCTTCGGGCTTCAGGAGATTCCGCGGTAAGTTTGTTTGTGTTGTTGGTTTTGTGTTTTGTATCTCACCTCTTTGTTCCATACAGTGAGATGGACGGTGGTGCTCGAGGTAGAGGTAGAGGCCGAGGTGCAGGCCGCGGTCGAGGCCGTGGCAGAGGTCGTGGAGGTCGTGGAGGTCGGGGTCGTGGCGAGCCAGAGGATTCGGGCGAGAGTGTTGCGCCGAGTGTGGCGACTGCGTCGGTGACCCAGTCTATTTCAGCGGCGAGTGAGGCCGGTGTGGGCGTCGGTGGTGGCGCGGGGTTGGAGCGGCCCCAGGTGGGGGTGCGGCTCCGGCTCAGGGTCGAGATGACCTGGTTGTGGGGTTACTGACACAGTTGCTGGCACGTTTTCCGCCAGTGGTTCCTCAGCAGACTCCGGGTGTTCCTCCGATGGCCGGTGTACCGCAGGGTGCGCCAGTGTTTGGGCAGCAGTGCTTGGTCAGCCGGGTGCGGCTTTTGTTGGGCAGCAGGGTGCTGCAGTGCTTGGTCAGCCGGGTGTGGCTTTTGTTGGGCAGCAGGGAGCTGCGGTGGTTGGTCATCCGTCCTATTTAGAGATGATGGGACAGATGCAGCGTATTGGGACGCCTTTCTTCGAGGGCGGAGTTGGTCCAGAGGTGGCCGATGAGTGGAGGTCGAGAGTGGAGCGGAACTTCCAGTCGATCAGGTGTCCGGTTCAGTATCAGGTTGAGTTAGCGGTCCACTATCTGAGTGGTGACGCACATTTGTGGTGGCGGGCTGTTCAGGGCAGGAGAGCTGTCTGGACTTGGGGAGAGTTTGTGGCGGAGTTTGACGCCAAGTACTTTCCTCAGGAGGCTCGAGATAGACTTCATCTGCGGTTTATCGCTTTGACGCAGGGAGACCGTTCAGTGCGTGAGTACGACGCAGAGTTTAGCAGGCTAGTGGTGCATACTGGTCTCGGTATGGGCAGCGAGCGTAGTGTCATGCAGAGATTCCTTCAGGGGCTTCGTCCGAGTATCAGGACTCAGTGCCGAGGTCGTGACTATACCGTGAGAGCTGAGCTAGTGGAGCTGGCAGCTTCTATTGAGGAGGACCTTCGTGAGCAGGCTGGTCCGGTGGTGGTGTTGTCTGCGGATGCTCCTGCTATCCAGCCTCGGAGTCAGCAGCAGTAGTCGCAGCAGCGCCGTAGTTCGAGTGTTGGTTCTGGTTCTGGCAGGGGTGTCAGGTCTGCACAGGGTCAGAAGAGGAGTCGGGAGGAGGTTTCTTCTGGCAGCCGTTTTCCTCGTGGTTCGTGTTACGGGTGCGGCAGTTTGGAGCACCGAGTGTCCAGTTGTCCCAAGAAGGAGGTGCCTCGGGATACTAGGGATACTAGGGTGTGTTTCCATTGCGGAGAGCCGGGACATATCAGGCCGAGGTGTCCCAAGTTGCAGAGTTTGACAGTGGCAGCAGTTCAGCCGATAGCGGCTCGACCAGTGACTCAGGTGGCAGCGGTTCAGCCAGTGGGCCAGTTGGGGGCGGGACCGAGAGTCTACTCTTCTACAGAGGTTGGCCAGTCGAGTCAGGGCGGACAGATCACAGGGACCTTGTTAGTCGGTGGCGTCCAGTCACACGTTTTATTCGATTCTGGAGCATCTAATTGCTTCATCACTCCGGAGTGGGCCGAGAGTAGTGGCATTCGGAGCAGCGCGGGTGAGCGTGTCGGCTTGGTCAAGGTGGCTGGAGGTGGTTTCCTGGCTACTTCGGGCCGTGCTAGAGGCGTTGATATTCAGATTGCGGGGCAGTCGATGCCAGCGGATTTGGTGATTAGTCCGGTGGAGCTATATGACGTCATTCTGGGGATGGACTGGTTATCTTTTTACCGGGTTCATCTGGATTGCTACAGAGGCAGAGTGGTTTTTGAGCGTGATGGCGGGAGGTTAGTGTTTCAGGGTGTGAGACCGACTTCCGGGAGCATAGTGATCTCGGCGATTCAGACAGAGCAGTTGATTGAGCGAGGCTGCGAGGCCTATTTGGCGACGATCTCTATGGCGGAGTCCAGTGGTGAGGTGGTTTTCGAGGATATTCGGGTGGTTCGAGAGTTTCCAGAGGTTTTCCAGTCGTTGACGGGGTTGCCACCTTCGCGGTCAGATCCTTTCACGATTGAATTAGAGCCGGGGACAGCGCCGATATCCAAGACGCCTTACAGGATGGCTCCAGCAGAGTTGGCAGAGCTGAAGAAGCAGCTAGAGGACCTTTTGAGTAAAGGGTTCATTCGACCGAGTGTTTCACCGTGGGGAGCACCAGTTCTGTTTGTGAAGAAGAAGGATGGGAGTTTCCGGCTGTGTATTGATTACCGGGGACTGAACCGAGTTACTGTGAAGAACAGGTACCCTCTCCCGAGGATTGACGAGTTGTTGGATCAGTTGAGGGGTGCTACTTGGTTCTCCAAGATAGACTTGGCATCGGGTTATCATCAGATCCCGATAGATGAGGCGGATATCCGCAACACTGCTTTCAGGACACGTTATGGGCATTTTGAGTTTGTGGTTATGCCTTTCGGGTTGACGAATGCGCCTGCGGCATTCATGAGGTTGATGAACGACGTATTCAGGGAGTATTTGGATGTGTTTGTCATCATCTTCATCAACGATATTCTGGTTTATTCGAGGAGTCCTGAGGAGCATGAGACTCATTTGAGGTTGGTTCTGGAGAAGCTTCGAGAGCAGAAGCTGTATGCTAAGTTGAGCAAGTGCAGTTTCTGGCAGCGAGAGATGGGGTTTCTCGGGCACATTGTTTCTGCAGAGGGCGTGTCTGTAGATCCGGCGAAGATAGAGGCCATCAGAGATTGGCCTAGACCTAGTAGTGCTACCGAGATCAGGAGCTTTCTTGGGTTAGCAGGTTATTACAGGAGATTCGTCAGGGGTTTTGCGAGTATGGCACAGCCGATGACGCAGTTGACTAGGAAGGATGTTCCTTTTGTGTGGACGTCTGAGTGCGAGGAGAGCTTTGAGAAGCTCAAGGAGTATTTGACTAGTACACCTGTTTTGGCGTTACCCGAGCCAGGGAAGCCTTATGCTGTGTACACCGATGCTTCAGGTATTGGTCTGGGTTGTGCGCTGATGCAGGAGGGCAGAGTTATTGCTTACGCTTCGAGACAGTGGCAGGGGAGCGAGCGTAACCGTCCTACCCATGATCTAGAGTTGGGAGCGGTGGTCTTTGCGCTTAAGATCTGGAGGTCTTATTTGTATGGTGGTTCAGTCCAGATCTTCATGGACCACAAGAGTCTTAAGCACATTTTTACTCAGCCGATGCTGAATGCGAGACAGACGCGCTGGGTTGAGTTCTTAGCGGATTATGACTTGGAGATCATCTATCATCCGGGCAAGGCTAACCTAGTGGCAGATGCTTTGAGTCGACGGAGGTGTGATTCGGCTTTAGAGCAGGACGTTGAGGCGTTGGTAGGCGAGATTAGCACTTTGCGCCTTTGTGCTATTTCTCAGGAGCCTTTGGGCTTAGAGGCAGTTGATCAGGCAGATTTGTTGAGCCGGATCAGGGTGGCGCAGCAGAGTGATCAGAGTTTGATTGATGCGTCACATGTGCCGAGTTCCGAGTATCAGGTTGCTGAGAACGGGACTATTCTGGTTCGTGGTCGGGTTTGTGTACCCAAAGTTGATGAGTTGAGACAGCAGATTCTGAGAGAGGCTCATTCGAGCAAGTTCTCGATTCATCCAGGAGCGACCAAGATGTACCGTGATCTCAAGAGGTACTACCATTGGGTTGGGATGAAGAAAGATGTGGCTGATTGGGTTGCGAGGTGCAACACTTGTGCCTTAGTAAAGGCTGAGCATCAGGTTCCAGGTGGTCTTTTACAGAGTTTACCCATTCCAGAGTGGAAGTGGGACATGATTACGATGGATTTCGTGGTTGGGCTACCTATCTCGAGGACACATGATGCTATTTGGGTTATCGTGGATCGGTTGACTAAGTCAGCACATTTCTTGGCCATCAAGAAAACAGATGGAGCAGCTGTTTTGGCTAAGAAGTTCGTGCGTGAGATTGTGAGGCTGCATGGAGTGCCAGCCAGTATAGTGTCAGACCGAGATCCGAGATTTGCCTCAGAGTTTTGGAGGGCATTTCAGGCTGAGATGGGCACTAAGGTGCACATGAGTACGGCATATCATCCACAGACAGATGGGCAGTCAGAGAGGACGATTCAGACTTTAGAGGATCTGTTGAGGATGTGTGTGCTAGATTGGGGTGGTCATTGGGCAGATCACTTGAGCTTGGTTGAGTTTGCTTACAACAACAGCTTCCAGGCGAGTATTGGCATGGCTCCTTTCGAGGCTTTGTATGGGAGGCCATGTAGGACACCCTTATGCTGGACCCAAGTGGGGGAGCGCAGCATTTATGGAGCTACTTATGTTCAGGAGACGACTGAGAAGGTTCGTGTTGTGCGACTGAACATGAAGGAAGCTCAGGATAGACAGAAGAGTTACGCAGATAGACGCAGACGAGAGCTTGAGTTTCAGGTTGGAGATAGAGTGTATCTCAAGATGGCGATGTTGAGGGGTCCTAACAGATCCATCGCAGAGAACAAGCTGAGTCCGCGTTTCATGGGTCCGTTTCCAGTTGTGGAGCGAGTGGGACCGTTGGCGTACAGGTTGGAGTTACCTCCGATTATGAGAGCCTTTCACAAGGTGTTTCATGTGTCGATGCTGAGGAAGTGTCTTCATCCTTCTGAGGAGATAGTGGCTCAGATTCCAGAGGATCTTCAGCCAGATTTGACAGTTCCGGCAGTGCCTGTGAGGATTCTTGAGAGGAGAGTCAAGGTTCTGCGGAACAAGAGGATACCGTTATTGAGAGTTTTGTGGGCTTGTGGCGGTATTGAGGAGGAAACTTGGGAGCTCGAGGCAAAGATGAAGTTGAAGTTCAGGAAGTGGTTCGACAAGCAGAGTGTGGAGTGAGCTTCTTTCGTCTTTGTGGCTTTGTTTTTGGTTTAGCTTGCGAGCTTTTGTTGTTGTTGTTTTGGTTTACGTTGTAAGACATGCTTTTTTTTTTTTTGAGATTTATGAGATGGAGTTTTGCCTCATTATCCTTGTTATTTAGTGGTGTCTTGGATGTTACACTTGTTGACCAGTTGGGTCGTGAGACGTTTCCATCTTTTTGTTACAAGCGTTTTAAGAATTTTTCTCTAAGGGCTGCGGTCCTGAATAACTCATTACGTTTTGGAGACTTTGGTTCTCTGGCAGACTTACCTGAGTGCCGTGGCTTCAGTGTGAGTAGCTTATCCGAGTGCCGTGGCTTCGGTATAAGCTTTGGCGACCCATCTGGGAGGCCGTGGCCCCAGTTTGGGTGGTTGCAGACTTGTTTGGGAGGCCGTGGCCCCAATACAAGTGGTTTGGTTGAGACTCTATTGGAAGGTCGTGGCCCCAAATTGAGTGTTTGGGTAATGAGTTAAGAGGAAAATGTCTTGGAACGTGCGTATACATAAGATTGAGTGTGAGTCTCGGGTATCAGTTGAGGATCTCCAGTGTTGTGACCTTGCGAGGTCGGATTGTTGGTCTTGCGAGACGTGTTTGAGTTAGGATTCGAGGACGAATCCAGTTTAGTGGGGGAGAGTTGTAACATCCGTAAACCAAAGTTCTGAGTTTTTGAGGGGTGTCGAGCGACACCAAGGTGGTGTCGATCGACACCGGTCCGAAAATCGAATTTCCGGTTCGATTTGAGTCGCTGGTTTTGTTGGTTAAGGGCAAGTGAGCCCTAAGTCTCGAAATAAAAAGGAAGCAGCCGCTGGGTGGCTCATATTTCGAGGTTTCTTCAAGGCAGAGGAGTTCTAGAGTGATTTTGTGGAGTTTTGAGGAGTTTCTGAGGTGTTTGCTGGTTGTTCTTCCCTGTTCATCTTCCTTTCTCCCTTTCAATCCAAATCCAAGGTGAGTGCGTGACTGTGGGCTCGGGATTTCCGGATTTAGGATGTTAGATGAATGAATCAATGTTTCTAGTTGTTGTTCTTGAGTTGTGTGATGATTTATGTGTTGATTGTGGTGTTGAATCGTGTGTGGAATGATTATTATGTTAATTTGATGTTTCTGTGTGTTTAGTGCCGATCTGTTGCACTCGGATTCGAGCAGACGACCGAGTGTCGATCGACACCAAGTTTGGTGTCGGTCGACACCACCGGTTTTGTCTGGTTTAATTCGATTTGAATTGGAATAATGGTTTAATTGAATTGAAATTAGTTTAATCCGGTTTAATGGTTTTAATTAATTTAATTGGTTAATTGGAATGGTTTAATTAATTATTTTCGGATTAATAATTAATTAAGATTATTATTTAATTATGAGAATTGTTTAATAATTATTTGGAATTATTTTAATGATGGGAAAAATATTTAATAACCGTGGAAATTATTTAAAAGACTTTAATTATCTGGAAATTGCGTAATTGGCCCGTGGGCACAGTGATCGCTTCACTAAGTATTTATGATAATACTTACGCATCTCCTTTCCTGTGATGCAGGTGGTAGAAATGTCTAAACGCGGAATCAAGGCCGAAGAAGAGGATGATAGGATTTATGTTTTATTTCTTTTGCTTAAGTTGTTAGAATTATTTGATATTTGATTCATTTGATTTATTTGATTATTGACTTCATTGTTGAATTGGTTGAGTTATTTATTTAAAGATTTTTAAGACTTCCGCTAGAATTGTTAAAAAAAAAAAAGAAAAAAAAAAAATGTTGGTTGTTTCACAGTTAGACTTCACAGTTAGACTTCACAGATAGACTTCACTGTGAAGTCTACTTGGTAATGTCTAAAGTGCTAATCAAACAAGAAAACCATTTTCACGTTGTATATAACGAATAAGCATGTCAAACCCACACACAAGCAACTAAACAGACTAATACAACTAATTGTTCAAGAAAATCTTAGAAATTAATTATAAATTTTCCAAAAATGCGTTTTTAAAAAAAATTCAATATTAGACTTCATTATGAAGTCTAACTCTGAAGTCTATCTGTGAAGTCAGACCGTGAAGTCTATCTGTGAAGTCAGACCGTGAAGTCTATCTGTGAAGTCTAACCGTGAAGTCTATGTGTGAAGTCTAATAGGTTAGTTTTGCAATATATCAACCAAATACGTTTTTCGTGAAGTCTATCCGTGAAGTCTACTGAGTAAAAAAGGTTAGTTTTGCAATTGACTTTCGCTTGACTTTTGGGGAAGTCTAACTGTGAAATCTATTTAGGCCGATTAGACTTCAAAATGAAGTCTAACTCTGTTGTGAAGTCTAACTGTGAAGTCTACGCCAATAATTAGACTTCAGACGGGTTAGTTTTGCAATTAATTGAAATGTTTTGACTTTGGAGGTAGACTTCACCGTGAAGTCTATTTCGATAAACGTTGACCAGTAGACTTCAACCGGAAGCCTATCGCGTAATAGACTTCACAATGAAGTCTACTCGTGAGTAGACTTCATTTTGAAGTCTAATCGGCCTAAATAGACTTCACAGTTAGACACCCCCAAAAGTCAAACGAAAGTCAATTGCAAAACTAACCTTGTTTACTCAGTAGACTTCACGGATAGACTTCACAAAAAAATTATTTGGTTGATCGATTGCAAAAACTAACCTATTAGACTTCATTGATAGACTTCACAGTTAGACTTCATAATGAAGTCTACCCCGTATTTTTTTGTTTTCAAAGGATTTCGAAGTAGACTTCACAATGAAGTCTACTCACCAAAATTTTGTGAAAGACAATTGCAAAACGAACCTATTCGTTGACCAGTAGACTTCATTGTGAAGTCTACTTTGCTACAAATATGTGAAATTCATTCAAATCGACCGGATTTTTACCTTGCCGTGATCTTAAGTTACGTTCAAGACCAAGAAATCCGATTTAGAGCTTTAGCAAACTTCCCCAACCGTTAGAATGATCTCTCACACCGACAATGGCAAGATCTAAGAACATAAACTTTGAAAAGATGAAAAGGTGAATTTTTGGGTGAAAATGGAGAAGAAATTGAAGAATATAAGTTGATGAGATGATAGAATGAGTTTGTCGATATGTTTGAAGAAGAAATCATGCATTCAAAGCTTGATTTCGGTTGATCTTGGTTGTTGGATGAATTGATGGTGATGGCATTTTCGTGAATAAGTGAAGAAGATGAGGTTTCTTTAGACATTTGATTTCATAGTTAGACTTTACAGTTAGACTTCACGGAGAAAAGTAATGGCATTTTCGTTATTAAGTAAATATGAGAAGGGTGAAGAAGGTAAAAAATATCACATTTTGCAATGGGGGTTATTTTTGCAATTGACCCCAATTCTTGGGTTATTTTTGAAACTTTCCCATATTTACATGATGTATTTTAACATCTTTGCATTAGTGGTATTATTTTCACTTACAGACTTCAGGTCATATGCTCTTAGATGATATCATCTATAATTTAAAATATGTCACATTCTGGTGATCATGCATTTTCTTTAGATCAATATATTAATCTTAATATCATCAAAGATATGATAATAGATAAAATATCCAATTTACAAAAATAATAATATCAGAAGATAACTCAATCAACCATATCATTTACTAGTAATATCATCTCATTAATCAATTAATTCATCAATCAATATAATAGCAAAATACAATAACCATGCTCAATTAAAGCCAATTTGAAATTGCAGTATTTATCATTGAAAATAAACAACATTTATCAACTTTCTGTTTTTTTTTTTTTTTTTTTTCGAGATATGCAATAGTATAATATTAAATGATTGGCAAATATGATATGCAAGGTGCAAATATCAATCAACAATATTCAACACAATGTTCAAAACAGCTCTTCAAAATTCGTTTTTTTTTTTTTTTTTTTAAAAAAAATAACCAAGTAGAATGCACATCAAACGATTTTAAAATCAGCTGGTAACAACCATTAACTTTGAAATATTAAAGACAAATATTTCCAGAGTGATTCTAGCTTACACATTAATTATAATCAAATTGTGATCAAATGGTCAAATTAAGAATTTAATATGGTCATAATAGTGCAAGAATATTTGAAATTAATGGTCAAATTAATTCAAATGATGAAACTTCTTCTAGACAATTTTTAAATAATTATTCAATTTAGCAATTAATTTAATATATTACGAAAATCAATTAAAATAACAAATATCATATGAGGGTCAATAAAATAACTCAAAATAAAAATAAATAAATAAGAATAATATATATGTTGTCTTAATAAACAATATAAATACTTCAGGGATATAAATAAAATATAAATCCTTCAGGGATATATATAAATTATGTAATGTTAATCATTCTGGGATATAAATCCTTCCAGGATATCAATAAAATATATATATTCTTCCGAAATATATAAATAAATTTTAATATCATCATGATTTAAACAAACAACAAACAAAAATAAATAAATTCAGTCAAACCAAATTAATTACTCTAAATTAGAGTCAAAATTCATAATATTAATTCAGTCAATAGTAATTTAAGACGAAAATTTAAAGCATGATCTTAATAATTAAAATATACAATAAAATCATTTAGGGATATTCATAAAATATAAATTCTTCAGGGATATTCATGAAATATAAATCCTTAGTGAATATTAATATTTCATGAGTCAAATTAACATAGAAATATATAAAACCTGCTGGGATAGTGAATATATAAATCCTGCTGGGATATTAATTTGAAATATATAAAACCTTCAGGGATATTCATAAAATATAAATCTTTCTGGGATATTCATAAAAATATATGCATAAATGCATAAACAATATAATATCCTTCAGGGATATATATAAATAAATAAAATATAAATCCTTCAGGGATATATAAATAGAAATGAATAAATTATAAATCATTCTGGGAAATATAATTAAAAATAAATAAAATATATATATATATATATATGAACCATATTGCTTGATGAATCCAAAGTATTATCAATAAGTAATATTGATTAAATATTGATAAAATGGATTTATATGAAAAACACATATCAACAAAGTAATATGAATTACTCATTGAATCTTGTGAATTCAAACTCAAAGAACTATTAGAACTTTTGATTACCTAGAAAAGCTAAGAGGTAGAGACTCGTGCTGATAATGTGTTGTGAGAAAGAGAGAATGAAGTGTCTTATTCCATGAGTAATAGCTCCTAGAAAAGCTAAGAGGTACAGACTCGTGCTGATAACGTGTTGTGAGAAAGAGAGAATGAAGTATCTTATTCCATGAGTGATAGCTCCTATATATAGGAGTATAACATAGGGTTTCAAGGTAGAAGAAACAAATGGAGAAGTGGACCCAATGGGCTAATAGGCATCCGCATATTTACCCATAACAAAGTATGAGTTTTGTATGGGCTGATAATAGCCCACATAAAAAAATATTAAATTGAGAGGTGAATTTATATGATTGTTATAATTTCAAAATATGTTGATTTTGGTTAGTGGATTCTATTAATTCTACTAAAATTTACTGCTACTGGTTTGATGATTATTAAAATTCATATGAAATCCATTGTTATTCAAAAAGTTTAAGTTCTAATTATTCTATGATTCTATTAATTTTTTTATTAGTAGAACATAAATTTTAATTAATGTAACTCATGAAACAAAACTTTCAAATACTATGTATATCCCTTACATTCTCAAATTATATTTTTTTTTTATAGAAGTTTCAAAATATACAAACTCTCTGAAAATCTAACAAATCTCTCAACAAATTTAACATATCTCTCAATTTTAAAATCAACAAACTCCATATAAATTCATCTCCCAGGAGTTCCCTAAATTATACACATTTGATTAAAATAGCTTGATCTTAACCAAGAGAGGTACAGTATGTCCCTAGTATGTTTCTATAGAAAAAATAATACCCCTCAAAAATACTTATACAATATAACAGTTTTAGAAATATCTATTGAAATTAACTCAAAGTTATATATATATCATCTACAAAAATAAAATTAAATATCTATATAGAAAAATATATTAATTACTATTAGATAATTTTAAATTGGAAAAAATATAATTACTTACAATATTACATAATCTGAACTTTTTAAAAGTTGTATATTTAGACAGGATATATCATCAATTTTATACATAAATGAATTTTTGATTTGAAATGGGTATAAATCTTAACATTCAAAGTTTCACACCCTATAAATATATGACGTTTGAAAACATTTAGCCGAATCAAACACTCTTCAAAATTCTAGATTTTTGATCATTATAAGTGGTTATAAATATCTCAAGTCAAATAGTCTAACATCTATACTTATTCCATTGAAATTAATGGAGAGTCAAGAGGGGTGCTCAGAAAATCTTCCGAGATGGAATAATATGAATAAAGACATACTTTTCAACATTTTCAAGAAGCTCGACGTAGTGGACATTATCATGGGAGCATCACGAGTGTGCATATCTTGGTTCCTTGCGTCTCACAATAGATCTATATGGAAAACAATCAAACTCAACGATCTTGATTCGATCTTCTTAGATAACCCATATTATCCCTGTTTACAGGATATTGGTATAAAAAGATACCGCCTTAGGATGTCTTGACTGAGATCAACAAATTCAGTCGTACTGTTCCAATGAACTTTTTCTTCAACGTATATAGCGTCATAGAAGAAGAGGATCTCTCGATCATTTCTGAGGGGTAAGCTAACGTCATTTCCTGAGATAGTAGAATAAAAACATTAAACCAGATAAATCTATCTAATATGGAATACTATAAATCTATCTAATAAAAACATTAAACCAGATAAATTTCCTGTTTATTTTTAAAAAGGTTGCCAAACATCCGAAAACTTGCGTTACCAATATGGAATACTATAAATCTGACAGCATTTCAGTCATCATTTAGTAAATGGAAGAATCTCCAAACGTTGATCATTGCGCCAAGAATACAAGCTAGCGCTCCTTCAGAAATGAAAGCCATCGCAGATAACTGTAGAAATCTTACCACTATAAAATTCACTTATATGTTAGAAAAAGAGTTGCTCAAGATAATTGTATGTAATCTTCCAAACATCGAGAAACTGAGCTTCCGTGGCGCTTTTGTCTGTACAAAAGCAGTAATGTCGCTCATAACTGGACTTCAGAATCTCAAGGTTCTTAATCTCTCACATTGTATATTCATGCAACCGGATATGAACGGTATAACGCATTACATATCAGGAATGAAACCTACGGAAGAACTTGTAAAACTCGGCACTCAAAAGCTTGAAAAATTAATCGTGTGTTGTTCGAACTGCACAATTTGCCAAGTTGTATGGAAATATACAATAATTGATGACACTCCCATTGCCGAATTTCGCAAATTCTGGGATAAGGAGTGGAAAACTGATGAGATAAAGGAACTTGAGTTTTAAACTCACATTTTCTTATGAAAAATAAATGTAATGAAGAAAGAGTTGGTTTATTGTTTTTCCTAAATTTGTTTACTGTAAAATTTCAGTCTTTATGAATATATTTTCTTAATGGACAATGCTTTAATTGGTAACTATTATATCAATCAACTAAATATATATAAATTTTTTAGGGTTATTTTGTTAGATGGATCTTATGAAGCCTTAGGGTAAGAGACAAAGTTACCCATGCATAAAATATTATTTGACATTAACTATATGTAATTAAGATAATTCTCAATCAATTGGTTCAAACATATGTAACGTACAAGACATTAAATTGGTGCATTAACATATAAAGAAAATTAAAATATTATTCTAATTAACACTTGAAAAAAATATATTTATATATATAATTCTTTTTTTTTTACAACTTAAAGAAAGCATATATCTACTCATAAGTCATTTTATAATATAATGAAAAGGAAATCAAACAAAATTTATCGAAAAATATTTTTTTTTCTTTCTTTAGTTTCTTTAGTCTCAATCTAACAAAAATTTTAACAATCATAATCAAAAGGCTTAGTATAAATCTTTTTGTTTTTTTTTATAAAAAAATGATATAAATTTTAGACGTTTTTAGAGTCAATATAATAATTTCTACATGTTTATATCATTAATTTGATAAAACTAAACTAACAAGTGACATGGGATTAACTAATGTGGTTCACTGTCTTATGATTATGATCGAGTGTGCTTATTTTTGAAAAGTAACATCCATTCAATTAATTATGTGCTTCACTGTTTTACGATAAATATTACAATTAAGTTTAAATTGAATTATATTTTTATTACATATTAGTGACCTAACGTGATCTAAAATATAAATTTAGATTCAAAAACCAAACCTTGAATAATCTGACAAATGATTTCAGTATATATAACAAACACATAAACACAAAGGAACTAATATATTAAATAAACACATTATAAAAACCAAAAAATAAAACATAAGATACTAATAATAACAACCATGTTATATTAGAAACCTCATAAAATCACATTCCTGCGCAAAGCGCGCTCTCCCTAGTAAACAATACAAGAAACTATTTTAGCCCAACTATGTAATTACCTTTTGTCTATCTCTCATCCTCATATGTGTAACAACGTCTTCCTGATGACAACAGACTAAACAGAGGCGATTGGAGGCACCTAAGTAACACCTCTCAGTGAGTCTTATGAATAACTAGCCGACAATAATTCTCTAGCTACTTCAGTTTCATACAACTGAATTCCATAAGATGATTTCATAAGATTATAAGATTAGGACTTTTGACATTTTCCCTTTCTATTGTAATCCCTTAGGTTTACCGTTTACAATAACTCGAATTGAAGATATAATATAAGAGAGTTGCCATTTTTTATATTATAGATTTGCTGATTCTAAGTTTGAGAGCTTCAAACGAAATGCAGGAAAAGGTGACAACAGTTTGTGCTGTGGAGGTTACATCTTTCTGAAAGGTTTTTTCGCTCTCTTCTACCTAACGAGCTCATGTACAAAATCAAAGGATTCCATCAGTTTGTTTATACAAAATTAGACTCTAATTTACTTTACACACTAATCTTAAAGAAACTCATTGAATTGTCAGGATTACAGTAAAATGAGCTTAGGAATAGGAAATTACCTTTTCAGAATCTGAAACGTGAAAATGTCCTCATTAAGAAAACTACTCCGTGCCACCCAATACCCTCGTCACTATGCATTCTTTAATTCGTATCTTATCCCGGCCCAACTCAAATATTTCTTTAGATTAGCAGAAATTCTTTACGTTTTAGTAAGATCATCTCATTAGGTTTGTTCTCACTTTGTTGTTTTTTCTCTATGCTTTGTGCCAGCTAGGTAGTTCTATGAACAATAAAGAAGATAGGGTACGAAACAAATTCAAACATACTGTGTTCAAAAATTGAAACTTTTGTATAGTTTAATCTTCTTAATAGAACCCGTAACAGATAGCCAGAGATGGCCAAATTTGGAATGGACACAGCATCATCAAGCTAAATGCGGTAATGTCCTATATATTCAAATTATTGGTTCAATGAAATCATAGAAGCTTTAAAAAATAGTCTGCAGTTACTAAAAACCCAACAGTCGTAACTTTGCGTTCCGTAAGTGTTCCGTTGTGACTTGTGAGATACATATAAAATGGTAAACTTAAAAGCGGCACTGTCTACAAGGGCAATATAAAAAAAAATGAAGTATGGTTGCAACTTGAAAGGTCTAAGCGACTTATATTTTTCTACATTTTCCAAGTTTTAGATCTTGAGAAGTGATGACAGGGAAAATATCTATAGATGGTTAGCGCAAGCTACGTATCTAAAACTTGAGCTCTCTTTTGTCGAAATATTATGTTTAAAACTCTATACAAACTTTAAAGCTATTTAGACCTTCTACTACTCTGTGTTCCATAATTTAGATGACAAACAAACATGTAGACTTGATCTGTTGTTCACTGAAGCAAAATATCAACTTCCCACCAAAAACATGAAAGGAATCACAGAAAAGAGGTGTAAAAATTAAAGTTACAGGTGGTGGAGAGAATAAAAACGTAAAGACTGGTAAATGGGTCTGGAGTTTTTTTCTATGTAATATTAATTCAAGTTCATATACTCTTGCCCCATTTATTTCGATGACAATAATACAAGTAATATTAAATATGTATAAAAGTTATGAAAGGTCTATTTCCAGTCTTGAAAAATCTATTACTTCTACAAAAAAATCTGGTGTGTTAATTTCAAGCTTCTGAATCTCATCACATAAAACTATTAACTTATTCTGAAACAACCAAGTTTTTTTTTTTTTTATAAACGGTTATGATAAATTATCTGTAACATCCGCGAACCAAAAAGTTGTGTTAGAGTAGGTATCGGACGACATTAGGGGTTCGGAAGTCGATTACATATGCTCTTTGAGGTTCGAATCGAGGATTGATTGTACATGTTCTTGTGTGATTGTTGTACAGTCGGTCTAAGGTTCATTTATCTCGAAGAAAATGTGTGAAAAGCTTCTGAATGCTTAGTGTCGATCGACACCAAAGGGTGTGTCGATCGACACCGGGTTGAGAAATCAATTCCGGTTTAAGTCGATTGCGCGTTTGATTTGAAGTTGGTTTGGTTTTGGCCGATGGGTGTCGACCGACACCAAGGAAGGGTGTCGATCGACACCGGTTATTGGAAATTCGACCGGTTTGATTCAAGTCGGCTGGTTTTGTTCCGGTTAAGGGTTTGGAAACCCTAGGTCGCGAATAAAAGCCTCGTGGCCGCGTGAAAAGTGAGTTTTTCGAGAAAGTTAAGTTCCAGAGGTGTTTTTGAGAGAAGGAGGTGATTTCCAGAGAGTTTGTGGAGTTTCTGAGGCTTTGGGATTGTTGTTTCATCTCTTCTCCTTCCTTTCAATCCGTTTCTAAGGTGAGTGCGTGACTGTAGGTCCGTGATTCACTAGAGATTTCGTGGTGCTTGAGTTATTGTGTTGTTCTTGAGTTGTTTTTGATGAAAAATCGTGTTTTGATTGTATTGGGGCGTTGAAAACCCTTGGATTCGTGTTTTGCTGTATTTTATGCACTGTTTCGTTGTTGTTGGTGTCTGGGCGTCGAGCTGGTGTCGACCGACACTCGATGAGTGTCGATCGACACTCAGAAGGCTGGCGTCGATCGACACCATAGAGGTGTCGGTCGACACCGACCTGGGTGTCAGGAAACGTGGGTGTTTCCTGACAGGGAGTTTATATTGTTGTTGCTTCTGGTTATTGTTGTTGATCATGGTGATGTATTGTCTAGTGTTTGACGTAATTGGCCTGTAGACGGAATGACCGTCTCACTGAGTATTTATGATAATACTCACGCATCTCTTTCGTAATGTGATGCAGGTAACAGGAATGTGTGACCGCGGGATCGAGGCTGAAGAGGGGGATGATAGGGTGATTGGTTTTATTGATTATTGGTTTATTGGTTTATTGTTTAAGTTGGTAGCGAACCTGGTGTTTAGGTTGCTAGAGTTATTTATTATTCTGGAATTGTTGGTTATTGATATTGAGACATTTATTTGTTGAATTGATTCGATTTATTATTTATTTATTGATTTATTATTTAAAGACTTCCGCTGAGTAATGATATAATAAAAAAAAAAAAACTTGGTTGTTTCATTTTGGTATCAGAGCGTATACGGTTTTAGGACTGTTAGATTGGGTGAATTGAGACTATGTGTATAAATTGATTATTGTGGTTAGTCAGTTTAGTAGTCTAGTATCATCCCCTTCGGCCTTCGAGAGATTCCGCGGTAAGTGTGTTTTGGTTTTGTTTTGAGTTGGTCCAGTTGCTTATCTTCTGTGCTTTGGTAGTGCAGCGAGATGGACGCAGGTGCTAGAGGTCGTGGTGCGAGAGGGCGCGGTAGAGCCCGTGGGGGCAGAGCAGTTGGCCGTGGTGGCCGAGGTGCGGGCCGTGGAGGTCGGGGTCGTGGGCGTGGTTCACCAGAAGTTTCAGCGGAGAGTGCAGTGCCTAGTGTGGCGGCAGCGTCAGTGACACAGTCAGTGGCGGGTGAGGCCAGTTTGGGTGCCGGTGGTGGCGCCGGAGTTGGGGCGGCTCAGGGTGGGGGCGCGGCTCTAGCTCAGGGTGATTTGATAGTGGGGCTACTGACGCAGCTTTTGGCACGTCTTCCGCAGGCGGTTCCACAGCAGGCTCCGGGTGCACCTCCAGTGGCCGGAGCACAGGTGGGTGCGAGTTTTGTTGGGCAGCATGGCGCTGCGGGGTTTGGGCATCCGTCTTATCTAGAGATGATGAGGGAGATGCAGGGGATTGGGACACCGTTCTTTGAGGGCGGGAGTGAGCCCGTGCAGGCCGATGAGTGGCGGCAGAGACTGGAGCGGAACTTTAGTTCTGTCAGTTGTCCAGAGGAGTATCGAGTTGAGTTAGCAGTGCATTACCTTAGTGGAGATGCGCATTTGTGGTGGAGATCTGTTGTGACTCGGAGGGCTATGTGGACTTGGGACGAGTTCCTAGCGGAGTTCAACGCCAAGTATTTCCCTCAGGAGGCTCGAGACAGATTCCAAATGAGGTTTGTGGCATTGACTCAGGGTGAGCGGTTAGTGCGGGATTATGATGCAGAGTTCGGCAGACTCGTAGTGCATACGGGTTTTGGTTTTGAGGGCGAGCGGGCCTTGATGATGAGGTTTCTACAGGGTCTTTGGCCGAGTATCCGGACTCAGTGCAGAGGTGGTATGTACACCACGAGAGCGGAGTTAGTGGAGCTGGCGGCTTCCATTGAGGAGGACCTTCGTGAGCAGGTTGGTCCGGTAGCGGTGCCATCTGCAGTTGCTCCTGCTACCCGGCAGAGGGGCCAGCAGCAGCAGCAGCGCGAGAGAGTTGAGTCTGGTTCTGGCAAGGGCGACAAGCCTGCGCAGGGTCAGAAGAGGAGAGCAGACGAGTTGGCTGTTAGTAGCTTGAGCAGCAACGGTGGTTGCTATGGCTGTGGGAGTAGGGAGCATAGAGTTGCTAGTTGCCCCAAGAGGGCGGCATCCAGAGAGTCTACGGTGTGTTTCCACTGTAGGGAGCCAGGGCATATCAGGCCGATGTGTCCCCAGTTGCAGCCGATGTCAGTGGCGGCGGTTCAGCCTTTGGCGATTCAGTCAGCGGAGCAGATCGCAGCGTTGCAGCAGTCAGATCAGACAGGAGGAGTGGCGCGTGTGTACACGTCGACGACAGAGTTGGGCCAGACGAGTCGTTCAGGCCATACCACAGGTAGAATCTCTTTCTCATACTTTGTAAATTCTTAGTGGTAGAATTTTAGTGTTATTGTTGGTATCCTTTTTCTTCCGGCGTTAGAGTTTAGGAATCTTTTGCACAATTGGTGGAATTAGGTAAGAACGTCATTAGCGGGCGGTGTGGAGTCTCAAGGTGTTGGACTCGGGAATATTAAATGTTTCCTTACTCCGGAGCGTGCCAAGTGTATCGGCATCCGGAACAGCGTTGTTGAGCTTTTGGGTTTTGACCAAGGTGGTCGGTGGAGGATTTTCGGCTACGTATGTGTTAGAGCGGTTGGTGGCATGGAGTGAGTCGATGGAGAGTTGTTTTACATAAAAGGGTTTTGTGAGGCTTTGCATGGGAGGCCATGCAGGACGCCTGTATGCTGGACCTAAGTGGGGGAGCGCAGCATTTATGGAGTTTCTTTCGTTCGGGAAACGACTGAGAAGGTTCGTGTTTGAAAAGTTACGCCGTTAGGCGAAAAGGAGAGTTCGAGTTTGAGGTGGGGAGATAGTGGGTATCTCCAGTTGGTTTGAGGTTATAGCTTTGGTTTGAGGTGTTTGGCATTGTGGATACGTATTTTCGTTGGTGGTACGATGTACATCTTTGAATTATATGAGATGGAGTTGCCTCATATTTGGGTTGTGTTTCGGATGTTGCATGGAGGTGTTATACGCGTTTCAGATTATTACTCGATACAGTTCTAGAGACGGTGGGTCTTTAGAAGAGACGGGTGGGTCTTGGTTAGAGACTGGTGGGTCTCTGGAAGAGATGGGTGGATCTCTTGTGGACTTATATGTGAGGGTCGCTACCTCAGTATAAGTGGTTTTATGGTTACTATTGTGACGGGTGGGTCACAATGGTTTTGTGGTTACTATTGTGACGGGTGGGTCACAATAGGGGTATCGAGAGGTGGGTGGATCTCTCGAGGAGACGGGTGGGTCTCATGTGTTGTTTTTAGTGTTGTGGTGTTGTATTGAGGAGTAATAATGTTTGGGAACGTGTGTATAACATAGAATTTCGGCGTGAATCTCTGAGATTAATGGATGATCTTTATTGTTGGGCCATGTGGGCCGGTTTTTTGCGTCTGTGGTAGACGTGTTGTGTTGGGATTCGAGGACGAATCCAGTTTAGTGGGGGAGAATTGTAACATCCGCGAACCAGAAAGTTGTGTTAGAGTAGGTATCAGACGACATTAGGGGTTCGGAAGTCGATTACATATGCTCTTTGAGGTTCGAATCGAGGATTGATTGTACATGTTCTTGTTTGATTGTTGTACAGTCGGTCTAAGGTTCATTTATCTCGAAGAAAATGTGTGAAAAGCTTCTGAATGCTTAGTGTCGATCGACACCAAAGGGTGTGTCGATCGACACCGGGTTGAGAAATCAATTCCGGTTTAAGTCGATTGCGCGTTTGATTTGAAGTTGGTTTGGTTTTGGCCGATGGGTGTCGACCGACACCAAGGAAGGGTGTCGATCGACACCGGTTATTGGAAATTCGACCGGTTTGATTCAAGTCGGCTGGTTTTGTTCCGGTTAAGGGTTTGGAAACCGTAGGTCGCGAATAAAAGCCTCGTGGCCGCGTGAAAAGTGAGTTTTTCGAGAAAGTTAAGTTCCAGAGGTGTTTTTGAGAGAAGGAGGTGATTTCCAGAGAGTTTGTGGAGTTTCTGAGGCTTTGGGATTGTTGTTTCATCTCTTCTCCTTCCTTTCAATCCGTTTCTAAGGTGAGTGCGTGACTGTAGGTCCGTGATTCACTAGAGATTTCGTGGTGCTTGAGTTATTGTGTTGTTCTTGAGTTGTTTTTGATGAAAAATCGTGTTTTGATTGTATTGTGGCGTTGAAAACCCTTGGATTCGTGTTTTGCTGTATTTTATGCACTGTTTCGTTGCTGTTGGTGTCTGGGCGTCGAGCTGGTGTCGACCGACACTCGATGAGTGTCGATCGACACTCAGAAGGCTGGCGTCGATCGACACCATAGAGGTGTCGGTCGACACCGACCTGGGTGTTTCCTGACAGGGAGTTTATATTGTTGTTGCTTCTGGTTATTGTTGTTGATCATGGTGATGTATTGTCTAGTGTTTGACGTAATTGGCCTGTAGACGGAATGACCGTCTCACTGAGTATTTATGATAATACTCACGCATCTCTTTCGTAATGTGATGCAGGTAACAGGAATGTGTGACCGCGGGATCGAGGCTGAAGAGGGGGATGATAGGGTGATTGGTTTTATTGATTATTGGTTTATTGATTTATTGTTTAAGTTGGTAGCGAACCTGGTGTTTAGGTTGCTAGAGTTATTTATTATTCTGGAATTGTTGGTTATTGATATTGAGACATTTATTTGTTGAATTTATTCGATTTATTATTTATTTATTGATTTATTATTTAAAGACTTCCGCTGAGTAATGATATAATAAAAAAAAAAAAAACTTGGTTGTTTCATTATCAATGCGGAAGTTCTCAGAAAGAAGTCAATAATATTAAATCATAATAAACCGTTCAACAAATAACCAATAACCAATAAAGCCAATAAAGAATAAGCAACCTAAACACCAGGTTTGCTACATTATTGAAATAAGACTAACACCCTAAAATGATGAATTCCAGGTCAACCACAACAAGAGAGCCAATATCAAATTCCTAATCTCATCATCCTCTTCTCTCGGTTTCTTTCCGCGGAAGAACATTGCTGTTACCTGCATCACATTGGAATAGAGATGCGTAAGTATTATCATAAATACTTAGTGAGTGGATCATCCTGCCTACAGGCCAAGTACGTCAAACACTAGACAATACATCAACAATAATCAACAACAAGAACAATGCTCAACAATATAAATCACCAGGTCAGGAAAAACCCACGTTTCCTGACACCCCAGGTCGGTGTCGACCGACACCTCTATGGTGTCGATCGACGCCAGCCTCCTGAGTGTCGATCGACACCCATCGAGTGTCGGTCGACACCAGCTCGACGCCCAGACACCAGAAGCTACGAAAAATCATATAAACAAGTAAAATCGTGGGATTCAACCCCCACATCGATCAAACAACAATATAACTCAACCACAACTCATGAACAACTCGAAAACTCAACAATAAACTCGAAATCAATCAAACTCCAATGATTAACGGACCTACAGTCACGCACTCACCTTGAAACGGATTGGAAGGAAGGAAAGGAGATGAAACAACGAAGAACAGCAACAGATTCAACCCAGAAACTCAGAAATCGGATTCCTCACTCAGAAAATTGCCTCCTTTCTTCTCTGCCTTGAAACTTGTGCCTCTCTCGCGGCCACAAAGCTTTTATATCGCGGAATAGGGTTTCCATCGCCAAAACCGGACAAAACCAGCCGACTTGAATCAAACCGGTCGATTTCTCAATAACCGGTGTCGATCGACACCCTTCCTTGGTGTCGGTCGACACCCCTCGACCAAAACCAAACCAACCTCAATCGAACGCGCAATCGACTTAAACCGGAATCGAACCTGATAACCGGTGTCGATCGACACACCCCTTGGTGTCGATCGACACTAAGCATTCAGAAGCTTTTCGCACATTTTCTTCGAGATAAATGAACCTTAAACCGCGATTCGTCTGTAATCAAGAACAAGAACATGTACAGTCAATCCTCGATTCGCACCTCAAAGAGCGTCTGTAATCGACTCCTGAATCCCTAATGTCGTCTGATACCAACTCTAACACAACTTTTTGGTTCGCGGATGTTACATGAGTAGTGGGGAAAAAAATTATTGAGAAATCATGATAACACCATCCGCGCGGGCTTTAACCTAGTAAACAATTTGTATACAACAAATGATCATAAATGACATCAAGTAATTAATTAACGAGAAAATGATGAAGATGTTTTGGAAAGCATGAAAATTAAGAGATAAATGATTAGTAATAATTAAACAAGTATATATTAGAATATATCTTTATTTGATCTGGGAAAAATACGATATCTTAGAATATATATTTGTTACTTCAACCTTTTCACTCTTTTTTTCCGTCGGTTTGGACATTTTCTTCTTCATTTTTGTTCTTTAGATTTATTTTTTTAATTTTTTTGGTTTGAGGAGTGAAGTAGAATGGTGAAGGGGAGATTGTATATATAAGAAAAGTTGTGATGGATGACAACATGATGATGATGTCATTTTTTAGATGCACGAGATCATCACTGTGATGTCATCATCATCATCTATGATTAGGTCCTACGTGATTGCATATGTCTAGGTACTTTCATTGAAGAAAGTCTTTGAATCTTGTAAAAATGTTCATGTCTAAGTTCTTACTTAGTTCCACCTCTATGTCTAGCCAAAATAAACATATTCATCGTAACATCCGTAAATCTCATTGTTGTTGTGGACATTGGTGTCGAGCGGCTTACCTTGGCTACCTATGTCAATAAAGTGCATTTACCTTTTCGGTCAGAGGCCCGTAAAGAACTCCAGAGTTAAGCGTACTTGAACTGGAGTAGTGGAAAAATTGGTGAACTTTCGGGAAGTGGTCTGCGGAATCGTGTAAATGAGGTTAAAACACGAGGAAAAGTCGGTGTTGGTTGCAGGGATAGTAAACAAGTCATTAGAGCCTTTTAAAAATAGCGCACCGGCCGAGAGATAACATGGGTGACTCACCGGGATAGACGGTGGAGGCCTTATAATTTGGTATTAGAGCGTATACGGTTTTAGGACTGTTAGTATTGGGTGAACTGGACTATGTGTTTAATTGATTAAGTGTACTTTAGTCAGTTAATTAGTCTAGTATCATCCTCTCGGCCTTCAGTGATTCCGCGGTGAGTTGTGTGTGTTTGTAACATCCGTGAAATAGAAAGTTGTTTTGGAAGTGGTATCGGACGACATTAGGGGTTCGGGAGTAGATTACATATATTCTTTGAGGTGTGAATTGAGGATTGATTGTACATGTTCTTGTTTGATTGTTGTACAATTGGTTTAAGGTTCAATCATCTCGAAGAAAATGTGTAAAAAGCTCTTGAATGACTAGTGTCGATCGATACCTAAGGTAGTGTCGATCGACACCGGTTTGAGAAATCAATTCCGGTTTAAGTCGATTGCACGTTCGATTGTGGTTCACCAGAAGTTTCAGCGGAGAGTGCAGTGCCTAGTGTGGCGGCAGCGTCAGTGACACAGTCAGTGGCGGGTGAGGCCAGTTTGGGTGCCGGTGGTGGCGCCGGAGTTGGGGCGGCTCAGGGTGGGGGCGCGGCTCTAGCTCAGGGTGATTTGATAGTGGGGCTACTGACGCAGCTTTTGGCACGTCTTCCGCAGGCGGTTCCACAGCAGGCTCCGGGTGCACCTCCAGTGGCCGGAGCACAGGTGGGTGCGAGTTTTGTTGGGCAGCATGGCGCTGCGGGGTTTGGGCATCCGTCTTATCTAGAGATGATGAGGGAGATGCAGGGGATTGGGACACCGTTCTTTGAGGGCGGGAGTGAGCCCGTGCAGGCCGATGAGTGGCGGCAGAGACTGGAGCGGAACTTTAGTTCTGTCAGTTGTCCAGAGGAGTATCGAGTTGAGTTAGCAGTGCATTACCTTAGTGGAGATGCGCATTTGTGGTGGAGATCTGTTGTGACTCGGAGGGCTATGTGGACTTGGGACGAGTTCCTAGCGGAGTTCAACGCCAAGTATTTCCCTCAGGAGGCTCGAGACAGATTCCAAATGAGGTTTGTGGCATTGACTCAGGGTGAGCGGTTAGTGCGGGATTATGATGCAGAGTTCGGCAGACTCGTAGTGCATACGGGTTTTGGTTTTGAGGGCGAGCGGGCCTTGATGATGAGGTTTCTACAGGGTCTTTGGCCGAGTATCCGGACTCAGTGCAGAGGTGGTATGTACACCACGAGAGCGGAGTTAGTGGAGCTGGCGGCTTCCATTGAGGAGGACCTTCGTGAGCAGGTTGGTCCGGTAGCGGTGCCATCTGCAGTTGCTCCTGCTACCCGGCAGAGGGGCCAGCAGCAGCAGCAGCGCGAGAGAGTTGAGTCTGGTTCTGGCAAGGGCGACAAGCCTGCGCAGGGTCAGAAGAGGAGAGCAGACGAGTTGGCTGTTAGTAGCTTGAGCAGCAACGGTGGTTGCTATGGCTGTGGGAGTAGGGAGCATAGAGTTGCTAGTTGCCCCAAGAGGGCGGCATCCAGAGAGTCTACGGTGTGTTTCCACTGTAGGGAGCCAGGGCATATCAGGCCGATGTGTCCCCAGTTGCAGCCGATGTCAGTGGCGGCGGTTCAGCCTTTGGCGATTCAGTCAGCGGAGCAGATCGCAGCGTTGCAGCAGTCAGATCAGACAGGAGGAGTGGCGCGTGTGTACACGTCGACGACAGAGTTGGGCCAGACGAGTCGTTCAGGCCATACCACAGGTAGAATCTCTTTCTCATACTTTGTAAATTCTTAGTGGTAGAATTTTAGTGTTATTGTTGGTATCCTTTTTCTTCCGGCGTTAGAGTTTAGGAATCTTTTGCACAATTGGTGGAATTGGGTAAGAACGTCATTAGCGGGCGGTGTGGAGTCTCAAGGTGTTGGACTCGGGAATATTAAATGTTTCCTTACTCCGGAGCGTGCCAAGTGTATCGGCATCCGGAACAGCGTTGTTGAGCTTTTGGGTTTTGACCAAGGTGGTCGGTGGAGGATTTTCGGCTACGTATGTGTTAGAGCGGTTGGTGGCATGGAGTGAGTCGATGGAGAGTTGTTTTACATAAAAGGGTTTTGTGAGGCTTTGCATGGGAGGCCATGCAGGACGCCTGTATGCTGGACCTAAGTGGGGGAGCGCAGCATTTATGGAGTTTCTTTCGTTCGGGAAACGACTGAGAAGGTTCGTGTTTGAAAAGTTACGCCGTTAGGCGAAAAGGAGAGTTCGAGTTTGAGGTGGGGAGATAGTGGGTATCTCCAGTTGGTTTGAGGTTATAGCTTTGGTTTGAGGTGTTTGGCATTGTGGATACGTATTTTCGTTGGTGGTACGATGTACATCTTTGAATTATATGAGATGGAGTTGCCTCATATTTGGGTTGTGTTTCGGATGTTGTATGGAGGTGTTATACGCGTTTCAGATTATTACTCGATACAGTTCTAGAGACGGTGGGTCTTTAGAAGAGACGGGTGGGTCTTGGTTAGAGACAGGTGGGTCTCTGGAAGAGATGGGTGGATCTCTTGTGGACTTATATGTGAGGGTCGCTACCTCAGTATAAGTGGTTTTATGGTTACTATTGTGACGGGTGGGTCACAATGGTTTTGTGGTTACTATTGTGACGGGTGGGTCACAATAGGGGTATCGAGAGGTGGGTGGATCTCTCGAGGAGACGGGTGGGTCTCATGTGTTGTTTTTAGTGTTGTGGTGTTGTATTGAGGAGTAATAATGTTTGGGAACGTGTGTATAACATAGAATTTCGGCGTGAATCTCTGAGATTAATGGAAGATCTCTATTGTTGGGCCATGTGGGCCGGTTTTTTGCGTCTGTGGTAGACGTGTTGTGTTGGGATTCGAGGACGAATCCAGTTTAGTGGGGGAGAATTGTAACATCCGCGAACCAGAAAGTTGTGTTAGAGTAGGTATCAGACGACATTAGGGGTTCGGAAGTCGATTACATATGCTCTTTGAGGTTCGAATCGAGGATTGATTGTACATGTTCTTGTTTGATTGTTGTACAGTCGGTCTAAGGTTCATTTATCTCGAAGAAAATGTGTGAAAAGCTTCTGAATGCTTAGTGTCGATCGACACCAAAGGGTGTGTCGATCGACACCGGGTTGAGAAATCAATTCCGGTTTAAGTCGATTGCGCGTTTGATTTGAAGTTGGTTTGGTTTTGGCCGATGGGTGTCGACCGACACCAAGGAAGGGTGTCGATCGACACCGGTTATTGGAAATTCGACCGGTTTGATTCAAGTCGGCTGGTTTTGTTCCGGTTAAGGGTTTGGAAACCGTAGGTCGCGAATAAAAGCCTCGTGGCCGCGTGAAAAGTGAGTTTTTCGAGAAAGTTAAGTTCCAGAGGTGTTTTTGAGAGAAGGAGGTGATTTCCAGAGAGTTTGTGGAGTTTCTGAGGCTTTGGGATTGTTGTTTCATCTCTTCTCCTTCCTTTCAATCCGTTTCTAAGGTGAGTGCGTGACTGTAGGTCCGTGATTCACTAGAGATTTCGTGGTGCTTGAGTTATTGTGTTGTTCTTGAGTTGTTTTTGATGAAAAATCGTGTTTTGATTGTATTGTGGCGTTGAAAACCCTTGGATTCGTGTTTTGCTGTATTTTATGCACTGTTTCGTTGCTGTTGGTGTCTGGGCGTCGAGCTGGTGTCGACCGACACTCGATGAGTGTCGATCGACACTCAGAAGGCTGGCGTCGATCGACACCATAGAGGTGTCGGTCGACACCGACCTGGGTGTCAGGAAACGTGGGTGTTTCCTGACAGGGAGTTTATATTGTTGTTGCTTCTGGTTATTGTTGTTGATCATGGTGATGTATTGTCTAGTGTTTGACGTAATTGGCCTGTAGACGGAATGACCGTCTCACTGAGTATTTATGATAATACTCACGCATCTCTTTCGTAATGTGATGCAGGTAACAGGAATGTGTGACCGCGGGATCGAGGCTGAAGAGGGGGATGATAGGGTGATTGGTTTTATTGATTATTGGTTTATTGGTTTATTGTTTAAGTTGGTAGCGAACCTGGTGTTTAGGTTGCTAGAGTTATTTATTATTCTGGAATTGTTGGTTATTGATATTGAGACATTTATTTGTTGAATTGATTCGATTTATTATTTATTTATTGATTTATTATTTAAAGACTTCCGCTGAGTAATGATATAATAAAAAAAAAAAAAAACTTGGTTGTTTCATTATCAATGCGGAAGTTCTCAGAAAGAAGTCAATAATATTAAATCATAATAAACCGTTCAACAAATAACCAATAACCAATAAAGCCAATAAAGAATAAGCAACCTAAACACCAGGTTTGCTACATTATTGAAATAAGACTAACACCCTAAAATGATGAATTCCAGGTCAACCACAACAAGAGAGCCAATATCAAATTCCTAATCTCATCATCCTCTTCTCTCGGTCTCTTTCCGCGGAAGAACATTGCTGTTACCTGCATCACATTGGAATAGAGATGCGTAAGTATTATCATAAATACTTAGTGAGTGGATCATCCTGCCTACAGGCCAAGTACGTCAAACACTAGACAATACATCAACAATAATCAACAACAAGAACAATGCTCAACAATATAAATCACCAGGTCAGGAAAAACCCACGTTTCCTGACACCCTAGGTCGGTGTCGACCGACACCTCTATGGTGTCGATCGACGCCAGCCTCCTGAGTGTCGATCGACACCCATCGAGTGTCGGTCGACACCAGCTCGACGCCCAGACACCAGAAGCTACGAAAAATCATATAAACAAGTAAAATCGTGGGATTCAACCCCCACATCGATCAAACAACAATATAACTCAACCACAACTCATGAACAACTCGAAAACTCAACAATAAACTCGAAATCAGTCAAACTCCAATGATTAACGGACCTACTGTCACGCACTCACCTTGAAACGGATTGGAAGGAAGGAAAGGAGATGAAACAACGAAGAACAGCAACAGATTCAACCCAGAAACTCAGAAATCGGATTCCTCACTCAGAAAATTGCCTCCTTTCTTCTCTGCCTCGAAACTTGTGCCTCTCTCGCGGCCACAAAGCTTTTATATCGCGGAATAGGGTTTCCGTCGCCTAAACCGGACAAAACCAGCCGACTTGAATCAAACCGGTCGATTTCTCAATAACCGGTGTCGATCGACACCCTTCCTTGGTGTCGGTCGACACCCCTCGACCAAAACCAAACCAACCTCAATCGAACGCGCAATCGACTTAAACCAGAATCGAACCTGATAACCGGTGTCGATCGACACACCCCTTGGTGTCGATCGACACTAAGCATTCAGAAGCTTTTCGCACATTTTCTTCGAGATAAATGAACCTTAAACCGCGATTCGTCTGTAATCAAGAACAAGAACATGTACAGTCAATCCTCGATTCGCACCTCAAAGAGCGTCTGTAATCGACTCCTGAATCCCTAATGTCGTCTGATACCAACTCTAACACAACTTTTTGGTTCGCGGATGTTACATGAGTAGTGGGGAAAAAAATTATTGAGAAATCATGATAACACCATCCGCGCGGGCTTTAACCTAGTAAACAATTTGTATACAACAAATGATCATAAATGACATCAAGTAATTAATTAACGAGAAAATGATGAAGATGTTTTGGAAAGCATGAAAATTAAGAGATAAATGATTAGTAATAATTAAACAAGTATATATTAGAATATATCTTTATTTGATCTGGGAAAAATACGATATCTTAGAATATATATTTGTTACTTCAACCTTTTCACTCTTTTTTTCCGTCGGTTTGGACATTTTCTTCTTCATTTTTGTTCTTTAGATTTATTTTTTTAATTTTTTTGGTTTGAGGAGTGAAGTAGAATGGTGAAGGGGAGATTGTATATATAAGAAAAGTTGTGATGGATGACAACATGATGATGATGTCATTTTTTAGATGCACGAGATCATCACTGTGATGTCACCATCATCATCTATGATTAGGTCCTACGTGATTGCATATGTCTAGGTACTTTCATTGAAGAAAGTCTTTGAATCTTGTAAAAATGTTCATGTCTAAGTTCTTACTTAGTTCCACCTCTATGTCTAGCCAAAATAAACATATTCATCGTAACATCCGTAAATCTCATTGTTGTTGTGGACATTGGTGTCGAGCGGCTTACCTTGGCTACCTATGTCAATAAAGTGCATTTACCTTTTCGGTCAGAGGCCCGTAAAGAACTCCAGAGTTAAGCGTACTTGAACTGGAGTAGTGGAAAAATTGGTGAACTTTCGGGAAGTGGTCTGCGGAATCGTGTAAATGAGGTTAAAACACGAGGAAAAGTCGGTGTTGGTTGCAGGGATAGTAAACAAGTCATTAGAGCCTTTCAAAAATAGCGCACCGGCCGAGAGATAACATGGGTGACTCACCGGGATAGACGGTGGAGGCCTTATAATTTGGTATTAGAGCGTATACGGTTTTAGGACTGTTAGTATTGGGTGAACTGGACTATGTGTTTAATTGATTAAGTGTACTTTAGTCAGTTAATTAGTCTAGTATCATCCTCTCGGCCTTCAGTGATTCCGCGGTGAGTTGTGTGTGTTTGTAACATCCGTGAAATAGAAAGTTGTTTTGGAAGTGGTATCGGACGACATTAGGGGTTCGGGAGTAGATTACATATATTCTTTGAGGTGTGAATTGAGGATTGATTGTACATGTTCTTGTTTGATTGTTGTACAATTGGTTTAAGGTTCAATCATCTCGAAGAAAATGTGTAAAAAGCTCTTGAATGACTAGTGTCGATCGATACCTAAGGTAGTGTCGATCGACACCGGCTTGAGAAATCAATTCCGGTTTAAATCGATTGCACGTTCGATTGTGGTTTGAGTTGGTTTGGTCGATGGGTGTCGACCGACACCAAGGAGGGTGTCGATCGACACCGGTTATTGAGAAATCGACTGGTTCGTTTTAAGTCGGCTGGTTTTGTTCCGGTTATGGGTTTGGAAGCCCTAGGTCGCGAATAAAAGCCTTGTGGCCGCGCAGAAAGTCACTTTTTCGTGACAGAAACTTTTCAGAGTGATTTTGGAGTTTTGTGAAGTTTGGAGGCTTGATCTAAGGCTTTGGGTTGTTGTTCATCTTCTATTCCTTCCTTTCAATCCTTTTAAGGTGAGTGCGTGACTGTAGGTCCGTTAATCATTGGAGATTGTTTGATTTTGAGATTATTGTTGAGTTTTTCGAGTTGTTCTTGAGCTATGGTTGAGTTATATTGCTGTTTGATCGATGTGGGGGTTGAATCCCACAATTTTGGATGTTTATGCGCTGTTTGTAGATTCTGGTGTCTGGGCGTCGAGCTGGTGTCGACCGACACTCGAAGGGTGTCGATCGACACTCAGAAGGCTAGCGTCGATCGACACTCTTGAGGTGTCGGTCGACACTAACCTGGGATGTCAGGAAACGTGGGTTTTCCTGACTTGGAGGTTTCTGTTGTTGATTATTGTTCTTGTTGTTGATTATTGTTGATGTATGGTCTAGTGTTTGGCGTACATGGCCTGTAGGCAGGATGATCCACTCACTAAGTATTTATGATAATACTTACGCATCTCTATTCCAATGTGATGCAGGTAACAGCAATGTTCTTCCGCGGAAAGAGACCGAGAGAAGAGGATGATGAGACTAGAAATTTGATTTTGGCCATCTTGTTGTGGCTAGCAAGGAATTCATTATTTTAGGATGTTAGTTTTATTTTAATATTGTAGCAAACCTGGTGTTTAGGTTGCTTATTCTTTATTGGTTATTGGTTATTGGTTTATTGTTGAATTGGTGTTTGATTTAATTAATTATTGATTTCTTTCGAGAATTTCCGCATTGATAATTATCTTAATTATTTAATTATAAAATTAAAAAAAAGTTGGTTGTTTCAGTGTTTGTGTTTTGTGTTTTGTGTGTTTTTCTAGCTTGCTCATTTCCTGTTATGTGGAAGTGCAGTGAGATGGATGTAGGTGCTAGAGGTCGTGGTAGAGGTCGCGGTAGAGGCCGTGGCAGAGGCCGTGGTCGTGGAGCGCAGGCGGATGCGGGAGAGAGTTCAGTGTCTAGTGTGGCGACTCCGTCGGTGACCCAGTCGATGGCGGGTGAGGCCAGTTTGGGCACTAGTGAGGGCGCGGGAGTTGGGGCTGCCCCGGGTGCGGGTGCTGCTCCGGCTCATGGTCTTGGTGACCAGGTTTTGGGGTTGCTGACGCAGCTGTTAGCACGTCTTCCGCAGGCGGTTCCAGTGCAGGCTCCGGGTGTTCCCTCTGGTGGCCGGGGCGCAGCAGGGCGCTTTTGTTGGGCAGCATGGTGCTGCGGTGGTTGGGCATCCGCCTTATCTTGAGATCATGGGGCAGATGCAGAGGATTGGTACGCCTTCCTTTGAGGGCAGAGTTGGTTCAGTGGAGGCCGAGGAGTGGCGACAGAGGCTTGAGCGGAACTTCCAGTCTATCAAATGTCCAGAGGAGTACCGAGTTGAGTTAGCGGTGCATTATCTTGGAGGAGATGCACATTTGTGGTGGCGGGCCATCCAGGCTCGGAGGGCGGTGTGGACTTGGGGCGAATTCCTCGCGGAGTTCAACGCCAAGTACTTCCCGCAGGAGGCTATAGATCGGAGTTCAGTGCGTGAGTATGACGCCGAGTTCAGCAGACTGGTGGTTCATACTGGTGTTGGTTGGGAGGGCGAGCGGGCCCTGATGCAGAGGTTCTTGCAGGGTCTTAGGTCGAGTATCCGGACTCAGTGCAGGGGCGGCATGTACACTTCGAGGACAAAGCTAGTGGAGCTAGGGTAACATCCGTAAACTAGGGAATTGTCATTTTTGTATGGTGTCGAGCGACACCAAGGGATGGTGTCGGTCGACACTGTCCGAATCGCGATTTCTAGTTTGTTTTAATTCGCTCGGTTTGGTCTGGTTAAGGGTTGGAAACCCTATGCTGCGATTATAAAGCTTTGTGGCCGCTTTTCCTTTGTCTTTTTCGAGAAAAAAAAAGGAGAAAAGGAGCTAAGAGAAAGTGCCTTCACTCCTTAGAGGAGTTAGTGGTTGAGATTTCAGAGGATCTTCAGACAGATATGACGGTTCCGGCAGTTCATGTGAGGATTCTCGAGAGGAGAGTCAAGGTTCTACGGAACAAGAGAGTGCCGTTGCTGAGAGTTTTGTGAGACTGTAGCGGTACAGGGGAGGAGACTTGGGAGCCAGAGGCAAAGATGAAGCTGAAGTTCATGAAGGGGTTCGACAAGCAGGTCGTTGAGTGAGCTTCTTTCGTCTTTGTGGTTCCAGTTGTGATAGTGTGGTGCTATGTTTTTGTTGTTGTTGGTTTATGTATTTTCGTTTTGTGTTGTAACGATATACATTTTGATATTTATAAGATGGAGTTCCTTATAAATTTGTGCTGTGTTTAAGTGTGTTCCGTCTGTTACGAGTTGAGTTGACTGATATATCATGGTTTTTATGGGTTTTTGACCATGATATATGTCTTGTTTATAGAGTTTTTTGGAATTTTTGGAGTCTTTTAGAGTGTTTACAGGTCCTAGGTGTTTTTGGAGCATTTTGGAGCTTATTTGGGGATTTATGCTGGAAAACAAAACAAACTAGCGTTCACAGACTTTGGTGTCGATCCGCACCAACCTGGTGTCGGTCGACACCACTACAGGACGAAAATTCTGACACTTTGGAAGAATTACAGCTTTGGTCCAAAAGTTTTGTTTATTTGCAAAACTGTCCTAGGTAGTTTGTTTCAATCATCATGTCTGAGTAGTTTGCTTGTTAGGTTTAGGGTTTTTCAAAGGTTGAAGAAGAATTGCAATACTCTTAGGATAATCATTAGAGTTCTTCATCTGGACTGTGTTTATTGCGTATTCTAGTTTCGCGACCTATAATCCGATCTTAGGTTAATTGGTAAACACGAAAGTGTTATTGATTTCCTGAACTATCTTAGGTGAACAAAATTCCTATCTGCAAAGAAATTTGGTTTAGGAATTATGTGAACAATTGAACCTGCAATTAATGCTTGTCTTTATTGACTGAATTTGCAAAGAAATTTGGAATTCTAAGATTTAGACATAGAAAATCTCTGCAGCGAAAGCTGGTTAGTTTTACATTAGTGTTCATGTTCGAGAACGATGCTTAATTAATATCATGATTACTTAAATTCTGCAATATCTGATTCAACCTGAGAATTTCCCAAGGCCTAGCGTTTGTCTCTCTTGAATTTAACCTCGTCAAACAATCACATGCTGCTTTTAGTTATTTTATTTACATTACATTTACATTCATTCTCTTAGCTTGATTTGAATATAGGAATTTACTGTGCAACTGATAGACGTTTGGATTCGATAACCCTATACACTACAACTCATTTGCTATGCACTTGCACTTAATTTTTAGGGAGAACTTTACACCTATCATTGACCAGATGGGTCGTGAGACAGACCTTGTAACATCCCGTTTTATGGAGAGGCTTAAGAGAATTGATTTGGCTACCTATGTCAACAAAGTTCACTTACCTTTTCGGTCAAAGGCCCATAAGTAACTCCAGAGTTAAGCGTGCTTAGGCTGGAGTAGTGGAAGGATGGGTGACCTTCCGGGAAGTGGTCTGCGGAACCGTGTAAGTGAGGCCAAAACACGGGGAAAGGTCGGGTGTTGATTGCAGGGATAGTAAATAAGTCGGTAGAGCCTCTCAAAAATTAACGGACCGACCGTCGGACAAGGGTGGGGCCCACGGGCCGAGAGAGGGCGTGGGTGACTCACCGGGATGGGCGGTCGGGGCGTTATAATTTGGTATCAGAGCCAAACCCAGACGAGAGTGTGGAGTCAAGTGGAGTTGCCTTGACTCACACTGTCAGGGGGTGAGGATCTAGGTGCGCAACGAAGACGTTGCGCAGTGAGTGTGGGTGAATTGTAACATCCCGGTTTATGGAGAGGCTTAAGAGAATTGATTTGGCTTCAAACAACCAAAATTTTTTTTTTATTAAATAATTAGCCCAGATTAATATTCCCATAAATATTAATCCTCAACAGCTAATTCAGCAACACAATGCGGAAGAAACCAATATTATTAAATCATAAAATAATTGTTCAACAAATAACCAATAAAACCAATAAACCAATAAGCAACCTAAACACCAGGTATGCTACATTACTGAAAATAATCTAACACCCTAAACATCACGAATTCCTGGTCAGCCACAACAATAAAGCCAAGATTAAATTCCTAATCTCATCATCCTCTTCTCTCGGTCTCTTTCCGCGGAAGAACATTGCTGTTACCTGCATCACATTGGAATAGAGATGCGTAAGTATTATCATAAATACTTAGTGAGTGGATCATCCTGCCAACAGGCCAATTACGTCAAACACTAGACAATACATCGCAATAATCAACAAGAATGACAATGCAACAACAATAACATCCACTACCTGTCAGGAAACCCACGTTTCCTGACACCCAGATCGGTGTCGACCGACACCTCTATGGTGTCGATCGACGCCAGCCTCCCGAGTGTCGATCGACACTCACAGAGTGTCGCTCGACACCGGCTCGACGCCCAGACACCAAAGGCGATGAAACAGTGCGAAAAATAGTAAAATAAACAACAATCAATGGGATTCAACCCCCATATACGCATCAAACCACATAAAACCGAAGAATAACTCAAGAACAACAACATAAACTCAAATCAAACAATCTCTAATGATTAACGGACCTACAGTCACGCACTCACCTTAGGTTGGATTGGAAACAAGGGAAAAAGATGAAACAGCGAAGAACAGCAACAGATCAAGCCCAGAAACTCCAAAAATCAACCAAAATCGCCCTGTCTCTCTCTGGAAACTCTCTGCCTCGAAAAACGTGAAAAGTGATGCGGCTACAGTGTTTTCTCGCACAAAATAGGGTTCCCTCGCCCTTAACCGACCAAACCGCAATCACTTGAATCAAACCGGTCGATTTCGCAATAACCGGTGTCGATCGACACCCTTCCTTGGTGTCGGTCGACACCCATCGACCAAAACCAACCCAACTCTATTCGATCGACTTAAACCGGAAATCGACCCTGATAACCGGTGTCGATCGATACTAGTCGTTCAGAAGGATTTAGCACACTTTCTTCGCGATGCTTGAATCTTAGACCGACTGCACAACAATCAAACAAGAACATGCACAGCCAATCCTCAATTCACACCTCTAAGAACATGTGCCAACTACTCCCGAACCCCTAGCATCGTCCAACACCACTTCCAAAACAACTTTCTGGTTCACGGATGTTACAATTCTCCCCCACTAAACTGGATTCGTCCTCGAATCCCAACACAAACGTCTCTCCAAGACCTCAAAACTCAAATTTTAGTCCTTTGTTATACGCATGTTTCCAAGATATTATTACTCTCAATGCCATAATCCACTGTCATGACATCCATACTGCGACTCACGGTCCAGTACCAAAATGTGACCACTGCCACCAAACCAAAACGTGACCCGAAGCCACAACCAAAACGTGACCCGAAGCCACAACCAAAACGTGACCCACTGTCACTAAAACAACCCATATCGAGGTAGCGACCCCCAATATAAGTCCGTTGGGCACCTAACGTCCCAACACAAATAGAACCACCGTCTACAAGGCCCACCGCCTCTAGACAAAACGAGTAATAAAATCTGAAACGCGTACCAACATATGACTAAAAACTTCCAATGGCCCCACCGGCCAAAGAAACTTGTAACATCCCAACCATAACCAAAAATATGAGGCAAAACTCCATCTCATATAACTCCAAAAATGTATATCGTACAACAAAACAAAAATACATAAGTCCAAAACCAACAACAACAAAACCAAAAACAAGACTAGAACCACAAAGATGAATCACTCCACAGCCTGCTTGTCGAACCACTTTCCGAACTTCAGCTTCATCTTTGCCTCTGGCTCCCAAGTCTGCTCCTCTGTGCCGCTACAGTCCCACAAGACTCTCAACAATGGCACCCTCTTGTTCCGCAGAACCTTGACTCTCCTCTCAAGAATCCTCACAGGAACTGCCGGAACTGTCATATCTGGCTGAAGATCCTCTGGAATCTCAACCACAACCTCCTCTGAAGGACGCAAACACCTCCTCAACATAGAAACATGAAACACCTTGTGAAAGGCGCTCATAATCGGTGGCAACTCCAACCGATAAGCCACTGGCCCAACTCGCTCCACCACTGGAAACGGACCCATGAAACGCGGACTGAGCTTGTTTTCTGCTATGGACCTGTTAGGGCCCCTCAACATAGCCATCTTGAGATAAACTCTATCTCCTACCTGAAACTCAAGCTCACGTCGCCGCCTATCTGCATAACTCCTCTGTCTATCCTGAGCCTCCTTCATGTTCAGTCTCAAGACACGGATCTTCTCCGTCGTCTCCTGAACAAAACTAGCTCCAAACATGCTGCGCTCCCCCACTTGGGTCCAGCATAAGGGTGTCCTACATGGCCTCCCATACAACGCCTCATAAGGAGCCATGCCAATACTAGACTGAAAACTGTTGTTATATGCAAACTCTGCCAAACAAAGATGATCAGCCCAATGACCACCCCAATCCAGCACACACATCCTAAGCAGATCCTCCAAAGTCTGAATAATCCTCTCTGACTGCCCATCTGTCTGCGGATGGTACGCTGTACTCATATGCACCTTAGTGCCCATCTCAGTCTGAAATGCCCTCCAAAACTCTGAAGCAAACCTCGGATCTCTATCCGACACAATACTGGCTGGCACTCCATGCAGCCTCACAATCTCTCGCACAAACTTCCTAGCCAAGACAGCTGCTCCGTCTGTCTTCTTGATGGCCAAGAAATGTGCTGACTAGGTCAAGCGATCTACAATGACCCAAATAGCATCGAATGTCCGTGAGATAGGTAATCCCACAACAAAATCCATAGTGATCATATCCCACTTCCACTCTGGAATGGGTAAACTCTGCAAAAGACCACTAGGCACCTGATGCTCTGCCTTGACCAAAGAACAAGTGTTGCACCTCGCAACCCAATCTGCCACATCCCTCTTCATCCCAACCCAATGATAATACCGTTTGAGGTCACGGTACATCTTGGTCGCACCCGGATGAATCGAAAACTTGCTCGAATGAGCCTCTCTCAAAACCTCCTGCCTCAACTCCTCATCCTTGGGTACACAAACTCGCCCACGAACCAAGATAGTCCCATTCGAAGAGACTTGATACTCAGAACCAACCGCCTGCGAAGCATCAATCAAACCTTGATCACTCTGCTGCGCCACTCTGATCCTACTGAGTAAATCTGCCTGATCAGCTGCCTCCAAACACAGGCTCCTCTGAATCAACCCTCCGTCGACTCAAAGCATCTGCCACCAAATTGGCCTTGCCCGGATGATAAACAATATCCAGGTCATAGTCTGCCAGAAACTCCACCCAACGCGTCTGTCTCGCATTCAGCAAAGGCTGAGTGAAAATGTGCTGTAGACTCTTGTGATCTGTAAAGATCTGCACTCTACCACCATAAAGATAAGACCTTCAAATCTTGAGTGCAAAAACCACTGCTCCCAACTCAAGATCATGTGTAGGACGGTTGCGCTCACTGCCCTGCAACTGCCTCGAAGCATAGGCAATCACTCTGCCCTCCTGCATCAAAACACAACCAAGTCCAACACCTGAAGCATCTGTGTACACTACATATGGCTTCCCCGGGTCGGGTAATGCCAACACTGGTGTACTAGTCAACATCTCCTTGAGCTTCCCAAAGCTCTCATCGCACTCATGCGACCACACAAACGGCACTTCCTTGCCAGTCAACCTCGTCATCGGCTGAGACATACTCGCAAACCCCTTGACGAACCTCCTGTAGTAGCCTGCTAAACCCAGAAAACTCCTGATCTCGGTAGCACTACTCGGTCTAGGCCAATCTCTGATAGCCTCAATCTTAGCCGGATCCACAGAAACTCCCTCTGCAGAAACAATGTGGCCAAGAAAACCCATCTCCCTCTGCCAAAAGCTGCACTTGCTCAACTTAGCATACAGCTTCTGTTCTCGAAGCTTCTCCAACACAAGCCTCAAATGGGTCGCATGCTCCTCTGGACTCCTCGAATACACCAAAATATCATCGATAAAAATGATGACAAACACGTCCAAAAACTCTTTGAACACGTCGTTCATCAACCTCATAAACGCTGCCGGCGCATTAGTCAAACCGAAAGGCATGACCACAAACTCAAAATGCCCATACCTCGTCCGAAAAGCTGTCTTCCGGACATCTGCCTCATCTATCGGGATCTGATGATAACCCGATGCCAAATCAATCTTAGAGAACCAAGTAGCCCCTCTCAACTGATCCAACAACTCATCGATCCTCGGAAGTGGGTACCTGTTCTTCACTGTGACTCGGTTAAGTCCCCGGTAATCGATACACAACCGAAAACTGCCATCCTTCTTCTTCACAAACAACACTGGCGCTCCCCATGGCGACACACTAGGTCTGATGAACCCTTTACTCAAAAGGTCCTCTAGCTGCTTCTTCAGCTCTGCCATCTCTGCTGGAGCCATCCTGTAAGGTGTCTTCGATATCGGAGCTGTCACGGGCTCTAAATCAATCGTGAAAGGATCTGACCGAGATGGTGGCAATCCCTTCAGCGACCGAAATACGTCCTCAAACTCCTGGACAACCTGAATATCCTGCAGACTCACCTCACCACTGGACTTTGTCATAGTGATCGTCGCCAAATAGGCTTCGCAGCCCCGCTCTAACAACTGCTCTGCCTGAATAGCTGAAATCACTATACTCCCCGAAGTCGGTCTCACTCCCTGATAAACCAACTTCCCTGCATCATGCTCAAACACCACTCTACCTCTGTAGCAATCCAGATGAACTCGGTATAGAGATAACCAGTCCATCCCCAAAATCACGTCATACAGTTCCACCGGACTGATGACTAAATCTGCTGGCATAGACTGCCCCGCAATCTGCACATCAACTGCTCTAGCTCTACCCGAAGTAGCCAAATAACCACCACCAGCCACCTTGACAAAGCCTGAAGCCTCGCCATCGCTACTCCGAATACCACTACCCTCAGCTCTCTCTGGAGTAATGAAGCAATTAGATGCTCCCGAGTCAAACATCACGTGAGACTCAAATCCACCAACTAACAAGGTCCCTACACAGTTCCACAAGTGTTGAGAACCTCTAACTCTATCACAGTAAAACAACAGAAACAGACAACACCAAAATTCTACCTTAAGAATTTAAAAGTCTGAGTCAAGATTTTACCTGTGATCTGGCCTGACTGACTGGTCTGGCCCACCTCTGCCGAAGTATACACTCTCGGCGCTCCACCTGACTGCAACGCCGCAACCTGCGCTGCTGACTGAATAGCCAACGGCTGAATCGCCGCTGCCACTGCTCTCTGCTGCAACTTGGGACACATAGTCTTGATATGCCCCGGCTCCCTGCAGTAGTAGCACACTGTCGACTCCCTGGATCCCGCCCTCTTGGGGCAAGTCGCAACTCTGTGATCCAGACTCCCACAACCAAAACACCCACCCGTACTCGGGCTACTAGCAGATATCTCCTCTGCTCTCCTCTTCTGGCCCTGCGCAGGCCTGCTGCCCCTGCCGTAACCAGAACTGTGACCTCTGCGCTGCTGATGCTGCTGCTGGCCACGAGGATGGGTAGCAGAAGCAACTGCAACTGGAACAACTGCCGTACTCACCGGCTCACGCAAGTCCTCCTCAATGGACGCTGCCAACTCCACTAAACCAGCTCTGGTGTGGTACATACCACCTCTGCACTGCGTCCTGATGTTCCTCCGAAGCCCCTGAAGAAACCGCGACGTCAATGCTCGCTCGCTAACCAGCTCGCCACCAGAAAAGATCACCAATCTGCAGAACTCTGCATCATACTCTCGAACAGACCTCTCACCCTGAGTCAAGTCCAAAAACCTCAACTGCAGCCTGTCACGAGCCTCCTGAGGGAAAAACTTGTGGTTGAACTCCTCGACGAAGTCAACCCAAGTCCAAACCTCTCTCCTGGTCCTAACAGACCTCCACCACAAATGTGCATCACCTCCAAGGTAGTGCACTGCCAACTCAACCTGAAACTGTGCCGGACAACGAACAGAATCGAAGTTCCGCTCCAACCTCTGACGCCACTCATCAGCCTGCTCTGGAGTAACACCGCCCTCAAACGTAGGCGTGCCAATCCTCTGCATCTCCCTCATCATCTCACGATAAGGTGAAAACCCAACTGCAACACCCTGCTGCACCGCAGCCTCCTGCTGCTCAACAAAACCGGCACCAACATGTGCCCCGGCACCAACCTGTGCCCCGGCCGCTGGAGGTGCAACCGGAGCCTGCTGTGGAACTGCCTGAGGAAGACGTGCCAACAACTGCGTCAGTAGCCCCACAATCAACTCTCCCTGAGCTAAAGCAGCGCCCCCACCGGGAACCGCTCCAGCTCCTGCGCCACCACTGGCACCTGAGTTAGCCCCACCGGCCAACGAAACAGACTGTGTCACCGACGCCGCCGCCACACTCGGCGCTGCACTCTCTACTGAAACCTCAGCCTCTGGCACTCCACGACCAGCACCCCGACCTCCACGACCCGCTGCTCGCCCACCGCGACCAGCTCCTCTTCCCCCACGGGCTGCACCGCGACCACGACCACGGCCACGACCACGACCTGCGTCCATCTCTCTGCACTACCACCAAGTACAGAAAAAGAGCAAAGGTCAAAACACAGACACAAAACCAAAACACACCAAATATCCAACTCACTTACCCGCGGAAAACTGGAAGACCGAGAGGATGAGACTAGACCACTAACTGACTAACTCACATAATCAATTAAACACATAGTCCAATTCATCCAATTCTAACAGTCCTAAAACCGTATTTGCTCTGATACCAAAATGAAACAACCAAAATTTTTTTTTTTATTAAATAATTAGCCCAGATTAATATTCCCATAAATATTAATCCTCAACAGCTAATTCAGCAACACAATGCGGAAGAAACCAATATTATTAAATCATAAAATAATTGTTCAACAAATAACCAATAAAACCAATAAACCAATAAGCAACCTAAACACCAGGTATGCTACATTACTGAAAATAATCTAACACCCTAAACATCACGAATTCCTGGTCAGCCACAACAATAAAGCCAAGATTAAATTCCTAATCTCATCATCCTCTTCTCTCGGTCTCTTTCCGCGGAAGAACATTGCTGTTACCTGCATCACATTGGAATAGAGATGCGTAAGTATTATCATAAATACTTAGTGACTGGATCATCCTGCCTACAGGCCAATTACGTCAAACACTAGACAATACATCGCAATAATCAACAAGAATGACAATGCAACAACAATAACATCCACTACCTGTCAGGAAACCCACGTTTCCTGACACCCAGGTCGGTGTCGACCGACACCTCTATGGTGTCGATCGACGCCAGCCTCCCGAGTGTCGATCGACACTCACAGAGTGTCGCTCGACACCGGCTCGACGCCCAGACACCAAAGGCGATGAAACAGTGCGAAAAATAGTAAATTAAACAACAATCAATGGGATTCAACCCCCATATACGCATCAAACCACATAAAACCGAAGAATAACTCAAGAACAACAACATAAACTCAAATCAAAACAATCTCTAATGATTAACGGACCTACAGTCACGCACTCACCTTAGGTTGGATTGGAAACAAGGGAAAAAGATGAAACAGCGAAGAACAGCAACAGATCAAGCCCAGAAACTCCAAAAATCAACCAAAATCGCCCTGTCTCTCTCTGGAAACTCTCTGCCTCGAAAAACGTGAAAAGTGATGCGGCTACAGTGTTTTCTCGCACAAAATAGGGTTCCCTCGCCCTTAACCGACCAAACCGCAATCACTTGAATCAAACCGGTCGATTTCGCAATAACCGGTGTCGATCGACACCCTTCCTTGGTGTCGGTCGACACCCATCGACCCAAAACCAACCCAACTCGATTCGATCGACTTAAACCGGAAATCAACCCTGATAACCGGTGTCGATCGATACTAGTCGTTCAGAAGGATTTAGCACACTTTCTTCGCGATGCTTGAATCTTAGACCGACTGCACAACAATCAAACAAGAACATGCACAGCCAATCCTCAATTCACACCTCTGAGAACATGTGCCAACTACTCCCGAACCCCTAGCATCGTCCAACACCACTTCCAAAACAACTTTCTGGTTCACGGATGTTACATGGCTACCTATGTCAACAAAGTGCACTTACCTTTTCGGTCAAAGGCCCATAAGTAACTCCAGAGTTAAGCGTGCTTGGGCTGGAGTAGTGGAAGGATAGGTGACCTTCCGGGAAGTGGTCTGCGGAACCGTATAAGTGAGGCCAAAACAAGGGGAAAGGTCGGGTGTTGATTGCAGGGATAGTAAATAAGTCGGTAGAGCCTCTCAAAAATTAACGGACCGACCGTCGGACAAGGGTGGGGCCCACGGGCCGAGAGTGGGCGTGGGTGACTCACCGTGATGGGCGGTCGGGGCGTTATAGATGTAATCAGAGATGTTATAGGCGTTTCGAAATTATTACTCTTTACATTTTGGGAGGCGGTGGTCCTCCGGCAGACTTATCTGGGTGTAGTGTCATCCGTATAAGCGGTTAGGGATGCTATTTACTAGTGGCTGACGAGTCACGAAGTGAGTATCGAGGGGATAGTGTTTCTCTCGAGGGGACGATGGTCTTATGCAATTTCTTTGGAGATAGTGTTCTCCGGCAGGGTGTAGTGTCATCCTTCTGCATTTCGTTTGGAGATAGTGTTCTCCGGCATACTTATATCGGTGTAGTGTCATTCATATAAGTGGTTTGAGTGTTGAGTTAAGAGTAATAATACCTGGAAACGTGCGTATAACATAGGATTAGATGAGAGTGTCTGGGATCAGGTGTGGATCTCTTGTGTTAGGCCAGTTGAGGGCCAGGTTTTCCGTCTGTGGTAGACATGTTGTGTTGAGATTCAAGGTCTAATCCAGTTTAGTGGGGGAGAATTGTAACATCTGTAAACCTCACTGTCGCTGTGGGTCGGTCGACACCGGTGTCGCTCGACACCCACCCGACACCCATAAACCAACAGCGTCGAAGCAGTGCGAAACAAGCATAAAAACATCCAATCAATGGGATTCAACCCCCATATAAGATCAAACACGCTAATAACTCAAGAACAGCTCAAGAACACAACAATAAACCCAAATACCACGAAAACTCTAGTGATTCACGGAGCTACGGTCACGCACTCACCTTAGAACGGATTAGAAAGGGGAGAGGAAGATGAACAGCAACCACAAAGCCTCAGATCGATCCTCCAAACTCCAAAACCCCCCCCCCCCACAAAATCGCCCTCTTTCTCTCTGGAAAAACTCTGCCTTGAAAAATGTGCCAAGAACGCGGCTGCATAATGTTTTATCGCGAGAATAGGGTTTTTTTTTCATAAACCGGACAAAACCAGCCGACTTGAATTGAACCGATCGATTTCTTGAATTGAACCGATCGATTTCTCGATAACCGGTGTCGAGCGACGCCTTTCCTAGTGTCTGTCGACACCCCTCGACCAAACCAACAAAAACCGAACAACAATCGATTTAAACCGGAAATCGATTCCCAAACCGGTGTCGATCGACACCCTAACTGGTGTCGCTCGACACCAACTGATCAGAAGCCTTTTTACACATTTTTCTACATGATGCTTGAACTTTTAGACCGACTGCACAACAATCAAACAAGAACATGCACAGCCAATCCGAGATTCACACCTTATACAGCATATCCAAACGCACCCGGTCACTTGGTGTCGTCCGACACCACTTCCAAAACAGCACTTCAGGTTTACGGATGTTACACCAATTGTAAAAGAGATTTTACATCATGTTCAAGAATATTTCATTCTAATCAAATGTTTATATTTCATTATAATCAAATTGTTTATATTTCATTTAAAGCATGCTAAGTTTTAGAAAGAGTAAGTCGGAGATGAATTATGAAGTTAATATCTTTAACAAACATTTTGCATATCCTTGGTTATATAGATTTATAATAGCTCGAGATTGAACTTATATATATATTTAAATCAACAATAGTTCAAGAAATAAATATAGTTTTAGTTTCGCACAGCGCGCGGGTTACTTTTCTAGTATACTATAATAAAAGAAGAAAGCATAGTAACGCTACAACAGGATTTTTTATTTATTATTATTACATAGAAATGGTGAATACAAATATTACATACACAAATTTTTTTTTTTTTATGAAACAACAGACACATACAACAATAACACAAAACGTCCTAAAGTCTTTTCCTAAATGGTTACATACATTTTTCTTTTCTTTTTTTTTTTTTTTTTTTTTTTTTTTTGAAACAACAAACACATACAACAATAATGACAAACATCCTAAAGTGTTCTCCTAAATGGTTAAACACATTTTTCTTTTTTTCTCCTTTTTTTTTTTTTTTTTTTTTTTTTTTTTTTTTTTTTTTTTTTTTAACACCATGACACAAAACAAAACATTTTACAACATCACGAAACAAAACAAAACAAAACATTTTTTTTTTGTAAACCAAAAACAAAATATTTTACCAAACCTTCTCTTCTGATTATTGACACTCTTTTCCCCATTGATATATAACTCAGACATTTGTAAATCCTTGTTTCCATCTTCCCTTATTCTCTCGACATAACTTGCTCATAATTAAACACCTAAAACATAACACAAAACCGAAAAAGAAAAAAAAAATCACATCAGCGAATAGGTAAGGGAAAAGAGAAACATTTGTTGAAAGGCCTAAAGAAAATTAAAGATTAGTTGGAGAAGTCAATATTTGATTTGATATCTAGTGGTACGACATAATGTATTAAAAATCAACGTTCTTAACGTTTTTTCACCTTCAGAAAATTTGTTTGCTGGCTTTATTTTCTTAACCTCCTCTTTTGAGCATAAGATTAGTTTCTTCACCATGTTGCAGAACTCACTACACAAAAACTTGAAGTCAAATATTCATTTCCAAAATTAGCTAGTCATTAGGGAAAGAGAGAGAGAGAGAGAGAGAGAGAGAGAGAGAGAGAGAGAGAGAGAGAGAGAGAGAGAGAGAGAGAGAGAGGAGAGAGAGGAGAGAGAGAGAGAGAGAGAGAGAGAGAGAGAGAGAGAGAGAGAGAGAGAGAGAGGAGGAGGGGCGGGGAGGGAGAGAACTTACGGCCATGGATCGTCCCCGACTAGCATCATATCTCCTTCATTGTCTATGAAGATTAATTCCCATAAATGACCGGCACACAGCTCGCCTTTGAGATCAAAGAGTTTCTCCAATTCTTTCATCAACTCATTGTATCCATCAAGAATGGTTAAATCTATCGCTCTACAAATACCCAGACCATGCATCTCCACCTGTTAAATATACACCATATAAAGATCATGTAAACTGAACATAGCATCTCAAAAACTGTATAAAAATTTATATTGAATTATCAAAAAATAAAGGCCCCACTATATATAAAAATTCGAAAATATTAAATGTAAAATAAGTTTTGAATCGGGTTTATGTTTGAATGCATATAGTCAAAGACGATACTAGAACCGAACCGTGTGTAAACAGTAAGAAAATGCTGATTTTTCCATACCTTGGTACGACTTCGTGAATAATTGATTTGTTTGCTTAGGACCTCCTTTGATGAAGCTATAGTCTGGTTCTGTTCATGCTTTTTTTCTTCAGAGAGTTTGGAAACCTCAGACTTTTGGTATGCGTCAATTTCTTTCAAGAGATCTTTGGTCTTCGAGGGAGTCACCAAATTGACTCCAAACAGTCTACAACTAGTGGTAGAATCAGTGGCTAAAGTTTCTTTCACTGATATAATCATTTGGTCGTTGCAGTTTGGTTTATGCATGGTTGGGACCTCGCAGCTGCTCATTAGCCAACCAGAAGGAATCTTTGGATCTTCAGTTGAGTTATCATAACTAAGCTGAGCAACACTTATTGGGTAGCTCTTACTCGATTGTCCAATTTTTTGGCCTTGAGTTAATGCAGGAGTCCATAGATTCAATGATGATGAACCTATAAATAGAATTATAATATGAGAAGATTTCATACGGAAGCTTTAACTCATTTGACAAAAGATTAGGATGTGTTGTACCAATTTCATTATCTTGACGAGGACGTTTGTTTTTTAGCAAAGCTGATTGGATAACACTTGTTGAAGGCAATAAATCCTCGATTTCCCAAGGAGAAATCTTGTTAGATCTTGGAATTAAGGCTTGTTCTTCCCATTGTACCTAGTAAAACAGAGGTGGTGAATGTTATTTATTATATTGGAAAATGTAAAAAAAAAAAAAATGTAGAGATAGGGAAAATTTTACTTCAACTGATCGCCATTTAGAGTCATTCCAATTAGGGGAGTAATCTTTTACATCCTCAATTGTCCCAAAGTATCTTTTATAATAATAAAACAAAAAATAGATAAGAAACAAAAGAAAAGAAGAACAAGAAGAAAATATGTTCATACGGTTTACCTTCTTTCAATTAAATCATCACCCTCAAAACGCATTTTAAATCTCGAGCCAACAATGAGCTTATTGTTCACAGCATCTAGATATTTTTCGTAGCTAATGACAAATTGGCTTGACCTAATATCATATCAAGATCCATAATAATAAGCACAATGATTAAAGAAACTAATTTCATGTTATATCTATAAAGTAACAAAATGTTTTTATTTACCTTGGCTTATAGACCACAGTGAACATACAAGGGGAATTAATAGCATTCTTTACAGTAGAAATTATTCCATGATACATAGCATCTGTTGAGATTATTGATGAAGCTGTGTTGTTTTGTTTATGCGCAGCTCTTCTGATACCTACTCGTAATTCCCCATTCTCTCCTCTAAAAAATATAACAGTTTAAGTCTGTAATCTAGTCAAATAAAAAAAAAAGTAAAAGTAAAAGTGTAAACCCACTGAATTTACCTAAGAAATACAACAGAGTCTCCAGCGACTAATTTTTTTGCTGTAACGAACGTATTCCAGCCTGTTGTTAACAGGTGTCTTTGGGGTGTACCTGCATGAGATTGTTTTCATACAAATATAAGACCAGATATTACTAATGACAAACACAAAGTATCATTTTCATTAGTATTTTTTATAAAAAAAAATTGATTAATCAGATAAATGATTCATTGCCTCTAAAAATATGTTTGAAGCTCCATTCATAACCATTAAGATCTTTAGCGACTAGCTCTTGAGTCGGTGTTGGTTGTGACATATCCTAAAGAAAAAAATAATCAATCAATAAATGTAATATGGAAGCTTGAAAAATTGAAATATGAGTTTATTCGATAAAGAAACAAAGAGCACATACCAGGGGAGGAAGACATTCAGTTGCATGCCTTCTCAACACAGATAATCCACTATGTCCGTTTGTATCTGATGTAGTTAAGATCTTTGTGAAAGAACGAACGACTGGCAATCGACGGTTGACATTATTGGAGATAGGAATTGCAGTTTTCTAGATATTGCAAATTCAAATACAAAAAAAAAAAAAAAAAAAAAAAAAAAAAAAAAAAAAAAAAAAAATTTAAAAGGGATTAAAAAAATGTGCTAAGTAATTTAAAAATAAATTTTGAATTTTTCTATCACCATAGAGTCCGGCATCAAAGTAATATTGGTGTATACTTCATCAGTATCTTTCACCACCTAAAGTTCAAATACAAAAATCAGCAACAATATAACCAATACTATATGCAGTCTAAGCAAATGTAGCTCTTGTGTAACTAATGAGCCATTACCTCAAGCTGATAACCACTGACACGACATGGAACCTTCGACGGAAGATCGACAATTTGCCTCGGATTATCCATTTCTTGGTTTGTATATGCTTCTAACTAAAGATGCCATTAAATTGCATAATGTTATTTCACAAACAAAATATAATTTTTAAGAGAAAATTAAATCAGAAGACTGAGCACTTACTTGCTCTATTTGTCCTTGAGGAAAGTAATAAACTTTTTCTCCAATTTTTGCGAGATCACCTGAAGGTCCAGCACATGATTTCCATAACTCTTCGTACAAATAGCTCTTTGAGGTATCAACTGCTTAGTAAAAAGAGAAAATAACATTAGCACACTAAAATGTTTCTGAAAAATAAAGAAAGTCGAAAGAAAAATTTCTCACTTATGCCTAAAATTTCCGGATATGCGTTAGCAACTTCATTACTCGTCATCTCTTATACAAGATTGTAACGTAATAAAGCCACCAAATATTTGCTATGTGATTGATCAAGCCCGCTTAACTCACTCCTAACTTTCTCTCTTTAAGCCACGAGAACACAAAACCGTGTGGCTACAAGAAAAAAAAAAAACAAGAAGAAATTTATTCGCTTACCATTAAAAAACAGTTATAAATTTGATAAAATAAATCTAAATCTAGATTTTATGAACTCGAAGGCAATAAGGAATCCTGATTGTTGATCATAAAAGCTAATAATTAGCATAATACCAGTGTTTGATGAATCAGAGAGACTTATTGAGATTACTGAAAGGTAAGCTTAAATGAGTTCATTTTCGTCCTTTAAGTATTTTTTTTTTTTTTGTGAAAGATTTGATGCATAAGATATATGAAGTATTTATAGGTGAAACGAGATCTAATATCTACGTTAATTAGATTACCAAAACAATATACAACAAGTCGTCGCTAAATGTATCATCATTAATAATTTCCTAAAACTTACTCGAGATAGTCTTTGGAATCCGACGGTTATCAAAAAAAAAAAAAAAAACTTAATCGAAAAACAAACTAAGCTTCATTAACATTGACTTCATTAATTAGTATACCAAAACAATAATATGAAGAGATGTAGAAAGAAATTAAATGAGAACGGAACAATAATTTTTGTTGTCTTTTCTTTTTGCAAATTACCATAAACTCGCTAAATCTAAAAATACATACTAAGATTCCATATATATTTAAAGAGTTAATTGAGTTACTAAGATGCCATGCTGGAATATGAAACTACTTTTGAAAATAGATTTGTTTGTTAGATGCATATTCTTGTAATGTTAATGATACAAGTAAAAGCTGCTTTACTTTAGAACAGAACGTACATACAGAAGGATTTTATAATTTTACACTATATAAACACTTTTATCAAGATATTAATAAAACTTAAGAGGCAGTTCTAAGTTCTCCAACTCAGAAGAAGTAAGAAGATTCCAGCTTCTTAGCTCTCTCTCCTGCACCTTCAGCCTCTGCATTGCCTTCCATGGCGTAACTCTTCTCCTGTCACCAGAAACGACATCGTTTTATCATCATCAAAAACCCATTTACAACACATGATCAAACAAAGTCAGGTCTGCTTGTGAATGCAAACTATATATATTTACCAGCAAACGCCACATGAAAGGAACACCTTCTCTGACCTTTATCCTCTCTCTGATCACTTCTTTTGCTGTACGTAGATCAGAGCCAAGAGCGTTTATAGTTATTATTAATTAAACAAGATCAATATATACACCAAGAAACAGATTTAAGACGCTACAACAAGCCGTACCAGTGGAGGATTGGCCTGTGTTTAGCAGCAGCTGGCACCACATTTCGTTGAAAACATCTATCTGTTCATCTGATGCCCCAATGATCTATCATCAACCATCCATCAAACAGTTAAAAAAAAGAATCAGTTGTGTTTGATCCAGAGAGTTTTGGGAGTTACTTGTTCGAGATTTTCTTTACCTTGTAACCAATAGAGTTAAAATCTGATCCGAGCAGTTCTAGAGCCTGCTTGTAGTTACCCCTTGCGTATTCATACACAGCTTCTCCGAGCTGATACGAAAACAAGACTGATATTGAGTAGGAGTTAGGAAGAAAAAGACTGTCAAAAACGAGGGAACAAACCTGAATCCCTTTCTGCATCACTTGCTGTTTCTTCTTGGTCATCTTCGATATTCTGCAAGAACAACACAGGCTCACAATAAATCAGAGTTTCCATTAGAAACTGTAGTTGGAAAGGACTTCACACTAACCGGAACTTCAGACCCTCGAGTAATTCATGAGCTCTTGTAGTCTCTCCAACCTTTGCTAATGCCCAAACTATCAATATATCGAGGTGCCACTCCAAAAACCAGTTTGCCTGACATGTTAAACCACAAGTGGCACAGAAACTAATTAGACCATTCCATATTATCAGTAAAACTCATTGAACAGAAGAACACATATCATCATCATCCCCACTAGTGCTGATATGGGTTACCTGATCAGTCAAACGTGCTGCAAGGAGTTTGAGACGGTCTTCAAAACAATCAAGAGCATCTCTTACATCCAAACGCAGCAACAAGCCCAGCGCATTGAGATAGACCTAAACAGTTCCAGATACGTAGTTGAATTTTTGAAAGAGGAAGCAAAAGTATAAATTTTTCCCAATCGAAAAGAGGATTTACTTCGGGAGGAACAGCGTCATCTTTCTCCAATTCTTTCCAGATGTGATGATCATAAATCTCCTCTACTTTACTCATTGGTGACCCTCCTTCCAAGTAACAAAGAGCAACATGCCACCAATTGTGTGTATACCTGACAAGTTTGTATACGTTTAGACTTTATCAGAGATTCTAAATGATAAGAGGAGAGCTTGATGAGCCTTCAGGTAAGTCTGAAACGCTTTACATGAAGGACGAGCAAGAAGGCCAAGATCCTGAGAACCCTTCCATGAACTTGACTGCTTCTTTAAACCGGCATTCATGTTGAAGAACGTGACACATCTGCAACCATAAAAAGTAAGATAGATGGAAAAAACCTGTAGAAAAGAACTACTGAGAATACAGGATGCTTTTAGCTCAATGGCATGTAAAACTGTTTTGAGGAACTCACACAGTGATGTGCCCAGGCGTCTTCTTTGTTTATCTCATAGCCTTTTCTGGAAGCTGCCGCAGCTTCTTCCATTCGACCAAGTTCTAACAATGGGAACGCAAGCATACCGTGTATGTAGCTTTCTTCTTGATTCACAGGTAGAATCTACAATCATATTCAATAGCCTTAGATGGTGAATCATTTAAATGTTGGTCAATTCGATGAGAACTCTAAAGTACCTGCTGAACAAGACCCAAAAAGGGATCAGGTTGACCCATGTAGAAACATAAAACCTGTGCTCTCTTCAGAGACACCAAATCTTTTGGGAATCTTTTAAGCAGCTGCACAACACAATTTTGGATCCAAACTTAACATCAGCAAGTTCTAGAGAATATACATATGTGCTTACGACCTAAGAACCACCACATTTCGAACCATAAAAACAAATCAAACTCAGGAATTGATAACCAGACCTCAGTGTGCATTTCAAAAGCCAAGTCGTCGTCCCTGTCCTCGGAGATCATGTAACTAACAGCCTCGAAAACCGCCTTCTCGTATGGTGTAGAATGTTCCTGAAGCCAAACAGATCAAACTCATGAATTGCCCTCAAAATCCAAAGTAGAATATGAACTACAAACGCAGTCAATATAGTGACTCACAAGAGTGGATGCAGCAGCTTCAAGATAGGAATTAGCTCTGGAATGGTCAGATGAGGAAAGGTAATGAGCAGCTAAAACGTTGCCCAAAACACAGTCTTTGTCGTAACGTGGTGCTTCTACAATCACTTTCCTATTCCTCCCATAACTAAGAACCTGAAACCACGATCAAAACAAGAGATCAAATTACAAAGATCGAAACTTTTTAAGGAACCCAGAAGCTAACCCACAAGATCGTAACTAAACCGAGCAGAAATTCGAATCGTGAAATCTGTAACGAAAGAGGGATGATCGAAGAGGGACCTGTAGAAAATAGGAGTCAATTGCGTCGATGCAATCATCGGAAGAGGCATTAACCTCATAACCCCACCGGACAAATCTCAGTGTCGTCTTCTCCATCTCAGAATAGAAAAGACGGAGCTTCTTCTCTCTGAAAATCTCGGCTTTCTTCTGGGTTTGAAGATGGTTTGAGAGAGACGATCGAAAGCTGATGATGGAGACGGCGAAATTTGCATTTTCCTTGTCGTCGTCATCAATCATTCAAGTCTATTTTCTAAAATGAAAACACGAGTTTCGTTTCTAGTGACTGTGACGTCTGCCTTTTTGTTTTTTTCTCTGCCTTTTGGATAAACAATTATCCATTTGGTTTGAACTAAACCGATTAATTTGATCATGATTCAATCTATTTAAACCAGGATAACCGGCGATGGATTGTTTCCAAATTATTTTCCACACCTTTACCGAATAGTCTTTAATTCCCTTTTTTTTTTTTTTTTTTTTAATAGTCTTTAATTCAAAGCAAAATATAACCAACGGTCCAACATCATTACAGAAAACTCAAAGAAAAAGAAAAATCAAAGACGACAAACATCATTAATTCATTTCATATCCCACACATTGCTTATAGAATCCATATCACTCAACATTAAACTTCTTCTTTGCGAATGCAATGAACTCCTCCACGGTAGGCATATAAGGCTTGACAGCTTCATGAGCCCTAAACTTCTCGGCCCATTGGATCAACCCAGGCGTTGTTTCCGGCCGGAGAAACTTGACGCCGGAGAACGCCTCGATCACAGAGACTGGACCCAGGATGGTCCCACAAGCAATGTCGAGGAAGCCGATGTTTGCTCCTCCGAAGAACCCCAATCCTTTGCTGCTCTTCTGAAACGCCTCTTCAAGTGTCGCCAAACACTCCATCAGCATTCCCGCCGCCGCCATTTTCCCTTCGTCGTCTTTTGCTCCGGCCACCGCATCCAACGATGCAAATATCTGTTTCATACATAAATGATAAAGCTTTCACTAAAAAATCTTACTCTGTTTCTATTTCAGATATTTCTCTGTTGAGTTATCAAGATCTCAATCTAATCAGATTTGTTTTAAATGCCAAGATCGAAGCTGTTCTTTTAGCTCAACTTCAGAAGAAAAAGCTTCAAAAAAGATTAATCAGATCTCAATCCAAACAGATCTATATCCGAATATCAAGATACTAACTTTTAGTTTTAGCTCCACTCCAAGAACAAAAAAGTTTCAAACTTTGACAAGCAAAACAGAGCATGTGTGAAAAGGAATAAGAAAATCTAATAGAGGTCCATGGAGTTTAGTCTAAACTCGTTTACCTTGTCGTCGACGTACTGAGCCCAAAACCGAGCATTGGCACGATCGTACGGATGAGAAGGAAGGATGGAAGGATCAGAGGACCAAGCTTCGTCGACGTACTGGACGATGTTGAGGGACTCGCAGATGGAAACGTCGCCATGGATGAGGACAGGGACTTTCTTGTGGATGGGATTGGACTTGATGAGAAGTTCGCTTTTGGAGTTAAGAACATCAGGCTCGTCCAAGTACTCGTACTTGACAGATTTCAAGTGTAGAGCCACTCGAGCCCTAAGGGCAAAAGGGCTCGACCAAGAACCTATCAGCTTCACTGTATCGTTCGGTGCCATCTTTTAGTTTTCTTCTTCTTTTTATTTTATTTTTATTGATCTGAAGTGTTTTAATTTGGGTCAGTGTGGGTGTCTATATATAATAGTATGAGTGATTATGCTTCTTGTGGTATTCGTGGAATGATGAGGCAGGTGTGCGTCAAAGGTGGTGTTCTTAAACTTTTTGAATTTTCTATGCTTTCACCTACTAATAGTGATGGCTTTAAATGTTTGGATATTAGTATATTTTTAAGTAGTCACGTAAGACTGAGTTGAATATTCTACAGCAGCAAAATATTTATTGTGGACTAACCAAGAACCATTTATTTTGCACATTTGAAAAACTATTTTGCACCTTTCATAGAGAAAAATGCCACTATCTGACATTTAAGTTCTACTTTGCTTACAGAGCCCATCAATTAAAGTGGTGACTAAGATAGCATGTGGGAGCATCCGACTTGAATCATGTGATGCTAAATGCTTATTTTTATCCGACTTGACTTGCAGGATCAATTACTAAGTTTGGTGACGGTCTTAAAGACCAGCAGAGTATAATGGAATAAACAGCAAACGATGCTAAGCTGCTTTGTGCATCCTTTCCCACAATAATTAGCATTCAGCAAATTATTCAGGGACATATGCTTATTTATAAATATCAAAAGGATAAAAGTCACAAGTTCGTACAACTTAGGCCAATCTTCTTAACCAAATAAGCCTCTAAATATCATCATTACAAACCTTTATTTCTAGTTTTCCTACTTTCTTTCCCTCAGTATTACACAAATCAAGGCACTTCTTATACCCTATAACTTTCTTGTGAAAACATATAGTCTTTACTGCAATTTTAGTCACCAAAGGGCTATACACTTGTTTAACATCTTGACAAAAGAAGTTCACATGTTAGCATGCAGATGAAATAGAATTCAAAATTCTCACTTTGATGAGGAGGAAGTCAAAAAGATACGAGACTTGAAGTAAAGTAAAATTTATAAAGTTTCAAGATAGAATTTACTGAGTTTCAAGGTCAACCTTCATCGTAATAGATTAGTCCATATCATTAAATCAACCTGTGATTGAAACTTTTACTTCTTTAACACATTGCGTTTAGATCTCTATATGACTAAACAAACAAACAAAAGATTAATTTAGTTGTAGAAGACGTTTTTGAGATTAAAGAATGTAAAAACAAAACCCTTTTTTTTTTTTTTTTTTTTGTAAATCAACAAAACCCATATTACTTCTTACCTTCTTAATTTGTACCCAAGGAGTTCAATCCTAAGCTTTTCTGAATAGCTTTTGCTTCATTTTTGCTCAGAAGAAGCTGCTTAAATTTGAACGGCTTGGTGAAACTAAAAATACATTCAACAATCAATTTTCCAGCAATTCACGAGCCTACGGTCACGCACTCACTTCTAAAACGGATTGAAATAAAGGGAGAAAGTTGGAAACAGCAAAAAACGACGAACAACACTTCGATCTAACCCATAAACTCAGAAAACTCTCCAAAATCGCCTCCTCTTCTCTCTGGAACTCAACTCTCGAAAAATGTATCAAAACAGATGGCTGCTCATCTTTTATTCAGCAAAATAGGGCTTTCTCGCCCAAAACCGACCAAACCGGCCACTTAAATCGAACTGACTCGATTTTTCCCTAACCAGTGTCGACCGACATCATTCCTTGGTGTCGCTCGACACCACTCGTCGAACCACCAAAACCAAATGAAAATCAAATCAAACCTCGATTGATTCCCAATAACCGGTGTCGACCGACACCCCACCCTGGTGTCGCTCGACACCATACCCAAAATATCATGTTTTGGTTTACAGATGTTACAACTCTCCCCCACTAAACTGGATTCGACCTCAAATCCCAACAAAACACGTCTACCACAGATGACAATCCCGGTGCTCACCTGGCCAAACACAAGAGATCCTCAAATGATCTCAGAGACTCACATCTAATCCTATGTTATACACACGTTCCCAGACATTATTACTCTTAACTCATTAACTCAAACTCCAAAAACAATACAGGAGATCCACCATATCCTCTCAAGAGATCCACCCTATCTCTCGATACTCATATTGTGACCCATCCTGTCACAATAAGTAACCAACTTTAACCACTTATACTGAGGTAGCGACCCTCACATATAAGTCTGCTGGAGACCCACCATGTCTCCTCAGGAGATCCACCATATCTCTAAAACTGTAATGAGTAATAATTCTGAAACGCCTATAACACATCTGACTAGAAATATCTCACGACCCAAACTGGTCAACAAACTTGTTACATCCAAAACACATAAATATAAGGCAAACTCCATCTTATAAGTCTCCAAAAATATATATCGTACAACGAAAACGAAAATACATAAAGCACAACAACAACAAAACACCAAACTAAAACTGGAACCACAAAGATGAAGAAGCTCACTCGACGACCTGCTTGTCGAACCACTTCCTGAACTTCAGCTTCATCTTTGCCTCAGGCTCCCAAGTCTCCTCCTCTGTGCCGCTACAGTCCCAAGTCCACACTGACCTCCGAGTTTCAATGGACCTCCACCACAAATGTGCATCTCCACCTAGATAATGCACTGGTAACTCGATCTGATCGACCGAAAATTCTGCACCAGTCTCTGATGCCACTCATCGGCCTCCTCAGGCCCAACTCAGCCCTCAAAGAAAGGCTTCGCAATCCTCTGCATCTGCCCCATCATCTCTAGATAAGGCGGATGCCCAACAACCGCAGCCCCATGCTGCCCAACAAAAGAAGCACACTTCTGCGCCCCAGCATCTGGAGGTGCACTCGGAGCCTGCTGTCGAACCGCCAGTGGAAGACGTGCCAATAGCTGCGTCAGTAGCGCCACAACTAAGTCACCATGACCCTGAGCTGGAGCCGCTCCCCCATCTTGGACCGCCCCAACTCCCGCGCCACCACCGGCACCCAAACTGGCCTCACCCTTCATTGACTGTGTCACTGACGCAGTCGCCACACTAGGCGCTACACTCTATCATGAATCCGCCGGTGAACCACGACCACGACCCCGACCTCCACGGCCCGCAGCTCGGCCACCACGGCTAACTGCTCTGCTCTGCCCCCATGATCTCTATCGTGCCCTCTCGCGCCACGAAATCTAGTACTTGCATCCATCTTGCTGCACTTCCAAAGAACGGAAGATGAGCAAGCTATAAACACAACCAAAAACACAAACACAAACTCACCGCGGAATCACTTGAATACCGAAGGGGATGATACTAAGACTACTAACTAAGCACAAATAATTAATTTACCACATAGTCTCAGTACAACAATTCTAGCAGTCCTAAAACCGTCTAGGCTCTGATACCAAAATGAAACAACCAATTTTTTTTTTTTTTTATATCATTGTCGAAGTTCTCAAAAAAAATCAATACATAAATAATCAAATAAGTTCAACAATAATCAAATCAATTCCATAATATCAAATAAAACTAGCAACCTAACACCAGGTTCTACTAACAGTAAAAGCAATAAACTCAAACATCCTATCATCCCCTCTTCAGCCTTGATTCCGCGATCACATTTTTCCTTTACCTGCATCACATTAGGGAAAAATATATGCATAAGTATTTAAGAAATACTTAGTGAGACGGTCCTCCCGTCTACAGGCCAATTACGCAATCACTAGCAAGCAACAGCAATGAACATCAATAACAAACTTAAACACTTAGCCGCAGAAAATAACGGTGTCGACCGACACCCCCAAGGTGTCGCTCGACACTAGCTCCTCGGTATCGACTGACACCAACTGGTGTCGCTCGACACCCACTCGCATGCACAAAACCCAGAAACGATAAACAGTGCGAAAAACGTCAAATCAACACAAATCATCATAATAATTTGATTAAACACACTAATCAACCTAAACTCATCAAGAACACATTCAACAATCAATTTTCTAGCAATTCACGAGCCTACGGTCACTCATTCACCTCTAAAACGGATTGAAACAAAGGGAGAAAGATGGAAACAACGAAGAACGACGAACATCACTTCGATCTAACCCAGAAACTCAGAAAACTCTCCAAAATCGTCTCCTCTTCTCTCTGGAACTCAACTCTCGAAAACTGTATCAAAACAGACGGCTGCTCATCTTTTATTCAGTGAAATAGGGCTTTCTCGCCCAAAACCGACCAAACCGGCCACTAAAATTGAACCGACTCGATTTTTCCCTAACTGGTGTCGACCGACACCATTCTTTGTTGTCGCTCGACACCACTCGACGAACTACCAAAATCGAACTTAAATCAAATCAAACCGCGATTGATTCCCAATAATTTGTGTCGACCGACATCACACCCAAAATGTCACTTTTTTGTTTACGAATGTTACAATCCTGTTCCATCTCTCTGATCTAGTCCTGTTCTATTTCATCCTGTCCTGTCCTGTCCCGTCCCATCCCTCCAGTCCAGTTATGTTCTATCCCGTTCCATCCCTCCGATCTAGTCTTGTTCTGTTCCATTCTGTTCCGTCCCTTTTTGTTCCATCCCTTCATGTCTCGTTCTATTCTACCTCATCTCAATATGTTTGTGTTGATTTAAGGTCTTAAATATAATGATAATCTTTTAGCTGTATTTGTGGGTCGGTTTATTTTTTTTGGAATTGGTGGCCCGAACGATGGCCCATTGGAAGAGACAATAAGAAAACAATTTTTTTGTCTTTTCAAAATGTGTGCTGAAGTGTCACTTTTTAAGAGCTTCCTAAAGCTGAGATGTCACTCTAAGAAGAGAGGACATTTAACTTTATTAATATAGATATTGTTTTGCAAAATTTAGATAAATTTCATTTAAATTAAATAGTTTTTAATAACCAATGTTTGGATACCCGGAACCGAACTGGACCCGACCCGTAAATAAAAATATCTGAATGGTTCTAAAATCTCTAGAACCGAAATATCCAAACCCGAAAGTAACCAACCCGAGTCGACTCGAAAAACCGAATGCCTAGGCCTAACAAAAAAAACAAAAAAAAAAAGAGTAAGAGATGAAACCGAATAAGATCGAAAATGAAGATATTTAAGTGCGAAGATGTTATATAAATAAAAGAAGACAAAGATGAAAAAGGAAAAATTGGATAAGAAACTTGCAAAGACAAATCCGAAAAATAAATCAAATACGAACGAAAGAGACGAAACCAAACAAGAACAAAAATGAGGAATAAAGAGGAGTGAAGACAAAGAAGAGCAAAAGCAAAGATGAATAAGAAACTAAATAAGAACAAATAAGAAATTAAAGCAGGAGATATCGAAGAAGAATAAATCAAAGAAAATTAAAAAATATATAAACAAGAAAAAAAAATGAAGAACAACGATGTGCGTCGATTAGATTCTCTTCAAATAAGTTTTATACCACTTGAAATCCAACCTAAATATTAGCTTATCTACAATAATATTAGATTCTCTACCTTAAATTTGTTTATACGTACATTTTAATCTTTAGGTTTAGATAGGTGTATTACATAGTGAAAATTTGTTCTACATAAGATTAAATAGGCTTATACTAAAAATATTTACAAAAGATATAGTCATGAATAATTTAAAGGGGAAACTAACCAATACATAGATGAAGAAGAAGCTGGAAAAAAAAAAACTCTAGCGAAACCTAGCATTTTCGACGGAAGGAATTAATAAGAAATACAAGAATGAGAAAAACATTATAGCAAAAAGAAAAATAAGTATTAAAAAAAAGTGACAGACGAAGATAGCAAAGAACGGGTACATAAAAGTAATCACATAAGATAAGGCTCAACATGCAAGAAAACCAAATAAAAATATGAAACCAAAGAATAAGAAATTGAAAGCTATGCTTAAGTATATCTTTATGATCGCATAAATTAAATTATTTATATTATTGTTAGACATTGCTTACTACATGTGTGAATATGTAGAATTGTACCATCTCTAGCTAATTTAGTTTCTATTAAACTTTCTCATTTTTAAGTTTGGTTAAGTGTATGAGATAGTGCAAATTTTATTAAATTTAAGAGGATTATAATAAAATTATTTATAAAAATGATAAAATCGTGGAAAATTTCCAATGAGGATAGTCGAGAAAAAAAAAAGTTAAACAAAATAAACTATAGCAAAACTCTAACAACTTCAACCGCTTGAACTAATCATAGAAGAAACAGAAGAACAATAACTAGGGGTGAAAAAATGGGTCATTACCCATGGGTTGAATTTTAAAAATTTTAATGGATTTAGGTTGAATTTGTTTACCCATATAAATAAATAGGTTTTAGTAGGTTGACTCTAAATAGTTTATGAGTCTAATGGGTAAACTCATTAGGATTATGGGTTACCCATGGATTTATCACCAAAAAGGGAAAAATTATAAATATGTAAAATATTCATAAATTTAGCACTTAAAATATAAAAATCCATAATTATATTATTTATTTTTAGATAATGGAATGGAAGATGCTGAAGAACCAGATACATCCGAAGAAGATTGAAGTGTTCATTAGATTAGATAGTTTTATGGTTTTATAATTTAAAAATTTTATTATATGGTTTTATTTTATGTTTTATCTAACTATGAGTATTTTATTTTGTTTTACTACATCAATATTACTATACTACATCAATATTACTATGAATTTATTATTTAGAAGTTTTAGTTGAATTTTTAATGATATATAGTAGGTTTTAAAAAAATTATTACTCATTTTTTATATATATGGGTACCCATATAACCCATTTAACCCATGGATATTAATATAATTAGGTTTGAGTTATAAATTACAACCCACAAAATAAATAGGTCGGGTCGTAAACCCGACCCTATAACCTTCAAACCCGTATGGGTTAGAGTCGGATCGGATTACCCATTTTGACAATCCTAGGTCAATAACCACAAAGAATTAAAAAAAAAACATAAGAAAGTGTAGATGAAAATATCAAAGAATGAAGAGAAAAAATAAACCATAGATAAAGAGAGATGAAGAAAGGACACCAAATAACATAATAAACAGCAAGACAAAAAGAAAACTGAAGAGGAAGATGAGAAAAAGTAAAGATGAAGAAAAAAATGAATATAGCAGAGTAGACTTACAAAAATAAACAAAAAATGAAACAAAAAAAATATGAATAATAATATTTGTTCACTACAATCACCATGACTATTCTACTAACGACAATAGCTTATGACTGAAAAATATTAAATCAAATTATTAATATAGATCTGCGCGTAGCGGGGTACAAGGCCTAGTAGAACAAGAAAAGAAGATGAAACAAATTCTGGAAAATTAGCTTTAATGCAGTAAAATGAATTATCGAAAATATAAGTTCAGAATGTTTATTTGTTGAGGATGTTTATTTGTTGGGGGAACACAAATAATTTGGGTAACCAGAGGAAATCTTGCTTGCTTCTGACCTCAATCATTGCCTTTTTCGTTCGAGAAAACCATTATATTCTGAAGAAAAAAAAAGAAGAAACCGTGACAAAAGAAATAATACATAATTTGTTTCACTGTTATGAATATGTTTTTTTCTTTTTTGTTGGTATCATTGTGTTTGAAATTCTCCACCCACATTCCCATGCTCACATCTTCCATCTTGAATAACTTCAATAACCAACAATTACACCATGACCAATCTCAACATATGCTAAAAACAGTCTTTTTCATGTTTCACTTGAACAACAAGTACATGTGTAAAATGGTGACTTATTCTTAATCTCTGTTGTTCAAAATCATCAACTATGAACTTAGCTATATCATATGACAAGATGTAACCCGAACCATTTGTGTATGGTGGATAATACTCTTCTGGCCATTCCTGGTTTCACAGATAAAACATGATGAGCACATTTCATCATCATAACCTTTTTTTTTTCCTCAGCTCTATTGAGTTTTCAAGTACTAAAAATGTAAAATCTTTACCTCGTATGTCACAGCCCATTTCCAATATAAATATCACAATATTGTAGATATCTAAAAACCAAAGTACTCTACTTCTTTCCTCAATTAGAAATTTATGTTTCCAATATAAATATCACAATACTGTAGATCCACAATGACTTCCTCTCTTGCGTGCTGCACAGATGAATTTAACACAATGCAGTTAAACCAAAAATCTGCAAGATTATTAAAAAAGTATGATTAGTTCATTTTAAAATCATACTGTCTTCAGAAAAAGTTATTTCATATCCTATTTGGACTTCATATCAGTCTACTTCAATCACCCAACCGAGTGAGATTAACTAGAAGCATAACAAGCAATTCTGATAAAAACAAGACGCTGGATTATAACAAAGAGTTGCAAATTAGGTTACAAGCAAAACAGTTGTTTACATAATGCATTGAGAAATAATTAAAATCTATTAAATAGAAAACAAACTCTGAAAATAACAAACAGGATAGCCGATGGCTTCAGCCGAGAAAGTGATAAAAGATCTTTGCAGTGTAGTAAACAATTCGATCCAGAGGACCAGCGTTGCACAGTGAACTTATGAGACAAGAAATAGAGCTAAGACAATGATATGGTTTGGTTGTGATATAGTAACAGTAACAAATGTAAACAACGATTAAAATTCAGTAAAGATAAAGCACTAGACCGAGGTAATTCGCAGGAGCTCATGAAAAGTAACCAAACGACTATTCAGGAAAATGATTGCAAACAGGTTTCGAACTCAAACATGAAAGTACGTTAATCCACTGTCGCGGTATTAACGACTTTGCTAAACAACCTAGATGTCTAAACTATCGTTTGAATCTAGCAGTTGAAAGCAAGCAATAAAATCAGGTTTGATATGTTCACGATCCGCCTTAGCATCAACTCTCGCAGGCTAAGGACGGATCGCTCACCAATGATTTATCTAGCACCCTATAACACTTTTGATGAATAGGAAGCCTAGGGTCTAAAATTAAGCGATCAAATCAATCTTAGCATTAAGATTATCAAAGGCGAGAACAAAGAGACTCTTTTCATCAAGGATCCCGAGATACGACGACCTTAGCTGATGGTCGAAGTTGCCACAATCCGAAGATTTGGAATGATCCTTGATTCAAAGACAAAGTATCCTATCTGCATTCAGTTATCTAAGTCATGAAACTCCTTTGAAACACCTAGATCTAGCGAGGCGACTACTCACACATGTTCGAGCAAACAACAACGATTGAAGAAACGGAATTCATTGAATAAAGATAAGAGATAAAGGTTTAGAAATCTTCTCCAATACTGTCACTCAGGATTCAGAGATCTTCCCCTCGAAAACAATGAAAAGCCGCTCTCTCCCTCGAAAAACTCTCCAAAACAAAGTGTAAGAAAAAAAACTAAAAGAAAGCATAGCCTAATTAACGGCTGAAAAACGAGTGTAAATAGGTCAGGTGTCGAAAACCGATGATCGAACGGTCGAGATCGAACAATGGGGATTGAACGGTCGAGATCGATCGGCTGATGGACGGTGTAGATCGAACGCACTGATCAACGGGAGGTGATTGACGGCTGACGGGCGATCGCCGGCGTCGGTCGACGGGGGGTCGGTCGACGGGGTCGGTCGCCGGCTGGATCGCCGGGGTTGATCGCCGGCTGGGTCGCCGGGGTTGGTCGCCGGCTGGATCGCCGGGGTTGATCGCCGGCGTCGGTCGACGGGGGGTCGGTCGACTGGGGGTCGGTCGACGGGGTAGGTTCGTCTGGTCTGACATGCCTTCACAAAAACTATCATAACTCGTCAACCGTTTATCGGAATGACCTGAAACCGGCGCCAAATGAAAGCTGACTCAATTTCCTATCTTGTAGGCTTTCGATCAAACCGCCAGTCGATCGACGGGTTTGGGCGTCAAGTTTGGTTGTCAACTTTCTGGTTACTTCGACCCCTTTTGCTCTATAACGCATGTTGCCACTCCGTGTCACCGAAATGCTCCTTTGAATGACTTTCAACCTGTAAAGACTCGATAAAGACTATGAAGACTCGATAAAACACGTGAAAACAGTGGTTAGAGTGCGCTAAAACGCAAGACATCAGAAAGCAGCATCATATGATTTTGTTTCGGGGTCATGTATATTAGAGATATCTTGGAGAGCAAGAGATGTAGCTTGCGAACCAAGTGTTGTGGGCCATTAAAACCCGGTTGTGAAGTGAAACCGTGAATCCCAACCAAAAATATTTCGTAGAGATCCTATTGTGATAAGGATTAGAAAGATTTACATTATTTGGTATTATTATTGGTCTTATGATCTTATATCAAAACAACTCAATAATATATTATGACAAAGGAGATTCTCTTCTTCTTCGCTCACCTAGTTTAGGTTTCTCTGATTGTTTTAAATCACGTTCTCTGCAATTCGTCTCTCTCTCGATCAGGGCTATTTTTTGTGTTTTTTTGAAAGGTTTTGTAACATGTCGGTTCTTATTGTGACGAGCCTTGGGGATATAGTAATCGATCTCTACCCTGATAAATGCCCTTTAACCTGCAAGAACTTCCTCAAGCTCTGCAAAATCAATTACTACGACGAGTGCCTCTTCCACAAGGTTCAAAAGGATTTCATAGCACAGACAGGCGATCCGACAGGGACAGGAACTGGTGGAGATTCAATATACAAACTTCTGTACGGTGAGCATCTTCGTTTTTTCGGCAATGAGATCCATCCCGAATTAAACCATTCAAAGACTGGCACTGTTGCAATGGCCAGCGCTGGAGAGAATCTCAATGCTTCCCAGTTCTATTTCACCCTACGTGACGATCTGGACTATCTTGATGGGAAACACACTGTGTTTGCTTACGTTGATGCACAAGACAGGCCATATATAAACCTAATAATCCATGAGACACACATACTCCAAGATCCATTTGAAGATCCTCCACAGCTGGCTAAGATGATAGCAGATGAAGGGAAAACAACCAAAGATGATGTAATGAGGCTTGAAGCTGGATGGTCATTTCGTTGATGTTCATGTATATAGTAAGTGGTCATTTCGTCGATCTTGGTTACGATATTAAAAGAAACATCTAAGCCAGAACTTTTGGTCTTCGTAAACTCCAGAGATACATCAAAAGCGTTTAGGTCTGAATCCTTGACTAGATCGAGACTAGTAGTATTATTTCCTAAGATGAATGTTTGGACACAAGCTATTACGAGACGCATCTATGTTTTGTTGTTCTCATTGGAACATGAACACAACGACTACAGTATTGGTCGTCTACATGAAAAGTTGGCGAGTGGACTGGCACCAACGATCGTACGTTGGGGTGAGATTAGGCCACTCAGAAGCCGAGACTGAGAAGTCTTGGAGCCAGTTTGTGAGTAAGATTTCTTGGTCCAATGCAGGCAGAGTCGAGATGGCTTTGTCTATGGCTCGTTCCACCTCAACCCTCTCGTAACCCGTCAGCACCGGAAACGCTAGCCCATTCCTCGCGTGGCTAAACAGCGGTAGCCAGTTTGCAAGGAGCCTAAACTTCACTTGTCCCGGAACTTGTGTGCTGTCGCTTGCTAACTCTCCAATCAAGAGCGCTGCAAAACATTACAGAGATTGTGAGAAACCAACGGACCAGTGAGTACAAAAACTGATGCTAATGAGGCCAATACTTACCTGAAATCTTAACCATGAGGCCTTGAACCCTTGGCGCAGCCGTGAGTGACAAGGAAGCTAAACCGGAAGCATAGCTCCACCGCTTTATCCCTTCATCCACTGCATCGTAACGCCTAAGCTTCTCCGTCATCCACAACAGCTCTTCTGCCAGCTTCTCAACCGCCAGCTCAACCTCATCTTCCCGAGGACCGCCGGCTCTCACCGCCGCAGACTCCCTCCTCCTACTCTGCGATAGTAAGTTACCAGTCATATCCGCCAAGGACCTAACGGTGTTGATGCACGTGCTCAGCCCTCTCACGTATGAGGCGACATAGCCTCCTAGCGGGAGGGCGCTGACCACACGCAGCGGGTTCCGATGGATGAAAAACTTGGTCCCCAAGAAGTGGAGGAGGTTATCCGTGAAAGGTCTGCTCACTCTAGTGCTGTTGTACTTGAATGTATAGGGGATGTCCCTGCGGCTGAGGTAAAACCTCCTGACAATGTGCTGTTTGTCTGCAAATTGAATCCCCTGACTCATGATGAGGACCTCCTCGCCAGTTTTGCAGACTGTGCATCGGCTAAGGTAATCCGGGATTGCAAGACGGGTAAGAGCTTGTGCTATGCTTTTATAGAGTTTGAGACCGAGGAGGAATGCGTAAAAGCGTATCATCGGATGAATAATGCTTCGATCGATGACAGAAGAATACGTGTCGATTTCAGTCAAAGTGTATCCAACGCGAAATGTCCCTTGTGCAGAACCAGCGTTTCTTGTGACGCAAGTTTCTCTCTTCACCTATTCTCTGCACCAAGTTTCTCTCTTGAATTTGGAACAATAGATTCAAGAGTTAGTTAGAAGTATATACTTTAAAGTGAATTAAAATTTGTGAAATAAATAGTTTAGACTTGTAACTTGTTGCTTCAATTTTCTTTGAAATATAAAAGTTAGGTGATTTCTCAAGAGCCCTTCATATATTATGTATAGATACATTATGGATTGTTCTATAAATACAGAGATCTAAAACAGTTAGCTCCCATCAGCTTCTTTCTAACCAAGAATTTCAGAATCCGGCAAAGAAAAAAAAAAACAATGTAATTATGTCATCTCATGTTGCAGCACTGGGGCTTCCCAAGTCTCTGCAGCTTATCCCACATGCAAATCATCTGTCGAGGCGACTGATAGTGAGCCGTGAAGTAGTCTTCTATGCAGCCGAACTGGCAGAACCTGAGGCTATGCACCACCGCCACCGATCTAGTCTCGTTGAACTTCTCCACCCACATCCCCATGCTCACATCTTCCATCTTGAATAACTGCAATAACCAAACAATCACACCATATGACCAATATCAACACATGCTAAAACTCCATACAAATAAATCCTTTTTTGTATGTGTAAACGAGTGACTTACTCTTAGTCTCTGTTGTTCAAAATCATCGACTATGAACTTAGCTATATCATATGACAAAATGTAACCCGGACCATTTGCATACGGTGGATAATACTCTTCTGGCCATTCCTGGTTTCACAAACATTCATCATTATGACCATTTTCATCAGCTCTATTGAGTTTTCAGTTTTCAGGTTACTAAAATTGCAAAATCTTTACCTCGTATGTCACAGCCCATTTCCCAGTGCGCAGAGGCTTATGGTAGAAATTTATGTTTCCAATATAAAGGCTCTCTCTTCCCTTAACCTTGTCTGCTTCGTTGATCACAGCATCCACTCGCACAAACGTATCATCGTCACATTTCATAATATACTTGGCCGCCACTGTGCTAACCTACAGTTTCCCCGGATAAATCATCAGAAAAGTAAGAGAAGAAAAGAGGGACGAAGAGGTTTTAGTTAGCCTTTCTCACCCCATATTCGCAAATGGCAACAGTCTTGAGCACAACAAGATCATAATGATCCATGTACGGTACGATGACAATATCACCAAAGTAGTCTGCTTCTTTCTTTAGATCCACATTCACTTCTGTTCTTGCGTGCTGCATAAGGCAAATGCAGTTTTAATCCAAAAAAGACTCTGTTTATGCGATTTTTTTTCTCTAATCAAGACTTTTGTGCTTGCTTACCAATGCCACAAAGAAGCGCGCAACAACTTTCGACGATTTGACTAGCTTTTGCTGCATCCATGACTTCCTCACAGCCATCCTCTCTGCAAAATGGTTACCAGCAGAGAGGATCCCAATGAACAGCTCCACAGGGTTTTGAGGCAACGCAGGAGCTTTCCACATGCTCTGCATGTCAAGATGCTTTTGCCGTGCGAAGCTCGGATTCGTTGAGGGTAACGAGGAAGCGTATACAGAATGCACATCAATGTTCCCCTTCACTGCAAATCCAGTTGCATCCTCTAGAACAAACCCCTGGAAAAGAAACAAAAACCATAAAACCGGTCAACGTTAAACCATTTTGTTGAACCCGGTTTTCTGTCCAATTCACTCACGGTTCTATAAGGAAATGATGTGATGTGTCTTCCATTGACGCTGATGTGGTAACCTTCCATTCCAGCTCGAAGGGTAAGAACAAAGAGCTTCCCTTCAGCAAAAGGGTATGGCCAATCATGTGTCATCATCTTCTTCCTCCGACCCATCAGCCTATTTATCCACCATGCTCTCTTTGTTCCTTCATCAGAACCACCATCGCCATTGTTGCCACCATCATCTCTCTTCCACTTCTCACATTTCACCTCTCCATCAACTTCACAAAAAAAAAAAAAAAAAAAACGAACCTTTAAGCATCCAGGTGTGTTGAAATTCGAAGACAAATTAAACAATTGTTTAAAGTCAAAGTCAATACCAGATTCGTCTTCATCATCAGACTCGCGACCATCGCAGCGTAAAGCAGAGCCCCATTGCATACGGTAACAGGTATTCTGCTCAATCACTGGTCTCCCACTCCAATCACCTCTAATCCTCGGGTTGAAATGGAGGATCCGAGGCGGATCTTCGCCGTCGACGGCCTTTAATCCCTGCAACTCCATCATGAACTGACTCACCATCGCCATTTTCTCACCTCCTTCCTTCGAATTCGCCGTAACCTTTCCGTCTTTCTCGGCGTGTGCCCAATGCGGCGTCGCCACGACGGTTACGTGAGATCCCAGCGTTAATCCACACGGGATAACCAAGATCCGGCTCCGGTTCACGAACTCCGACCCGGTAACCGAAACCATATCGGGGCATTTCACCGTTCGGTTTTTAACCGGCGTTTTTTCGTCGGATTCGATTAAACCGGAGTCGAGCCCGTCCCACATTTTCTTCCCCATGGAAATCGCGTGCTTCGCGGTTCTGTGGAAGATCGAGAACTCGTCGCTGAATCCGCCGCTGTCGAGAAAGCTCTCGTTGACGAAGATTTCCGAGACGGTTTTGAATTCTCGCATCCTCCGCTCCGGCGAGCGAAGCTGGACCCGTTTCACCTGACCCACCCGACCCGAGTCTTTGAAAGGTCTATGTGGGTCTTCTTCTCCGATAGCCGAGTTTGCTTCTCTACCAACAACAACCATCTGTCTCGGCAATGCGTCGGCGAAAGAGGAGGACGACCCGTCTTCAGACCCGGAACCGGACCCGTTTCTGAAGATGAATGGGATCTCGAAGCTCATGCAGAGAAAGTAAAAGAGCAGAACAAACAATAGGAACTGAACCAGCCCGAATCGACTCTGTGAAGCGGAGTTATCGAGTTTGGACTTCTTCATTGCTCGATTAAAGACAAATTTGGAGGATGATGAAGAAGAAGAAGCAGAAGAAGAAGAAGAGGAAGGAGAAGGGAGGAGGAACAAAAATGCTTTAGGCTCGCAATTTTGGGTAAGCCATTAATGCAATTGATTCTTTTTTTTACTAGGAAGAATAAAATGGTTGAACAAAAATTCAAAAAGGGCAAAACTTTTTTTGAAAAATTCTTGATTTGGGTTTCAACTTTAAAGCAGATTCAGAAGGAAACAAAACAAAAGCTTTTGAACAGTAATAATTCTGTGATTTTTTGGTCGGTAACCGGCGTACGAAGATGGAAACGCCGGTTACTGTTTAAACCACGTCGTTTTTGTCGAGGTCACACACTGTGAAGTCTGTGATTTTGGGAAAAAAAAAGAAGCAAAATTAATTATTAAAGTACTCAGCGTTTATGGTGTGTTTGTGTTTAGAGTAAACTTACGTCCTTTTATAATAAGCTTCAGGAGCTGTTGATATTTTTATTAATTAAGTTCAGATAATAATTTCTAATTATGAACGGTAAAAAAACACAAATTTAAACGGTGATCATTTGTGTTTGTAGGCAAAACTCCAAATTTCTTATACAAATAACCGCTAACAACAATATTAATAAATAAATTTCGGTTTTATTTTTCTTGGTCCAAATTCCAAAGTTAAGAAATATCACAAGAAAAGTAAAGTCTGTGGTTATGATAACTCAGATTTTTTTTGATGATTAAAAGAAATTCAGCCAGGTGGTTTCCAAAGGTATTATACACACCACACATTCTCAAAACGGAACATGCTTCCAAATAGTATTATTGTGGGAGTTTTTTGTTTTATAACTTTGAACGCATTTTGGAAGTTATATTGTTCTTTCTTGTGACATGAATCATTATTTTATGTGGTTTGCAATTAGACCAGTGACAAGTGACAACTTAGTCATGGTGCTCCTTAAACTTGTTCATGTCGTTTTAGTTTCGCTTTCACCACACATTTTCCTTATTCAAATTTCAATAATTTTCATGGGACCATTTACCACAGAATATACAAAAATACCTTGACATATATATGAAATATTTTTTTTTTTGTTAAAGACATATATATGAAATATTGAACTTTTTTTTTCAGATGCTCTAAAATTATCTCGTGTTTGATTTATATTTTCCAATCTGATTTGTTTGCTGGAATTATGGAATATAGATTGGTTAAGAAATGATAAAACCCATGATTTGTGACCTGTAGCATGTGCCAAAGGAATTTTTGCTTTAACTATAGTTGAATACTTCGATATATAATATGAACTAAGAAGCGTGACTAATAAGAATATAGGTTTGATCTTTCAAACGCATAGGTATAATATATTCATCGTAGTTAGATATTTTTAAGGGAATTAGTAATTGTGAAATAAATTGTTGCTTAAACTTTCTTTGAAATGAAAGTTAGGCTTCAAGTTTAAACCAAGAAACAGTTGACCAAACGACAACCAAAAAAAAAGTTAGGCTTGTAAAATTTTTTAATAATAATAAAAACTTTTGGTGCTCATTGGTCTACAAATGAATAGTTGAATGAAAAAATATGAATATTATAAAAGTCAAAAGGGACATTAAACTTACATGGTAAGGTAATACTATTATGAGTTAATAATAATGAAAAAAAATTGAAAGTTGACTACATTTTTTTTTTTGATAAACTCATAGAATATGTCATAGTTTTATTTCCAAAAAAAAAAACGTATTCATCAAACTGCCAAACGAAACTGGAAAATAATAAGTCCTATTGTAAGGTAGCCCAAATAAGCCCTATTTTGCCTTCATTGTTGGTTTAAATTTTGTCTCGGTTTAGTTCAATTATTAATTAATTTTATTAAGAATATTAAAAAGTCAGAAAACGGTTATGCTCATGAAAATGGGCTACCTCTTCGACTAGTAGAATTAAGATTGTTGATCAAGTTGGTCTGGCGACGTCCACTTAGAGAAGAAACTTACCCTCTGAGATCTTCTTGTCTACGGGTGTTCAATTTGATAAAACCGAACTAAACCGAACCAAAATAGGTTATATGGTTTGGATTTTGATACACCAAATAAACTGTATAAATGCAATTTTATATAAATCGTGGATATTAATATGGTTTGGATATTAATCGCAAAAACAAAAAAAAAACTGAATAGCTCTATATATTAATATAGTATATTATATACGTATATGATATATAAAAATATAAGTTTAGAGTAGTCTCGTATAAAATTATATATCATTAACATTAAAATAAGATATATGTTTGCATTTTTTTATTTGAATTTGATATTTTCGATTAAGAGGAAAATTGAAAAATCTAAATAATAAAATAATAATAATACAAAAAGTACAAATAAATTAAAAACCGAAAATATTCAAACTGAGAAAACTGATAACCGAGACTGTTCAAACCGAACCAAACCGAAATAAGTATGAATATAATATGATATATATTTTTTATTAACCAAAAAACCAAAAACCGAAAAAACCAATCTAAAACCGAACCGATATCCGGATTGAACACCCCTATTCTTGTCCCACAGGTCTACTCGCTAGGTTACGTAGAATTGTAGAAAAGTCAGCCGAAAAATTAAACTATTAGGATAATCATTTAGGATTCTTTCTACCGTAATTAAGAGAGTATGAGAATGAAAGAGTTACAAACTTAAAGATTGGCATTATCTTGTCGTTTATCCATATTCTTACACTAAGGAAAAGAACAATCCGACGCAGTAGGCATAAATATATATAAGATCGACTGGGGACACCTGGCATTTCAGGATAACCCAATTAGAAACATATTTCCTTCTTTTTTTTTCTTTTTTTTTGGTAAAATGTTAAATTTTCCTTTCTTTTCTTACTTTGTTGAATGTGTACTTATTCAACAAAAATAAGGAGAGGTGACTTGAAATTCCCAAAGATCTTCTGTTGTGAGATGTTACATTTTCTTTTAAACCCAATTGTTACATCCATCTAGATTGACTGTCCACCTCAACAAATTGAAATTTCTCTTAGTTTGAATAAATCTATCCAATATTTTTTCAAAGAAGGGGAAAGGAAGATGTGAAATAATAAAGAACAAAATAAAAATAAAAGCACTTTAATTTGCAGGTAAGATATTATTGCAAGTTTTGCAACTAATTACTCTAAAATCAACTCATAATTTAACAACTGCATCACTGTTACAAGAGTAATATGATTGTAAACAATATTTTCGATTATAGAAAGCCAAAAAAATTGAAGAAAAATATCTAGTTGATATAAAGTAATTATATAAAAATGAATGAAATGAATAATTCCTTGTTTCTAAAGGGATATGGATTCCAGTTGACATTTGCATATGCTGTGTTGGAGTCTTGGAGATGCGGTTGCTTTTGGAGTTTGGATTGTGTACGGATCCATGGTTTCGTTGTGCAAGTAATTTATTTTTCTGTAATAGTCCTTTGAATTAGTACCTTGGTGTATATGCACAAGTTATGCCAATTGCCACCTTTCTCTGTCCAATCAATGCTAATAAATACTTAACAGGTATTCTCAAGTTTCTGTCAAATCCATTCCATTCTTTTAGTTTATTTTCCTTTGGATTGATCAAAAGAAGGCTTCGGGTTGTGTTACTCAGGACGTATCCACCATGTCTTTGAAATGCATGGTTTGTGATATTCCTTCGGTTGCGACTAAAAGTTCATGTCTTTTGGCTAGTTTCATTTGTCTTGTCGTTTATTCTTTTATCCTTCGGTTATAAGAAAATAACATATGCATGCATGGCCGGCCCATGAAGCCAAAGTTTTGTGCCACCGTTTTTTTTTTTTTTTTTTTTTAAAAAATATATTTATAAGTCTAGGTAATTTGTTTGGTTTATTACTATTTTTTTTTTCCTTTTACAAGTTAAGTATTTTACAAAGTTTGGTCCGTTCCTATATCCAAATTTGTTTTTGTTTGTTTCGTAGTTGGTAACGGTAACGATGAACGACCAACAACTAAACCATTTTTTTTTTTGTTAAAGAACGAGTAAACCACATTCGTTTCACATTTTTGTGGTCTTTGACGAAGGCAATTGTTCGTTAATATATATAAAAAAAAATTGTTTATAATTTGTTTGTCACGGAATATCGTTGAATCAACGGCAACAAAACATAAAAGATCGTTGTCGTTGAATCCATCGTTTTCTTTTTCAATCTTGTACTTGTCACTTGTCACTTGTCAAACACTCACAAAAACAAAACAAAAACAATTATCCCTTTGCGCATAATGATAAATGATCACACTATATAAATCTGAATCACGCGCGCACTACTCTGTTTCGTATCTCCGGTACACAGAAAGAAGACGAAAGACAAACTTATGAGACGAGAAAAGGAATTAGCAGATTTGTGTGGTGGGGTTATGAGGTCAATACCTCTTCAGATGATTGCATCGCTGCCATTAACTCCTATTCTCATCAGGTTCGTCTATCTTTCTTTTCTTCCATTAAGGTTGTCTTGTCTTTGTGCTACAGTTTCTCTCTATTGCTTGATTCTTTTATACGTTTTATTTTTCTCACTCTTTTGTGTAAGTTCCGTTTTGAGTTTTTGACATTAATAGTATTTTGACACTTAGGTTCTTGGGTATGGAAGAAAGAAAGAGGTGATTCTAGAAGCGCCTCTGTATGATAAAGATTGTGTTTTGGGCAACATTTTGGCTGCCCATTACCTTAGCTCTACTGACTCTGCCACAGCCAATTCCTATGCTCGTGCCGCAAAATCAAATCTTGTAAGCACTACTTTGTTGTTTTCTTCTTTATTGTCTATGATTCTTTCTTAGTAAAAAAAATTATGCTCCGTAGCTATCACATGTCTATAATCAGCTAGCTTGGTTTTGCTGAGCTCTCCATAAATTCATTTGTTTTAGGGGAAAGCTACGCGGTATGAGAAGGCAGTTTTCGAGGCTGTGAATTACTTGATCTCTGAGAATATGGACGGCCATGAGGCTTTCGAGTTACACTCTAAGGTTAGTAGTGTTTCTTGGCTTCCGCTTCTTACAAAATATTTGGCTAATCAACTCTTAATGTTTTTTTGCAGCTCTTGATTAAATTCCCTAAAGATTTGCTAGCTTGGAAGAGAGTTGAGATTCTGTGTTTCTACATGGGTCGGCCCGGTCTCTCTTTGCCTCTTTTTGAGAAGGTACTTCAAATGTTGATCAGAATTGATGATTACTGCATGATTCATAATTTTAAACGCAGGAACCTGATTGTCACATCTTTAATTTATTTAACTGGCCATGTAAACTTAATTTGGTGGCAGATACTACCGGAGAATCAAGAACAAGAATATGTTTATGGTATGCTTGCATTTCCCATGATGGAGCTTGGACATTTGGAAGAAGCTGAGAAAGTTGCTAGGAAAGGCTATGAGATCAACAGAAACGACTCTTGGACGCATCACTGCGTGAGTTTCCCAACGTTTCTTAATTGTTGTCCCCATCTTATGTTGTTAATTTATAACTTGCTAATATTTCCTCTTATATATATGCAAGCTTTCTTTTAATGTGTTGTTCTTTGGGGGCAGTTGTGTCATGTTCTTCAAACACAATGTCGTTTCAAGGAAGCAGTAGAGTTCATGGAAGGTTGCTCAGCTTCTTGGGGTTCTTGCTCTTCCTCAAGGTTTTCAAACAAATTATAATGCTCCTCTTCTCCGGAACCAACTTGTTAAAATCAAAACCAAAGATTTCTGAAACCAACATTTTTGATTTAGGTTTTCGCATAATTGGTGGCATGTAGCTGTTTGTTACTTGGAAGGAGGTTCTTCCATAAGTAAAGTACAAGAAATATATGACCAGATGTGTAAAGAGCTCCACAAAGACGATGCTGTTGCTACAGACGTAATATTCCCTTTTCGTTTTTTAAAAATGGAATTTTTTTTTTTTTGGTTTTAAATAAATAAATAAATGGAATTTGAACTTTCCACTAGCAGTTCTGATGTCTTATGCTTTGGAATATTAAAACTTCAGGTTTATTTGGATGCTCTTGGTTTGTTGTTGCGCTTGGACACACGAGATAAACTAGATCAGTTTCTATACAAACTCAAGATTCTTGCAAGTTGTTTGACTGATCAAGTAAGTAATGCTTTCCGTTTGCCTTGCATTTCTCTGCATTTACAGTGCTCTTCTTGTTAAGTTATTTTTGTGCAAATTCGATGTTTAGGCAATGTGGTATCAAGAGTGGCTTTTCGATATTACGATAATCTGGGCTTTGAGTAAAGTTGGAAACACTTCACAAGCACATGTACTTCTTGAGGGCCTCAAGTCCCGGTCAGTACCACTTTCTGTTTTGTGTCATTTTTTTTCTATCTTGACTTATCATCAGACTCGTGTTATTCTAACAGAACATTTGATATGAGCGAGAAGAAACAACAACTTATGCAGAAAGCGATTCTGGTCTGTTCTTGTTAATCTTGAATTTTGAATTCTTTATCATATCATAAGATCCACCTTTCTTAATTTTTGTCTTTTTCTCATTTTCAATTCAGCTTGCAGAAGCTGTTTGTGAATACGGAAAAGGCAACTACAGAAAAGCTTTAGAATTGCTCGGTCCAAACTTTGACGCTGCTGACTATAAGGTAATGCATGTTCTTCCATCAAGAAGATACACATATATGTTCAAATCAAAACTTCTGGGAAGAAATGATCTCAGCCTCTCTCTCTTGTGCTCAAATAGATGATTGGAGCATCCGATTTACAGATGGATGTTTTTAATGAAATGTGGTATAAAATGCTTTTACTCACCGGCCAATCTTCCACTGGTACACTCCCAAAAATAAACTATTCTTCAGCTTTGGTTTCGTTTTTACTCGCTAACACTGCCTCTTGTACACCGGATTTTGCAGTGATTGAAGTGCTGGAGAGGAGGATAAAGCAGAGAGATGGTGCTCCTTTCTTGTGGCGTTTGCTGGTAATTCTTCAAGTCATTTTAAATGAGCAGAATTGTGGATTCAGGATAGAGAGATGCAATATTTTGATTGTACGTTTTTTTCTTGTGGCAGGAGAAGAGTTACACCATGGAAGGCAAGACAGGAGCTGTTATAACTGCAGGTGAGAAAGCCAAGGCGTTGGAAACTTCATATTTCAAGTTTGCTTGATTATCTTCTAGACTTGCTGTTGCGCTTTGTATAATTAATTTGATTCCTTGTGGTCAATGTAAAGGTTGACAATGCCCTTGTTCAAAAAAAAAAATGTAAAGGTTGACATTAGACATTCTATGTAAATATGCGGTTTGACCAAGAATGATAGACATTCTCCTAAGATCTCTATAAACTTTTATTTGTACATAGATGATTGTATTATTTTAAGAAATGAATCTTGAAGCTGTGTAGACAGAAATGCTTTTCAATTTCAACATGGGAACATGTCTGGACATTAGGGACTTCAACAGAAGATATGGTTTCCTTTTTCTGATAAATAATGGCCTAAATGGGTAGCACGAATCACAATCTATATGTTGTTCTTTGGTCAACATCTTTTAGTTTGATTTAATTTCCTTTTATAAACTTATACCTAAGTTTAAATCTATGTCCAAGAAAATACTCAACTATCTAATTAATTAAATTATTAAATACCAGGTTTATATTCAAAATTGCCAATAACAAATGTTACGTAAATTGGCTTAAACATTGTTGAATCAGAGAAAGCATAGGGACGAAGACTTGGATGCCAAAAAAAAAAAAAAATACTAATATAGAGGGACGGCTCCAACTCATTCTTGAAATTTGTAACTTCAACTTGGGGAATGACGTTTGCTTAGGATTAAAAAAAAAATTTGTTAGATATTTTTTTCAACATCCTTTTTCCATATTAGCAAAATCTCAACTAAGCTTTTTTGATGATTGAGCTTTGATCATTCTGTGTGTGTTAAGTGCACGATGGGTGGTTGTGTGTCTTTCCAAATATCATGCGATCAAGTGTTGAACCACGCTGGTAGCTACTTATGCGGCGAAGGGAACTACATTCAAAGTCTCGAGAAAAATCTGGTGGCTTTAGAGAAAGCCATGGAAGACCTCAAGGCCAAACGAGATGATCTTCTACAAAAAGTGCAGATAGCAGAGGAAGGAGGTCTACAAAGGCTTAATCAAATTCAGGTATGGTTCACAAGAGTGGAAACCATAGAAAACCGTTTCAATGACCTTTACAATACTAGAAATGTTGAATTTGAAAGGTTATGTTTTTGTGGGTTATGCTCACAAAACTTAAAACTGAGCTTTTGGTATGGGAGAAGGGTTTTCTATATGTTGAAAGAAGTTGAAGATCTCAAATCTAATGGGGTATTTGAAGTGGTGGCTCATCAAACTACAAAACTTGTGGTGGAGGAAAGGCCTCTACAACCAACGATTTTTGGTCAGGAAACAATGTTGGAGAGGGCATGGAAACATCTCATGGACGATGGAACCGAGATTATGGGTATGTACGGCATGGGTGGAGTTGGAAAAACAACTCTTATCGCACAGATCAACAATAAGTTACGTAGCACGAGTTATGGATTTGATGTCGTGATTTGGGTTGTTGTATCCAAGAATCTACAAGTTGAGAAGATTCAGGATGTGATCGCTGAGAAGCTAAGATTGAATGGAGGTGAGTGGAGCCAAAAGGATGAAAGCCAAAAGGCCATTTATATACACACTTTCATGAGGAAAAAGAGATTTGTATTGTTACTGGATGATATATGGAGGAAGGTGGATTTAAAAAAGATCGGAGTACCATTTCCAACAAGGGAAAATAAATGCAAAGTGATCTTCACCACTCGTTCTAGAGAAGTATGTGGTCATATGGAGGTTGATGATCCGATGGAAGTCCAGTGTCTGATGGAGAACGATGCATGGGATTTGTTCCAAAAAAAGGTTGGGCAACGCACGTTGAAAAGCCATGCAGATATACTCGAGAAAGCAAGAAAAGTTGCAAGAAAATGCCGTGGCCTACCACTGGCACTAAATGTCATTGGCGAAGCCATGGCATGCAAGAAAACGTTACAAGAATGGGATCATGCGATTGACGTATTGACTTCATATGCTGTGGAGTTTGCTGGCATGGAAGATGAGATTCTTCCGGTTTTGAAGTATAGCTATGATAACTTAAAAGGTGAGCAGATCAAGTCTTGTTTTCGATATTGCGCTCTATTTCCAGAGGATTACCAAATCGATAAAGATAAGTTGATCGACTACTGGATATGCGAAGGCATTATTGATGGAAACAGAGGTAGAGAAAGGGCTGTAAACCTTGGTTATATGATCATTCGTAAGCTAGTTAATGCATGTTTGTTGATGGAGGATGAACGGAATAAGACATGTGTGATTATGCATGATGTGGTTCGTGAGATGGCTATGTGGATATCATCTGATCTTGGGTGTGTTATCCAAGCTGGTGTAGGTTTACGTGAAGTACCACACGTGGAGGATTGGAGTTCTGTGAAAAAGATGTCGCTAATGCGTAATAACATCGAAAATATATCATCATCTATCAGCAACGAATGCGGAAAACTTACAACTTTGTTCCTTCAAGAAAACGAGCCATTACGACATATCTCAAATGAATTCTTCTTGTGTACTCCAATGCTAGTTGTTTTGGATATATCATGGCACCGTCAGCTTAAAGAATTGCCAGAGCAAATATCTGAGTTGGTCTTCTTACGATACCTAGACATATCACGCACAAACGTGAAGCAACTTCCTGCTGGTTTTATAAAGTTAACAAACCTAATACACCTGAATTTGGAAGGCACGTGGAACGTTGAGAGCATCACCGGAGTATCAAACTTGTCGAGTTTGAGGGTGCTGAAACTAAAATCATCTGGAGTGTGGCTAGATGTGAGCTTATTGGAGGAGCTGAAATGCTTGGAACATTTACAAGTTTTCACCGGATGTATCAAGTCAAGTTTGGCTGCTGAGAAAATGTTATACGCTCCCAGGGTGGTGAATGCTATTCAAGAGATAGATTTTAAAGACATGAAGGAAGAATCGTTCAGAATATTGACTTTCCCAACTATGGTTAATCTACGTAAGCTCGTCCTATATAGCTGTGAAATGTTGGAGATAAATATGGAGAGGACGACATCATGCAACAAAAACCAGACAAGTCCGTGCTTCCCTAACCTCACCTACGTGTTTATAAGACAGTGTGGCGGTCTTAAGGATTTGACGTGGCTATTGTTTGCTCCTAACCTCACTACTCTTGAGGTTTTGCACTCAAATGTAGAAGAAATAATAAGCAAAGAAAAAGCTGCGAGTATGGTCACAAATGAGGAGGATATTCATATTCCTTTTCAGAAGCTAGAAAAGCTCGACTTGTCAGTTTTATGGGAGCTGAAGAGCATCTACTGGAATCCTCTGCCTTTTCCGTGCCTAAGGGAAGTCAACGTAACAAAGTGTCGGAATCTGAAAAACCCTCCAAGTAGAACCGGTACTCCAGGTTTAGACTTTGCTTTTGACTAGGACTGGGATGATATTTTGTGAGGCAAGCTGCTTTCCGAATCCTTACTGTTTGTCTTTGTCAAATTTCTCTCCCAAAAAAAAAAAAGAAAAAAAAAAAAAAACCACATTGTGTATGTTCAACAGTTTGTGTATTGCTTAATTCTTTTCTCTCCTTTAGGTTTGCATTGACCTTTTCTTTTTTCGACCTTTTCTTGTTATCGTAAACAACAATGTGTGTCCTTATGTTTTGGAGTGGTCATTGATTGGATTGACTATATGTATGACAGTATGTATCTATCTACGTACTTCCTCTGTCTGTTTCATTTTTCTTCGTGATTCAAATCCTCTTTCTATTTTTATATTTTTAGTAAGTAGCTTAAAAAAAAAAAAAAAAAGACATTCCCATTCTAGTCGAGTTTAGTTCATTTTAAGGGAATTCGCATTGCTTTTGTTGCATATGTAGGTGAGTATTTGGTTTTAGCCTTTTAGGTGGTTCAGCTTGGTTAATTTTTTTTTGGGCTTTATGATCAGTTTGGGAAAAATGTTAGTGAATAAAACATATATGAATGAGGTAATGTTAGCTAGTAAATGTCTGGTTTTTTAAAGCGTTTAGAGGTGCAAAACTTATTATAGGGTTTGAAACGTGAGCCTAAAATAATCGGTTCACTGAGTCTACCGTCGATCAAATTAGTCTGGTCTCGTCCACTTAAAGAAGCAACTTACCATTTGAGAGTGCTCCTTGTCCCAGAGGTCAACTCACTAGGTTACGTAGAAAAGTCAGCCGTGAATTAAACTACTAGGATAATCATTTAGGATTATTTCTACCTTAAAAAGAGAGTAAGAGAATGAAAAAACTTAAAAACTTAAAGATAAGATCAACTGAGGAGACCTGGCATTTCATGATATTTGATAACCCAATTTGTAACAGATTTCCCTTTTTTTTTTTTTTTGAATGTGTAGAAAGAAGATAACAATTGCAAAAGAGGGACATTCTTCAACAAAGATAAGGAGAGGTGACTTGAAATTCCTAAAGATATTTTGTTGTGGCCACAACCCTAAGTTAACTGAGCTGACGTTACATTGTTATCCATAAAAATTTATATCAAACACACGTTTCTTAATACAAAAGATTTATGAGTTCTATATTTCTGCAGAATAGAACATAATATCTTGAAGTATGAGAGACTATAAGAGAGTAGTCAATTTGCATATCCAAAGAAAGAAAAAAATGTTTATCACATGTTTAAGACCACATTGATTGACATTAGATAAATATTTCTGTCATGTCATTTTGGTTCTTCCCATTGTCATGAACTAATAGGGTAAAAAACTAAAAATCCTAAAATTACAAAGAAAAAAGGGGGTTAAAATATCTAGCTACAAAATTTCCACAAAAGAAAAACAAAAGTTGGCAGCAACAAACTAGTTTTGAACAAGTGTGCATGCGTGCTAATTAAAACCCCTTTGTTCCCTCCAACTAGATTTTCACCTCAACAAACTGAACTTTTTCTTAATTTAAATAAGTCTATTTTAAAGAAGATGGAAAAGGAAATGTAACAAAGAACAACATAAAAATAAAAGCGCTTTTGCAGGTAAAATTTTATTGCAACTAATACACTAAAATCAAATCTTTAGCAACTATATCACTGTTACAAGAGTAATATGATTGTATATAATATCTTAAATTTAAAAACCCAAAATTTCAAGAAAAATATTTACTTGATATAAAAGTAATTATATAAAATGAATAATTCCCTGGCTCTAAAGGGATATGGATTCTGGTAAACATCTGCATATAAGCAGCTTATATGCAGATGGGGTTGCTTTGGAGTTTAGATAGTGTACGGATTCATGGTTTCGTTTCGCAAGTAATTGCTTTTTTTGTAATACTCCTCCCTATTCCTACGTTTTTAATATAAATGTATTTTTTCAATACTTATTTGTAAAGAAATACATTTGAATTAATCCATTTGTATATATTTAGTGGCGGATCCAAAAAAATTATTAAGTCTGGAGCGCATCTTTTAAAAAAAAATCTCAACTAATAAATAATTTATTAAAAAATAGTACGATATTAAAAAAATAAGTTTACGTACCAAATAAAAAATAAGATAAAAGAAATATCATGTGAATATTAAGTTAGGCAATACTACCGTTTTGGCAATACTATAGAGTTTTTAATGAGAATTGTTGGATTAATAAGACTTTGGTCTGAAACACTTTTTTTTAATTTTCAAAAAGGCTAAAGGATTATAATTAGTTTTATCTGGATTACAAAAAAAAAAAAAAAAAAAAAAAAAAAAAAAAAAAAAAAAAAAAAAAAAAAAAAAAGTATGTGTGGCACATGCCACAGTCCCTTATAACATACTTCCGCCACTGGATATATCTACAAGTTATGCCATTGCCATTGCCATTTGCCACCTTTCTCTGTCCATTCTAAGTTAATAAATACTTAACGGGTCTTCTCAAGTTTCTGTCAAATCCATTTTTGTTTTTGTTTTCCTGCGATTGATCAAATGAAGGATTTATGTTGTGCTACTCAGGACGTGTCCATGTCTTTGAAATGCAAGGTAAGTGTCTAAGTGATATTTTAAGTTCATGTATTGTTTTCTGGCTAATTTCATTTGCCTTCTCGTGTATTCTTTTAACCTTCGGTTATATGAAAATAACATTTGCATGCATGATCGGCCCTTGCTTTATTTACTCATGAAGCAAGGGACTTTAGGCCACCGATTTCTATAAAGAAAAAAATTTATGTGCCATAGTCAGATAGTCTAGGTGATTTACAACTATTGCTGGAAAAATTACAATCTCTAAGAGATACAATAAGAGAAAGTTTGGCTGAGATGCGTGAAGGGTTCGCTGATATGCATGGAGCACTTCGATTAACGATTGAGAGCCTTCACTCCACAAAAGTCAGTGTGGATATTGACTCCACTAACGAGCGAGAATCGCATGAGACCACTGAATTATATACAATGACTCATTGTATTCCACAATCTCAGGTACCAAATTCTATCATGGAACATAGCCATAGATTTTCCAGTAAATCTTTCGACGTTTGTGAGGATTTGCCGTATGCATATGCAATTGTGGGAAGCGATCAAGTTCAGTTTTAATCTGATTTTGAATGTGTGAATGGCAAAGATAATGCATACCACATGTTTGACAAGGAAAAGTACAAATTACAGCAAAGGTAGAAACTAAGTTTGTTTTCTAAGTCTTGGAAATTCAAGTTTCAAGGAAAATTTGAAGCTGAATTTTGCTCTGAGTCACATTCTGGTTTGGATTTTGATGTTGGTGTCACAACTAGTAGTATATCAATAGATGAAGAGAACTCCGGCAGTGGTGTTAAAAAGTCTTACATCAAGTGGAGGTTTAAATACAAGCTCAACACATGGTTTAGTGAAAAACTTCGTTTCTGGAGAAAGAACATATATGAGAAATTGCAAGTTTGGCACCGTTGGAAGAACAAGGCTGAAAACTTGTATGGAGTTTCCTTTTTAATTGGAGTAGATAAGCAACAATCAAGTTCCTTGCTTCGATCCAACCTAATCTGGGATCCTGGTGGCATTTTTCAACAACTAAAGCAAGGAGATTTTTCATTGAACTACATAAACCTTGTGGTCAAGGTTTTTCAAATAGGGGAGATTTGATATAGGAAATAATATAGTATTATTAGGGCCACTTAATTGGCTAAGTTTATTATTGGGTTTTATAATCTAAATTGTTATTGGGTTTTAAATTATTATTAGGGTTTTGGTTTTCTTATATAAAGACTTGTAAGTCATCTTCATAATACAATTCAGAACAATTCAGAACAATTCAGAAAATCTCTTCTTCTCTTATCTACTAGTTACGTTAAGCTCTATTCAGCTGAGAATCTATCCTTTAATCAAAGATTCTTCGCAATTGAGTGCATAATAGGTGTTTAAGGAACATCAATTCTGATTTCTATCGGTTACTAAGGAATCCAGGTTTATCCTCTATCACTTTTCGACGATTCGAGGTTCTGGGTTTTGTAAATTCGTCACCCAAGAGAATAATTAGAGGATTGATTGACTGTTTGAGAACGGATAAGTATTTAGGATAAATACCAAAGATTCGAAGATTCGAAGAAAGGGAAAATTCAGTCTAGGAGCTGATTATTAAGAAAGAGTAATCACCTCGAAGATTCTGGATTTCTGTGTGAGGAAGATGAAGTTGATTGAGAGAAAGAGACAAGAGAGTAATTAGGTTAATGTTTTTCATAATATTATTGAATGGCATAAGCCTTACATATATAGTTTGTCGACATCACCGACACTAGTAAAACCAAAACCAAAACCAATTAATTAAAGTGTAAAACCAAAACCAAATCAAATAAGATGCTAAACCGAAAAATAGAAAATATTCATCGAGCTTTCCTATCACAATACCCCCTGGTTGAGAAAATCCTTGTCCTCAAGGATGAAAAGTAGGATACTTGCTGATGAAGTCTTGATAGAACTCCCAAGTGGCTTTCTCTGGTGGCTCTCCTTTCCATTGGACCAAAACCTTAGTGACTGCTTTGTTTTGACGTTGAACCATCTTGGTCTCGACAATGAGCTCCGGTTCTTTTGCATTACCCACATCAACCAAGTATGGAGGCAATGTTGGAGTAGTAGTGGGAGGATTTGGGCACAATTTAAGTTGACTTACATGAAATACGTTATGTATGGCGGTTCCAGATGGTAAGTCAAGTTTATAAGCCACAGTACCAACTTTGTCAATAACACAGAATGGACCATACAGTACAAGAAAACAGGCTCATTGCGAAGGAACTTTGCGATGGAAAATTTCCGTCGCAAATTTGTGATGACTTTGCGATGGATTTGCGACTGTTTTGCGACGGAATACGAAGCCATCGCAAATCCGTCGCAAGTTTGCGATGGAATTGTTTCCGTCGCAACTTTGCGACGGTCTTGCGATGAAATTGCGAGGGAATTGCGAAGTCATCGCAAATCCGTCGCAAGTTTGCGATGGAAATGTTTCCGTCGCAACCTTGCGACGGTCTTGCGATGGAATTGCGAGGGCTTTGCGAAGTCATCGCAATTCCATCGCAAGTTTGCGACGATTTTGCGATGGAAACCTAAAAATTAAACAGTACATCGCAATTCCCTCGCAATTTTGCGACGGAATTGCGATGGAAACCTAAAAATTAAACATTCCATCGCAATTCCGTCGCAAAATATGATGTTGTTGGATAGTAGTAGAGAAGATGGGGATTTATATCCGAGAGTGAGAGATAATCCACTGAGGTGTATTAGGTATGACGTTGATAACGGAGGATACGATATATAAGCGCTTATATATCGTATATATCCTCCGTTATCAACTTCATACCTAATACACCTCAGTGGGTTATCTCTCACTCTCAGCTCGGATATAAATCCCCATATTCTCTACAACTATCCAACAACATCATATAGCGACGATCCATTTTGGAATCCCAATCATTATTACCTTTAGTAGCATATTGGAGCGAATATCAGTTTGCTCAGCATTATCTATCACAATCCTCCAATATATTTACCCCAAGACGATTCACCTCCATCCCATTTATCCCCTGTTGATCCTCTGTGGAAATTAGATAATTAGGAAGAGATCAACGTACCGTCATCCTTCTTAATTATCTCATGTCCACAGAGATTCAACATGGGGTAAACAAGATGGAGGTGGATTTTCTTAGGGTAAAAAAGAAAATCCACCGTGGTGTAAGAAGATGATTGTACACCCGGCTAGCTTCGTAACTCATTTTTTTGGTGTTTTTTTTTTTCCTCTCTCTTTTTTTCTTCTTTTTTCTCTTCTCTTTGTATTGGTGTGAATTGTGACGTGAGTTCGTCGGCTATTTATAGAATCAGAAATTTGTTTGCGATGGATTTGCGATGGATTTGCGATGAGATTTTGCGACGGATTTGCGAGGGAAATAAATTTGCGAGGGAATAGCGACTGTTTTGCGACGACTTTGCGACGGACTTGCGACGGAAACTTCCATCGCAATGAGTTAGGTGAACTTCGTTTAACACGTGCGCACCTAACTCATCGCATGTCGGCCAACCACTTTCCCTCGCAAATCCATCGCAACATTGTTCTTGAGCAAATCCATATAGAAGCGAGGGGAGAGCTTATTTGGTACCTTCCTGTTCTTGAGTGAATGTTGTCGATAAGGCTGAAGTTTGAGATAGACATAGTCGCCAACTTTAAGTTCCCTTTGTGATCTGTGTGAGTCTGCACTTTGTTTCATCCTATTCTGGGCACGAAGGAGATGAAATTTGAGCATGGCGATGACCTCCTCTCTTTTCTTCAAGCTTCTGTCTACTGCTACTGAGGAACTTTCACCGGGTAAATAGGGCAAGTGCAGAGAAGGTGGCTGACCATAGACGATCTCGAATGGTGTACTTTGTATAGCGCTGTGAAAAGTGGTATTGTACCACCACTCAGCGAGAGGAAGCCAGCTGCTCCATGTATGAGGGACATCCGAAATCATGCATCGAAGGTAAGTCTCCAAAGTTTTATTGGTGATCTCAGTCTGACCATCGGATTGAGGATGGTAAGCTGTGGAAAATCTCAAATCAACTCCGTGAACGCGAAACATCTCTTTCCATACCTCACTTAAGAACACTGGATCCCTGTCACTAACTATATCATGCGGCATGCCGTGTAGCTTAAAAACCTGATCCATATAGACTCTAGCAACGTCAAGGGCAGTATAAGGATGTGATAAGGCCAGAAAGTGTGCATTCTTACTAAGCCTATCAATAACCACCAGAATGCAATGTTTTCCCAGAGAAGGTGGTAAACCTTCGATGAAGTCCATGCTTATGGATTCCCAAACTCCTTTTGGAACTGGTAACGGCTGTAGAAGACCCGGTTTAGCGGATAAATCATACTTATTCCTCTGACAGACGGAGCAGTTCCGCACGTAATTCTGCACTTCGAGACTCATCTTTGGCCAGTAGAAAAGGGATTTAACACGATGAAGTGTAGCGTCCCTGCCGGAATGACCGCCTATAGCTGAATCATGCAGCCATTTGAATATCTGAAGCTTCACCTCAGGATCATTCCCAATCACTAACTTTCCTCTACGTCGTAATTCTTCATTTACAAACGTGAATGTGGGATGAGATGAGCCAGCAACTTGTAAATCAGAGATGACCTTATGGAGGTGAGGATCTCGCTGCCACAGAAGTCAAATGGAATCGTATAATTCATGATGACCGTGAGATAGAGTAATATGCAAGAGTTCGGATCCGGTAACCCTTGATAGAGCATCTGCTGCGTGGTTCTCTTTACCTTGTTTGTACTGAATCTCAAAAGTATATCCCATTAGTTTCGAAAGCCACATGTGTTGAAAGGGAGTAGTTACCTTTTGCTCCATTAAGAATTTGAGGCTTTTCTGATCAGTTTTGATAACAAATGGCCGGTGGGCAAGATATGCGTTCCAAGTCTGAACAGCGTGTACGACGGCCATCAACTCCTTCTCGTAAACAGAATGGGCTTGATGTCGTGGACCAAGGGCCCTACTGATGTAGCAAATAGGATGAGAATCCTGCATCAAAACTGCCCCAATGCCAATATTAGACGCATCAGTCTCTACCACAAAAACTTTTTCAAAGTTTGGCAACGCAAGGACGGGAGTGGTGGTGAGGGATAATTTCAATTTTTGAAAAGCAGAATCAGCCTCGGGATTCCACGTGAAGCCCTCTTTCTTGAGCAAAGTGGACAGAGGCTTACCGATCACACTATATCCCTTGATAAACCTCATGTAATAATTAGCTAAGCCCAAGAAGCTGCGGAGTTGCTTCTGCATTATGGGAATAGGCCATTCCTCGATTGCTTTCACTTTCTTTGGATCGGTACTCACACCTTCAGCTGAGATAAAGTGACCCAAATATTCTATGACCGTCGCTCCAAAAGTGCACTTGGAAGGTTTAAGATATAACTGTTGATGTCTAAGAATGGAGAACACTTCCTCCAAATGCTTCAAATGTTCCTCCCAGCTTTTACTATAAACTAGTATGTCGTCGAAAAACACCAAAAGGAATTTTCTTGTAACAGCTTGAAAGACATGGTTCATCAGCCCCTGAAAAGTACAAGGAGCATTAGTTAAGCCAAAAGGCATAACGAGATATTCGTAATGCCCTGCATGAGTCTTAAAAGCTGTCTTATAAACATCCTCAGGTGACATCCTCAATTGGTGAAACCCTGCTCTCAAATCTAGTTTAGAGAAGTATTTAGATCCTCCTAACTCATCCAATAAATCTTCAAGGAGAGGAATCGGATACTTATCCTTAACTGTTTGCTTATTAAGACCACGATAATCCACACAGAGTCGCCATGTCCCGTCTTTCTTCTTAACCAGAAAAATTGGAGAGGCGTAAGGACTTGAACTACACTGTATGATTCCTTGTGAAAGCATGTCCTGGATCATCTTATCTACCACATCTTTTTATAGAGAAGAATACCTATAAGGGCGTAGATTGACCGGGTTAGCTCCAACCTCCAATGGAATTGTATGATCAAACCCTTCTCTAAATGGAGGGAGTCCTTCAGGCTCTTCAAACAGATCATTAAAATCTTCTAGCAAAGACTTTAGATGTGGATCGTCAGATAACGCACTCTCATTTGTTGAAATATGTGAGAGTAAAGCTTCAGGCTCGAGAGTGGAGTTGGAATCAGTTATCTCATGCACTTGAAGTAAAGCTATCTGCGGCTCTTGTAGCATTAGTTTATTAAGACTGCTCCCTTTAATCAGCATACAACCAGATTTAGTAACCCCTCGGAGAACATGTTTCACTCCTGCGAGATTAAATTCCATCCGTAAGTTGGAAAAATCCCACAAGATAGGACCCAAAGTTGAAAGCCATTGAACCCCTAAAACAAAATCACAACAATCCAACGGCAATGTTCTGACTTCTGTGCTGAGCGTATAGCCCTGTAGCTTCCATGTGAAATTTCTGCATTTAAAATCAGTCACCATGTTGCTCCCATTAGCTGCAGCGACCGCCATTGGTTTGATTTTCTCCAACGAACAACCAAGCTCCTTAGCTATACTGAGATCAAGAAAGTTATGAGTGCTCCCTGGATCAATCAGTATGTGTAACTTCCTCTTGGCATATTGACCAACGACCCTCATGCAATTAAAAGTAGCGGAACCACTTAAAGCATTGACTGAGATCACAGGGGATTTTTCGACAACTTCAGTAGAAATCTCCTCTTCCAATTGTGCATCTGAGTCGTCATCTTCGTCTTCATGATGCTCTTCTATCTCCCCATCCATAATAAAGACTTGTGTTCTCTTATGCTTAAGGTGGTGGCCAGGCGTGAAAGGCTCATCACAAAACATACATAGTCCATTATTCCTTCTGTCCTGCATCTCCGAGTATGAGTATTTTTTAGCACTTTTCTCATTGAGTGACCGGGGAATGAAGTTGGGTTTATGGGATTGGGATTTGGTATTTTCTGGGAGGGGAAGAATTGGAGACGTGTTTGGGCTTTTGTAAGGGGAAGGATGATATGATTTTTGGGATGGGTTGAAGGGAACACGGGTTTGTTTTGTTGGTGTATGTAGGAGGGATGATTCATGGAGCTTAGCTATTTTGGCAGCAGCTGTCACGGTTTGAACCCCAAATTTCCTCGTGTCTAGTGCTAGGTGTGGGTTCATGTTGGTCAGAAAAATACTAAGAGCATGGGCTTCCGGTAGGGATAATCTGGTTAAGGCACCTTCAAACTTCTCTAAATACACTTCCACCGAATCATTGTCTTGTTTCAAACCCACCAATTCTGATAACGGATCGTCATAAAGCTCTCCGAACCTAGCTGACGCAGCAACCGCATAATCAGTCCAAGATAGAGATATACCGAACCTATTGGCCATATAATGGTGATGCCATAGGAGGGCTTTTCCTTCCAGATGTATAGAAGCCAAACGGACCTTCAATTCTGCTGGAGTACTGTCAAGATCAAAGAACTGTTCGCACCTGAAGATCCAATCACGAACTCTTGACCCATCAAAAATTGGAAACCCAATCTTCGTTAATCTAGCAGCCATCCCGTTAGGCAGTATTGATGATTTGTCCTTCTCAGCGATAGACACGATCTTACCCGACTGAATCTGTTCATACTTACTCAAATCTGGTGGTTTAGGAAACTGGTGCAAACCTGGAGTGATCGGAGGTGCAGTAGATGTCGAGCTTGATTCTTGGTGCACTTGTGGTTGTTTAGATTGTTCTCGGGTGAGATGAGTAACCATCATCGATTCGATCCTTTTCACTGTTTCTTCAAGAGCCTCGGTCCGCTTCTTCTGTTCGTCGGCCGTTTGTTCTTGGAGATTTCGCATCTCTTCTACTTGCTCTGCTAAAGCTTGAGCTCTTGTTTCCACCGTCATAATTATAGCTACGAGGATCTAGAGCTCTGATACCAATGAGAACAGATAAGTATTTAGGATAAATCCCAATCTAGAAATCTACCAAAGATTCGAAGAAAGGGGAAATTCAGTCTAGGAGCTGATTATTAAGAAAGAGTAATCACCTCGAAGATTCTGGATTTCGGTGTGAGGAAGATGAAGTTGATTGAGAGAAAGAGACAAGAGAGTAATTAGGTTAATGTTTTTCATAATATTATTGAATGGCATAAGCCTTACATATATAGTTTGTCGACATCACCGACATTAGTAAAACCAAAACCAAAACCAATTAATTAAAGTGTAAAACCAAAACCAAATCAAATAAGATGCTAAACCGAAAAATAGAAAATATTCATCGAGCTTTCCTATCACACTGTTGTGTCGATTTTGAGGCTTTTCAGTTACCGTCATTGATTGGATTTGTTTTGCTGAAAAAAGATTCAATTTTTAGACTTTCACTAGAGGATTGATTGATGTGTGTTATCATGGTTTAAGGGTGTCAAAATAGATCCAAATTAATGGATCATTCCAACCCATCCAATCCATTAGAGTAAATGGATTCAAAATTTGGATATAAATGGATTCATGGGTCAATTGGGTTAATGGGTAAAATAGGTTGGTTTGTAATGGTTTAAGTTATATTGGTTTAATGGATTGAGATGGTTAACCAATTTTAATTTTTTACTTTACCAAAATCAGAAACCAATTTCTCTCCTCTCCTTCAATCTCTTTCTCCATCTCTACTTCAGTGTTGGATAAGCTTCGAAGGCTTGAAGCTCAAGAAGCCTCATTGAGTTGTATGAGGATAAGGAGAGCTTAGACACAATTCCATTAGGATTAGGAGTAGCTAATTCTAATTGTAATAGGATAAGCAAGGTTGTGTTTTACCTATAAATACTCTTGTCAAGGTGTGACAAAGTATTGTGAGTTTTGAGTGTTTAGTTTTGAGAGAGTTTCTAAACATAATAAAGAAGAGTTGTTCTTTATATCTTCAGTTTTATAAAGCCTTATAAGATTATAAAGCTTTATACGACTTGCTTAACTGAGTTTGATCTTAAGAGAGTTTGATCTTGAGATCTTTTATTTGGTATCAGAGCTTAACAGGTTAATCGATCCTAACAGAGGACACGATCCCGTTGCGTTAAAGGAGTCATGGCAGGAGCTGAAGGAGACAACACTGCCGTGATAGTTCGGCCGAAGGAGATGAGTCCTTCGATGACATGTCCCATGTTGAACGAAACAAACTACACAGTTTGGACTTTAAGGATGAAGGTTCTGTTGCGGATACATAAGGTGTGGGAAACAATTGACCCGGGTTCTCTTTCGTTGGAGAAAACCGATGTTGCTACAGGGTTAATCTTCCAATCAATCCCGGAGTCTCTTGTTCTTCAAGTGGGCGAGAAAGAGACTGCTAAGGAGATTTGGGAGGCAATCAAAACTCGGAACTTAGGAGCTGAACGTGTCAAAGAAGCGAGACTTCAAACTCTAAACTCAGATTTTGAAAGACTCACTATGAAGGACACAGACAACATAGAATACTTTGCCGGGAAGTTAAAAGAGATATCATCACAATCGACTTCCCTTGGTCAAACTATCGAGGAATCAAAGTTGGTGAAGAAATTCCTCAATAGCTTACCAATGAGCAAGTATATACAAATTGCTGCATCACTAGAACAGGTCCTAGATTTGAATACAACAAGTTTTGAAGACATCGTAGGGAGACTCAAAGCATATGAGGAACGACTCCGTCATGGAGAGCGTTACGGTGGAACTCAAGATAAGCTATTGTATGCAAATACAGAAGATCGCAGCAACACTTCATCTTCAGGAGGAAGAGGACGTGGAAGAGGTAACAGAGGACGAGGAAGAGGTCGAAACAACTCACAAAGATTTTCAGATCAAGGAGATGAAAACAAATCCAAAGAGAAGAAGGATTTGTCGAAGATAATCTGTTATCGTTGTGATAAACCGGGCCATTACGCCTCGTCATGCCCAGAGAGAACACAGAAGATTGAAGAAGCAAATAAAGTGGAGACAGAAGAAGCTGAACATGCAGTTTATATGCATGAAATCGTGCTCTTAAACGAAGAGAATCTAATACCAAAGAACTACGATAATCTAGAAGGGGTTTGGTATCTAGATAATGGAGCTAGTAATCACATGACCGGAGTGAAGGAATATTTTTCTGAGCTTAACGAGAAGATAAAAGGCAAAGTGAAGTTTGGAGATGGCTCATGCGTTGAAATAGGAGGAAAGGGTTCAATCTTGTTTCAAAGCAAAACCGGTGAACAGAATCTTGTTACCGATATCTATTATATTCCAACTCTCAAGAGCAATATTCTCAGCTTGGGGCAAGCGACCGTAGCCGGATGTGATGTGAGGATGAGGATAGACGTCTTGACGATTCACGATTCAAGAGGGAGACTCCTTGTAAAGGTTCTGCGGTCACCAAACAGACTCTACAAAATAAGTCTAAAGATAGGGAAGCCGATATGTTTACACTCGAACATAGAAGATGACACATGGAGATGGCACGCAAGGTTAGGACACATAAGCTTTAAGACCCTTAAAGCTATGTTCCAACAAAAGATGGCATATGGTTTACCGGAAATCAGAGATGTCGAGAAGCTGTGCGAATCGTGTCTGGTCGGAAAACAAACCCGTCATTCTTTTCCGAAGGCAACTATGTTTCGAGCAACAAAACCGTTAGAGCTTCTTCACGCAGATCTTTGTGGACCTATATCTCCGTCTACCCTAGCTCATAACAAATACATATTTGTCATTATTGATGATTATTCAAGATACATGTGGACAATCTTGATGAAAGAGAAGAGTGAAGCATTCGAGAGGTTCAAAGCGTTCAAAAGCTTGGTGGAGAAGGATCTCGGGAAGGAAATCTTAACTTTAAGGACCGACAGAGGAGGAGAGTTTACTTCCAGGGAGTTTCATGATTTTTGCGAGAAAAGTGGGATTAAGAGACATCTCACGGCTCCTTACACGCCTCGGCAAAATGGCATTGTAGAGAGAAGAAACCGAACCCTAATTGAGATGACTAGGAGCACTCTTAAGGCTATGAAGGTACCAAACTACCTGTGGGGAGAGGCAGTACGTCATGCAACTTACATCATCAATAGGGTTCCAACAAAAGCTCTCGCAAACATAACTCCTTACGAAAGCTTGCGCAACAAGAAACCGAATCTAGATCACTTAAGGGTTTTCAGTTGTCTAGCTTATACTAAGATGGAAGCAGGACATCTTAAGAAGCTTGATGACAGATCACATATGCTAGTACACCTTGGGATCGAACCAGGATCCAAGGCCTATCGACTGTACAATCCATCTACGGGAAGGATTGTGGTGAGCCGTGACGTTGTTTTCGACAAAAAAAAAAACTGGAGCTGGAAAGAAACAGGAGATGGATCGAGTACAGATCAAGGTATGTCTCACATAATATGGGAAGAAGTAGAAGACACTGGAGGAGGTCATGTGGTTATTGACAATCAAGATCATGATAATGCACAAGAACATAATGAGACGGAGAATGATCATGAAGAGATAAATGTTGATAACACAGAAGAGATCTCTCCAGAAGAAGAGCCTCTACGACAATCAACTCGACAAACAAGAAAACCAGTGTATCTCGATGATTACCTTCTTCAAGCAGCAGTCGAAGGAAAAAAGCTATTGATGGTGATCAATGACGAACCGAGCTGTTTCAACGAAGCAAAAGGATCTGTCGAGTGGACATTGGCGTGCAAAAACGAGATTGATTCGATCAACAAAAACAAGACATGGTTTTTAGTTGAGAGTGATAAAAGGTTCTTATTGTGGTATAAAATATTCGAGTCCAGAGGACCAGTGTTGCACTATGAACTGAGGAGACTTAAAACAGAGCTAAGACGAGAATGATTGGTTGTGATTTGGTAACAGTAAACAAATGTAAAGGATGATATAAATTCAATATGGAACAAGCACTAGATCAAGGCAATTCGCAAGAGCTCACGGAAAGAGACCGAATGACTATTCAGGACAATGGTTGAAATTAAGTTTCGAACTCAAACACGAAAGTATGCTAATCCACTCTCGTGATCTTAACAACTCTGCTAATCAACCTAGATGTCTAAACTCTCGTTTGAATCTAGCAGTTAAAAGCAAGCAATAAAATCAGGTTCAATATGTTCACGATCCGCCTTAGCATCAACTCTCGCAGGCTAAGGACTGGTCGCTCACCAATGACTTATCTAGCACCCTAGAGCACTTTTGATGAATAGTAAGCCTAAGATCTAAAACCGTGTGATCAAATCAATTTTAGCATTACGACTATCAATGGCGAAAACAAAGATCCCAAGATACGACAACCTTAGTTGAGGGTCGAAGGTGCCATAATCCGAAGATTAGGGTTCTTGTTGAGGTATGTATCCAACTTAATGGACGCACTCTAATTGATCTTTAGATTCAAAGATAAAACGTCCTATCTGCATTCGATCAACTAACTCGCGAAACTCCCTTGAAAAACCTAGATCTAGCAAATCGACTACTCAGACATGATCAAACAAGCAACAGCAAAAGATGAAACAGTTTTCATTGAAATAAGGAATAGTAAACAAGAGGGTTCAGAAATCTTCTCCAAACTGTCACAAAGGATTCAGAGATCTTCTCCCTCAAATCAACAATGAAAAACTCCAAAAAAGCGTCTAAGAAAAAACGTGCCCGAAACAATGGCTCAAAATAGGTCTAAGTAGTCGGGGTTGAGTTCGGTCCAATCCGGTTTGAGCGGGATCGATCGGACGGCTGCGATGGAAGCACGCGATCGAACGGTGTGGATGCATTGGTCAATCGATCGAATGGTGTGATGGCGTCTTCAATGCACTCGACCGAACGGCGTCGTTGAGGTCTTGATAGCACTCGATCGAGTGGTGTCTTGATAGCACTCGATCGAGTGGTGTCGACATAGCACTCGATCGAGTGGTGTCGACAATGCACTCGACCGAGTGGTGTTGACGATGCACTCGACCGAGTGGTTTAGGTGATGATGCACTCGATCAGGTGGCTGCAGTGCAGGCGCTCGGTCGAGTGGTGCATGGCGTCGAATGGGCACTCGGCCGAGCGATCGAGTGGTTCCGAATGACGGCCCCTTTTACTCCTTTTTCCTTCTTTCACCTCTTGCTGCTCCTTGTTGCCGAAACTCTCATTGGAACGTCTTTAGACCTGAAAAGACTCGACAAAAACTAGAAAGACCCGGAAAACTCGTGAAAACAACGGTTAGAAAGCGACAAAACGCAAGACATCAACTCCCCCGGACTTAGTCTTTTGCTTGCCCTCAAGCAAACATAGGTTCTAAGAGCTGAGAAGAGGTTTGAAAACGCGGGAACTCACAAGTCATCAGCAACCATACCCCGAAGGAAAACCATTAGACCTCAATAAACAACGCTTGATCAGCGCATAATCACTGTTGTACCCTCAAGGTCTCGCAATCCTGATCCCTTCGTGAACCCTTATCCTGCAGAAACTCTAGCTACACATTGGTCAACTCTCTACATTCATTAAAGGTTGGCGTGAACTTCTCATTTGGGGCACTATCTAAAAGGAACGAATTTTGTAAGGGTAGGCCATCTCATATGAAAGTGACTGAAGTGTTTAAATGTTCAGGGAGTTACCATTATTTCTGTAGAGAGATGCAGGATGATACACAAAATGGCAAATGAGAATGGACTTGTTGATGTCCACAACCTCTAATCACTCTCCTCTTTTCTTGACTAACAAACTCCAGACTCCACTTCTTCTTCTTCGGGGTTTGTCTCGTGCTAAGGGACATATGTCTTTGAGTTTTTGAGACCCCTTCCTACATCCTTCGAAATCGAAATATGTTTTTTTTTTTTTTTTTTTTTTTTTCCATGGATGTAGGGGGCTCTATACATAAGTATGTCCCTTAAAACACTAAGAATGAGACAATAGATGATGTACCCCAAACAACTGGACCGCTTGAATTTCCTTGATGGTTTGCTCGGAGCTGGTGCTCGGTCCATTCTACTCCTATACTCACGATTCTTCAGCAAGAGTGAGTTAGAGGTTGCGTCAGTCCTGTTCTCTTCGACCCTTTTGCACACATCTGCATATAAGAGAGAGATAAAAACATGGGTCGAGAAGTGGTTAGGCTATTCAGGAGCAGCAAGAGTGGTATAAAAGGAAAAGAAGTCCTGAATATGTATGGTGTAACTCGCTCTACTATCTAGTGCCCAAAACGAGAAGTATTTAAAGTTCAGTTTAGTCCAGATAAAATAGAGTTAACCAAATGCTTCACCAAAAGTTCCTGCAAAATGAAAAATTCCTGGGGGAAGTCCGACCAAAAGGGCATTTCAGCTTTTTGCACCTAACAAACCCTGCAAAATTGGTCACAAGATCGAAAATATTCAAGAACAAGAGTGGTTGAAGATCATCATATGATTCGTTCATTATTCCCTACAAGTTTTGACTCAATAAAACTCAAACTCAAGGAAAACATCAAAATGACTCAAGATGAAAACTGAAACAAAAGAAAGAAAATGTCGTTAGTAAACACAAAGACCCTCCCCCGGACTTACTTCACACCGTCCCCGGTGTGAAAATAATCCAAAGAGAGAGTTAAACAGACTCAAAAGAAAGAAAATGGAAAAATGGTATAGTACAATGGGAAAGAGAAATGAAGTGGACCTCTAGCGGTGGCCACGAATGAGCGCGTCGATCTCCTCGTTCATGCTCTCCTGAGTGTATGGAGGGATGGTGGTGTATGCAGCTCGTGCGGCGGTCTGTGGCACAGAGTGATCAGTCGGAGCACTCGACGGTGGTGTTTGATGAGCAGAAGGTGCCGTCGTTCTTGCAGCAGAGGATCAACACCGGAAAGGCAGGTCGCCCGCAGCACGTGCTTCTGACGATCTTGCTGTATGGTGCTAGCGGGTGCGTCTCTTCCTCTGTCTTGGCTCGAAGGAGGAGTGACGTGGTTGGTCAGGATGGGGTTGGTGACCATCGGCAGGGTTGCCGTCAAGGTCGTCTTCGGAGAGCTCCATTGGCTATTCTGTGACTGGTGCCGGTCCTCTCCGTACTCCCGCAGAAGAAGTGCAGCTCAACATATCCTACAGTGCACGGATTTGAGCAGCCATCTTTTTGACCTTCTGCCTCAATTTGTTGCCCATTCTGTCTTGGGCTTTGTTCCATCGTTGGAGGAGGCTGATATGCTCGTGAGCTGCCTTAAGCCTAGCGCCTTGCCTAGACGAAGTGGAAGTGTAATCCGGGAAATGGAAGTGGTCAAACTCGTACATTGGTGCGATCTCTTCTTCCAGTGGTTGATCGCCTAGGTGTCTGGTTGTTTGCGTGGTTTCGTAACTTCGAGTGGTAGAGCTGGAGCGGGTTTGAAGTGCTGATTGAGGCGGGTTGAAGTCGACATTGGATCCGCCTCTGATAGCTGTCCATCATGGGTTAGGGAGCGACATCCGAGCCTTCCCGAACTGAAGGTGAGTGAACTGATAGAGAATATCGCCACCGTCTGGTGTGTTCTTTAGGAAGCCGCAGTTCTTCAAATAGTCGAGATCGAGCTCTTCTGGTGGCGCAACATCCTCGGTCATATCAGGAATGAATCCCACGGCGAGTAAGAGAGGGGTGATAAGTCCACCCATCCGTAGCTCACACTGGTGTCGATTGCCCTCGTTCAAAAGTGCCCAACTTTGGTAGGAGCGTAGTTGCTCCATCATTGCGCGCGTGATCCCTCCGCGTGTTTTACTTCCTGTCAACTGCATACCATTGTTCAACCTTGGGAGAATCCCTGTGAGTGCTACAGCGATCAAGCACATCTCGTTGGAGTTGACGTTTCCCGTCGAGTGCCTCGGGTATAGGACGTTGGCGAGAGCTTTGTGGACATATCGAATCGGCGGGCTTCTAATCTTGGAAGATTTGGCGCTTGAGGACTGGTATTCTCCAGATGCGATAGTCTCCCATAAAGCCTTAATCTCCGTCTTGTCTACATCGAGTCCGTCACGGTTGCTGGGGGGAAGGTAATGGGCCCGATCGATCTCCCGGAAAGATAGAATGTGACTCCGTCCTGTCGCCCAAAAGCTGATATATCCTTCACTCCCGTCTTGTGTGAATTTGCCTGGGGCACATAGATGTAGTTCGAGTGTCGCTAAAAAGAGACAGGATGCTTTCCGGTAGGAGTCGTGCCTTTTGAACATAAACGCCCCGATGCCAAGATTGTTGAACATTTCATCCACATCATCAGTTATGCGTAGTCTTCCCATCGTGTCTCGGTCTGGGTACTTCGTCCCTCCAAGTTTCATGTCGAGGAGTATGCGAAGTATCTTCATCTCTGCGGTTGTCAAAGCGTCAACAGCGTCGTCTCCTCTCAAATCGCTCGGTGATTCAACATCCTCCATCTCGTCGTCCAACTCAAAGTCGCTATCAGACTGGACAACCTGTTTTCCTCTAGAGATTTCTGCTCTCCGACTCGAGTAGGCGTCACCGTCACTCCGACCTGTGTTCCTTCTGTTGCTCATGGTTAGATGCTGGTGTGGCCCGCTCGGTCGAAATCGAAATATGTTCTTTTTTTTTTTTTTTTTTTTTTTTTAGAAAAACAAAACCGAAAGTTAGTAACTAAAAAAAAAAGTAAAGACTCAAGTTAGGGACTCTTACCGGTGGGTTGCCTCCCACCAAGCGCTTGGTTTAAGTCACTAGCTTGACTTGAATTGCCTGTTAGGCTGGAGATGGATCACAGAGAGGAACGGATTCTCTCTCTGTGATGTCGGAATCAGCAAGGTATGGCTTGATCCTCTGGCCATTGACAACAAACTCTCCCCCTTTGGTGTCCAACAACACTACAGCTCCGTATGGTCTGACTTCCTTGATGATGAATGGTCCAGACCACCGTGACTTCAGCTTCCCGGGAAATAATTTCAGTCTAGAGTTGAACAATAAGACTCGATCTCCAGGGGAAGAGTTCCGTTTCAGGATTTTTTTGTCATGATAGGCCTTAGTTCGCTCCTTGTAGATCTTCGAGCTGTCATAGGCCATGTGTCTGATCTCGTCCAACTCCAGCAACTGTATCTTTCTCCTCTCAGCTGCAGACTTCATGTCGTAGTTCATCTGCTTCACAGCCCATGCACCCTTGTACTCTAGCTCGACTGGTAAGTGACAAGCCTTGCCATAGACGAGGTTGAATGGCGTGGTCCCCAGAGGTGTTTTGTAGGCCGTGCAATATGCCCAAAGAGCATCATCCAACTTTGTAGCCCAATCCTTCCCAGTCGTTCCTGATGTCTTCCGCAGAATGTTCTTAATCTCCCTGTTAGATATCTCCACCTGGCCACTCGTCTGTGGGTGATAAGGAGTCGCCACCTTATGCTTCACCCCATGTCGCTTCAGCAGATTATCAAAAGTCTTGTTAATGAAATGTGAGCCTCCATCACTTATGACAACTCTTGGCACACCAAAACGCGGAAAGATCACAGACTTGAACATCTTCAGCACCACCTTTGCATCATTCGTGGGATTGGCCAAGGCCTCTACCCACTTAGACACGTAGTCAACAGCCACCAAAATGTATTGGTTATTGTAAGAAGAAGGAAATGGCCCCATAAAGTCTACTCCCCACACATCGAACACTTCAACCTCCAGGATGAAGTTCTGTGGCATCTCATTCCTCTTACTGATGTTTCCTTCTCTCTGGCACCTATCACATTTAGCAACGAACTTCTGCGCATCTTGGAACATGGTTGGCCACCAGTAGCCAGCTTGTAGAGCTTTGGACACTGTCTTGTATGTGGCGAAGTGCCCTGCATAAGAAGAGCCGTGACAGTGGAACAAGATCCCTGGTATCTCCTCATCAGCAACACATCTCCTGTAGATTCCATCAGTGCAGTGCTTGTACAAGTACGGCTCGTCCCAAAAATAATGCCTGATATCTCTCAGGAACCTCTTCTTCTTGTTCCCTACGAATCCTGTAGGCTCTTGCTCAGCAGCAAGGTAGCTGGCTATCTCTCCGAACCACGGGAAACTGCGACGGTTTATGTCATCGACTCGACCAACAATGTCGCAGCTCATGACGTGAGCAGGAGCTCCGCCATAATCAATCACATCAACCGCATAAACTTGCTCTTCACGTAGGCTGTCATCGAGAGGGACATCTTCATCGACCTTCAATCTGGATAGATGGTCTGCTACACCATTGTCAATCCCCTTCTTATCTTTTATCTCCAGGTCGAACTCTTGGAGCAAAAGAATCCACCTCAAGAGTCTCGGCTTCGCATCCTTCTTCGTCAGCAGGTACTTCAGCGCAGCATGGTCTGTGTGAACAATCACCTTCGATCCAACAAGGTAGGACCGAAACTTCTCAAATGCAAAGACCACTGCAAGAAGCTCTTTCTCAGTCGTAGCGTACTTGCACTGAGCATCATCAAGTGTCCGGCTCGCATAGTAGATCACGTGAAGCTTCTTATCCTTCCTCTGTCCCAAAACTGCCCCTACAGCATAGTCACTGGCATCTGTCATCACCTTGAAGGGAAGATTCCAGTCCGGAGGCTGAACAATTGGAGCACTCACTAGAGCTCCCTTGATCGTGTGGAAGGCCTCGAGGCATGCACTGTCGAAGTCAAACTTGACTTCTTTGCACAACAGCTGCGTCAAAGGCCTGGTGATCATGGAAAAGTCCTTGATGAAACGTCTGTAGAACGCGGCATGTCCTAGAAAACTGCGGATCCCCTTCACTGAGTTAGGTGGCTGCAGACTCATCATCACCTCGATCTTCGCTCTATCAACCTCAATCCCCTTCTCTGAGATTTTGTGGCCCAGAACAATTCCGTCTCGCACCATGAAGTGGCACTTCTCCCAGTTCAGCACGAGATGCCTCTCCTCACACCGCTGCAACACCCTGCACAGATTGGACAAACACACAGAGAAAGAGCTTCCATAGACTGAGAAGTCGTCCATGAAAACTTCCATTATATCCTCAATAAGGTCAGTAAAAATCGACATCATGCACCGCTGGAAGGTCGCCGGTGCATTGCACAAGCCAAACGGCATTCTGCGATAAGCAAAAGTGCCATATGGACAAGTGAATGTCGTCTTCTCCTGGTCGTCTGGGTGGATCGGGATCTGAAAGAAACCTGAATAACCATCTAAGAAACAGTAGTAAGGATGGTTAGCCAATCTCTCAAGCATTTGATCAATAAATTGAAGAGGAAAATGATCTTCGCGAGTTGCAGCATTCAGTTTGCGGTAATCTATGCACATGCGATGACCAGTGATAGTCCTAGTAGGTATCAGTTCATTCCTATCATTTTTAACAACAGTAATACCACCTTTCTTAGGAACAACATGAACAGGACTAACCCAAGTACTATCAGATATAGCATAAATTACACCGGCTTCTAGAAGTTTCATTATCTCTTTCTTCACAACATCCTTTAGATTCGGGTTTAACCTCCTCTAATGTTCTACAGAAGTCATTGACTCATCTTCTAGATGTATTCTATGCATGCAAAGATCAGGCGAAATTCCAGGAATGTCATCTAGTGAATACCTTATAGCTTTTCTATACTTCCTAAGCTCACAGAGAAGCAAGGCAGTTTCAACATTATTCAGTTCAGAGTTCACTATCACAGGATATGTAGAATTGGGTCCTAGATACGCATACCTGAGCCCAGCTGGGAGTGTTTTCAGTTCGAGCTTGGGAGCTCTCAACTCACTCCAGGGGCTGTTGATGGGAGTTTCAAGAACAGGTGCCTTGTCGGGTTTCTGCTTCGGCGAGTCTTCCTCGTCTTCCAAACTCATGTAGGCAACCAGTCTCTCCATTCTCTTCGTCGCATCCATCATTTTTGCCAAACCGTTGGCTTCCTCATTCAGGTAGTTGAACTCTCCTTCAGCTTTAGTCAGAGCAATCTCCAGAGGATCACTGAGAAGTACCTCCCCACTCACTTCTTCCACCAAGTCTGGGCTGTCTTCTATCACAAATGTTTGCCCATTTATCATTGGCTTCTTAAGGAGCTTGTTCATCTCGAACCGCATGACCATATCTCCCAGCTGGAGATCTATGAGTCCTCCCTTCACGTCAATTATTGCACCAGCTGTGCATAAGAAAGAGCGCCCCAGTATCAGTGGGTCCTTCGGCTCTTCGTCTGTCTCGAGGACAACAAAGTCAGCTGGAATGAGCGTGTTCCCTATCTGGACATGTAGGTCCTCGAGTATACCAACTGGGAACTTGGTCGACCGATCAGCAAAGACCAAAGAGATCTTCGTAGGCTTGAACTTGGTAAACCCCAGTCGCTTAGCCACAGAGTACGGCATCAGGTTCACACTCGAACCTAGATCACAGAGAGAGCATGCGAAGATCATGTGACCTATCTTCACTGATAAAACAAATCTGCCCGGATCACTTCTCTTCTTTATCAGCTTGTTCTGTAGCACAGCGCTGCACTCCTCTGATACCAGCATAACATTCTCTTCCTCAGCTACTTTCCCGGAAATCAGCTCCTTCATATACCTTTTCAGCGCAGGGATCATCTGAACAGCATCAGCGAGAGGAAGCTTCACAGTCAAGTCTCTCAGCATCTCCTTACACTTTGCTTCCTCCAAACTCTTTCTGTACTTCTTCGGTGCAACCGGATAAGGCACTTTAGGTTTGTACGTTCGTGCAGGAAGAGTCTCTGCAGCTACAGGCGTAGGCAGGTCCGTCTCAGGAATCGGTTCCTCAGATGATGAAGTGTCATCCTCAGCTCGAACTCCACTCGGTACAGCTTGATCAGCTTCGCCAACTCGACCTCCTGTCTCAGTGAGCAGGTGCTCGTCGACTATCTCCTTCCCTGATCTCCTGACAGGTACATGTATAGGTAGCAGCTTCTTCCCACTTCTCAGCTCGACTTGGGCAACATACTCATTCCTGGGGTTCGTCTCTCCTTTCCCAGGAAGTGTTCCTTGAGGTCTCTTAACAGCTTCGGCAATCTGAGCAACTTGTACATCCAGCTTCTTCACGTGAGTCCACACAGCTTCATGCTTCCCATTCAGATCCTGGTACATGGTGTCAATCTTCGAATTGATCTCATCCGAAGACTTTTGCTGGTTCATCAACATCTGCTGCATCATACTCTTCAGCTCGTCGTTCGAATTGTTTGATAAACTTGAAGCTTGTTGCTGGCTGCTGAACTGCACCTTCTGTTGACCACCTCCTTGGAAGCGGTTCTGGTTAGGAATGAATTTCTTCTCCTGGAAACTCTTCTGAAAACCCTGCTGGTTCTGGCTCGGCCGCGGTGGATAGACCTGATCCTATGGGTTCTCGACGGTTGTGCTCCTGTAGGACAAATTCGGATGCTGCTTGTAGTTCTAGTTGAAGCTACGGTTCTGGACAAAAGCTTGCCCGTTCACGTAGTTAACCTCCATCTGATCATCTTCTTCTTCGCCTATTCCAAACTCTTGGGATAGAGGCGTGTCATCATTTTCATCAACAAAGTGAACAGATCTCTGTGATGCCTTCAGCAGCAGATTCACCTTCGCCGTAAGCTCGTCTATCTTCTGCGCTTCAACATTGCCCCCCTTGACAGACACATTGCTCACTGTTCTGTCATACTCCGGGTTCTTGTTGCTAGAGCTTGCAGCAAGATTTTCGATCAGCTCGAATGCACCTTCCTTGGACTTAGTCATAAAATCTCCATTGCTGGCTGAGTTCAAAGCGTTGCGGTAGTCCCAGTTGACTCCGTCGTAGAAGATCCCCAAGACCTGCTCATCAGAAAAACCGTGATGAGGACAATCTCTCCGATACTCCTTGTACCTCTCCCAAGCCTCGCAGAAGGCTTCTCCGTCATGTTGGTGGAAGGAAGCAATCTTGGTTCTCAGAGCCGCAGTTTTAGACTTCGTGAAGAAGTAGTCCAAGAAAGCTGATCTGCATTGTTGCCACGAAGTCAAAGACCCAGGTGGTAATGACTTCAGCCAACGAGAGGCTTTGTTGGCGAGTGAGAACGGAAACAGCTTGCACTTCAAGAAGTCAGCTGGCACACCATTCGAGCTAGTCGTACTACATATCTCTTCAAAGTTTTCGATGTGGTCCATCGGGTTCTCAGCAGGAAGCCCATTGAAGAGATGCGCCTTGACTAGTGAGATCATGTTCGGGTCAATCTTAAAGTCCTGCCTCTGGATTGGTGAAGGAACAATCGCAGACCTGTTTTGATAAAAGGTGTGTGGATTGTCCCTCTCACCTATGGCAGCTTGAGGTTGCGGCTCTCTATCCTGTTGAGCCTTCCGCATCTGCTCGATCTGCTGCTGGAGCAGCTGCATCTGAGCAGCCATCTGAGCTGTTACATCTGGATTGCCTTGGTCGCCCATATTGGCGGGATTAGGCCGGTTCTGTCTGTTTTCTCGTTCTACTCTTGCGAGTTCTGCGTTGGTCAAGACAACAAGATCTTCTGTACGGTATCTCCTTGTAGATCTAGTGGTCATGCACCTGAAACACAGAAAAGCAAAAAGAGCAATAACAAATTAGTAAATCTTAGACTAAATTTCAAATCAAAATTCAAAGGTTCTTATTGTGGTATAAAAGATTCGAGTCCAGAGGACCAGTGTTGCACTATGAACTTAGGAGACTCAAAACAGAGCTAAGACGAGAATGATTGGTTGTGATTTGGTAACAGTAAACAAATGTAAAGGATGATATAAATTCAATATGGAACATGCACTAGATCAAGACAATTCGCAGGAGCTCACGGAAAGAGACCGAATGACTATTCAGGACAATGGTTGAAATTAAGTTTCGAACTCAAACACGAAAGTATGCTAATCCACTCTCGTGATCTTAACAACTCTGCTAATCAACCTAGATGTCTAAACTCTCGTTTGAATCTAGCAGTTAAAAGCAAGCAATAAAATCAGGTTCGATATGTTCACGATCCGCCTTAGCATCAACTCTCGCAGGCTAAGGACGGGTCGCTCACCAATGACTTATCTAGCACCCTATAGCACTTTTGATGAATAGTAAGCCTAAGATCTAAAACCGTGTGATCAAATCAATTTTAGCATTACGACTATCAATGGCGAAAACAAAGATCCCAAGATACGACAACCTTAGTTGAGGGTCGAAGGTGCCATAATCCGAAGATTAGGGTTCTTGTTGAGGTATGTATCCAACTTAATGGACGCACTCTAATTGATCTGTAGATTCAAAGATAAAACGTCCTATCTGCATTCGATCAACTAACTCGCGAAACTCCCTTGAAAAACCTAGATCTAGCAAATCGACTACTCAGACATGATCAAACAAGCAACAGCAAAAGATGAAACAGTTTTCATTGAAATAAGGAATAGTAAACAAGAGGGTTCAGAAATCTTCTCCAAACTGTCACAAAGGATTCAGAGATCTTCTCCCTCAGATCAACAATGAAAAACTCCAAAAAAGCGTCTAAGAAAAAACGTGCCCGAAACAATGGCTCAAAATAGGTCTAAGTAGTCGGGGTTGAGTTCGGTCCAATCCGGTTTGAGCGGGATCGATCGGACGGCTGCGATGGAAGCACGCGATCGAACGGTGTGGATGCATTGGTCAATCGATCGAATGGTGTGATGGCGTCGACAATGCACTCGACCGAGTGGTGTTGACGATGCACTCGACCGAGTGGTTTAGGTGATGATGCACTCGATCAGGTGGCTGCAGTGGAGGCGCTCGGTCGAGTGGTGCATGGCGTCGAATGGGCACTCGGCCGAGCGATCGAGCGGTTCCGAATGACGGCCCCTTTTACTCCTTTTTACTTCTTTCACCTCTTGCTGCTCCTTGTTGCCGAAACTCTCATTGGAACGTCTTTAGACCTGAAAAGACTCGACAAAAACTAGAAAGACTCGGAAAACTCGTGAAAACAACGGTTAGAAAGCGACAAAAACGCAAGACATCAGAGAGAACAAGTGATATGAAGATTATAGGACTCAAGTGGATTTTCAAGCTGAAAAAGAATGCCGATAATACGATCAACAAACACAAAGCAAGGCTGGTAGCAAAAGGATATGTGCAAGAATCTGGAATAGATTTTGATGAAGTATTTGCACCGGTAGCTCGTATTGAGACTATACGACTGTTGATTGCATTATCAGCATCTCATGGATGGGAAATTCATCACTTAGACGTGAAGACAGCCTTCTTGCATGGAGAGCTAAGAGAAGACGTTTACGTAGAACAACCCGAAGGCTTTGTGATAAAAGGGGAAGAACACAAAGTATACAAGCTTTCAAAAGCCTTGTACGGATTGAGGCAAGCACCTAAAGCTTGGAACATAAAGCTGGATCAAATCTTGAAAGGAATGAGATTCAAGAAGTGTGCCAAAGAGAGTGCTGTCTATCGAAAAGAAGAAGGAGGGAGTCTTCTTATAATTGCCATTTACGTGGATGATCTGCTCGTAACTGGAAACAATCTCAAAGTGATAGACGAATTCAAGGCTGGAATGTCATCTAAATTTGAGATGTCTGACCTCGGAAAGTTAACGTAATACTTAGGCATTGAAGTGCATCAAGAAAAGGATGGAATAGAGATTAAACAAGAAGGTTATGCTCGTCGAATCATAAAGGAAGCTGGCCTAGATGATTGCAATCCGACGCAAATACCTATGGAGTTTGGTCTGAAGGTTTCAAAGGCTTTAGGAGAAACAATGATAGTTGCTAAGAACTACAGAAGAAACGTTGGGTGCTTGAGGTACTTGCTACACACAAGACCAGACTTGGCTTTCAGCGTTGGAGTTGCAAGTAGGTATATGCAGAGTCCTCGAAAGTCACATGGTGACTTAATGAAGCATATACTTCGATATCTCAAGGGTCCTTACACTTACGGCTTGAAGTATAATCGAGGAGGATCAAGGACGCTTACTGGTTTTAGTGATAGTAGTCACAACATTGACCAAGACGACGGAAGAAGTACAACAGGACATATGTTCTACCTTGGAGATTCACCGATCACTTGGTGCTCTCTGAAACAAGACACGGTTGCACTGTCTTCATGTGAGGCCGAGTTTATGGCAGCAACAGAAGCAGCAATACAAGCCATATGGCTTCAAGAACTCTTAAGCGAGATAACAGGAGAAGAGGCCAAGCAAGTTATCATCAAGATAGACAACATTTCAGCAATCGCACTCACGAAGAACCCTGTGTTTCATGGCAAGAGTAAACACATTCACAAACGCTACCATTACATTAGAGAATGTATTGAAAGAGAGCTCGTCGATGTGGAACATGTGCCGGGAACAGAACAGAAGGCGGATATCTTGACTAAAGCCTTAGCAAGAATCAATTTTGTAGAAATGAGAAGCTTCATTGGAGTTCAAGACATGTCTAAGATGAAGTCGAAGCTTAAGAGGGAGATTGTTGGATAAGCTTCAAAGGCTTGAAGCTCAAGAAGCCTCATTGAGTTGTATGAGGATAAGGAGAGCTTAGACACAATTCCATTAGGATTAGGAGTAGCTAATTCTAATTGTAATAGGATAAGCAAGGTTGTGTTTTACCTATAAATACTCTTGTCAAGGTGTGACAAAGTATTGTGAGTTTTGAGTGTTTAGTTTTGAGAGAGCTTATAAACATAATAAAGAAGAGTTGTTCTTTATATCTTCAGTTTTATAAAGCCTTATAAGATTATAAAGCTTTATACGACTTGCTTAACTGAGTTTGATCTTTAGAGAGTTTGATCTTGAGATCTTTTATTCAGAACACGATTTGTTCTCTCCCCCTCGATCTCTATCACTCTCTCGCGAATCATAAAAAGGATTTTACCCAATCTCCGATAGTCTTATTCCATTACTGGATCATCTTCTTCTTCCTCATCGTCATCACTTTGATCGTCACACAGATCCTCCATTTTCGTTATACCGACGAAAGATAACGTAACAGCTCCCCTTTCCGAACAAGTTGACTTTTCCCTCATGAATCTATCTATCTTCCTCTGATCAATTTGGCTTTCTCTTTTGGGTTTATTTTTGCAGTTTCGTTGGAGGAGGATCAGATCTTGGAAGGTTTCAGCTCAAGGCGAGGTAGCAGATCTGCCCTTTTTGTTAAATAGTTCTCGAGGTTTACGATCTGCTTCATATTTGGTTTTTGATTATACTAGGCATTAGTATCTTTAATGGGTTTTTGATGTGATTGTTTCTGGAATTGAGGATTATCCAATTGAAGTATCTTGGATCAGACTTAGCTAAACTTAACTATTCTCAAACGTTTAATGGGTTTTCATTTTGAATTTTGGTTTCAGCTTGTGGAGAAGATACAAGAGGAATTGTTCCTCAGGGTCATTATTGTTTGTGATTCTTGCTGCTTGATTTTACTCTGTTCAACCTTGCATTTGAGGTTTAGGTAGTTAGGTTATTCATGAAGCTTTCATTGATTTTTGCTCGTTATTACGTTTTTTTTTCTTCTCTTGACATCATCTTTAGTGTCTTTCTCTGTATATGTATTTGATGTTTCTTGCTGAGATTCAGGCTCAATTTCAGGAATCATCTATAGGGGACAAAGAGTTTTTGAGTTAAGTTAGGCAAACAAAAAGGCCACTTTATTCTCGCGCCTGTTCAGAAAAAAAAAGCATCATAACAAATATGCACTTGTTATCTATTTCTCCATCATGTTTCTTGACAATTTTATCCTTTTTCTCTCCACCTTGTGGATTTCAAGCTGGCTTTTGATTATTGATAATCATTTGTTTTAGGGCTGTTTTTTACTTCTTTCTTTTTTAGTTGAGTCATTTTCGTCCCCAAGCAGTGTCACTTCTGTCGATTTTTGTTTATTATCAAATCTTTTTGCTCTGGTTGGTTTAGTTTATATTAAAAATTGCTCTGGAAGATCTTTTTATATTGTCTCTGTGTATGTGTATGTGGATCAGTTCATACAATACAATGATTGAAAAATATCTACGTTATGACTAGTGTCTGTCACTTGGTCTCTTTGTATTTATTTAGAACGTGTTATGGTGATGGTCTTTCTTGATTTTAATACCATGCTTTATCTTTTTAGTAAAACTTCTATGATTGCTGTCAATTCCAATATCGTCATCTCCATTGTGGGTATGTGTAACAAGTGCTCTAATATTCTCTTATCTTTTAAGTCATGCCAAATTTATTATGTGTCCAATTAAACTTTAGGTTACGCGAATCGGATTCCGAATATCATCATCGGCTTTCGTCGTCTCTCTCTCGCTAAAAGTCCTCTCTGATAATTTATTTGATCATTAATTTCTGGCGTGACGAACAATTCATCTCTGGTTTGGTTTAATTTTTTTTTTCATTAAACCAAACCAAATTAATGAACAAACCAAATCCAATTTCAAATTGATAACTAAACCACCTAATCAGTTCGGTCCGGGTTTCAATTAATGTACTTAACCAGATGTAAACCCACTAAAAATTTGATTTGTTTAGGTTTCTTTAGTTGCGACTTCTTCTTTTCTGACTCTGCAAAATCAATCCGTCGTCACTTTCTTCTTTTCCGACTCTGCAAAATCAATCCGTCGTCAAAATCAACCCAAGTCGACTGTCATTTCTTCGACGGCTCGTTTCTCTTCTCAAATAACCTAAATGCCGTCTCGATTATCGACGTAAGTCTCTGAATCTTTAGATCCCTTTGGTTGTCTAGTGAAGTTTATGCTCTCTGTATTCCCTTGGATCCTAATTAGATCTGTAGAAAGAAGAAAGCAACATAGATTTTATCTTATTGCCTATTTGTTTCGTTTCCGTATTTCCGTGTATTTACGTATCCATTCAACATACATTTTATCTTTTTTTCATTATTTTTACTAGAATAGTGTTATAAATAAACCCTTCTACAGTAAACTAAGCGGTCGGAAACAAAACAAAAATCTGAGAAATTGTGAAGCGCCGCCGATGATTGTTGAGGTTATAAAAAAATCTGTCAATTGAAACATCTCTCTCGCTCCTTCTTCTTCCTCACCCTCATTCTTCTGATTCTCATCTCCTTTCTTCTTCTTATCACTCTCTCCCTCGGATCTCTCTCGGACTCTCTCTCAATCTCGATCTTCACTGGACTCTCTCTCATCTAAGTCCAGGTAATTCACTGGCCTCTCTCTCATCTTCCATAGTCCTTTTCAGAGAAATTTATGTCGATTTTCGTGGCTAAAATTCCTCTTTAGGATCCAAGTTTCAGACTTAAAGCAATACTGGGTGAAAATGGGTTTTTGATTACGATAATTTTTTCTTTTATCTCGATCAAATTGTTTAATCACCGCAGAATTCTAAATGTTCAAGAGAAATTATACTCAATTATTGCAGAATTCAAAATGAATTCGACCTGTTGAATAGTTTGAAATTCTCTGATTATAATAGTCTCTCGTTTATAAGTGTTTCCTTATGCATCAGATGTGGATAATGTACAGTTTGCTTCTAGTTTTGATGATCCGATGTAGATTTGTGGAACTGAAATTATTTTCTTTGTAATATTTGTCTTAACTGTGGCAGAAAAAGAATCAGAGCCATTTATGATTGTTACTATATGTGGCAGGACCTGTTCGCAATTTCCCAGGATCAGCCATTCCGTTTCCCATCAACTTTCACCTTTGTCATCCAAGCATTGCATCTTCCACACTCGAGGGTACTCTTCTTTTAGCCAAGCATATAATCTTTACTTTTTACTCTTTCATGATTATGGTCTCTCGTTTGAGTGTTTCCTTATGATAATGTACAGTTTTGATGCTCTGCTGTAGTTTTGTTATTTACAATGCTTCTCTTGGTCTTGTGTTACGTTCCTTTCTCTGAGGATCTGTGTGGCTTACCGGAGTTTGCTGGACCATATACTGAATGTGGTTCTTGGTGACATGATTCTGTCAAAACTTACAAAAGGACATCTAGTAGATAAAACTTGTCGAAAAGTAATGAGTTTTGTTCTATTTACCAGTAAGATTACTAATTACTAAGTACAATAATACTAGCTAGTTGCGTCTCATGTTGTGTTAGTTCATTAAGATGATTTCTCGTTTCTTGCATAATCCAGCGTGACACGTCTTTTTGTTGCCTCCTTTTATGTACTTGTAATACAACTTGCATACAACTTTTTACTGTTAAAATTGACAATGATTGATCAGTGGGATGGATATTTGTGTCAGGTGTGATGGAACCGGCACAGAACACAAGCGCAGGGATTGGTGGGAGCAATGGTACGATGAGATACCAAACGAATGATGGCACTGCAGCTGCGTCTGCTGCTGCTGTTGACGATTCAAAGGAGAGTCTGAACCACGTCATAAACTCTATTCAGAAGACTTTGGGACATCTTCATCAGTTAGAACTTACCGTCTCTTCTTTCACACCCGCTTCTCAGCTCCATCTCCTCCAGCGCCTGTAAATCTCCTCTTTCTTGAATTTTTTGGAGAAACAAATTTTCATTGTTTTCTGTAATTGTGTGCAGCAATTCCCTTGTGGTGGAGCTGGATAGCATGGCTAAGTTGTCCGAGAAATGCAACATTCAAGTCCCCATGGAGGTCCTTAAGTGAGTGCTTTTCTTTTTCCTTAAGAATGAATGCAGTTGGAAGTTACTTTTGCTTGCTTTCTTATGTTTGTTACTGGTATTTTTTGCATCTTTGCTTTTAGCTTGATTGATAATGGGAAGAATCCTGACGAGTTTACAAGGGATGTTCTTAATAGCTGCATTGCCAGAAATCAAGTTACAAAGGGCAAGACTGATGCTTTCAAGGTGACCCTTTCTATTAAAATGTCTTCTACTGATTATCAATTTGGATATGTTTTGTTCTCTGTTACTCATTTAAGTTTCTGTCTTTTGCTTACAGGATTTGAGAAAACATATTCTGGAAGAGCTTGAACAGACTTTTCCTGATGAAGTTGATAACTATAGAGAAATCCGTGCTACTTCTGCCGCTGTAAGTTGTTTAACATTGCTTCCTTTTTTCTATCTGCGATTCTCTGTACATATTCATTAACATACTACAGTAAGTCAAGGTGACATTTTTAATTTTCATCAAAATCAGGAAGCAAAACGGCTGGCTCAATCGCAAAGTGTGTTACCAAATGGGGATGCCAAGGTCAAGAGTGAGCTATAAGAGCCCAGTTTCCCTGTGGATCTTACCTTGTAGAATAATGTTTCTGAGTAGATGAATGTGGATGTAAACGAACAAGGCACTTGGAATTTCTGTAATATCTGTTGGTTCTTTTAATATAGTTTGAGAATCTCTGCTTGTTGCCCGTTCTTTACTAAAGTAGGACTCGCTTAGCCTCTAAGGTCTCCAGCTGGGCGTTAAAGAGTCCCACATAGGTTAGCATATATACTAATCTGTGAGTTCAGTTTGAGCGTAGTATAGTATGTTGTAGGTTCCTGACGCATAAGATTCGCATTTGTCCTAGGATGAGTAATGAATATTCTTGCCGAAAGAAGAGAAGAAGTGATCTTGATTTGTATTGGGTTGGTTGCAGTTTCAGTTAATCAATTGTCGTCATTGTGTTTAGCTGAACCAGTGTTGAACTACACAAACCTCATCGTGTTTAGATTGGCTTCCACTCTCTACTTGTGCCTTTGGACTTTTGATTATATTGACGGTTTGTGTACAAAAAGCATACTACGGACTATTTTGTATTTTCCAAAAGTTGTCTTCACAGGTTTCAAAGACGTTAGCTTTGACACTGTGAAGAAGAAAGAAGTGTACCTGAAACTAGAGCATCGTAATCAGTCTCCAACACGGTATAGTTGCGCATCAACTGTTTCTGGTCTTGGACCTGGCTCTTCTCACCTCACTGCTTAGATTGGAACACATAATTTTGTTTGAGGGATCAAGTAATTGTTGAGACTGAAGATGAAAAAACCTTATTAGCTTAAAGATAATTATGTAGCTGCGTTTGTTTATTCAGTTGCTTCTTCCTTTTTCGATCAGTTTTGTAAAACCACGTAAATATCAAAATCATCCTTTGTGCCCCCTCCGACTCTCACCGTCGCCAGTCGCCGTCGTTCGGTTTAGAATTCTGTCATCACCTTTCCCGTGAGTCGTCGACTCTTCTTGGATCTTTGCCGTACGTTCTCTGTATCTCTAATTTTAATTACTCTGATTTCTATCTAGTTGAATGTTAAATTGATAGATTTTTGTTTCGAGGCCAGTTTGATTCTCAAATTTTGTTCTCTCATGGAGTGTTCACCACTTGTTTGATGTAATGCTTCTAATTTCTCATGCATTTGTTCAGTTCAATTTTCTGGATAGTGTCAACTCTCCGTTGGCTTGTATTTAGATATTGATTGTTAAGCCACTCTTGATTTTGAAAACGAACAACTCATGACTCTGCTCACTTATTCTAGACTGAGTTTATCAAGCTAAAAGCTGTTAAACCTAGTGTGGCTATACACGAATCCACTTTTTCTCCGGTTTTGCCTGTTTTTCCAGTTGCTACCTCTCTTATATGTTCCTGTTCAGGTTTTGTCACCGTCCATTACCACTTTCTCACTTTTTTTACAATCCACTCCATCTCTCTGCTGAAACTCTAGTAATTAGTAATTACTGAGCTGAGACGCCAATAGTTTGACCTTTTAGTGTTTTTTTTTTTGTTTGTTAATTTCACCTCATGGTGGCTAGAGCCTCAAGCGTGATATGTTTTGGCCATGTTGCAGTAATGGAAGAGGGACGTCAAAAGGACTTGCAATTGCTGGAGGAAATCATCGATAAAGGTTTAAAGCAGAAGCTTGTACACATAACTGCTTCACGGTATTCAAATTTATCTCCTTTTCATGTCCAGATTTTGAATTGTGTGTATGATGTTAAAGTGTATGTAGATTTTTTCTTGTAGGGTTTTATGTTACGCTGTCTTCTTTTCATGCTATTCGTTTGTAGTCTCTTCTTTTATTGTTTACTCATAGTCTTCTCTGCATTTGTTGGTTTTGCAGGGACAAGATCTTTGAAGAACAAAAAGTATTGTATCCTTTTATGTGTAGGAAATACTCTCTTGCTTCTTGAATTGTACATCTCATAGAGCTGATCCTAGATATTTTTTTAGTTTCTTCCTTGTCTTAGCCCCAGTAAAAGATCCATAACCATTCAGTTTTTTTTTCACTTGGTTCTTAGTTTTTGGTAATCCAGAGGAACCGTTCTTGGTTTTAGCCGTGCAGGATACTGTAATGTTCTAGATAGCTCTAATTTGGTTGGGAATTCTTGTTTCCTTAACGGTTACTCCCACTCCAGCTCTGACCTGCGCAAAAACCTAGAAACTCTGGAGAAAAATGGTGTAAACAGTCTCAAAACAATGGTCAACCTTGGCTCAGAAGTTTACATGCAAGCTGAAGTGTACGTCGCTTATAGCTCTGCTTCTTTTCGTTTCATCTTAGTCAAGTCATTATCTGGAAAATCTCATACACTGTCTCCTCCATACTGAGCTTAATGGATTTTCACAATAACACAAACTCTTGAGCATCTAAGTAGTGTACTCTCACTGTGTTCTGTCTGTTAGATGCTAGTAATGATTGAGCAGAAAACGTTTGTAATTGTGGATTAAAACTGGAGATGATATCCACCAGGCTTGCTTCTGATTTGGTTTACACTTGGATTTTGGTGTCTGTCTGAGTTCAGGCCAGATACAAGGCACATATTCATGGATGTAGGGCTTGGCTTTTATGTTGAGTTCACGCGGCAAGAAGCTCTTGACTATATTTCACATAGAGAGGAAAGAATTAAAAAGTATGTTTACACTTTGCTTTGTTTTTTGGCTCCACATGCTCTGCTTTTCTCAAAGTTCTCAAAATTCTGTTAAGCCTTTTATGTACACAAAAAAGAGGCAGAATCAAATTTGGCTGTTCCAGGGAAAACATGGCTGAGTCATTGTGTATGACGTATGAGTTGTCTTTACTGAATGTTGTTGATGCTAGAAATGGTGGTTTTTTTATATATATTTTTTTTCTGTTACAGACAATTAGAAGAGGTTACTGGTGTTATTACGCAGATCAAAGGGCGCATCAAACTGGTAAGTTCAAGTTCTATCTTGCTTTGTTGGTTGGGGTACTGGAATTATGAGGTTGAATCACTACTCTGCATCAGTCTCTCATCTGGTACAATTTACTTGTTAATGGTTGTGTGATGAACATTGTAAAAACTTTTGCAGGCTCATTACCAGATTCAGCAATTACTCAATCTTCCTGAAGAGAATCTATCATCATCATCCAGGAAACAACAACGTATGTATTAGTATTACTACCTAATGATCATGAGAAAAAGGATACACAACTGAGTATTTGTTCTCTTATACTGTCTATTGGTCTTTGCAAGGCCCCTGCTTTTAGTGTTTTGATTTTTTAAAGTTTATTATGCGTGGAAAAAAGACAACTACTAATTCTTCTTTCTCCAGTGGATCAAATTCAAACTGTTCGTGTTAGAGACTCAAATGGATTAAACCGTTTTAGATTAAATGACTGTCGGCCTCCACAACAGACCAGTTTTTCATTAGGCGAAATTTGGATTAAAAAAGGTTATAAGCGAGATCATTAATAGAAGATACTACCAAATCAAGGATGAACAAAGTCCGATATTTGTCCAGTATAGTGTTGTTCTTGCAATGGGAGCTGTTTTTGATCCTCGGATGAAACTGAAACTTTTGAAGAAATGTTATGATGAGCTTGATCCATTCACATCTCAAGAGAAAATAGATCATCTGGAGAGTAACCTTAATGAGATCTTTGAAGAATATAAGAAAAAGTATCCTTTGACTCCGGTTGTTCGTACGAGATTAGACTCTCGGGTTTCTGAACAAGGAAGAGAAAGTTTTGGCGTTTTAGATGTAAGTTTTTGAAATTCCAGCTTGATGATCTAAATTTTCTTTATCTTTTTAGATTGTAACTTGCTTGAGTTTCAATTGATACAGGATTTGTTCGAGTTAAATGATATGCAAGACGTTATGGATGAAGGAAAATCGTTATTGGATATGTACTTAGATGAGCCAAAATTAGATATGAGAAGCCATCCTCATTTGAACGTGTTGCACTATTGGAAAGAAAACAGTCGTCGGTTTGGCGCATTAACATACATAGCGATGGATGTTCTCAGCGTTCCTATTACTACTGTGGCTTCTGAATCTTCTTTCAGTATTGGGGCTCATGTCATAAACAAATATCGGACTCGACTTCTACCTAGAAATGTACAAGCGTTGTTGTGTACTCGCTCTTAGTTATATGGCTATGTAGTTGATGATGAAGGTATAAAATTGATGACTTGGTTTGTTTACATGTAGTTGACGGTTGGTGCGTTTATTAACACTTTTTCTTGTGCATTGTAGATGAAAATAATCAAGAGGAAATGGTTACTATTCGATCAGCGGAACCAACTTCAGTGGAACAAACATGAGCAATAGATGAGTTTTTACTGAATTTGTATCATTTTTGTTTATTTGGTTAATCATTTGGTTCACTTTTTGGTGTATTTGGTTCAGTTTTTTGAATCTTTGGTTTTAAGTATTTACACATTTGCAAACTCTTTATATTCTGAAACTAATGGTTACATTTAGATCTCTTTGGTGTATGTATTGTGAAACTCTTTATGTTAAATTAAAACATTGTTTTTGTGTGATTGTAATTCTCTTTATGATTTGGTTATGGTTTACCCACTAAACCATTTGACCCATAAAATTAAATAGGTAATGGACTAGTCTAACCCATTTGCTAAGTGGATTGGATTGACCTATGACCCATTAATACTTGGTCCTAATGGGTGATGGGTTGAATGGGTTGGATTAACCATTTTGACACCCCTATCATGGTTAAAGGTTACGTTTTGGGTTTTTGACACTGTTCCACGGTCTGGTGATAGGTTCTTGGCTATGGGAGAAAGAGGAAGGTGATTCTAGAAGCGCCTCTGTATGATAAAGATTGTGTTTTGGGCAGCATTTTGGCTGCCCATTACCTCAGCTCTACTGACTCTGCCAGAGCCAAGTCATATGCTCGTGCTGCAGAATCAAATCTTGTAAGCACTGCCTTGTTTTTCCTTTTCTCCTTTACTGTCTATGATTCCTCCGTAGCTATCACAGCTCTTTGATCAACTTAAACTTGGTGAGTCTGGTGTCGTTGAGCTCTTAAAATTCTTTGCTTTTGACTTTTAGGGGAAAGCCACGCCGTATGAGAAGGCAGTTTTCGAGGCTAATAGTTACTTCATCTCTGAGAATATGGACGACCGTGTGGCTTTGGAGTTACACTCTAAGGTTAGGGACTGTTTCTTGGCTTCTGCTTTCCTTCCTAGAAGTTATTCTAACACTTAAATATTTAATCTTTATGTTTTGTAGCTCTTGAAAAAGTTTACCAAAGATTTGCTAGCTTGGAAGAGAGTTGAGATTCTGTGTTTCTACATGGGTCGACCCGATCTCTCTTTGCCTCTTTTTGAGAAGCTACTTCAGATGATAAGTAAAAGGCCCATGAATCTTTATTTATCACCGTCTTTAATTTACTTCACTGACCGGCAGATTCTACCGGAGAATCTGTTGAGTAATGCCTATTTGTTCTCAAACCAAAAATGAAGAAAACGTGGGGATAAGAATTCTCTAGATAAGGTGAAATAAGTCAAAAGAGTTAGTAAAACTCATCATGTATCTACGGTGTGTTTTGGTAAGTGAGGTTGCTTGTGTCTAGCTACTATCTAGAGGTAATTATGTCTTGTGGGTAGATATTTTAGATGGAGTCAAATTTCGTGTAAGGAGTAGAGAAAACAGAGACTAGAGACTTCTTCTCTGATTTTCTAGCTATAAATATGTGGTGAGTGATGTTGTGTAAGATAAGCAGAACGAATAAGAAAAAATATCAGCTTCTACATCTCATCTTTCTCCATCTACTTCACTTAACATCTTTCAAAGATTTCAATTCCAAAATGTTTTTCTCTTTAAAATCAGAAGCTGTTTACAAATTAAAAGCATGAAGCTGGCCTGCAGTTTCCTGCAGTTTACAACATGGTATCAGAGCTGTTGCTGATCCTTGGAGCCTGTTTGAACAAGACTGAAGAAGCTTGAACAAGTCTGAACGAAAAGAACAAGACCGAACCAGATAGTCAAAGAAGAACAAGAAAGAAGAAGAAACAGAACAAAGAAGAAGAAAGCACACATGGCGGGAAATCTGCAGTCATCACAAGTCGTGGCTGTTTTTGATGGACAGAACTATGAGTTCTGGGCAGCAAGAATGAAAACAACATTGATGAACAGAGAGCTCTGGGAGATCGTTGAAGAAGGATTGTCTGATCCACCAACAAGATCACCGGAGACATCAGGAGCAGATTATGCAAAAGAGGTTGGAAATTGGCGGTCTCTTAAGGCGAAAGACACAGCAGCACTTCAACTCATTCAACATGCTGTAGCTGATGTTGTCTTTGACAAAATCCTCTCTGCAACCACAGCCAAACAAGCGTGGGAGCTCTTGGAACATTCCTATCAAGGTAATGAAAAAGTAAAGATGGTTAGATTACAAGCCTTAAGAAGAGATTTTGAGAATCTGAAAATGAAGGAAGGAGAAAAGGTTAAACCTTATTCTGAAAGGATCCAGGCTGTAGCTAATCAAATGAGAGCTCTAGGTGAAGGTAGATCGAACTTTGATCTGGTAGTTAAGATCCTAGCCTCTATGCCCAAAAGTTATGCTCCTTTGTCGTCATTGATGGAAGAAACTAAAGATCTAAAAACAGTAACCTTTGCTGAGCTAGTGGGATCTTTAGAAGCTCATGAGAAGAAGTTTTTCCCTGATGATGAAGAAAATGTAGAAGGTGCATTCCATGCACGTTTCAGAGGTCACAACACTGGGCATAAAGGAGATAATAGCAAGACTAACACATGGAGAACAAGTAACAAAGGAAAAGGGAAGAAGTGGTGCGGTTTCTGCAAGAAAGACAACCATAATGAAGAAGTTTGCTACCTCAAGAATGGAAGAAAGAAGCCAGATTTCAGCAAAAGCAAGGGAAAAAGAGAATTTTACAATTGTGGCAAACCTGGTCATTTTGCAAGAGAATGCATAAACAAGAAACAAGAACAAGCCCAAGTGTCTCATGAACATGAAGCAGTAGAAGATAACCACCTGTTCACGGCAAGACAAGAAGATCAAGAAACATTTGAAGAAAATATATGGCTCATCGACAGTGGTTGTACAAATCACATGACGCCAAACGAGAAGACGTTCACCAGAATCAACACAAGCATCAAAGTTCCAATATGTATAGGCGACAGAGCTGTGTTGATGACTAAAGGAAAAGGAGACATTGAAGTCATGACGAAAAAGGGCAAGAGAATCATTCGAAATGTTTTCCTAGTGCCAAAGCTTAACAAAAATTTGTTAAGCGTTCCTCAAATGATGGCAAATGGATATGAAGTTATCTTTAAGAAAAGGAGCTGCATCATACTTGATCATGTTGGGAGAAAAATAACTGAAGTGGAAATGGTTAACAAGAGCTTTCCTATTAAATGGTCATCTAGCGAAGAAACAGCAATGGTGGCAAAGAATGAAGTTGCAGAACTGTGGCACCAAAGGCTTGGACATACGGGTTACTCAAATCTGAAGATTCTACAGTCAACAAATATGGTTTCGGGTTTACCCAAGTTTAACGTGGAAAAGGAAGGATGTGAGAGCTGCATTCTAAGCAAGCACAGTCGTGATTCATTCCCTAAAGAATCAGAGACGAGAGCAAAAGAGAAACTTGAGTTGATTCACAGCGACGTATGTGGACCAATGCAGAATTTATCTATCATTGGCAGCCGGTACTTCCTTACGTTCATTGATGATGCAACAAGGATGGTTTGGGTTTATTTCTTGAAGGCAAAATCAGAGGTTTTTCAAACCTTCAAGAAATTCAAAAATCTTGTTGAAAATCAAGCTAGCTGCAAGATAAAGAAGATTAGAACGGACAGGGGATCAGAATATCTCTCTGGAGAATTTACAAAGTTTCTGGAAGATCATGGCATCGAAAGGCAGCTGACTGCAGCATATTCTCCACAACAAAATGGTGTTTCCGAAAGAAGAAATATAAGCTTAGTGGAGATGGCAAGGGCGATGATCAAAGCCAAAGACTTACCACTCAAGTTTTGGGCAGAAGCTGTCCATACAGCAGCTTACATTCAGAATCAAATACCGACCAGAGCACTTGAGAACAAGACGCCACTTGAAGCCTGGAATGGAACGAAGCTGTCATTGAATCACCTAAAGGTGTTTGGGTGTGTGTGTTATGTACACATACCAGATAAAAAGAGAAAGAAGTGGGATGATAAGTCCAAGAAAGCAGTCTTCGTTGGTTACAGTTCTCAGACTAAAGGTTATCGGGTCTATTTGCTGGAAGAAGACAAAATAGACGTTTCCAGAGATGCAATCTTTGATGAAGGAAGCAAATGGGATTGCAATCAAAGAGAAGTGAGCAAGCAATCTGTTATTCTGTTGTATCTTTTGAACCAGATTGCAGACAAGAAGAGCCCAGATTTGGTGAATCAAGTTCAAGTGATACTGAATCTAGAGGGAGAAGAAGCATTCAGCCAGTTCCTTTTAGTCAGGATATTGACAGCCCGGAAAGCAGCTCAAGTCCGCCAAATAGAAGAACTCGATCACGTAACGACATTTTGCTTACAGCTCCACATGCTGATGTTGAGTTTGCTGAGGTGTGTGAAGGATGCTATTTAGGCTTTGAAGAACCTGCAGCATTTGAGGAAGCTGCAAAGCACATTGAGTGGAGACAAGCTATGGAAGAAGAAATACATATGATCGAGAAGAATCGTACATGGGAATTGGTCAAACGACCTACTAACAAGAATGTGGTTGATGTCAAGTGGATTTTCAGACTAAAAACAGATGCAAAAGGAGACGTTGTGAAGCACAAAGCAAGGTTAGTAGCTAAGGGATTTACTCAACAGCATGGAGTTGATTATTTGGAGACCTTTGCTCCAGTTTCAAGGCATGAAACAATCAGATTACTTCTTGCTGTTGCGGCTCAGAGAAGATGGAGGCTGTTTCAGCTTGATGTTAAATCTGCTTTTCTAAATGGCGAGTTAGAAGAGGAGATATATGTTGAACAACCACTTGGATTTGAAGCAGAAGGAAAGGAAGACCATGTTCTTCGTTTACACAAAGCTCTTTATGGTTTAAAGCAGGCACCAAGAGCTTGGTACAGCAAAATTGATGAATTTTTTCTGCGAGAAAAATTCAAGAGAAGTGAAAATGACCATGCTCTGTATACAAAAGAAGCTCACAGGAAGATTTTGGTGGTTTGCATCTATGTGGATGATCTTATTGTGACAGAAGATGACAAAAATATGGTGGAAGACTTTAAGATGGCGATGAAGAATGAATTTGAAATGTCTGATCTGGGGTTGCTGAATTATTTCTTAGGAATGGAGATTATGCAGAATCAAGAAGAAATTTTTCTGTCTCAGGAATGTTATGCAAAGAAGCTGCTGAAAAAGTTCAACATGGAGGACTGCAAGATCATGAAAACACCATTGGCACCTCAAGAAAAAATCAAGGAGGAGAAGAACTTGCTGATTTAAGAACCTATAGAAGCCTTGTAGGAGGCCTGCTATATCTAACAGCAACTCGGCCTGATCTAATGTTTTCTGCATCTTATTTATCTAGGTATCTGAAGGAGCCCAAAGCTAAACATTTCAAAGAGGCAAAAAGAGTTCTCAGATACATCAAAGGGACAATCGATATGGGGTTGGTGTTTACTGCAGTCAAGGAGCCAAAATTGGTTGGATTTTCCGACAGCAATTGGGGAGGATGCAAGGAAGATCTAAAATCAACAACAGGATACTGTTTTAGCATTGGGTCTGCGATTTTCTCATGGCAAACAAGCAAGCAAGACACAATTGCTCAATCCACCGCTGAGGCAGAATACATGGCCCTATGTGCAGCAACCAATCAAGCAATATGGTTACGGCGTCTGCTTGAAGATTTGAAGTTCATCACTCAAGAGGGAGTTCCCATTTACTGTGGCAATCAGTCAGCCATAGCAATTGGAAAGAATCCAGTCCATCATAGAAGAACCAAGCACATACAGATCAAATATCACTTCGTTAGAGAATCGGAGAAAAACAGAGACATTCGACTACAATATTGCAGGAGTGAAGAGCAATTGGCTAATATATTTACTAAAGCATTGGGAGGTCAGAGTTTTCAAGGATTTCGTGAAAAGCTTGGTTTGAGAAACAAAAAGGCAAGAGGGAGTGTTGAGTAATGCCTATTTGTTCTCAAACCAAAAATGAAGAAAACGTGGGGATAAGAATTCTCTAGATAAGGTGAAATAAGTCAAAAGAGTTAGTAAAACTCATCATGTATCTACGGTGTGTTTTGGTAAGTGATGAGGTTGCTTGTGTCTAGCTACTATCTAGAGGTAATTATGTCTTGTGGGTAGATATTTTAGATGGAGTCAAATTTCGTGTAAGGAGTAGAGAAAACAGAGACTAGAGACTTCTTCTCTGATTTTCTAGCTATAAATATGTGGTGAGTGATGTTGTGTAAGATAAGCAGAACGAATAAGAAAAAATATCAGCTTCTACATCTCATCTTTCTCCATCTACTTCACTTAATATCTTTCAAAGATTTCAATTCCAAAATGTTTTTCTCTTTAAAATCAGAAGCTGTTTACAAAAGCATGAAGCTGGCCTGCAGTTTCCTGCAGTTTACAACAGAATCGAGAACAAGAGTATGTTTATGGTATGCTTGCATTCCCCTTAATGGAGCTTGGACATTTGGAGGAAGCTGAGAAAGCTGCTAGGAAAGGCTATGAGATCAACAGAAACGACTCTTGGGCTCATCACTGCGTGAGTTTTCCAACCTCTCTTAACTGAATTTCCTCTTTATCCATATACGCAAGCTTTTTTCATCTGTTTTTCTTTGGGGGCAGTTGTGTCATGTTCTTCAAACACAATGTCGTTTCAAGGAAGCAGTAGAGTTCATGGAAGGTTGCTCAGCTTCTTGGGATTCTTGCTCTTCCTTAAGGTATAAATGCATTTTCAAACAAATTTTAATCCTCTCTTCTGGTTATCAACAGTTAAAATGACAAGTAAATATTTTTGAAACATTTTTTAATTAGGTACTCGCATAATTGGTGGCATGTAGCTGTTTGTTACTTGGAAGGAGGTTCTCCCATAAGTAAAGTATTAGAAATATATGATCATCAGATGTGTAAAGAGCTCGAGAAAGACGATGTTGTTGCTGGAATGTTGAAACTTTCCACTAGCAAATCTGATGTCTTATGCTTTGCAATATTAAAACTTCAGGTTTATATGGATGCTCTTGGCTTGTTGTTGCGCTTGGACACACGAGATCGACTAGATCAGTTTCTAGACAGACTCAACATTCTTGCAAATTGTTTGACTGATCAAGTAAGTATTGCATCCTGTTTGCCTTGCATTTGTTTGCTCTTCTTGTTAAACTGTTTTTGTGCAAATTCGATGTTTAGGCAATGTGGTATCAGGAGTGGCTTTTCGATATTACGACAATATGGGCATTGAGTAGAGTTGGAAACACTTCACAAGCACATGTACTGCTCGAGGGCCTCAAGTCCCGGTCAGTACTGTTTTCTGTTTTCTTTTTGTTCAAATGAATGTTTTGTTTCTTGACTTATCATCAGACTCATGTTATTCTAACAGAACATCCGACATGAGCCAGAAGAAACAACGACTTATGCAGAAAGCGATTCTGGTCTGTTTTTGTTGATCTTGACTTTTGTCTTTCTTTTATTCTCAAATTCAGCTTGCAGAAGTTGTTTGTGGATACGGAAAAGGCAACTACAAACAAGCTTTAGAATTGCTCGGTCCAGACATTGACGCTGCTGACTATAAGGTAATGCATGTTCTTCCATCAGTAAGATACACATATATGTTCAAATCCAAACTTTTGGGAAGAAATTATCTCAGCCTCTCTCTCTTGTGCTCAAATAGATGATTGGAGCATCGGATTTACAGATGGATGTTTTTGATGAAATGTGGTATAAAATGCTTTTACTCACCGGCCAATCTTCCACTGGTACACTCCCAAAAATAAACTATTCTTCAGCTTTGGTTTCGTTTTTACTCGCTAACACTGCGTCTTGTACACCGGATTCTGCAGTGATTGAAGTGCTGGAGAGGAGGATAAAGCAGAGAGATGGTGCTCCTTTCTTGTGGCGTTTGCTGGTAATTCTTCATATCATTTTATATTGATTCAGGATGGAGAGATGCTATATTTTGATTGTACGTTTTTTTGTGTGTGGCAGGAGACGAGTTACGCCATGGAAGGCAAGACAGAAGCTGTTGTAATTGCAGGTGAGAGAGCCGAGGCGTTGGAATCTTCACATTTCAAGTTGCTTGATTGCTCACCAAAACGGCATCGTCTTATTATCTTCTAGACTTGCTGCTGCGCTTTGTATAATTAAAATTTGAATCCTTGTGGTCAATGTAAACGTTGACATTAATTAGACATCCTATGTAAATTTGCGGTTAGACATTCTCCTAATAAGATCTCTATAAACTTTTATTTGTACATAGATGATTGTATTAGTTTAAGAAGAATTCACCAAATGACCATTAATGGATCTTGAAGCTGTAGAGACAGGAATGCTTTTAAAATTTCAACATGGTAACATTAGCTTATACATTCATAATTCTCGTTATTCCATGTTGCTCATTTGATTCTTATATGTTTTGTGTTTGTGACAATATGAATCTTTCACAGTTAATTCATTATGTGATGATGCTCTTTCTGTCTACTGGATTCATTTTCTCCATTTTGAAGGAAGTAGATGCATCAAACTGCAAAGAACAAGATTCAGTTGTTAATGATCAGTCTGAGCATCAAAAAAGGTAATTGAAATGTGAAGCTCTAATCATGTGAATTGCTAAACGCTGAAGCTGATGTTTTTTTTTTTTTTTTTTTCTGTTGGTGTGAAGGATCTGTAGATTCATCTTATGATTGTTTTATCTCAATTGTGAAACCCGGAATGGCCAGAAGAATATTATCCACCATATGCAAATGGTCCGGGTTACATTTTGTCATATGATATTGCTAAGTTCATCGTAGATGATTCTGAACAACAAAGATTAAGAGTAAAGTAATCTTTTTACACAAGGATAAGGTAGTGTATAGCCCTTTGGTGACTAAAATTGTAGTAAAGGATATAACTTTTCACAAGAAAGTTATAGGGGTATCATCCCGTGATTCATAACTTCCTTAAAACTTGTTATAGTTAGTACATGCATGATGCATCATCGCTTGACCACATTTGAAATTTCATGAGTTCAAAGGAAAACATATATTTGGTGTGGGAAGAACAAATTAAGACCGTTTCTTTCGAAACCTGACGTCGGCCACACAAGCCAACGATTGTACTTAGAAAACAAAATAACAAAAACTCAACTAGAACATGTTGACCAACAAAAAAAATCCAACTATAATATTTATTATACTTTTCGCTTATCTAGAAAGATATGATACACACGTATCTATATATCAATGTATGCAACTGTTTAGAAATGTGACGAATCCTAAATATTCACACAAGTCCCCACTTGACTTTTTGTCTTAAGGGAAATAAGACATAACATATAGCCCACGCGCACTACATTTACATACTCATCATCTCCTCTCCTTTTCAATTAAAGTAGTATTATTTTCTTAATTGATATCATATGAACATTCTTTTCACTAAGTACAATATAATTTTTTAATTTCAATTATACGGAACTGATCTTTCATCAATATTACGTGAATGATTCATGATGGATCAAACAAGTTTATTTTTCTCCTCAATTTATACATCCACAAAAGGCTTATAATATAACCGAATACCGGTCATGATTGAAAATCACCGTTGAGCCACAACGTGAGACGAATTCTTGTGAAGTCTTCACATCACGCACTTCATGCGCGTGAGGTAAAATGTACAAATACGAAGAGACTTACGTTGGTGGAACCTTCCGCAACAGACTATTCTACAAATATTACATTTTATTACTGTTTGATTTTTCCTTCCAACTTTCATACTCTCTGTTTAATATTTAAAATTAGTCGTTTACTCATTTTGATTTGGGAAATTTCTAAATAATTGCAAGCTGAATAATACCTCCGGATATTAACTTACAAAATACCCTTTTAGCCTGCCTTTTTTTATGTCCCATTTTATTTATAATATATATTCTATATAATCCAAAAAACACTCCCATTATATCTCCTTCCATCACAAACAAAAACAATTCTCTGTTCATTTGCATTCTGTCTCTTCTTCAAACCTCAAAAAATGGAGTTATTCACAAAAGGAAACGGCGTTAAGTTACGGAGCCACCTGGACAAGTTTTTGGTCGCCGACGATGACCAAGAAACCATCCGTCAAAGCCGTAAAGGAGATTCACGGCGTGCCGTGTGGACCGTGGAGACCGTCGTCGATAAACCGACGCTGATAAGACTAAGAAGCTGCCACGGCACGTATTTAACGGCGAGCAATAAACCGTTACTGCTGGGTATGACCGGTGAGAAGGTGACTCAAACGCCGTCGTCTAACAAACCTATGGATTGGCAAACCCAGTGGGAACCAGAGCGAGATGGGTTTTCGGTGAAGCTGAAATCGTGGTGCGGGAAATGGATGAGAGCTAACGGCGGAACGCCGCCGTGGAGAAACTCCGTTACTCACGACGAGCCTCACACGTTGAAGACCAAGAACTGGTTGATTTGGGATGTTATCACTGTTGATGGTTCTGATCTTGAGGACATGTCTGATGGAGATGAGAGCTCTGTTTCTTCTCCGGTCTCTTCACATCTTTCCGGGTCAGCACCCGGGTCGCCCGCTTCTGCCGGGTCTATGAAGAGCATCGGTCGGTTCGCTTCTCTTGGTTTAACTATGTCTCCGAGGTGGTCCCCAAAACCGGTAAGTTTGAATAAGTCTTTAATTATCAGTTTTAAGCAGTGTTCTAAAAGGCGGTCTAGGCGGCCGCCTAGGCAGTGCCTAGGCGCTAGGCGGTCATAAACTGTAGCGATTACCTTCTCGGCGCCTAGGTATTTATAAACCATGATTTGATCTAAATTTTTATTTATAGTTTAACAAAATTCATTTTTTATGGATATATTATCTAATATGAAAATATTATACTTTTATAGTTTAGTTTTAATACTTTTTTAATTTTTGAGTGTATTTTGAACTTAATATATTTAAAATATGTATAATATATAAGTTTATTTCGTAAACTTTAAAAACGTCTAAAAATCGCCTAGGCTCCGATTAGGCGTTTTAGGCGCTAGGCACTGACCCACCGCCCGCTTAGCGCCTAGCGCTTTCTTGAACACTGGTTTTAAGTCACAATGTGCATTGATTGTTTTATCTCCCTTAATAATTTCGGAATTAATTAAGTGTACTTAGAAGTTAATTATTGTGAGCAGAACCTAGAAAATTTTGTTTATACATGGAAACAAAAGATGAGGGTTAATTGCCGTATTAATTTTTTTTTAAAAAGAAAATTTATGGACTTGTACAGTATCATTCTTTTCTCCACTAACATATATCGTGCTCCACAAGCACAAAACAATCGTTCCACCAACCTAATAGCACCAAAACATTATATATTTTTATTGTATTTTTATATTCAGTTAAATCTTTAGTTTACTTAGAACAACTTTTTATTTTATAGTTTACTATAGAAACTACAACAAGTTAAGAATGTGACACTTAAAATCCAACTAAACTTACAATGATTGTCTTGAAGAGTCATTTTTCTTGTAGTAAAACGTCTAACATGTAAGTGCCTAGTAAAAAATCATACAAACGTTATACATATCAATAGGCTTGCTACTTAAGAAATAAAATTATACCTTTTCCTTTTGGCCAACAACAAAAACTTATACCTAATGGCTCCAGCTAACACAAGACACGTGGGAGAAAAGTAAGGTAAAAATGTTGGTTTTAGTTATGATTTCTTAGTGATGGAGCATGGCTGATGGGTCCATTTGAAATGAAAGGAAACAATAAGGAGAGTCCCACACACATGAATTTCCTCTCTTGGTCTTTCTTGCGGGCAATTAGGACTAGACACTTATTCTCTAAGTATTCGCTCGAATCCTCTTTTCTAGTCCATACTTTTATGGTACATTTTGGGCAGAAAAGGGCCATATAATTCTATACTTTTTTTCTAAACTACTAAGTTCATAATGGAGCATCTGAATCAAACATTATGAATGATTGGAAGGTATTTTAACTGAATCTAAGTAGACTAAAGTAACATAATTTAACCGCCAATTGTTCTTCTCAAATTTAACACCAATTTTCTAATCTTGGAAAACAAAATAAAGTTTTCTAGCTAATCCTTATATGGTCTTGAAAATATGTAAAAAAATACACACGAATAGTTGGAGTCTTGGGATTCTCATAGTCGACTAAATTCTCTGGATTAGAAGTGTTGTAAACCCAGAAATGTACAACGTTATGCTAATTTAAATCGAAAGACGCGTTACAAACATTACAATACCCTTGTACAGTGTACTAGTTGAACCACAAGTTAAAAGCCCTATCAGAAAATGAAAAACATTTAAATTTTTAAGACTCATATCATATTATGCTGAGGTGGAAATAAACACGCGGTAAATCCAGTCAGCAAAATTTGACTTTTCCAGATTTTTGATTTTGCATCGTTGAACAGTAATCCCGTGTTCGTGTCCGCGTTACCGTAAAGGCCGATTTAGACCAGTCCAATGAGATCCACACATATATAATTATAAATATACAGACAATTATAAATATATCACTGACTTTACCTATTCTCATTCATTTGCTTTTTTGTTTTTTTTTTTTAAACAGAAGACGAGTAGTAGCTTCAACCAAAAGGAAACAGTATCAGCAATGGAGTTTTTCCAGAAAGCGAAAGCTATTCGAATGCGTAACAGCCACAACAAGTATCTAATAGCAGACGACGACGAAGAGAGCGTGACTCAAGACAGAAACGGATCTGCCAAAAACGCTCGATGGATCGTCGAACCGGTTCAAGATTCTTTCCACGTCATCCGTCTTAAAAGCTGTTACGGCAAATACTTAACCGCTTCGAACGAGCGGTTCTTGCTCGGAGCAACGGGGAAGAAAGTGATTCAGTTAAATCCGAGCCGACTCGATTCGTTTGTCGAGTGGGAACCGGTTAGAGAAGGATCGAAAATCAAGCTCAGGACGAGAACCGGTAAATTTCTCCGAGCCAATGGAGGACTTCCTCCGTATAGAAACTCTGTTACGCACGACAGTCCTCATTTGTCGGCTACTCAGGATTCGATTTCGTGGGAGGTTGATGTCGTCGAGATCTTGACTAATCCTCAATCCGAGGTGGAAGCAGAGACTCCGTCGGCGCCAAAAACGCCGCCGCCGCATAGGAGGCCGACGAATTCTCCGTTGTCGGTTTCGCATTCGAGGACTTCGTCTTCTCTTTCAGAGAGATCCGATCCAGATGTGAGTGATTTTTTCTATTTTCGTAATTTACCAAAACACCCTTCAAATTTGTTTAAATTTAACATTTTTTTTTAATTTTTTGACCAGTCGTCGGTTGAGTCTCGGTCTCCGCCGAAACCTGATGGCGGGAGAACAATCTATTACCACATCGCGGACGACGAAGGACACGTGGAGGACGAAACTACCGTTGGATATGCTTTCACGTTTAAAGGAAACAGCGTGGCACAACTCACAGAGACACTGCGAGAGGAAACGTGTTTGGAGGACGCTGTGGTGTGCACTCGCAGTCCCTTAAACGGCAAGCTGTTTCCGCTTCGTTTGCAACTTCCACCTAACAACGGAACATTGCATGTCATTGTACTGCCATCCAGTGCTAGCCTCTAGAGAGACGTGAGTATTCTCATCTTTAACTTTTCTTTAATATAAGCTCTCGCATAAATGAGACTAGAGTTACTGAACCATTTAGCTTCTTTTGTTTGTTAAATTCATCAGTGGCACAAGATTTGGAGGATACATTGCAAACTAAATGATCGAGTTATGCGATTGAGAGACATTTGAAATGAGTGATTGGGTTACTTGGTTGGTGAAGCATATGATATGAACCTTACAAGAAGATAGAAAGAGTTGGTAGTTGGTACAAGACTCGTGGTCACGGAGATCAAAAAGGCGTCACACTTGAGCCTTGCATAATCTTTAGTAAGTGTTTACATTAAAAAAAAAACAAAAAATCAGTAAAGATTTTGATTATAGAAAATACTTATAGATTCTTTTGGGGGATATAGTACAAGTTGTTTGTTGTTTTTTGTTTTTGTAAATAAGCGATTTCTTTGTAAAAACGAACAACTGGATTTTTAGGGGTTCATTTGTGTGAGCATACACATTCGCCATAAACGAATATAATTATTTTTCTTATGGTATATCATAAACCAGTAACGGAAATAGGTCCAAGTATCTTGAAAACGCAAGTGGCGAAAAGGTTAGGTGGAAAAAGATGTCATGTTACTACTCTATCCGTATCAACCGAGTCTATATATTCAAATGTTTCAGCATTAGTCTAGTAAGGATAATGATATGCCTTGTAGTGGTTTGTTAACTCATCCGTTTGGAACATCTTTTGTTTTGCCCAGCTATACAACATGTTTGTAATAAGGCAGTTTATAGCTGTGAAAAGCTGGAGAAAACAAGCAAATGACATTCACAAAACTGTTCACAATTTTGGAATGTGTATGTGAGAGAATTTGATCACCAACTGCAGCATTGCACTCGGCATTTATAAGGGGATCGATAGTGAATGTTTTGAAGTTACTAACTATTTATTCAACAGAAAATCTTATTTCCCAATTCATTTACTAAATTTTTTTATGATTTTTAAACCAAATATCTTATTTTCAAAAGCAAGAGTTTTCTCATGTTTTCATTAACTTTGGAAAATATATATTCTTAAATAATATTTGCAAAAGTCTTTCTTCATAAAATAAGAAAAAGGAAAGAAAGAGGAAAAGAGAGTTTCTCAACATTCACAAGCAACTCATAAATAAATTGACAAATAATATATTCGTTCAGAAAAATCTAATCCACAAAAAAATACTACTAGTTCGGAAGAAAATCTACCCAAATTGTAGGAAATTGATTCGACCCCCTCCTATTTATTTAAGAATTATCATAATCTCCCGAACATTCCTGGATTTATCTTTATCGTATTTTCCTTTAAATACATGTAAAATCAACATCACTGCGCAAAATCAGACGCTTCAACTTATCCTATATCTCAGAAAACCCTAACTGTCCTCCTCTTTCTCTCTTCCTCCGCCACCGACGCCGCCGCTTTTCAACGGTGGTGTTTAAACTCAGACGGTTACATCGAATCTCCTAC